>HG993161.1:631875-1243750 GCA_905231865.2 Boloria selene
GTAGTAACCTTAGTTTCTGTGCCAGTGGTCACGAGTTCGATTTCCGCTGGGGGCCTTCATTTGTTTAGCATGAACGTTTGTACTGCAGTCATGGATGTTTGTGTTTATAATATGTATGTATTTAAAAGTTATATATGTGTAGTGTATTATCTATTTGGTATCCATAACACAAGTCTCGTAGCTTACCATTGAACTAGATGGCGCTGTGTGTAATAATGTCCCAACATATTTGTATTGAATAAAAGTAACTTGAAAGCATTTATTTCAATTTCGAAGTCGTGCAAATTAGAAAAGTCGAATCAAAAAGTACCGCACTATTATGTATGTTTGAAGTTTTTGTCTTTAATTCTGTCATATAGTGCTATCCCTTTAATATTTATCATAAGACTAGTGATTTATATGGTGATTGGTGAGATACTAAGCAAATTAAATAATAACAAATAGACATGATAAAATTGTAAGGTTTCTGTTTTAAACTATGATTTACTTTTTAGCTATTAGAAATTTAAATATGTATTCATGAATATTTCT
Source organism: Boloria selene (assembly GCA_905231865.2). Lineage (NCBI taxonomy): Eukaryota > Metazoa > Arthropoda > Insecta > Lepidoptera > Nymphalidae > Boloria > Boloria selene. The sequence goes on from HG993161.1 coordinate 632,407, forward strand.
TAAAATCAAATTTATATTTGTGTGGTATATCAACTATCTTGTATCCGTAACACAAGCATCGTAGTTTACTTAGCTGTTTTTATATTATCCCAATACATTTATTTATTTTATTTAAGTTAATTATTAGAAATTAAATGTATTTTTGATCTAAATGTTTCCAGGCCCTTCACAATAGAGCCATCGTCTGGTCCGTACCCTAACAGTACACTAGAGAGGACTTTTCTCCAGCCGTCCGATAGTGGACTTTACATGTGCTCGGCCCCACCATTCAGCATCACCAAGTATATACTGGTTCAGCCTAGAGGTGGGTAAAAAGGAAGATTATTTTGGTTTTGTACATTTAGGGAAAAATTTAACATTTTTATTCACAGATTCAATTAAGTTAGAATTTTATCACAGGTAACTCAGTAATGGGAAAATATTTCTAGATAGGAAACTTTATCTGGTGGTTTTTAGTGGTAGTGCCATGCTTGTTACCTTCGGGTAGCAACCGAATGGGCCGGCACGCCCCGTATAGTTCATTAGTACCACTCTCTCACAGAAGACCGGCGTGAAGTGGCAGCTATGCTGTCGCGTTTCGTCCGGTGAGTGAGAGTCCGGGAGGCCAACTCTCCTTCCCCCCTCCCTCTTCCCTTCATCCTCCGCCTTTGTTCCCCCCTCCCTCCCACTTCCCTCCCATTTCCATCCCTCCCTTTCCTGAAAAGCCGGCAACGCATCTGCAAGCCTGGCTTGCAGATGTCCATGGGCGGAGGTGATCACTTCCCATCAGGTGAGCCTCCTGCCCGTTTGCCCCCTTTTTTACCATAAAAAAAAAATTACCTGTAATATGTGATTGTAATAAAATTCTGACTCAGTTGGATTAGCACATAAAATATTTTTGGAAATTCTCACATATCACAGTCCATTGTAGCCCAGTCGTAATCACTTGGATAACCCAATAGTCCAGGGTTCAAAATAAAAAAAATCAATCAACTTCGTACTCTTGGTACTATTATGTGTGAATCATTTCTATGATTACCATTCGTTTTACTATGAAGGTAATCATCGTGAGGAAATCAACATGTCTGAGAGAACTTGGCAAATTTTCGAAAGACATGTGAAGCCTAATCCCCCTCATATTGAAGGGAGGTTCGTGTCTAACAGTGGGATGTTAATAATTTTTTTATTTATTTATTTAATAAAGTATTGAATACATAGATACTGTAATTGGCTTTAGTTTTAGTAAATATTCTTTGTACTTTTATGAAACTTATGTGATGCTATTGTTTTCTCAATAAATAAATAAATAAATACGAGTACATACATCCATTACATTTATGACCCTAAGGGCCTACGCACTGCGCGCGCGGGGCCTTCCGCTGCGACGCGCGCTGTGTGCTGCCGGCGTACGTGTGCGATGGCCGCCGCGACTGCGTGCACGCCGAGGACGAGCTGCCGCCCATGTGCGCGCCAAACCCCTGCGCCGGTGAGGGCCCCACTGCGAGGCCCCTACGATGTGGGGGGCCTTCTGCTTAATAGATTCCAAAACGCCTTATAACAACTAAGAATCAAACTAAAGTGTAAATTTGACTTTATAAAGCCACTGCGAGGCCCCTACGAAGCTGGGGGCTTTCTGCTTAATAGATATATCCTGGGATCAAAAAATATTTCAAAAGGCCTCAACTAATAATCAAACAAAAGTGTTAAATTGATTTTATAAAGTCAAACTGATATATAATTAGTAAGGGCCTTAAGGAGTGTTGAGCTGAGACCCGCTTTTGGGATAGTACACAAGCCTAATACTTTTTTTAGGTTTACGCGAATATTCGACATTATAAACGAAATTATCCGGTAGCATTACCTACTTATATAATGCTATTTAAAAAAATAATTTCTCAGTAATTTATTGATAGATTTAAAAAGGTGATCTTTTGAGTACAATTATTTTTAACCTATATTTAAATTTTTCTCCGTTACCATAATAGTCCACCAATCTGCATCTAGGCCAGCACGGTGGACTATGGCCTGATATATGTTAAAAATGGGCTTGCTGAAAAAATCCTGGACAAAATATTTTTAATTATTTGAAATCAATATTTCATTAAATGTTGCAACATCAAGATCTTAAGAAAATTTAAACTGGACTTAAAGCGTAAAACATATAGAATGTGAATGACGAACTACTGGGTTGCCAGGTATAAACAGGTAATTAGGTCGATGCCAGTAACTTTCACTTGATTGGATAATAGAAAAAAATATATATAAAAATAATTGCTGTTTTATTGCGAACACGTTGAATTCGGTCCTATTAGAAATTTGCGAATTTTAAAGATTTAAAATTTCAACTTCTGTCCAGGATTTTTTTAGCAAACCCATTTTTAGTATATTTCTTAATATACATACTAAGTTTATAATAAAATAAGTTTTATTCTATTATCAGCTCGGTGAAAGTCGATTCAGGTTCGGATCTTAGACTATTATAATTAAGGGTGTGAGAATAAAATTCGAACTTACGAATTATTCGTTCCGAATGGAATATTAATATTCGATTCGAAACTCGAATCGAATAATCCGAAAATTCGAATTATTCGAAAGTTCCCGAATAATTTGAAAAATTTTGAATAATTCGAAAGTTTAAATATAATATTTTTCGAATTATTCGATTCGATTCAAACGATATTCGCACACCCCTAATTATAATCGTATTCACATACAGCTAGTGACAAGTTGAACTGTTCGACCGGTCGCTGTATATCCGAGGCGGCGTGTTGCCGCGGCGCCGCGTTGTGTCGACAGCCGGCCTGCTGTGATGAACATCCGAGATACTCTAATTTAGAAGGTATGTATGTATGTTTTCAGCCCTTTATAACGCCCCACTGCTGGGCGTGGGCGTTCAATATGGTGGTAATCATGCTGGACAAGTGTGGGCACTGAGCATGTCTTTCGGCAACTTGCTCGGTTCTCTCAGACATGCAGGTTGCCTCAAGGTATAAGCCTTCATCGTAAGACATGAAGGTATGTACTACAGGATCGGGATTGGAAATTAATAATCTTTCGCACTAAAGATGTTTATTGCTTTTATGCACTTTACACGATATTCACTAACACGCGTAGATTGTACACAGCACTTTATATATTTTTATATACATATTATAAATATTAACACTCATGACTGGAGTATAAACATTCGTACTTAACAAATTAATGACCCCAGCGATACTCGAACCCGCGATTTGCCGGCGCAGTAATTACGTTCACTACAAACTGAGTCAAATGTTACGTCAAATAAGTTGTGTATAAATGCCTAAGTTGTTATTATGAAGAGCTAAGTTGTTTATGAATAAGTAGCATTTATGTATGACTAAGTTGTGTCTAAGTGACTATGTTGTGACTGTGAATAATTAATTATATGAATTGAAATGAAAAAATCCATGCAAAAATATAAAAAACTGGCCAAGTGCGAGTCGGACTCTCGCACGAAGGTTTCGTCAAGAACGTCTGTTGTATGGGAATTACGTTTGTTGTATGGAAGCTCCCTTAAATATTTATTTTATAATGTTTTTTAGTATTTGTTATTATAACGGCGAATAATTATATTAATTATTCGTTACATCTATACTAATATTATAAAGCTGAAGAGTGTGTTTGTTTGGTTGAACGCGCTAATCTCAGGAACTACTGGTTCGAATTGAAAAAATTTTTTTGTGTTGGATAGTCCGTTTATCGATAAAGGCTATAGGATATATTTCATCACGCTACGACCAATAGGAGCGGAGCATCAATGAAAAATGTTGCAAGAACAGGAGAAAAATATTTCTTTTGAGTCTTTAGAACGCGAGCGGTGCCGCGGGCAGGCTAGTTGAATAATATAAGAAAATACAAGAGTGAATGGGACTATATAATAATATGTTTGTCTTTTTTTACAGGTTATGTAGAAGTGGAATACCCACCGTTGTTTGAAGACAGACATGCTCCGGACGAGTACGGGTTCATACAGTCCACAATATACACTGTGACAGGTGTGTAGTGTTTTATAGTTATTATAATCATTATTCATTACTTTATTTTTATATTAAACTTATATCTAAATAAGTGGTGTTAAAGAGATTTTTCTTTATTTATTTTTTTGTTTGTCAGTCTGGTTGTTGTTTTTTATACTATTTATTTTCAAAGTTTTTTATTATTTTAAATATTTTTAAATATTTTAATTAATTTATGTTGAAGTAAGCGTTGTATGTATTTGTATTAAATAAAGAAATAGGATCTACGGCCAGACTCATGATGATCAGTAAGAAATTGTAACAATTTTTATGCTGAATGAAATATTTTGATTTGATTTGATGAATGAATGCCCCCAGCGGGTCTCGAACCCGCGACTGTTAGTCCAAAAAAGTAGTTTTGAATAATTCCGAAATTCGAATATTCGAATTCGAATTTCGAATCGAATATTATTATTCGATTCAATTCGAACTATATTCGCACACCCCTAGTCGATATATAATATTTATGTGCGTTTGTGTCAAGAAAGTAGGGTCACTACAGTTCTCGAGGCATAAGATCAGCTTTGCATTTGTGTGAGTGCAGTGTACGGATAGGCACGACTAAAGGCGCAGCGAGTTGCGATTGGTTTAAACTCGTTTTAACTGGTTTTTGATGCGCGGCTATTGGCTTTTAGCTATCACTCACACTAATGCAAAGCTGAGCTTATGCCTCGAGAACTGTACAAACGTGTTGATGTATAATATTTATGTGTGTATGTGTATAGCGTGCGCAGTATATATTTATGTGTGTGTGTGTTAGCGTGCGCAGTATATATTTATGTATGTGTGTGTGCGTGTATAGCGTGCGCAGTATATATTTATGTGTGTGTGTGTGTGTGTATAGCGTGCGCAGTATATGTTTGTGTGTGTGTATAGCGTGCGCAGTATATATTTATGTGTGTGTGTGTGCGTGTATAGCGTGCGCAGTATATATTTATGTGTGTGTGTGTGCGTGTATAGCGTGCGCAGTATATATTTATGTGTGTGTGCGTGTATAGCGTGCGCAGTATATATTTATGTATGTGTGTGTGCGTGTATAGCGTGCGCAGTATATATGTATGTGTGTGTTTGTGTATAGCGTGCGCAGTATATATGTGTGTGTGTGTATAGCGTGCGCAGTATATATTTATGTGTGTGTGTGCGTGTATAGCGTGCGCAGTATATATTTATGTATGTGTGTGTGCGTGTATAGCGTGCGCAGTATATATGTATGTGTGTGTTTGTGTATAGCGTGCGCAGTATATATGTGTGTGTGTGTATAGCGTGCGCAGTATATATTTATGTGTGTGTGTGCGTGTATAGCGTGCGCAGTATATATTTATGTGTGTGTGCGTGTATAGCGTGCGCAGTATATATGTGTGTGTGTGTATAGCGTGCGCGCTGATCTTCATGGTGGCGGCGGTGCTGCTGGTGTCGGCGCTGTGCAAGATGCACCTGAAGCGCGCGGCGCTGCGCGAGTACGCCGCCGCGCACCGCGACACCGCGCACCACTATGCGGTACGTGACATGTAGTGTTGTAGTCCACTATCGATAGTCTATCGATAGTTAGGTCTAACAAATAGTATCGATTATTAGGTGTATAAAATTAAGACAAAGAAACAAACATTAGGACTCTTGGAACGAAGTTCCTTACGGCAGGCTTGGAGGAGATAGGGATTTTGCTGCGCGACCGAACGGAGAAAATGTGATAGTAAAACCGTAAGAAAAAGTCCGTGCAATAAAAGCGTTAAATGAGACGTGCGCAGGCGCGACAGTCGTATACACAAGCGAGGAGTGTATAATACCTTTCTCTTTCTCCCTCTTTCTTTTCGTGCTCTCATCTCTTCTCTCTCTATTACCACTCCACCCCGCCAATGCATAGTATATACTCATGAATTCATGGACAAACACGTAGCGAATACTCACATTATAGATACATTTTACTCGTGAGTAGCCACGTTTATTTTCATATAATTCCAAAATTGTGTCGATTCTACATTAGCCGAAGGTACTTCGTTCCTACCTGGTATCCCACGACACCACATCTTTTTATTAAGTACTTTTATGAAGTTAAGTATGGATTATGAGTCGTGAGCGAGCTGCCGAGCAAGTGGACAAGTGACTGTGTTGTCGTAGACATTAGGTCTAAGCAATAGTATCGATTATTTATCGATACTATTATCACGTGTCAGTACTTTGGATGCTATCGATAGTATTAATGGCTCTTCATGAGTAATACTCGATATTAATGCTCGATAGTGTCGATAGTATTGCAAAATTCTCAACTTTTTACCTAAAAATAACGATACTATCGATAGTATCGATGGTTGCTAGTATCGATAGTCAGTGATTTTTTTCGATAGTATTGCTTTCTCAAGTTATCTTGAGAAAGCATCAAGTTATCTTTACTTATGTAATATAGGGCCAAGTAAATAACGACACTATTATTAATTAAGCTTAATTTTATTCGTGAAAGTAAAAACAAATGGTTTTTTTAACACTTTCGAAAACTTATCGCGTAAGTTTTTCCGTTGGTTAAAACTAGTAAAATAGCAGTTTTATTAAAAATAACTGTGTATTACTATCATACATTTTTTTCTAAATAACAAATAAATATGACGAAATATTTTTATGATTAATTTTAACTGTTCTATTTATTATGATGCTTTATTTTAAATCGTTATTTATTCCGTTATAAAATACTTATTCCGTTATAAATTCTGATACAAAAATTATTATAATGAAATTGATTTTGGTCTTACTTCTCTTACTAAAAGATCACTCTCTCTTACAAAAATCATAAAAATGTAATATCCCGTTACGTAACATTCTGTTAGAATATTTCCGTTCCGTTCAGAAATTTAATTAATTATATATTAATACACGACTTCTTCACTAGATTTAGCACAGGCAAAGCCGCGGGATCCGCTAGTTATGCATATAAACCTTCCTCTTGAATCACTCTATCTATTAAAAAAACCACATCAAAATCCGATACGTAGTTTTAAAGATTTAAGCATACATTAGTATATTGTTTTGAACATTTTGTTAAAGCAATTAATAATGGATTTTTAATATATGTTTCTCCCATTTAGGCTCGTTACCCGCCACGCTACGAGTCCACCCGGCTGTTGGACGCGACACCCGCCAGCCCTACACGCGTGGTTAGTCGATTCTTTATACTTTTTCGGTCTAGTGGCTATGATATATTTGCAAGGACGACACGTTTGGCTCAGTCGGTAGTGACCTTACCTTCTGCGTCAGCGGTCGCGGGTTCGAGTCCCGCTGGGGGCATTCATTTGTTGATCACGAATGTTTGTCCTCCAGTCATGGGTGTTGATATTTATATTATGTATGTATTTAAAAAATTATATGTGTAGTATATCAAACTATCTGGTATCCGTAACACAAGCCTCGTAGCTTACCACGGAACTAGATGGCGCTGTTGTAAAAAATGTCCCAACATCGTCCCAACATCAAAGTTGCAGGTACAGAGTTCGACTCTTGAGTGAAACCGAGGTTTCTGTTCAGATATTTTCAGCAAAAGTTGGGAAGTGAGATGCAGAATACTATTAGTATATATTACGGGTAAAAGAACAAGAGTACAATTTTTCTCAATCCCAATATATGAATGCTTGACGTTATATTTCTAATCTATATTTCATAATAAAATTAAGTTACATCAAGATCCGTTCAGTATTTTTTGCGTGAAAGCGTAACAAATACATCCTCACAGATCTTTCCATTTTGGTTTATATTCTAACAGTAGTGAAATTAATTACTTTTTGCTTACCAGGAACCCTGCAGTTCTTCACCCCCGCAGTCGCCCTCGACGCAGCCTCCGCATTGCTCGAGCTTCGGCCTGTCGAGGCTTTCTGCTATGTTCTGTACTAGATATAGGCAGGTGAGTGACTATCTCGTTGATGACTGGTATGAATGGTATAAGATTGAAAAGTCCCGGGATCGAGTCCCGTTTGGAACAAATGAGAAGTAAGGAACAGAGATATGTGTTTTCTTCACAAGCTGCACTATGATATCTCCTGCAGTCAAGTGAAACTTGAGTTTGGACTCTTGTACTCATTCTTATTTACGAGACTCAAACGTTGCAGTTGGTCAAAAATGTATAGGGATTGTATGTTTGAATTTTTAAATATAGCTAGTAATAGCTTATAGTCAGTTTTATTTCTAAATTGTTGCTTCTACATCAAAAATAGTTTAAGAGATAAAAATATGGCTTAAAATATTGTATAGTTTTATTTTAAAGCCCATAGAAACAAGATAAATATTGTCTGTCTAATCTATGACATGATATAAAGACTTATCTGGACCGACTATCAGATCAGATTAATAAACTGTGTGTTTCCTTTAAAAATAATGTTATCTTTTTACATATTTATAGGTACCAACCCAGTGCTGTGAAGTGGAAATGACAGACGTTAGATCCACCTCACTAAACAGTTCACCCACCAGAGATCGAACCCGCACTCTCGACTACCGGTCACCCACCTATTGCGATAGCGACCTGTACTTCACCAATCCAGATCTCACTGCGCGTGAGTTGAACTATATGGCAACACCAATAGAATTCTTCAGAAGACGGACGTTCAGGAGAAACACCATAGACAGAGTGATAGACCAACTGACAGTTCAAAGACCATTAACGTTACATTTGGGGAGGTTTCAGCTAAGTATACCAAGGTTTGGTAGAAATAACGAGCCTAGACCAGACACGCCAAATGTCGCGGAAATTAATATTGATGATTTAGACTTTGTAAGATTAAACTCTAATGATACGTACACTTTGAACGGACGCACTATTAGGCTTTTGGGTGCTAATTTCGAAAATTATCCCGTTGTTAACGGAACTAGACCACCGCCGTATAATGAAGCGATGCGACAAAAGTATGGACCGCCTCCAGAATATCTTAGTCGTGAAGGAATAAATAACGATAACGAGACCGAAGCGAGAAGTAACGTGGAAATGCCACCATGTTATGAAGATCTCGCTTCCGGTGTAGATTCTAACGCTAATGACATATCCGTTAACATTATTGACGTAACGGGTAATACAAATGATATTAATGACAATAACGATAACCACCTCTTTGTTACTACTGTAAATCCCATTAATGTTGATAATTTTGATTCAGTTAATCCCGTTAGAGATGTTCCTGAAAGCATAAGTTCCGTTATCGACAACTTGCCAGCTATAGATAGTGATGTGAACGCTAACGATACATATGATAATGCGGTTAGTGTTCAATAAACTTTTTTTTTTCTCTTTTTTGTCTAGGTTATGGATAATTTTAATGATGTATTTTTTTTTTGTTTTACATCGAATCAAACTGTATTTTTAATAATACAAGTAATAAATGTAAACTTCGGAATTTATACGTATCGTCGTTTATTTAACGTTTTCTAATTTTATTAAAAAAAATTAGGAACGCTGAAATGTGGTGTCACCCTTATGCACTCTGATTTAAAGTCATTTTGTAGACTTTAGAAATAATCAATTAAATAGTTCTTCTTATCAATGAAATGAAAGAATAAATAAAAAAAAATATTTAAACAAAGAAACTAATTAAAAAAATATATTATTAATTAAAATGAAAATGGCAATTGGATCTTTGGAACAACGCATATGAGTTGAAAGAATGTGTTAAGTAAACGACGGTATGAAGTATTTTTTTTAAGTTTAAAAAAAAATAATATAAGCAATTCTCACACAAGTTATAAAAAGTGCCTTAAACAATGAATAAACTAGTCAAACTTGCTTTTTGCTTTAAACACAGTAGAGATTGTTATTTTTTTAATATTTTTCACACGCAAAATTAAAAAAAAACTACTTTTGAAATATCATCTGTAAAAAATGTTAGACATATTTTATGTGTGAAGCTTTTGCCCAGTAATAGTGATAAATTAAAAGCAAAAAAATATCTCTCAAATTTATACATAATCGCACCTTCGATAGTACAAGGGCACAATTGTTGGGTTCTTACAGGAGAGCCATTTAAAGTTTATTTTTGCATTCAAAATGGTTTTACTCTGTTTTATATTGCTCTAAAGTTATTATCTTTTTTATAAAATAAAGTACATATTATAGGTTTGGCATTGGCATCATGTTAGCAAGAATTAAAAACGTTTAGTTTTTTTTTTAATTAATATAGTTTTCAAGCAGGGGGTACAAAGTCGTTTTGGCCAATTTTGACAATTGTGCCCTTGTACTACCGAAGGTACGATATGTGTCAATTTTTTTTAATTTTATGTTTTTTAATTTTGTCGGTTTCGTTTGTAATAAAATTATAGCATTCCTAATTTTTAAATGCAAAGACATTTATATTAATTTTTGAAATTATACAGTATTTACGTACATGTACGACGTGCGTATTTGAAATATTATTTTATTCCGTTAACATCATTAATTTCGTTAATAACATTAATATGATTAATTAGTTGTGTACAATAAACATAACCAAAATATATAACAACCTTTAGAAATACAACGTGCCTTTGAAAATTACTGAACAGGTTTTAGTAAAATATATATTTTTTTTATAAAATAGTGATGGGTAACAGCTAGTGTTGTATATATATAGAATTCTACCTCCGTATAATACAATACCGACCAAATATGCTTTACAATTTAAATACAGTAGATTATTTACACGAAAACTTGATTTTATTTTAAATATGTTTAGAATATTTTTAATTACACAATTTGACAAATGTTATTTCGATACCATATTCACCTCTGATATTTTCATGTGCGAATCATTTCTATCATGATTACCACTTGTCTTACGGTGAAGGAAAACATCGTGAGGAAACCTGCATGTCTGAGAAAACCTAGCAAGTTCACGAAAGACATGTGAAGTCCGCCCGCACTTTGCCAGTGACGAACTAAGGCGTTAAAATGAGCTTAATACATTACAGTTTTCGTGTAGATTATCCCTTAATATATAATATAAAATACATTTAAATCACACTGGATCATTTTGTTATGAAATTATTAAAAATAAAATATGTTTATTTTATTATCTGTTACATTTTATGTAATAACTAAATATCGATTCGATACTCATTATCGATTTATTAGTATCGTCTAGTCGATGTAAACTACTCGCGATTTCTCTAATATTTTGACGATTATTATGTTTTCTCATAATTTTATTATAGAATTAACTACTGCCAGGCGAATATTATTCATTTTTTTATATAATTTTTTTTGTGGTTATATATTTTTTTCGAGCGAACGTGGGAGTGAAACATCAAATTAAATGTATAATCGGTGAGAAATAGGAAAAATAGTTTTATTTCAAATAATAGATGCTTAGACGTTAAGACGACACGTTTGGCTCAGTTTGTAGTGACCCTACTTGCTGTGTTAGCGTTGCGGTTCGAGTCCCGCTGGGTTTGTTCGATGAAAACGATTGTTTGTACTCCAGTCATGGGTGTTTATATTTATAATATGGATGTATTTAAAATTTATATATGTGTAGTATATCAACTATCTGGTATCCGTAACACAAGCCTCGTAGTTTACCACGGAACTAGATGGTGATGTGTTTAATGTCCGTATATATTTATTTATTTGTTTTATAAAATATATTTAGATTTTTCTTTTTTTTTGTAATTATAATATATATGTTTTAAATTAAATTGAAGCGAAATGGTCCAGTGTATTTCAGCAACACTTATTGCTAGTGTTAAGTACTTAGAAAATTGTACATAAAATATTATGTAATATTAAAATAAGTACTATAAATGCACAAAAAATGAGCTGTAATCGGTCGATTTCTTAATTCTAATTCTAATTAACTTTTTATATGTAATGCTTTTTTTTTTATTAAAAAAGTATGTAAAAAAAAGTACTTATTATATACACAATATTGCCATATCTTTTAAAATAATGTAAAGATAATTAATTATTAAATATTAAAAACTTATTGTATCGTCCATATTTAAATTCGTATAATAATTTAATAAGATGTTTAATAATTTCAACAAATGACAATAAAAGTCCGGAATTGATGATAATATATTGAAATAAAATTTTCAGTTTCTTTTTAATAATAATAATAATAATTAGGTATTATGTATGACGAATTCCGTTAGAAAAGTAAAATTTCGCTTGCCAGATGTTCTTTAACAACTATATAACTTGCCTTAGAATAATGATTAAAACAAAAAACTATGAAATTAAAATGTAATACTATTCAGTGATACAGATTAAAAACAATAATTTTATTAATTTAACTTGAATGTCACATGAAAGTTGAGCAAACGTCAAACTGTCAATTTGACATTTGTGAAACATTTTATAAGGCTTTTAACTTTTTTTTCCAGCATTAAAGAAAAATCAAAATTAAGAAATTCAATTTTAATAATACAAATGATTAAATCATTGTTTAAATATAACTTTTTTGTAAAGTAAATATTATGTTCCTTATAAAATATGTGGAGCATTATTTTTTTTCTATACGTTTCTATTTTGTATGTAACTTCACCGTATTTTTTGGAGTTGTTTAAAATAGTACTTAAAATGTTTATAACATATTATGTAAGTGTACTGGAAATTTTGATTTTATAATAAGAAAAATGTTAGTTATTAACCGATCGTTAAGAATAATGTTATGTGATTATGATCTGATGTTAGAATATAATTGGGAAGTGTTGGGTTTTATTTTTTAAAGGAGTACGAACTTTTTTCGCTCGAAATTGACAGCAGACCGCGGCCATTTTTTTTTCAATATGGCGGTGCGCGATGAACCTGAGTTGAATGGTAGCGACAGTTAAACAAACAAGTTTTGGAAATACATTGAAATTAATTTGATCAATCAAAACTATAAAAAACTATGGAATATAATTTGCCATATTTACTAGCAATTACACAATTTACATAGCAGGTAGACAAATTTTTAATATCTATTTAAGTGTCTTCTACCAATAATATAGTCAATCCATTGTGGGCTTAAAGTTTAAAAAATGGCCGATTGTTGGCAATACCGTATAGATTCTGTCCCCTTTGTGATAGTTTAAAATACTTACTTATGTATATAATATATATAATAAAAAAATTGTTGTGTATAGTTGTACGCATGAGAACAATAAAAAACATATCACCTTTCACGGCTTTCCACGTGTTTAATGTTTAATTATTATAACGGTTCAAATATAGGGACGGAGTGATTTACACTATAGTGAAGGAATGTTCAGAGCAGGTTCGATTACTGTTTAAAACAAATTAATTTGTAATATTTTTTTAAAGTTTTTCGTAATTTTAGATCTTTGTGAAAGATTTTGGCAGCTCAATGTAATTTTTTTTAATTATGCGATATTATAATTTTTTTCTGGCACCATACGATTTTCTTTATGTATTTTAGCCACATGTATAATACACGAAACAAATAAATAAATCACACCGTTCTAAATTAGTTAATCTATTTACATTATGTAATGAATACAAATGGATGATTATAAATAGTTTGTAGTTGTTTGTTTTTATTCGTCCGAGTCGGTTAATCGATTTTAGAATTATTAATAATCGTCCATTTGTATCGATTGTTGTTATAGTACAAAGTCCAGCCTTTCAAATGCCTTACAGCTGTAAGTATAAGCGAAATAAATATATGTTTTAGAATATTATTGTTTTATTTATTAAACCCTGTCTTTATTTATTGATAATTATAAACGGAATTGTTTACATCTATATACAAGTGTTCCAAAATTCAATGATAGGCGGGCGCTAGAGGATGGACTTGCTAATGACTACTCGAGAAGAAAGTCTAAATTATTTTCACAGATCATTCGAAAGTTCATACCCCTTTAGATATTATTAATTACCATTACCACAATTTTTCTAAAATTTCTCTTTATTTTTTGTATCGATAACTTAAATCACAGAATTAAAAATATTTTTTTCATCTAAGAAAAAGTTATTTTATTTATTTAAACAAGTGCTATTGCTAGGTTTGTTTGTTTTGTTTACTTTTCCTCCACCTCCACTTTATCTATTCTCTATGTCTATGGTAGCACATCACTACACAGTACACTGAACACATAACTTGTCTGTTACATCCAAGCACTAGTGTCTAGTACGTATATTCTCCACCAAGGGCTCCAGCGCCCAGCGCCGCCAAGGTCACGAGTCGTGCAGCAGCCGCTGGTAGTGCGGGAACACCTCGTACGGCGGCACTTGCAAGCCTAACTCGAGCGCCACGAGCACTTGTTTGTTTACAAATTTATTTTGACAATTTTTGTTTAAAAACCATTTATCACCATACATCTTACATTATATAATAATGATCATATAAAATTTTGAAAATGAGTACCATCTTTGTTAATTTGAACAAATTATTCAGAAAAAGTTCCCAAAAACAATTACAAGATGGCGTAACAATCAATGAAATAGAAAAATCAATACGGGATTCGGGTTTGATCTATGAATGGGGATGATTTATGTCGTATTCCGTTCCCATTCATATACGATGAATGCCGAAGCGAGATAATCATGAAATTATATAGATTTTACATACATCTCGTGAATCATCTTCATGTAACTTCATTCATAAATACCGTTTTGTCTATAAACTCTTCAATACTTCATTATATAATAAAATAAAATTGTAACAGAGTCAAATCTAATACTTTCTTAGGTTTACGCGAATTTCACATTATAAATCAAACTCTCTTTTCGGATTTAGTCGCGGATTTATTTTGATTTTTGGTTCCCGACGTTTCGAATGCTTTACAGCAATCATGATCTCTCGTGACCATGTTGTGATGGCTGTTGCCTGTTGGGTATAAAGAGAAACCCATCATAAGGCGGAATAACTAGTAAAAGTTGTAGGATTTTTTTGTTAAACTTTATACCTTATATGATAAATCCTAGGCGAAATTGACCGAAAAAATGGTCATCAAAAATGTCAAATATTCGCAGAAATATAAGCAAATCTACTAGATTTTAATAATGATTTGACTGATTAAATGGCTTGGTAGGTTGTGGGCGTTGTCTGCAACTCCGTCTTTATCATAAAGGCACGTGGGGCACGTGTCGAGAGCCCCGGCCTCACGAGGGGCTCCGAAAAGTAAAAACTTGTAGTTAACTAACAAACAAAAACATTTTCGTTTATATGGAAAATAGAGATGTTTTGCTACATAGTAAGTGGACTATATTTTTAAATTAATCTGTTTTTTAACATTCATTTCTTTACTATAAAGCCATAAAGTCTTGTGTGCCTAGTGTCCCCTAAAAACTTATGTATGTCTTGCAACAGTGGCAATAACAAAAGTGTGATTGCAATATGACCACTGACCAAACGTTGTCGAGTAAAGTGCGATATGACAATACTTTTACTTATTACTTATTAGTACCTATGTACTTTTGGTTTCGGAGCGTTTTGAAAACTACTTATACCTACTAATTAATTCTTCTTCTTCTTCTTCTTTCTGCCTCATTCCCAACTTTATTTGGGGTCGGGCCTTCTCGTGCATCTGCGCCAGTGTAACCTGTCCTGCGTTATTAAATAAAAAATTAAATTAAAATAATCTAAGTGAGAAACATCTAGCCGGTTTGCAGCTTCTTAATCTCTCAATACATTCTCGGCCGGTGGACGCTTACATCTATCTAATTCTATGTAAGTCTTAATCTAAAGCGGATGGACGAAGGCGAAGCGTAAGTTGTAACTATAACTATGTAGACTAACAGACAATACGAATACTTATATGTACTTTAGAGGATATTCAAGCAGAGCTTTAGTAAATTAATATATACTGTCCAGATAAAGCGTCATCCTACAATTAAAACAAAAAAACGAGGCAAAAATTGTAAGCATGGTTATACACAGTGCGTCTGTCTGTGTAAGTTGTGAACAGTTGAATGATAATTTTTCACTTATTTGCGCGCATTTGATGCTCTATCTAAACAGTTTATAATCGAAGAGTAAATGTTAACCTTTCCATCTCTCTTGTCAGCCAAAGTAAGAAAATCTCTTACTCCTCTCTCCTATAAATTAACTTCGTATGGGGAGTCCCCGAACATGTTTTTCGCTTTCGAGCATAGACTAATAGAGTTGTCAATTATGTTCCAAAGCATTTATTTGTACTTACAAAATTTTAAATAATTTTATTAAATAAATCAATATTGCTGACGCAATCTCTACCCAGACACAAGTGGCCTCGCATCCCCATCCCTCATTTCATCAAGAATAAGCAAAGATACTTCTAACTTTTGGCTCTTACTTCTTACGTAATACTTGTGATAATATAAAATAATATAGAAAAGTTTGTCTTATATAAAGAAAATATGGAGTTCATAACTAATTTATTTTTCTTCTCTTACCCTGCTGACGTAATAGGCTACAGTCTATACGACTATACTGTTTATAGTTTGTCCATTTTGTTAATGGTTTTTTGACAGCTTGCCGATTGACAAGCTATAGTGATGACAAAAGGACGTAATAATCGATTTCTCTTATTTTTTTAAGTATACAATAATATTTATTTTTATATTTATTAATATGAAAATAAATATTATTATCGTAAAAATCAAGTGTGGTGGAGAGAACTAAGAGAATCATAATGTGATTCGGACATTGCATATTTTGATAATTTATACACACAAGAGTTAATAATTAATATAACTGAAGACTCCTCATCGGACAAATCTAATGTAAATGATGATTCTGACGAATCATGTTAATAAAAGGAATTAAACTATTTTAGTTGTTTTATTTGTATGCCTTATACTAAGAAGAAACTAACTTTAATATGTTAATTTATTGGTTTAAATCTTAAATTTTTTTTGTCTTTGTTATTAAATAACATTACACCTTATTTACATATTAGCATTGATTTCTATCGATTATTTGTAATCTGTGGCACAATCGTAGTAATCGTTATGTGTGGCACAGCAATAAGGGGGAGTTGCCCATCCATGAAGTACAATATTAATGAGTATGACATTTTAACTTTAATGGCTAACCATTAAATACGAAACTTCGTGGGCGTGAGCTGTCAAAAAACCATTAACAAAATGGACAAAGTATAATAGTGTTAGTTTCTACTTTTATTAATTTTCTACGCATCCGGTGAATCATGAAGGGAACAAAGAAAACATCTTTTATTTGTGAAAATAAAATAGTGTAATCTATGAACGATAATGAAATTGAAGTGACTGATTGTAATGTCTAAAAAACAACTTTTTACTGTATACATATGAAAGTATTATAATATAGTATACAGTTATAGGTACGTATAAGAAAAGCATAATTTTACGTATATCTGATCTGTCTGTCTGTATAAGAGCTATGATATGGCTAATCTCCGAAATAGCTAGACCGATTTTGAAAAGACTTTCTAGAAAACTGCTTACTAACTAAAGTTTAGGTAGCTACGGACGCACCCGACCGAAACGAGAGTATGTCGCTAGAATTAAATAAAATCCACTTTTGGTTTATGTTCAAAAAACATAAATAAAACACATTAATTTATTTTTCAGCAGACTATTCTTTTAAAATTCTATTTGTTTGCTTTGTTATTATTTGTATTTCGTTAATGTAGACTTAAAAGAAATTGCCTTTCAACAATGAAATTTGTGATCCCCGAGTTCATATAAAAATTCGTATATTTTTTATGAATTCCCTAATTTTCCAAGCAATTTTCTCCAAAATCTCACTCTATTTATTAGACGCAAAACGGTCTAGCCATCATTTTATTTAAATAGATAGATATTGCCACTTAAAATTTGTTTCATTCATTAGTATTATTATTATTATTAATATAAAATACTAGGAAGTAAAGTAGATTTAATATTTTGTTTATCTTGTAGATATTTTATCATCGCGCGAACGAAAAGTAAATATGTATATAAAAGTCGACTGCAAAGTCATTGGCATTCCTTTTTAACCAATACCATTTTTATTTTAGTGGAATATTTAACGGAATAGTATGTCTTCAAATAGTTTAAAGACATATTCCGTTAAGTAAAATATAAATACTTACAGTTCAGTTCATTGTTTCACCTTAAATTTCGGTTCGGAGGGAAATCGATATTTTTGTCTGACGTATTCTATACTCGTTTGAAATTGCCGCGTGTGACGTAAAACTAGGCTCTTACGTCACGCGGCCCCTCCACATTGCTATCTCTTTCTCGCCAATACAACACGACAGCGAATGAATGAAACAGCGCGATTCACGTAAAGCTAGTGAATTGACTTCTTTTTTCATGGCGGGCGACGTTCAACTTGAACCTTACAAATTGATAAGAAATCACTGATAACATAATCTCGCGCTATCACATCTACGTAACGTTAGTCTCTAAATTGAGAAGATAATAAACACATCGCAATTTTACGCTTTTTAATTCTCCATTACTTGTATTCTAGTAGTTTTTGTTAATGAAATGTAGCGGGGTTAAGTTGCACCTCCTCCCCGAATGACGTCAGCGGCAGCGCCGCGGCGGGTAAAAAGCGAACTACAACCAGTAACTAGAAGTCCGTCGTAGCGCGCGGGTCCCGGCCGCCTCGCCATGGCCACCATAACGCCGATGAAGAAACATTTCCCTATAGACCAGCTCGTGTGCGTCGGGAACTATGAGCTGGAGAAAACCATCGGCACGGGCAACTTCGCCGTCGTCAAACTCGCCACTCACAATATCACTAAGAGTAAGGTTGGTATCGTGTTTCTGTGAATTTTGTGCCTAATCAAATGGATTTGCGTCTTGTGCATTACCAGTTGACACCGGATCGTTGAGTGTTTAAAGTGTTTGTGTTTATTTCCCACTCCGTTTCTGCTTTGGAGTCAGGTCAGATAGCGTTGAGAACTCGTTCCTCTTAAACTGATGGATGGAACGTGTTTTGTAAAAAAAATACGCAACCCGACAAGTTACGTGGTGCATTGTTTACTACACACGAGTACACAACGTATGCACTTCTTTATTCGGTCGCGTTACAATCAAACTTCAAAATTTTCTTTATAATACCAAACTTTGTGAATACATTTTTTTTGTTGTTTTCGTTGAAATAAAACGTTTTCGAAGGGAATGCTGGGATGACCTTCAGAATGTTTTTGCGACAATTATTTTCAATTGCTAAGTTCATTGGTTGTCCTCTAGTCAATTATGGTGCCTTATTACTGCCGTCTGACGATACACAATAAGTAATTCAAATACATTATCATGGGAATAAAACGTATAGTTCCTATAAGAATCCCATTGTTATGTTGTTTTCTCTGATTCTCACAGAGAAAGTTTTGTACGACTTCTATACGTCAATTAAATATCATTTAAAACATTGTTTTGATTAGCTAAAAATGTTAATGAATTCTTACAAAAGTTATGTCAAGAATAATTTATAACCTACAAAAACAAAATCCAACTTGCTAGTTTTCTTAAATATGACTTTAAAAGTACATTATAAATAACCTTAAAGTGTTATATTGAATCATATAATAGAGTAAAAAATAATATTATTGTTTTAAATTTTGACAAATGATTTGTGGTCATATAACACAATATACCTAGGTCTAACAATGAAACAAAATATTATTAAGAATACATTTATTTAATATTTATATAACAATAATAACAAATTATGTGAATTAAATTTGCATGTTAAAACAATTTAAAATGTATAAATAAATAAATAGTACATAGATTAACAAGAAAAATACCTTCATTTAATTTAATAATATATAAACTTGATTTTGTAAAGGCAACTCTTAATTATTAGTCAATAAAAAAAGTGGCAAGCAATGTTTAGAACTTAGTTCAAACTAAAAAAGGAATAAACTTATATTTGGCAATATAAAACAATATGCTTATTAAATATTTTATTGCTAGAGTTTTTCTAAATAAGAAAAAGATAAATATTATATTTATATTTCCAATTTTTTAATTATATGTTTATGATATGTTCCATTTTCCTGATTTTTCCATACTTTTACTAAAAGAATAATCAAAATGAGTCTAGTGCCATAAATACCATATTATAGAAACTACTACTACTAGACGACGACTTAGACGACACGTTTGGCGCAGTTGGTAGTGACCCTACTTTCTTGCGCCAGCGGTCGCGGGTTCGAGTCCCGCTGGGGGCATTCATTTGTTAAGCACGAATGTTTGTTTTCCAGTCATGGGTGTTAATATTCATAATATGTATGTATTTAAACTTATATATGTAGTATATCAACTATCTGGTATCCGTAACACAAGCTTCCTTCGTAGCTTACCACGGAACTAGATGGCGCTGTTGTAAAAATGTCCCAACATATTTATTATTATATTATTTATTAATACCAGCCAACTGGCCCTCACTTCACTTAGGTTCTTACCTAGTGAAAATAATCTATTCAACGGCAACCACACATATTTCCAGTATTAAATAAATAAGTAAATGTTTATTTCTGACAAAAAGTCCATAAAAATTAAAAGTAACCTATGTATATTTTTCAAACTATGTACTCAATTTCATCCAAATCCATTAAAAATCTATTATGTTTTGTAATATGTGAAAATTGAGGTAATCTGCGGTTACTTTCACCAAACAAATTAAAAAAAATAAAAACACAACTCAACAATAATTCCAACCTAGTGATTCTAACATATTTTTATTTTGGGTAAACATAAAAAGATAACAAGATATCAAACAAAACAAATTCTTAATCCATTGTTACATAAAATAACATTAAAAAATCATTTGTGTTAGTTGCATTCGGAGTCACTAATTTTATTTATATGTAAAGATAATAAAAATGAAATAAACTGAATTGATAGTGGAAATATACAAATAATTTTTCCATTATTAAAATTAAATATTTTTATCATATCAAAATGACTGTATCAATTTTGGTAAAATTCAGTTTTGCATTAAAATGAAATATTTAGGTAAAATGGATAAGGTTAATTGCTTAGGAATACAATTAGAAGTATCATCTTGTAGGAGGATAAAAATTAGTTTTACATGTTCTGAGACTTTTTCCCGTCTTCAAACATATATAGTAATCTATACATATTATAATGTAATTTTAACTGAATCAAATTATTAATTATTATTAGAAAAATCACATTGAAATAATTATCATATTATTGATAAAGACGGGGAATCTATAATTGTTAGGATTATTTTCGTCTGTCTGTCTGTAGATCTGTGACCGTATCACGAAAAAACCACTGTGCAGATTTTGATGAAATTTGGTATGACTAGCGACTCGCCCTCGCTTCGCTCGGGCTCTTCCCTAGATTTAGCACAGACAAAGCCGCGGGATCCGCTACTTATGCATATAAACCTTCGCCTTGAATCACTCTATCTATTGAAAAAAACCGCATCAAAATCCGTTGCGTAGTTTTAAAGATTTAAGCATACATAGGGATATAGGGACAGAGAAAGCAACTTTGTTTTATACTATGTAGTGAAGATGCGGAATCTATAATTAATAGGATTATTTTCGTGTATGTCTGTCTGTCTGTAGATCTGTGACTGTATCACGAGAAAACCACTGGGCAGATTTTAATGTCATTTGGTATGATGATAGCTGGTTATCCGGGTTAACATATAGGATACTTTTTACTGCCGGGAAATATCCTATCTCTGAATTATACTACGCATTATGAACGTATTGCTAGTAAAATGTATAATTGAATCCATAAAGATATTATTGTATACGTTTAAACAAAAAACTCGTGACGTTATTTGTCCATAGAAAGAAGAGCAAATGAATACAGTATAACAAGCAATTCACCCTCGCTTCGCTTGGGTTCGTCCCTAGTTTTCGCGTCAGCGAAGCCACTGGTTCCACTAGTTAAAATAAATAAAATTTCTACCTCCTCCTTTTTTGAAGTTGGTTAAAAAGTAGCCTAAGTTACGCCTTATAACATATTATGCTATCTGCGAGTGAAAGTTCCGTCAAAATCGGTATAGCCGTTCCAGAGATTAGCCGGAACAAACAGACATAAAATTTATGAATCAGTTTTTTGTTGCTAGTATCGTGTATATAATATATACTTTTTACTTTCCCGTTCTTGCAATATTTTTCATTAATGATCCGCTTCTATTAGTCGTACCGTAATGTAATATAGCCTATAGCCTTCCTCGATAGACGGACTATCCAACGCAAAAAGAATTTTTCATTTCGGACCAGTAGATCCTGAGGTTAGTGCGTTCAAACAAACAAACAAACTCTTCAGCTTTATAATATTAGTATAGAGTATAGATAAGTAAAAAGTAAATAAATAACAAAATGGTCATAAGAATATAAAAATGTTGGGTTTTTCGCATAAGAAATGTTTATCTACAGTAGTTACATTTAAGATGGCTTTATAAAACCAACCAACCAACTTATAAAAAAAGGGATTTTACTTCTATTGTAGTTTGGGGGTTTTTGTAAATATTTATATATATAATATTATATATGTATATTTAAAAAAATCGGAATTTAAAGAAAAATATTATATTTAAAGTGGTAGCCCAGCGGTAACGCGCTCGCTTGAATAACCGAGTGACGCGGGTTCAAATCCGGATCTCGCACCTCTGATATTTTCATGTGCGATTCATATATTTCCTATCATGATTACCACGTGTCTTACGGTGAAGAAAAACATCGTGAGGAAACCTGCATGTCTGAGAAAAACCTAGCAAGTTTTCGAAAAACATGTGAAGTCCGCCAACACGCACTAGGCCAGCGCGGTGGACTATGGCCTGGTCCCCCTCGTACTGAGGGAAGCCCGTGCCCAGCAGTGGGACGTTGAAAAAGGGCTGATGATGATGATGATGATGATATTACCTATATACACTTTTATAATATTAATAGTGTCATACTAAGTTAAGCCCGCAGGCTTACCCGTACAAAATGCAAATAAACACTTTCACCGGTAAAGACTTCATTCACCTGTAAACGGCGACGCGAAAGTCGATAAACGAAAGATGATAAACGGACATACAGATGTTTTTTATAGTTAACTAGCTTTACCCGTGGCTTCGCCCGCGTTCATTTTTTTAATTGCCAATCAACCTCATTGGGTTGATCTGTAGGATGCCTGAAAGTTTCTTCAAAATTAATTACTCTAGCTATTTCAGAACCCATTGTTAATACAAACAATTTTTTGTGAAAGCGTAACAAACAAACTTACATTCACATTTATAATATTAGGGATACCACTTGTATATTGACCTTATACACATTTTGTTGTATTTAGTTAGGCCTAGCGAGGTCGCCCAGTAAGTTGATAAAAGGTCTTTATAGTTTTCTAATAAAACAAATTAGCTTTACTCCTACATAAGTTATCTGCGAGTGAAAGTTACGTCAAAGTTGGTCCAGCCGTTTCAGAGATTAGTCGGGACAAGAAAACAGACAGACAAATAAAAATTCTAAAAATTCATTTTTACACGTGAGTACCGTATGTAATGCCATTGTTCGATTACTTAGCAAAAGGTTTGGATATCTGACCTCATTAAGACCAGATGGATGGATGAAAATGTGCATTCTGTATTGTTTCAATATATGATTATGACTTTAATAATAAAACACAATGTTGCAACATATACTTTAATTCGAAGTTTAGAAAACTACTACAAATAAACTTACAATTTACTGGTCGTATGCCCAGACTCAGTGTCTACCAAAGACAATATTTTTTTTCCGTAAACATAGACGACAAAATCTAAGACTATAACTGCTACACATTCGTATATGAAAAATAAAAAAAAACTCTGCAAAGTCGTTTAACTTTAAACATTCAATTATCAAACAAAAAATCACATTAAAATATTTTTAACTTTGAATTTTAAATTTTCATGCTGAAAATTGCAAAAAATATTTGTCGAATAAATATTTCTTTATATAGGATAAGTAAAGCCACAGTTTTAAGCATGTACACGTTGATCAATAATGGAATAATCATCAAAGTTACTTTGGATTTTGGCCCAAACAAACAGTTAGCACTCTGCGTTTGATGAATATAATAAACGGATTTGCTAAACCAAATAAATATGTTATTGTTATTTATATAAACATTCGACGTCCACTTTTCACACATTTTTTTAAATTACTTGAAAAAACCCATGCTAGTGAAGTAACAGACAAAATTTTAATCAAGGTTTTAGAACCTTTGGTCGCCCTTTTAAATCTAATATCGAAATCTATTGTACGATTTTTAGATAGAAAGACGAAATTAGAGGTTAGAAAATGTTTTTGGAGGTGGTTCATTTTATAGAGCGCTCTACCGTGCGAGTTGCTCCCTGTACTTCTCTGGTAGAGTGGACTGTGTAGAAACTTCATGGTCGTTCTGGTCTGCATCAGCAAATCAAAGTCGGATCGTCATGGTTGATTGAAGGATCACTACCCCACACCATTAAAACGAGGGAGGTTTCGTTGGGTTTTATGGGGGTAGTAATAGTTTTTGCAAATCCCATGCAACAACATTAAAAAGATCATCTATACATATAATAAAACTGTAGAAAAGTCGTTTTTGTACATCAAAAAAAATTACAAAAAAAATAGCCAGGGTGTTAAAGGATAACCAATAGAACCCATTTCCAGCATTTTTAGAATTTTTGTCTGTTTGTCTGTTTGTCTGTTTATTTATCCGGGCATCACGTAAAATGTACGAAAGCAATGTAGATAACTTTTATACACAATGATTGAACGTAACTTGAAGTAACATTTAGTTTTTGTTTCATTGCAATCGGTTCAGTCTATCAAAAGATATTTGAGTTTAAAGTGAAAAGTAGAGAAATTCCAGAAGTAAAATTAGGGTTATGAGCATTTGGTCTCACAACTTCACGTAACTTTTATACACAACAATATGTGCGTAAATTGAAGTAACATTAAGGTTTTTGTTTCATCGTAATCAGTTCACCACTTACAAAAAATGTAAATTAATAAAAAAAAATAGTGTTTCCGAAGTAAAACATTAAAACAGTGCCATCTACGAGTAATCGAACTTAGACGGGACTATAACTAGAGTTCAACTGCGTGCAGTATTGTTCGATAGATGGTGTTGTGCGTGTAACGTCATTTTCTGAATCGCGGTATCAAGATTTTCTTTGAAAGAATGACCTTCGCCCATACCTGCCGGCCATATTTGAGTTTTGTAGGAGTCTTAGCTAATGTTGTTTATAAAGAAGCACAAGCATAAATAAAAAAAATGATTTGTATCGGTATCCTCCAACAGCGCTTCGCACTAAAAAATACTAATTAAGTTCCGACATCCACGCGAACGAAGTTGCGGGCACAGCTAGTTTATAAATATTTTGCGAAAAAATACTGATGAGTATAATGTATTTGGGGACAAAACCTTATACGTCTTACTATTATAATTTTTCTAATAAAATAAAAGTAGCTAAATTACTTATTATAACGTTTGATGTAAGTACAGTATGTACTTTTATATGCATTGAGTGAAAACTGAAAATCTGTTAATTTGAAATTAAAACAGGACACTTCAATTTTATTCACATACGTAATGATGTGAAGGTTATTTAAGAGAAATATTTCATCATCTAAATTGTTTGCATATACAACTTGGGTACCTAACATTAAAATGAAACCCCATAAACTTTCAACTATTCTCTTTTGTGGTAACAGAAACCTTTGAAAGTAGATGGTGCCAAGTTTGGATTGTTTTCGGTCTCTATTCAACGTAACTTTGAACGCTCTTGTACTTTTCTTCCAAGGATCTTCTTAGGATTCTGTACTTAATTAAAAAAAAGTGGTTGGTTTGTTTGCTGGTACTGATTACATATTCCGAGTAGCTGTTATACATCCTTCCGACGTTATAGCTATACTAATTAAATAAGTAAGAAAAGTAATTAAAAATAAGAAAAGTTTAATTCAATTTATGTCTATTGTCTTTCAATACTTTGATACACATTAAAAAAGAGTTTTATTGTTTTAGAGTTTAATTGTTTTGATTTAGTTTATTGGTCAAAGTTACACCATAGTTAGCAAGCAAAGATCACTAGTTTTTACAAGGCTCTTAAAATTTATGTTAGATATACCTATTAATAATAACGGAAATGTAATATCATCGTTATTTTTGGTGGTCAATTA
Organism: Boloria selene; assembly: GCA_905231865.2. NCBI lineage: Eukaryota > Metazoa > Arthropoda > Insecta > Lepidoptera > Nymphalidae > Boloria > Boloria selene. The sequence goes on from HG993161.1 coordinate 658,449, forward strand.
AAAGATTCAATTCCATTCTCTTGTTAATGGCTTCAATAATAATATATTCCAAAAAACATGGTCGTAAAACCGCTTGACACTATAGACCTATGTACAATATGTATCTAAGCAGTACAAGTTCGGATCTTGCTGATATATTCATTTACGAAGTTTCGAAGCGTGTTTCAATAAAAGGAACTTGCATTCAGAATTTTTAAAGTCCCACTGCTGGGCACGAGCGTCTTTTCAATACGAGAGAAAACAGACCACAGTCTTTCACACTGGCAAAGTGCAGTTTGCTTGCTGGGTTCTCTCAGACATGCAGGTTACTTCACGATATTTTCTTTCACCGTAAGAACAAGTAACCACTTGGGTTATCATGTTGTAAATTATATCATCATGAAAATATCAGATGGGCTAGACTCGGGATTTGAACCCGCTTCACACGATTTCCCATACGCGTTAATACTGGTCTTCCAGTGCCATAAGGAAAAGGAACCTTACATATAAACTAAATAATGACAACTTATCTTTTTCTTTTTTTCTGTTGTATAGTATCGTTTACACAAGTGTTTGGTATTTTTTATTTAAAGCTCGCTTTTGTAAATCACTCGCATATCTTATTGGTGCTAACATCGATTTTTGCTTTTAGTTATTTATTGCCATAATTCCTTACTTTAACTAATTGTATTGGATATTACAAAAAGTAAGCTACTTAGACTTTTTAATATTGGGATTTTGGCGTAAAGCCAACGTTAAGACAGTGTGAGAGTTTCGAACAACCTACTACGGTTGTTGTAATAATACATGATATGTTGTCCTCTCTTACACTTTATCATGTAAAGGTCAAGATTTGTAATAGACAAGTATATGCATAAGTCGGTAAATGAAAATTAATGACTGCGTTTGTTTCTTCGCGAGAATTTTACTCATAGGTTTCATTAAGCAGTTAACCACGAAGCCGTTAGGGTTTCCTTTCGAGACCATCTTGTCCTGCTGGGAGGATCTGGGGGAGCTCAGTAGCGTACGGCAATCCGGCCGGACGTGAAGCCACGAAATACGTAGGGAGGGCTTACTGTGTGTCATGCGGGTAGCTCGTGGTACTTCTTTGGGAGCAGAGTGGACTGTGGAGCGACTCTGTGGCTGTGTGCTGCCGGGCCGTTAGGACGTCGTAGTCAAATCCGCAAGCGATCCTGCGACGCCTCATTAAGACGGAATGTGGGTGCTTGGATTTTAGTGGGTAGTACTGGCCGGCGAGCCTCACATGATAATACCACCATCATCATCATCATCAGCCCTTTTTTAACGTCCCACTGCTGGGCACCAGCCTCCCTCAGTACGACGGGGATCAGGCCATAGTCCACCGCGCTGGCCTAGTGCGTGTTGGCGGACTTCACATGTCTTTCGAAAACTTGCTAGGTTTTCTCAGACATGCAGGTTTCCTCGTGATATTTTCCTTCACCGTAAGACAAGTGGTAATCATGATAGAAATGATTCGCACATGAAAATATCAGATGTGCGAGACCCGGATTGCTACCACTGTCTGTTGAGATATGCAATTACGCATAACACGCAGGTGGTATGCGTAAATTGCATTTCCCAATAAGAAAAAAAGGAGCAACCAGTATGAAACATCCTTTGCTCAAGGAGGTGGCCCGCCTCACAATATTAGTTAAGAATAGATCTTAGGGAAAGAATAGGTTACGTTTCTCCAATGCAAGCATCCATTAGTTCAGAAGTATTGTTTTAATGTATTGCTTCAAAACCCCCAGACAAAATACAGCATTTTTCGTCACGATCATGAAAATTCATATTATGTACATAAGTAAATTATCAAAAGTTTGTAGTAACTAAATAAATTACATTAAATTATTAGCCCTAAACTTGATAAGGGTTGAAATGACATTCTAAGTGAGAAAACAGCGTTTTATTTTAATTACTGTCGGACACGCGTCTAGTGGAGTTTATACTTTAAAGGTTTAAGTTATGATTTTTTAACCGACTGCTAAGAATGAATATAATAAAATTGAAGTGTCTGATTTTATTGAAATTAAAAACAGCCTAACAGCTTTTCACTGCATGCATATGAAAGTATATACGGTGTATGGAAATTGCACCTGAGCGGTGGCGGAGTCACATACATAAAGTGATTAACGATGTTCACGACAAGCAGAGCAAACGAAGTACAATGTATGACGTACCTGAGTCTGCAGCTGCGCGATGATCCAGCCTTCGTTGTGGGCAGCAATTCTTACATTAAAAAAAAAAAAAAAATTTTTGTCTGTGTTTGTCTGTCTGTTTGTTCCAGCTAGACCTAGACCAATTTTGACGGGACTTTCACTCGCAGATATCTAATGTTATAAGGAGTCATTTAGGTTACTTTTATTTTATAAGAAAACTAGCGACTCGCCCTCGCTTCGCTCGGGCTCTTCCCTAGATTTAGCACAGGCAAAGCCGCAGGATCCGCTAGTTATGCATATAAACCTTCCTCTTGAATCACTTTATCTATTAAAAAAACCGCATCAAAATCCGTTGCGTAGTTTTAAAGATTTCAGCATACATAGGGATATAGGGACAGAGAAAGCGACTTTATTTTATACTATGTAGTGATTATAAAAACCGTTTTATTTATTCTGCCTTACGCCCAGCGTACTTAATTTTGGTATGTTTCAATTCAATTCATTATTGTACTTACTTGTAATAGTGTACACCAAGAATACAATCAAAAATATGAGCAAAAGACACAAAGAAAAGATGTACAGACGGCGGCCTTATCGCTTAAAGCCATCTCTTCCAGGTGACCTCGAGGCAGAGGTGTAAGTTTTTATACATACGGTACGCGGTAAACCCGATCACTTTGGTAGATATGACATTTTTCATTAATACTAGGCTCCTATTTGTCGTAGCGTGATTTAATATAGCCTATAACCTTCCTCGATAAACGGACTATCCAACACAAAAAGAATTTTTCAAATCGTACCAGTAGTTCCTGAGATTAGCGCGTTCAACCAAACAAACAAATAAACAAACTCTAAATAAAAGAAATTGGTTTGGCCACGTTGCCATTTAAAATTTGCCATTTTAATTAAAATAATATTATATAAATAATAGATTAACAATCAAATACACGATAAACGTAGTAAGTAATCTTGCTGCGGTGGGATCCTAGACTAAAAGCTGTCGGCGGATAGTCTAGTATGCGCATCCAAACTATAAGCCGATCGAAAGTGCGGTGTTTGAGGGGTCTGTAAAAGCTAGAGACTAAGCTTGTGACCTGACCATGTATTTTATCACTCCATATTACATATACGGACTTTCATGCGGTTTACAAATAGATGGAGTGATTCATGAGGAAGATTTATATGTTTAATTAATTAACGTTTTGTGTAAATTCGCTGAATTATGATGAATATTGAAGATGTTCAAAAAAATATGTCGACACGGAGGTTTTTTGGCACTGTGTTAACTTATAAGGTTATATAAAAACGAATTATGATATAAATATAACAGTTATAAAAAGATTTTCTTATTAATCTGTAAGAACGTATGTGCACGAATACACCCGAGCGAAGCGAGGAATCACTAAAGGTAAACTAACTCACTAACTCATCACGAAATATCGAAAACTGCTTGACGTACATATAAACATGAAATTTGGCAAGGAGATAGTTTGTAACTGTAAGTCTTAGTCCGTCCGCTACGGATTTTGCGACAGAGCCGGATTCAGGAGGTTTAGGGCTCTCGCAATTTTTTTATAAAAGTCCTTTAATTTTTTGGGCTAGTAATAGTTTGTACTAGTTTCTACGCTTATATCTTTTTAACTACGCAACGGATTTTAATGCGGTTTTTATCATCACATTGAGTGTCCAAGAGGAAGATTTATATCTATAATACATACATATTATTATAGTAGGAAAAACCCTATAAAATATCTTATTTCAGTGAAATCTATATTGATAAATTTGGCTATCTAGATAAACACTGGATGGTTCTTTCAATCATTTATTGATGTTAACTTATAGAGTACAATAAATTAGAGTGATTTTAATCCCACCTCGATGGGTAATGTAGTACCATGCTTCCTTCAATTCTCAGTTAATTAAGAAGTCAGAGTGAACTGTAAGAGCATCCCGTTGGCTTTTGTGACCTGGAATTTAGTTATCCCCCATAAGAGAAGGGGGAAGTTTTGGTGGGTAGTACCTATATATTGGCTTCATTGCCGATGAGACCCATAGAACCAACTGTAAGTATTGAAATCGTTACAAAAAGGGTGAAGTTTGAAAGCAATAAATAAATAAATATGTTGGGACATTATTACACACAGCGCCATCTAGTTCCGTGGTAAGCTACGAAGGAAGCTTGTGTTACGGATACCAGATAGTTGATATACTACATAATATATAAGTTTTTAAATACATACACATTATAAATATAGACACCCATGGCTGGAGTACAAACATTCGTGCTCAAGAAATGAATGCCCCCAGCGGGACTCGAACCCGCGACCGCTGGCGCAGAAAGCAGGGTCACTACCCACTGATCCAAACGTGTCGGTTTTTTAAAGGATATTTTAAGGTTTTAAAGCCGCGTTATATAAACGCATTGAGGCGGAAGTTCATGATCTACATAACATAGAATTTGGAACAGTCAAGGGTGTTTTAAGTGACATACTACCTTCTTAAAAAAACGCAATAAAGTCCGTTCAGACGTTTACGAGTATCTAATGTTTACATATAAAAGATCCGAAAAAATTGTTTGGTTTATGTAATATCGTCTTAATTTCCTTTTCTATGAACTAATAAAAGATATTTACGCGAATTATTTCACATTTAAACAAAACTATCTTCCAATTTTATTGAAATCTGTACCTACATAGTACATATAGTAAGTACCTAATAGAATTCTGAGTCGATTCTGTACATTATATATTTTTTGGAAAATCTAATTTAAATAAATTTAACTAGCGACTCACCCTCGCTTTGCTCGGGTTCGGATAAATTTTTCACAAACTTTGAATGTCTTATTTATTTATATCTAATCAATAAGTAACTTAAAAACAAGTATTATTTCTACCCCTTACAGCCCTTTATTCGTCTTGAAAAGTAGCCTATGTCCTTTCTCAGGCTCTACACTATCTGTGTACCAAATTTCATTGAAATCGATTCAGTAGTTTTGACTTAAACGCGCGACAGACTGAGTTACCTTCGCATTTATAATATTAGTAATATAATCGATGCAGAGGACGAATCTAGTTAATTTAGTTTTAGTTAATTTAGTTTAGTTAGTTAGACGACACGTTTGGCTCAGTGGGTAGTGACCCTACTTTCTGCGCCAGCGGTCGCGGGTTCGAGTCCCGCTGGGGGCATACATTTATGTTGAGCACGAATGTTTGTACTCCAGTCATGGATGTTTATATTTATAATATGTATGTATTTAAACTTATATATGTGTAGTATATCAACCATCTAGTATCCATAACACAAGACTCGTACCTTATCGTGGAACTAGATAGTGCTGTGTGTAAATGTCCCAACATATTTTTTTTTATTTTTTTTTTATTTTAAGAATTTTTGTCGGTCTGCCTATCCATCTGCTGGCAAATATTATTACTGACATCTATCTGTCTTTTAAATGAACAAAACAAACTAACACATAAATACACACCTAGATGTATATATAAAAACAAACGGTCGAAGTAATAGTAATTAAAATACGGATAAATTAAAGAATATATAAGCATCATTTACTTTGCAGACCTTACAAAGGTATAAGCACGTTTTTTCTTCACAAGGCCACTTTCAAGGAGGGTCGTTGGCTGCGAGTGCTCACGGGACAATCGCATGAAAAAAGTTACAGTAATTTAATTAATTTTTTTTAATGATAGAGCTGTTTATTTAATTAATACCCGTAGGTAGAGATAGTGTGAGAATATAACACGAGTAGCGACTCACCCCCCAAAGAGGCCCTTTTAAGATAAAAGTATTATTAACTTTGAATGTCTTATTTATTTATATCTAATCAAAAGCCTAAAAAATAAGTTTCAAATTTATAGCTTTAAAAATAACGTAATTTCCATACAAACTTTCACCTCTATTTCAAACCCTTACAGCCTTTTTTCGCCTTGAAAAGTAGCCTATGTCCTTTATTAGGCTCTAGACTATCTGTGTACCAAATTTCATTGAAATCGGCTCTGTAGTTTTTGCGTGAATGCGCGTCAAACAGACAGACAGACAGAGTTACTTTCGCATTTATAATATTAGTAAGGATTTTGTTAATACGTTTTTAGATTTACGAATACTTTATATTTTAAATTCATTTGAACTAAACTCAATCTTTTTTGATTTCTTCGCGGATCTACTACGGTTTTTGGTTCTCGATGTTTTGAATGCTTTACAGCAATTATAATCACGGTCTCTCACTAAGGTTTTAGAGGGTCTCAAAAAAGGTAAAATTAATTTCTTTATTATTGACTCTTAAACGACCTAGTAGGTACTCTCTAACATCTTAAACAGCAGATTTATTCTGAGACGTGGAGAAACGCTACATTTATGTGAGACTAGCAACCCAGCCGCTTCATTGGGTGTAAGTTAAAATAAATTAAACAGTTGTTATAATTTTCTAATAAAAAAGTAGCCTAAGTTATTCCTTTTAACGTAAGCTATCTGCGAGTGAAAGTCCCGTCGAAATCGGTCTAGCCGTTTTAGAGATAAGCCAGAACAAACAGACAGACAAAATTAAAAAAAATATTTTTTGATAAACGTTACTTTCATATGCATTAAAGCTGTTAAATTGAAATTACAAACAAACACTTTAATTTTATTTATATGTATTGATTTTAGTTAGATGTGTATGTCCTACCAAACTTTGACCATCAAAACGATTTACACATGTATAAACAATAATTTTAAAACAAATTTAAAAAAATTGTGAAGGAACGTTTGTGTACTAAAGGCTATTATTCGATTAACGATTTTTTAGAAGACACCTTGGGAACGATGTGATCGCCGTCAGGCTATTTCAACATATAAAATTATTGAAAAGGAAAGAGAAAAAAATATTAGTCCCGCTGAGTTTCTTTCGCCAGTTCTTTTTAGGTTTCTTCTTTCCGACCTGGTGGAACTCATGACGTCCAGTAAGAAATTGTAACAATTCTGTGCTGAATAAAATATTTTGATTTGATTAATTTTTCATTTTCAAAAAAATATATCTTTCGTGCTGACGCTTCATAGAAAGTAAAAGCAATTGCTCTTCTGACGGTACAATGGTAAAAAGTATAATTTGCTCGCAAGGCTAGGTCGTTGGCAGAGAGCGACGGACAGTATCGTGAAGGCTTAGTTGCCCGGACATTTTTTTTACAACAACGCCATCTAGTTCCGTGGTAAGCTACGAGGCTTGTGTTACGGATACCAGATAGTTGATATAATACACATATAAATTTTAAATACATACATAATATAAATATTAACACCCATGACTGGAGAACAAACATTCGTGCTCAACAAATGAATGCCCCCAGCGGGACTCGAACTGCGACCGTTGGCGCAGAATATGGTCACTGCCAACTGAGCCAAACGTGTTGTCGTCGTTAGTGCCTTTTAGATATTTCATTTACGGCTATGATCCTCGAAAAAATCTGCACACGATTAATACCCGACTGCCAAGGAACAGGAAGGGTTATGTTTTTCGCGTATCTTGAACGTATGTATGTGGGAATATGATTATTATTATTTAGTTTATTTTTATTTTAGACATAGTAAACCTCTTTTTACTTTGAAAATATAAAGAATGTATAATAGATGTCAGATAAGAAGATTGTGACTGACGATGAAAATATAAAGACGTGTTATTTAAGATTAATAAAGATTTACAATTATAATCCCGCTTGAATCAATTTAACGATCCCACATGTATGTATGTGTGTATGTATGTGTGTATGTATGTGTGTATGTATGTGTGTATGTATGTACTATGTATGTGTGTATGAATGTGTGCACGCGCGCGCGTGTGTGTGTGTGTGTTTGTTTATAAATTTCTTTATTACGTCGTATCTTTCAAACAACTGAATAGATTTCGACAGTTAAGATGTCGTTTGATGCGTCTCAAACACCCGAATTAATTTTATTTCGGCTTATAATTTGCAAATGAGGCCCGCCCGCTACCAAACATAATGTAAAGTATTTAAATGTAACTCGGCTCTCAGCTCATAATTTAGCCTTAAACAAAAGTAGTTTGTTAATTTTTTCAATCTGGTTTCGGCCGTTTTAGTTAGTTATCTGTTGACTTTTTTGAAGTTGGGTTGTTTTTTATTTTTTTTTTGTACTTTTAAACTTTAAAAAGCTTGTAAGCCTAATTGAAGTAAAAGCTCGAGTGTTTTTAATTTGCCTTTAAAGAGATTCGTTATTGACGCAGAAGCTAATAATATAACTAATTTGTCGATAGAAATTTGACTCAATATCAAGAGATCCCAACCAGAGGGGCGCGGCTTCTGTGTGGGCGTAGAGAGATTGATTTTATAGTTATAATGTAAAATGAATAAGATGGAGAAAAATCATTAGAATAACGTGTTTTATAATTTATACTTACACTAGCGACTCGCCCTCGCTTCGCTTAGGCTCTACCCTAGATTTAGTTCAGGCAAAGCCGCGGGATCCGCTAATTATGCATATAAACCTTCCTCTTGAATCACTCTATCTATTAAAAAAGACCGCATTAAAATCCGTTGCGTAGTTTTAATGATTTAAGCATACATAGGGATATAGGGACAGAGAAAGCGACTTTGTTTTATACTATGTAGTGAAGTGATATAAATAAAATTGAAGTGTCTGTTTTTAATTAAAATTAACAGCTTTTCACTAAATATAAAGTATAACGGTACATCATAACAACAATTTTTATTGTCTGTTTGTTCCGATTAATCTCTAAAATGGCTGGATCGATTTTGACGGGACTTGCACTCGCAGATAGCTAATGTTTTAAGGAGTAACTAAGACTAATTTTATTTGAGAAATTTTATTTAATTTAATTCCGGATGGATTTTTATGCTACACACTTTTAATTTGGCAGGGAGTCCTTAGAGACGAAGCCGAGTAAAGCAAGGGTGAGTCGCTAGTAAAAATAAATAAAGTTAATAGCGGCATGAAAATATTTACTATAATCCGGGGAGGATTATCATAAGAAACTTGACTAATTCGGCACTTAATTTTCTAATATCTTCGTTAAGAAAGGTTCTTATAGAGAGAAAAAACAGAAAAATTGCGAGAAAAATAGTAAAAACGTTAGGTAGGTACTTTTTTTCCATACGAACCAAAGAGTAAAAAAATTATCGTTAATCAAAACAAAGGAAAAAGTTTTAGAATTATCTTTAGTATGCCTTTAAATTGATTGATTAGGTTGTATAGGTAATAACTAATATTAATAACCGTTAAAACTATGTGCCTTGGGACAGTCCCAAGCAAAGCGAGGGTGTGTCACTAGTTTTAAAATAAAACAATTTTTTAACATTTTTTTGCCCATTTACTTTGAGTTTTGGTTCTCGACGCCCCGACTGAAGGAGGAAGCCCCTTCAGTCAGTCTTTCCCGAGAACACGGTTGCTGTAAAGCATTTAAAATTCCAGTATTTTTATATAAGTAATTAGACAAAGACAAAACAATTTAGTTACTTTTTCTCTGCTGACAAACGATTTTCTTTTTTTGTCAAGTAGCTATTTACGAGCTTTAAGACTTACCTATAAAAAATATGACCAGATTTCGACTACTATAATATAATACTGAGTATTTTGATGAAATTGTTGCGAATTAACTTTTCCGCTGAATTGTTTTTGAGAGCACTATCGGTATCTCGTGACATTCAGTAAATATTTGAATAATTTAATGATAAATATTTTTTTCATTTGAGAGAAGCTAGCTAAAGCGTGTTAGTGAAACTTTATAGGAGACAAAATGACGATGTGCGTGATAAATTTTTTATCTGTAGATTGGTCCTTGTATAGTTCACAAAAGTATGCCATAAATGGATAACATAACCCCAAAAGTCGGAAAGACACAAAGTATAGGCCGAACTATTGCTGTCTCGCTCATTTCCCCCATTAATTTAATATTCGAACATCTTGAAACGTAAAAACAAAACAATGCAAAGTCTCGTGTCCGAAAAACGTACTACAGTCTACATAACGACTTCCAAAACTTAAGAGCTTATTACACTACGCAGTATCAAGACAGTCGTACTAAGATTTAGCGTAATGTAATAAGAGTAAGCAAGTTAGTCTGTTCGTGTGTCTTCCCATGACACCGCGACAGTCGACAACGTCACCGGCTACGTACGCCTTGCTAATGAGCTTGCATGCAGTATTTCGGGCGGTGTGATAGCGATCTTGTCTAATTACACTTTAAGACAGTTCTAATAAGACTGTCTTGAAACTGCGTAGTGTAATAGGCTCTCTACTATGTAGATAGAGTAACCTCAGAAATCTTCACATAATAAAATTGTAATTGAGTCATATCTGTACATTAAATATTGTTTTATTTATAAATATCACTAACGACTCACACTCACTTCGCTCGGGTTCGTTCGGGTCGGTTTAGCTCGAACAAAGCCGCGGATTCCGCTAGTATATCTTTATAAATTATATCCTTTGTGATGTTCTGATTTGTAAGCTATATGGTAAAGTTTCATTAAAATCCATTCAGTAGTTTTTACGTGAAAGAGTAACAAACATCCATCCATCCATACTTACAAACTTTCGCGTTTATAATTAATTAATATATATATATATTAAAAATCTTATTGATATAGTCATTATTATCGATACAAAATTCAGAGTACAGAGAATCAGTTTTTTTTTAATTCCTGTCCTGTCTGCGACCGCATCACGAGTAAACTACTGGACCGGTTTTGATGAAAGTTGGTATAATGATTGTTGGTTGGTATAATATCGGCCGAATCCATAATCCTGGTTGACATATAGTTTACTTTTTACAGCAGGAAAATATCTCATTTCTAAGAAATCTGCACTAATCGTTGAAACGTATCTAGGGACGAAAGAAGGGTGAATCACTAGTATTATTGTATATTTGTCTCTTTTATCTTCGCGGAAAACCGCATTTACAATGCTAATTGAACAAACGTGTAAAGCCCGTTCGTTTACTATCGTAATTATGGTACATACAAAATGTACATGTTAATAGTTTTGTACATATAGAACCCAAAAAACTACAAATATGAAAAATATTTGCAAAATACAGCTCATGATGACTGACGTTTGGTTTACCATTTACATTGCTAGCGGTCGCACGTTCGAGTCCCGCTAGAGGCATTTATTTGTGTGATGAGCACGAATGTTTGTAATGCACTCCAGTTGTAGGTGTTTTGTTAATTATGGTTACGTATGTATTTAAAGAATCCATATCCATACTAATATTATAAACGCGAAAGTTTGTAAGTATGGATGTATGGATGTTTGTTACTCTTTCACGTAAAAACTACTGAATGGATTTTAATGAAACTTTACAATAATATAGCTTATACATCAGAATAACACATAGGCTACAATTTATAAAGATATTGTGTGAATTGTCACAAATGTGACGATAAGTGTCAAGTAAGTAGTAAAAAATCTACCACCTGCGAGCTATTCCGGCGTGCGCTGCCAAAACCGCTAGAGTTACACATATGTAATGTATGATGGAAATGTTTATCTTAAACAAGCGACTCACCCCCACTTCGCTCGGGTTAGTCCCTAGATTTAGCGCGAGCGAAGCCGCGGGTTCCACTAGTAAAGTTATATAATATGTGTACTGTGTCTTACAATGGAACTAGATAGTGAACTGACGATATACGTAACAACGTTAACTCCATGTTATCCTCTTTTCTTTTTCGGAAAAAAATTCTTGTCTTTGCTCTGTTGTTGCGTATATATACAACAAAGGCACGCAATCCGATAGAATTGGGTCAAATTTACACATTTTCCTTCCATGACATAATTAGCAACTACAAAGTAAATGTTATGAAATTCAATACCTAAGGTGATTATTAAAGTAATGTTACAAAGGCAAAGTACGTTGTTTTAATTTTTTGTTTGCTTGCTTGCTTGCTTGTTTGTTTGTTTGTTTGTTTGTTTGTTTGTTTGTTTGGACCTACTAATCTCAAAAACAGACCATAGGCAGCTTGGTAAACTTAATATGTTCATTGAAAGCAGTTAGGTTCTCTCAGACATGCAGGTTTTCTCACGAAGATTATCTCTATCATAAGGTTTCACGACAAGGTGAACAAACCGGGGGTAGGCTACTACTAAATGGAAAAAATAAATAAATATATCGAAGACGAGACAGACTCATTAGTCTCACTTGCATTTTTCCTTGTCTGTACCATGAGAACCATTAAAATGACTAAATATATATAACCAACAACTTGCTTTTGCTTGAATGAATTATTTTTTATGTTGGGAAATGAATTTTATACTGTACTAGCGACTCGCCCTCGCTTCGCTCGGGCTCTTCCCTAGATTTCGCACAGGCAAAGCCGCGGGTTCCGTTAGTTATACATATAAACCTTACTCTTGAGTCACTCTATCTATTAAAAAAAACCGCATTAAAATCCGTTGCGTAGTTATAGGGACAGAGAAAGCGACTTTGTTTTATACTATGTAGTGATGATAATAATTACATGTTGGGCTCAAAAGCGTTCAGTGAAGGAGCCTGTACACTAAAAGCGAATAGAACCTCCTCCGTCTTAATGAGGCGTCGCAGGTCGCTTACGCATTCTACCACACCGCCCCGACGGCAGGTCTGCCGAAGAAGACCACACCACATTGCTCCACAGTCCACTATCTTATCAGAGAAGTACCAAGAGTGTGCCAACCTACTTGGCACACCGAGATTGACCGTCACCCAGTGGGGTTCTTAGCTACGAGTAGGTACATAGATTCTTATCGCGCTAATGGGTTACAACAAATAGCGCGCACTTCCTGTCAGTGTCACACATTTCCGTCCCTTTTCACTCAATCACTCCCGACAGGTTGCAGAAAAGAGGAAAGATATTATTAAAAAATCTTAAAGAATAGTCGGGGCAATTATCTAGCAATCTTTTTAAGATTGATAAACTCTTGAAAGGGCTTTTAACTCCCACGCTGAGATTCTTTTTAATACTTTGAGAGCAAACACCCACGTGTATTTCGTCATTTAATGTATTTGATAAAAAAATAAGAAAAGTTCTAAAGCTAATTACGAAAGTTCGAGACTATATTAATTTGTTTTTTTTTTTTATTATTTGATCTTTGCAATTTCTTATTATCCGACTGCGGCAAAGCCTAAACGAGGGTTTTGTGTTTGACTTGTATGTCCGATTCTGTGTTACCTAACCTAACCTACCTTTTAAATATTAACACAGTAAGTGGTAACGCGCTCGCTTGATAACCAAGTGAAGCAGGTTCAAATCCGGGCCTCGCACCTCTGATATTGTCATGTGCGAATCATTTCTAACATGATCACCAGTTGTCTTACGGTGAAGGAAAATATCGTGAGGAAACGTTCTTCAGAGTCTTCAGAGAACCTATCAAGTTTTCGAAAGGCATGTGAAGATTGATTTTGTTGATACAAACGTCATTCGACTCGTCTTGATAATGCAACTGTCGCTTTTCATGTAAAAACTATAAATTCGAAATCTGTGACGATAAATAATAATGGCCTAATACTTTCTTAGGTTTACGCGAATACTTAACATTATAGATGAAACTATCCTTTTGGATTTTGTCGCGGATTTATTATGATTTTTGGTCCATAATCCATAGACCATAGTCCATAAAGTTTCATTTATAATGATAATAATGGCTTTTAAATGAGATTTTTCCAAAAAGTTCTTAATGTATAGTTTAGCTTTAGACTCAAAATTTTATTGTATGTATAGAAAGTGTTTGATTTTCTTCAAGGATGGACGGATTTGGATTAAATTTGGATAATAAATAGATTATGAATGCCACTGCGCTTGGTAGGACAAACCAAATTCTTAAATTTTCTTTTTGATATATTCAAAAAGTATCAAGACATTACACGTGAAGTGAACTTTTTGTGTCGAGGTCGTGTCCTTCAGGCTAGCTGGGTCGAATAGGGGTACTGTAGGTTTTGGAGTTTTAAGATATTTTCATTTATGTAATTTAATATTAAACTAGGTATTGTCTGTGGGTTTACTTGCTTTTTTGTAGTTATGGTGTGTTTCATAGTTTATTTTTATGATTTAATAGATATATAATAAAATTTTAACCGAATCTGTACGATTTTTTGGAAAAACTTATTAAAATAGTCACTTTTATCGGTGTATCGGCCGAATCCATAATTTTTTATAGTTTGTCTGTCTGTCTGTCTGTGACCACATCATAAAAAAACCACTTGGTAGATTTTGATGAAATTTGGTATGATGATAACTGAAAAAAGGGTCAAAATATAGGATAATTTTCACTGTGAGATTTTTTTTTAATCTGAGAAATCTGTACAAATCGTCAAAACGTTATCGACGAACCCGAGTGGGCTAAGGGTGAGTCGTTAGTGTATAGATAAACCCTTTAATGTTCACCCAAAAATATACAGGAAAATTTACTGTCCCAGAAATGTCTATCAGAGCATGGTTAATCAAAAGACGAGAGTGTAGTGGCCTTTGGTGAAGTCGTAACCAAGTCTCAAGGATACGTTTGACTTCAACGTGCTTTATATACTACCTCTTGACTTCGAGTTCGCTCGTTTTTCCTTCACTCTTAAATTTTTAGGCCAATAAGACTATGAAACGTTGATTATAATATTATAGGCACTAGCAAACTTGGCCCGCTTCGCTGGGCGTAAGTTACAATAAATTAAAAAGTTTATATAATTTTCTGATAAAATAAAAGTAGACAAAGTTACTCCTTATAACATTATCTATCTGCTAGTGAAAGTCCCGTCAAAATCTGTCGAGCCGTTCAGAGATTAGTCGGAACAAACAGATAGACAGACAAAATTTTTAAGAATTGCTTTGAACCGTTATATATTATATTGTACTTTCAGATTCGGCGCCTGTATCGATAATAATGACTTTTTCGATTAGATTTAAAAAAAAATGTCTATTCTAATTTCTAATTGACTCAATTACAATTTTATTATAATACTAGCATTTCCCGCGGCTTCGCACGCGTTCTTAAGACCGGAAACCAATGTTTTTCTGAGTCGCGCGGAATGGTACCTCGCAGAACTAACCTTTTCGTTTTTCGCAACATTTTTCATTGATGCTCCGCTCCTATTGGTCGTATCGTGCCTATAGCCTTCCTCGATAAACGGACTGTCCAACACAAAAAGAATTTATCAATTCAGACCAATAGTTTTTAAGATTAGCGCGTTCAACCAAACAAACAAACTCTTCAGCTTTATAATATTAGTATAGATGTTTAGATTTTCAAACTGTATTTTTTTGCGATATTTAAAACTATACTGTTTTTGCGGCTTCACTCGCACGTGTAAATGTGTTGATAGGAACTAACCGTGACCCCTTCTTGTATGGAATCATAGTACGGAAAATTAACTTGACAATATTTTTAGAGTACAATCAGTGGCAGTAAGCACCAGATACTTTTTCATCATCATCATCAGCCCTTTTTTTTTAACGTCCCACTGCTGAGCACGGGCCTCCCTCAGTACGAGGGGGATCGGGCCTTAGTCCACCGCGCTGGCCTAGTGCGTGTTGGCGGACTTCACACGTCTTTACAAGACAAAACTTGCTAGGTTTTTTTAAGACACGCAGGTTTCCTCACGATGTTTTCCTTCACCGTAAGACAAGTGGTAATCATGATATAAATGATTCGCACATGAAAATATCAGAGGTGCGAGACCCGGATTTGAACCCGCATCACTCGGTTATTCAAGCGAGCGCGTTACCTCTTTTTACTGCAGGAAAATATCTTATCACTGAGAAATGAATGTTAACTACGAACGGAAAGCGCAAACCCGAGCAAAACAAGAGTTAACCACTAGTATTAACTCTTTTTTTAATTTCATATCTAAAATTTGATTTAGCCACAAACTGAATGTGTTTTTTACTCAAGAATAAAAAGTAAACACCATAAAAACACGTTCTTCTTATGGGGATTTCCTTATTTATTTCCATTAGGTTTTATATTTTTCAATTTTCTACAATGCACGTTTTTAATTTATCATTTAAAAAATATGTATGTTACGTAAGTGGAATAACTCTGAAACTTCTTTCTCTAACAGAATGCTTACTTTATGTAACTTTAGCGTACTTATCCTTATAACTTACAAGTTTAATTTATATTTCATTATTAATTTACAGGTAGCAATAAAAATAATAGACAAATCGCGGCTCGATGAAGATAATTTGAAGAAAACCTTCAGAGAAATAGCCATCATGAAAAAGTTGAGGCATCCGCATATAGTTAGATTATACCAGGTAAGTCTGAAAACTTCATTTTAGTTACGGCTAAACTAAATCTACATTATAAATGAAACTATCTTTTCGAATTTTGTCGCGGATTTATTTGGATTTTTAATTTCCCGACGTTTCGAAGGCTTTACAGCAGTTACAGTCACGGGATTTTTCAAATATCCGCGTAAATCTATAAAAGTATTAGAGCTACATTGTTATATAATAATATAATTGATTATTCTAGTTTGATATTGAATCTGTTTCAATAAATAATAATGTTTACTCAACCCTTTCTAACGGCTAAGGGCGCTGCATCCCTTAATGCAAGGGCATTAGTCGGCATAGTCCACTTCACTGCCTCAGCTTTATATGTCCTTCAGAAACTATAACTAGGTTCTCTCAAACATTCAATAGACTAGACTCGGGAATTGAACTACACTACACTTTTTTTTAAAATATGTATGCACTGAATGACTGCCTCTGTTGAACTAATCTGTTATTTTTGACTAAAAGATGCTTCCGATAATTCCAACATATAGGTAAAAACCGGAAATGATGTCACAAAGATATATCCGTTTCCTGTACAAGATACCATATTTTTTATATTCATAGTATTTTAATAAACGGTTCGCAGGTTATGGAGAGCACGCACACGTTATACCTAGTCACAGAATACGCGCCGAATGGTGAAATTTTTGGTAAGTTTAGGACATTATTACATACAGCGACATCTAGTTCCGTGGCAAGCTACGAAGGAAGCTTGTGTTACGGATACCAGAATGTTGATATACTATAATACCTATATAAGTTTAAATACATACATATTATAAACTAGCGACTCGCCCTCGCTTCGCTCGGGCTCTTCCCTAGATTTAGCACAGGCAAAGCCGCGGGATCCGCTAGCTATGCATATAAACCTTTCTCTTGAATCACTCTATCTATTGGAAAAAACCGCATCAAAATCCGTTGCGTAGTTTTAAAGATTTAAGCGCACATAGGGATATAGGGACAGAAAAGGCGACTTTGTTTTATACTATGTAGTGATATAAACACCCATGACTGGAGGGCAAACATTTGAGTTTAACAAATGAATGCCCTCAGCAGGACTCGAACCCGCGATCTCTGGCGCAAGAAAGTATTGTCACTACCAACTGCGCCAAACGCGTAGTCAGATAATAATGTTTACCTGGCTAATCTAGGCCATAATGGCTAATCCCACTGAGACTAGCCAACGCTGCAGGAGAAATTACAGTGCACAAGTGTACACGCAGACACAAGTGCACTCTCTATTCCCGTCACTCTCATACTCTGGTGGCACGTCTGTTCGACTCGACCAGTGAGAGTTAAGGCGCAAGGCCAACGCGGCACGTGCTCTTCCAGGCACGGGAGTGAAACCATATCAACTTCCCAACTCCGGGTTAAACAGCGAATATCGTAACAGAAAAATAAAACTTTCCTTATAAATCGGAAAATCACTCTGTCTGTCTGTTACCATTTAGCACTTAATTTGCTGAACCGATTTAGATATAACTTTAGTATGAAGATAGTTTGAAACGGTGGGAAGGACATAGCATAGTTTTAATTCCAGAAATCATGGTTTACGGAATGAAAGTTTGTATGGGAAATCAATCATTTCTCAAATAAGGGATAAAGGATAAATACCTTTTAAAGTATTTGCCAACCTTTTTACACGACTGCTCAAAACTGCTGCACGAGTATGTTACAAGTTTGTGTGTATTTATTCCACCATAACTCCTAAACGCCGAAACCGATTTCGATAGAATCCTTGTGTTACCCCAATGAATATAGGCTAGTGAAGAATTAAAGAAAAGTGCGTGTGTGTGTACAAACTACAAAGTACACATGTCAAAAGTAAAACTTCTTTGGCAAACTATTTTTTAAATCTCGTTTATATTTATACTAAATAACCCCGTCTATGCTCATCGAGAGAGGGAGATGGCGCGAAGGTCACACCCACGAGTTAGACAGAGTTAGAAATGTCACTGACTCGCGGTGGGCGAGATCTAACTAAGGAAAACTCTTCCCCGTCTCTGAGTGCCTGGTACTATGGACTTACTCTTTCGTTTCATCGAGTTTGAAATCACAACGATTCTTAAGAAGTTTCACTTCAAAAAGCATCTGTGATTCATAAAGAAACAGCAACTTATTTAATCTAGAAATGTACCCGAGTGTATAAAATTAGACCGTCTTCCAGATCATCTAGTCTCTAAAGGCCGCATGCCTGAGTCTGAGGCGGCGCGCGCGTTCGCGCAGATGGTGGCGGCGGTGGGCTACTGCCACGCTAATGGCGTCGTGCACAGGGACCTAAAGGCAGAGAATCTGCTGCTGGATAAGGATATGAATATTAAGGTATACATCATCTAGGTCCATGGTAAGCTAGGCTTGTGATGTCTTATGGGTACAAAGTAGTTGGTACCCGGCCTGGTTCGCTGGGCGTAAGATAAATTAAATTAAACGGTTGTTATAGTTTTCCAATAAATTAAATGTAGCCTAAGTAAGCCTAAGGAGTACCTTATAACATTAGCTATCTGCCAGTGAAGGTCTCGTCAAAATCGGTCCAAACAATTCAGACGAAAATTATTTTTTTTAATAATAATAACTTTTATTTATATACTTCTACAAAAAAACCTTATAAAATAGCTTAAATTACAATAGAATGTGTTTGGAACCTACCTGAACTAGGTTAACATCCTGTTTCAGGTTTTGGTTTTAAATATGCATTTCTTACTGTTAAAATATTTATAACAAAGTAGACATTCTCGAGGCGTTAGCTCAGCTTTGCATTTGTGTGAATGATAGCTAAAAGCCAATAGCCGCGCATCAAAAACCAGTTAAAACAGGTTTAAACCAACTCGCAACGCGCTACGCCTTCGGTCGTGCCTATCCGTACACTACACTCACACAAATGCAAAGCTGAGCTTATGCCTCGAGAACTGCAGGTAGTTTGATATATGTATTACAGTTTTCGTAATTAATTTGAGATTAGAATTAACAGACACTTGAATTTTATTTACACACTAGCGACTCGCCCTCGCTTCGCTTGGGCTTTTTCCTAGATTTAGCACAGGCAAAGCCGCGGGATCCGCTAGTTATGCATATAAACCTTCCTCTTGAATCACTCTATCTATTAAAAAAAAACCGCATCAAAATCCGTTGCGTAATTTTAAAGATTTAAGCATACATAGGGATATAGGGACAGAGAGAGCGACTTTGTTTTTTACTATGTAGTGATATTGAACATGAACGTCCCGCAGCTGGCGGACTTCGGATTCAGCAACGAGTACACGGCGGGCGCGGCGCTGGCCACGTGGTGCGGCTCGCCGCCCTACGCCGCGCCCGAGCTCTTCGAGGGCCGACAGTACGACGGGCCCAAAGCCGACATCTGGGTGAGACACACGCACACACACACGTGCGCACACTCACGCGCGCACACTCACACGCACATACACATACACACACACCCTCACACATACACACATACGCTCACACATACACACACACGCTCACACATACCCACATACGCTCACACATACACACATACGCTCACACATACACACATACGCTCACACATACACACACATGCTCACACATACACACATACGCTCACACGCACGCATACGAGTACATATATTTTTTACTGCTGATATATCTCATTTGTAGGTTAACACTCAATAACTAATGTATATATTTTTTTAATTTTTATTGTTATTTTTATTATTAAATAAGCATGCATATTATGATTATTTACAACCATGGACGAATAAACTACTTATTCGTTCATGTTTACAACATTCTATTATGATTTTCTATCCTTACTCGTATAATTTATTGTTATGAATTTAATGCAGTTTTACTATGTTAATTCTAATTCACATATATTACCAAACCGCTTGTTATTGCATGATATGGTAACCTATAAAAAAAAAGTGCATTCATCTCTATATTTGTAAATGCAAACAAGGCAAGAATTTAATGTAACTTTTGTTGGTTATCCTAATAAATAAATAAATACCGTACACACAGACGCACATGTGTGCGTCTATACTATGTGGACTCGTATGCACACGCACGTTACACGTACGTATGTACGTGTATACAAACACACGTATATGTATATGCTAACACGACGCACACACACACAATAATCCTATTATGTATGTACAAATTAGAAGCAGATAATGATTAAAATTAGCGGTTTAGAGTAATTCAAGAAACCCACCACCAGCTGTGGGACATTAAAAAGAATATTAAAAACTGGATACATGTCTTAATGACCTGTCTGTCTGTTTGCGTGTGTGTAGAATTTGGGTGTGGGGCTGTACGTGTTGGAATTTAGCCGTATACATGTGGTGGTGTAGTGAGAGGTCTTGGGTTCGAGTCCCGGGTAGGGCCTAGTTTAGTTATTGAGTTTGACCTTTTGTTTAGTAAACCTCAGTAACAGCCCAGAGTTGAAAAGTTAGCGGTGTGTCACCCCCGTGTCTCGAAGAGCACGTAAAGCCGTCGGTTCTGCACCTTAACTCTCACCAGTCGTGTGGAACGGTCGTCCCACCGGAGTATGAGAGTGATAGGAATAGAGAGTGCACTTGTGTTTGCACTATAATATCTCCTGCAGTTGGCTAGACTCAATATCTGGAATCAGTTGTAGAATATTACTATTATTACACACAATATGTAGTAATATATAATAAATAATAATAAATAAATATGTTCGGACATTTTTACAACAGCGCCATCTAGTTCCGTGGTAAGCTACGCGGCTTGTACTACGGATACCAGATAGTTGATATACTACACATAAATTTTAAATACATACATACTATATTAAAATATGTTTGTATGTGTGTGTGTCTGTATGTGTGTAGAGCCTGGGGGTAGTGCTGTACGTGCTGGTGTGCGGCGCGCTGCCCTTCGACGGCGGCACGCTCAGCGAGCTGCGCCGCGTCGTGCTCGCCGGCAAGTTCCGCATACCCTACTTCATGTCGCAGGGTAAGTCCCCATCGACTACACGAGAACACTTAGACTATCCCCTACTTCATGTCGCACGAGAAGACATCGTTAGTATACCTGTTGGAAAGTAAAAAAACCGTGTAACATAATAAACCGTGTTTCATAATATGTATACATAAGAATATATTATATACATTTAAACAAGTACACATACATTTTATATATACTTATGTATACATATAGATTACACACTTTCAGCTTTTTTGAAAAATGTTATTGAAATAGTCATTATTATCGATACAGAAGATGAAGCAATAAATTTTTGTCTGTCTGTGACCGCATCACGAGAAAAGCTGGTCTAATATGAAATAGCAATAGTCGGGAATACCAAAAATCCAAATAAAGCCGCGACAAAATCCGAAAAGATAGGTAGTTAATTCATTTATAATATCAAATATTCGCGTAAACCAAAGAAAGTATTATGAAATAGCAAGTTATTCAGGTCAATGTATACTTTTTATTACGGGAAAATATCTCATCTCTGACTAAGGTATAACAAAGATGAATCGCTCATAATTATTATAAAAGACCTACCATGAGAAATATATAAGTATTAAATGTTCAGACAAGTAAAAAAAAAAATATAAAAGATCATTCCCGTACCGGGAATCGAACCCGAGCCTCCTGGGTGAAAGCCAGGTATCCTAGCCACTAGACCATACGGGAGTTAGTATTCTATTCGAAATAGCCGAACTTATATATTTACTGTTTGTATTGATTACAATAACTGTTTAAGATAATAAAAAGATTTTAAATATGGATACATTATAGTTTGTTAGATATAATGTGACAAACAAACATCCATATACAAAAATCTAATACATATACAGTTAAACAAGTTAAATATTATTAAAAAAACTGGCTGTTGAAAAATTGTGCAATTAATTTTGTTAAGACATAGAATATGTCGAAAAAAAACCAGCCAATTTATCAAGCCTAAGCCGATTAGGTAATAGGCTACAGAGTGTGTTAAAGAAATATACATACATATTAAATGAATAAATCTATACATACAAATTAATATATTGAAGTGTCTGTTAGTAATTTCAAATTAAAAGCTCTTCCCTAAATGTATATTATGAATTAAGTATATATACGGTATTTACATTAAAAAAAACTGTGTCTGTCCGTTCCAGCTAATATCTGAAACGGCTGTATCAATTTTGATAGCACTTTCACTAGCAGATACTACAGTCTACAAGTTCACTTTTTTAAAGTTTCATTAATAATTTCCGCCATGTGTGAATTGTACACACTAAAAAAAAGTCTAGCTCCTAAACTAGAAATCTGTGTTTCAGGAGCTAGTACATTCCCATATCAAATCAATCAATCAAAATATTCTTTATTCAAATAGACTTTTACAAGCTCTTTTGAATCGTCATTTTTACATTATTAAAATTAATTAATGTCAGTCTGTAAGTCTGTGAGTAAACTACCACCGGCTCGGAAAGCTGTTCTGCTGAGAAGAACCGGCGAGAAACTCAACAGTTGCTCTTTTCAAAAAAAAAATATGATAACAATATTGGATTACAATATTTATCTATTATCCTACGTGAGACACAACCAGACATTAATCCCACACATTTCAAAGAGTTCGTATTCAATGTAATTTATTCTCACTTTCACTTCATAAACACTTTTTTCTCACTGTCTACCACAAGTGTGTATAATATTGCAGAATGCGAACAATTAATAAGGCACATGCTAGTGGTAGAGCCGGAGCGAAGACTGTCCCTACGCGGGGTGGCAAGACACCGCTGGCTGCAAGCACATCAGCCCGGCCCCGGACCAGGGCACTACGGTGAGTTATACATTCTAGAATAAACTAATATATTGGAATATTATTATACATACTATACGTTATATAATGTTCTAGAATAAACAAATATGTTGGAATATTAACACACAGCGCCATCTTGTTCCAACTTCCATGGTAAGTGGTTTAGGTCCATGTTGGATTTAGAATGACGTCACAGTGAACCATGCACTGTTATCCAAACTAAATGTATATACAACACTTCAGCTCGAGAGTGAGCTTTGTGAGATATATCACAGACATTGTCTGATTATCCGTATTTTCGCGATATCCCTATAGTTTTTGTAAAAACTAGGTTTATCAAATAATCTTACGACATATATAAGCTGTAGCAGTTATCTGTTATTGTCTTAAGATTGTGTTGTCTATGTTCACGAAAAGAAAGATTGTCTTTGGTACGCACTGGGTCTGTGCAGACGACCGGTAAATTGTAAGATTATTTGTGGTGGTTTTCTAAACTTAGAATTAAAGTATATGTTGCATCAAGGTGTTTCATTATTAAAGTCTACAATCATATATTGAAACTAGCTGACCCGTGCCGACTTCGTTGGGCATAATGTTCATAATCCTTTTTTAGTACAGAGTGTTTAAATAATTTAAAATATTTTATTAATATTAAAAATTAAAAATTAAACTATCTATACTAATAATAAAAAAACTACTTTTTGTCACTTAAATATAAAAGTTAAACATAATATGCTGTCGTTGACTTTTTTGTAGGCATTTTTAAGCTCCACATCTTTTTTCTAGAACTCAAAAATATATCTTTCATAGTTAAGGCAGCGTTCGTAAGGAACGCTTTCATTCGACCGTTTTTTCTCCGATTCACTTTGCAAAACGGACTACCACGTAAAAGCCTTTTTATTTTTCGGTTTTTTATATAACCTATGACACTCAGCAATAATGTGGCTTTCTATTGGTGAAAGAATTTTTAAAATCGGTTCAGTAGATCCCGAGATTACCCCTTACAATTTAACAAATAAACAAACTTTACTTCTTTATAATATTAGTATAGAAGTATAGATAATACATAAGCAATGTGTGTGTGTGTGTGTGTGTGTGCAGACGCGTCGCAGGGCGTGTGTGCGTGCCACGCGGGCGCGGGCGCGGGGCGCGCGGCGCCGCACGCCGCCGTGCTGGCGCGCATGCTGGCGCTGCCCGGCCTGCACGAACACACCATACGACAGGTACGTTACAACATACTACATGGTAACATCACTACATAGTATAAAACAAAGTCGCTTTCTCTGTCCCTATATCCCTATGTATGCTTAAATCTTTAAAACTACGCAACGGATTTTGATGTGGTTTTTTTTAATAGATAGAGTGATTCAAGAGGAAGGTTTATATGTATAACTTGCAGATCCCTCGGCTTTGCCTGTGCTAAATATAGGGAAGAGCCCAAGCGAAGCGAGGGCAAGTCGCTAGTTTAATATATTCTTTATTACACTAAAATTACATTAAGAAAAAGAATACATAGAAAGTGATTTAACAACGTATAAACGGTTATCAAAACGCATCTTTCTACGTAGCGAAAATATATAAATATATTAAAACGTAAAAAATAATAGGTATTTTAAAAATAGCGTATTCTTATAACTCTTTATCAATATATAGCCATTGCGCCCACCTCTAACTATAATATAACAAGTCTCCCATCTATATCAGACTAACCCCCCTCTAACTTAACACACCATAATATGACTAGTCCCCCATCTTATGTCTTTCTCACTCTCTCCCTCCTCTATATCAGGCACTATCTCTTTCTTCTCTCTCTGTCTCTATGTATCTATCTATCTCTCTCTTTCTCTATCTCTCTCTGTGTAAAATAATTAAAGTCTGATTTAGTCATTGTAACTTGATTTATTTGCTAGTGAATGTCCCATCAAAATCTTTATAACTTATTCTGAAATTACTTGAATCTGTATAAACATACAACATGTTTTTTTTTGTTATTAGTATCGTATATCATTATTTACGAATTATTTAGAAAAAGCTGTTACATTGATGGTTGAAAGACATTTATTTCTTCATATTAAATATAGCTTAATATTTATTGTGAAATAGTTTTTTTTTCTTATATACAATACAGTGAATACTTATTTATTTGGTGTCCATTTCTATGTCATCCTCAGCCCCTTTTTAACACCCCACTGCTGGGGTTGGGCCTCCCTCAGTACGAAGGGGATCAGGCCATAGTCCACCGCGCTGACCTAGTGCGTGTTGGCAGACTTCACATGTCTTACGAAAACTTGCTAGGTTCTCTCACACACTTCCTCACGATGTTTTCATCCACCGTCATACAAGTGGTAATCATGATAGAAAATGATTCGCACATGAAAATCTCAGAAGTGCGAGACCCGGATTTGAACCCGCATCACTCGGTTATCCAAGAGACCGCGTTACCACTGGGTAGTGGTAGCCCTATGTCCACTATGCCCTATATCTATGTATTTTAATAATTTTTGAATGAACACTGAATGTTGCATATGTATACTGTTGGTATTCCTTATTTAACTTTTATATGTGCATAAATATTGTATAAATAGTGTTAATATTATCTTTCAGTCCGTAGAAGAAGAACGCTTCGACCACATATCTGCTATATATCATTTACTAATGGATAAGATGACGAATAAGGATTCTGAAATGGATAATGGTATGTAATTTTAATATATAAAAGCGATAGGTCACTTACTCACTCACTTACTCATTCACTCACTCATTCACTCACTCATTCACTCACTCAATTACCCACTCATCATGAACTATCGAAAACCGATATAGATAGATACATAAAAATGAAAGTGATGATAAAATGGCAGAGAGGTAGTTTATAGTTAGTAGACGTCCACTAAGGATTTTACGACAGGGCCGAATTAAGGAAGCCTAAGGGCTATCGCTTCTTTAAGTGGGAAATTTAGAAAATATTTATTGGAAAATGATATATAATTTTAATTATATTTTTTATCAATTTACAGATTCACTAGATTCCACGACGGGGCTTCCCCTAGATCTCACTAGTTGTAAGGTACATGTAGTTCTATTTAACTAATTTGTATGCTTTACTATAAATTTAATATAAAAATTAAAGTTTTGTACAAAATAAGATTTATGATTTCATTTTATAAACGATTCAAAAGTAATCAATTAAAAATGAAACTATCTTTTCGGGAATGGAGTCTCTCCTGTGACCATGATTGCTGTAAAGCATTCAAAACGGGAACTAAATATCAAAATAAAACCGCAAAAAAAAAAACAAATAGATTATAAGACATAGTTTCATTTATAATGCCAAATATTATATTAGCTAAGAAAGTATTAAGTAGTCAATGTTAAAAATAAAAACCGGTCACCCATCCACCACCCATCTAAAGTGAACGTTGCTTAACCATTCCAGAGCAGCGAAGAAGAGCAAATGGAGGCAGAAGACAGCGGGTCATTGGAAATGTTGCAAGCTCCGGAGTACTTGACCACTGGACAAGGAGATAGTTTCGAAAAGGTATGTTAGTTTTTCTTAATTTCCTTTAAGAATAATATATTGATTTATAAAAAAAAAATAAAGAATATAGTGTTTTTTTAGTTAAAGTTTTAAAAAATTTACAAAAAAAATGCTTTTTTTAGGATTCTAGCTTTTTTTTTTGATTTTGAGTTTAGTTGATGTTTAATTTAAATTTTTTTGTTACTTTTGAATATTTGAATTTTTTTAAACATCTCTATTCAGAGTTCAGTTTATTTAATAAATCTATTTAATTACTAAGAATTCAAAATATCTGGAACGACAAGAAATCAATTAACATATGATATATTAAAACCTAACACAGCTAGTACAGGTTCGATTCCCACCCACAGTTCGGGGACAGCACGCTCGCAGAAGAGCCGGCGAGTGCGCGCGCACACGACACGCCCGCCACGCGTAGACATACCGTCGGGCCAGGGGACTGTCGACACACCCAGGTGAGATATATTCATATGGATTTGCTGTAGAAACCTTGGGCCATGGAGTCAGTGCTAACTTTTTGAAGTGAAACTTCTTTAGAATCGTTGTGATTTCAAACTCGATGAAACGAAAAAATAAGTCCATAGTACCAGGCGCTCAGAGACGGGCAAGAGTCAGTAACATTTCTAACTCTGTCTAACTCGTGGGTGTGACCGTAGCGCCATCTCCCTCTCTCGACGAGCTTAGACGGGGCTATTTAATATAAATATAAAAGAGATTTAAAAATTATTTTGCCAAAGAAGTTTTACTTCTGACATGTGTACTTCGTACACACGCACTTTTAATTAAAAGACCTCGTCTTATCGCCTCTACTGGTGACAGGGGAGCTGGCTCAATTTTCGCCCAAAGAATCGGCATTGCTATTCAGCAGGGGAATGCGGCCAGCATTCTTGCCACTATTCCACGCGGACACGACTTGTACAGTAATAATTAAGTGTATAGTTAAGTTTACCTGTAATTTTCTTTATTGAGATTGATGATTAATTGATTAAATACAAGAAATAAAGATAAACTTGTAACACCCAGTTTTCACCTACAAAAAGTAAATAGATCGTTTGTGGGGCAAGGTGTACGCATGTATAACAAAATTCCACAGTCCATATTGAACTTGCTTTTGAGGCAATTTAAATCCAAAATTAAAAGTACGTTGTTGAATAAGGCTTATTACACTTTAACGGAATACTTAGTAGATGTAAATGTGTGGGATTAATGTCTGGTTGTGTCTCACGTAGGATAAATAGATAAATATTGTAATACAATATTAACAAATATTTTTTGAAAAGAGCAACTGTTGAGTTTCTCACCGGTTCTTCTCAGCAGAACAGCTTTCCGAGCCGGTGGTAGTTTACTCACAGACTTACAGACTGACATTTAATTTTAATAATGTAAAAATGACGATTCAAAACAGCTTGTAAAAGTCTATTTGAATAAAGAATATTTTGATTGATTGATGACACATTTGGTTTAGTTTGTAGTGCGTAGTGTAATAAGCTACGGGCTTAGGAACGGGACTGTTGATATAATAAATCATGTGTAAGTGCGCATTTTGATGTATTAATAAAGTGGAATATTTAGGATATATAGGGAACCCTGCTTATTGAGTCGCGTACTTTTACTGCTATTGAGCCAGGGGACTGATCGAAAAAAAACTAGTGGATTTTAAATAGTTAGTAAATCTTAAAAAGATTATTTGTACTTTTTACAGAAGAAATATAGTTTTTTTTTCAGAAAAACATTCATTACAAATAAACTTAAAAATAAAAACGTTATCTTAATAGTTAGAGTTGTTTTCAGCTTAAATTAAATACCTGATTTGCTAGATTATTATTATTATAAGATATATTATATGTATATAAAAATATTATAGGCAGGGGATCTGTCCGTGCGACCGTCGACTCTGTGTGCGTCGGCGCACTTAAGTGTGAGTAGTCAATATGCCGGAATTTACCATATTATTGTTATATAGCATGGATTTTTATTTATTTGTCACAGTTAATTTGCGTTTTTATTGAAGTGAAACTTTAGAATCGTTGTGAATCAAACTCGATGAAACGAAAAAATAAGTCCATAGTACCAGGCACTCAGAGACGGGGAAGAGTTAGCCTTAATTTAAATTCAAGTTTTACTTCTGACATGTGTACTTTGTACACACGCACTTTTTTATTATATTCTGTAATACACAGATGGACAGAAGGCAATGGTAGGCCAGTGGTAACACGTTTGGATAACCGTGTGGGTGTGATGCGGGTTCATACAGTTGTTGCACTGATGTTTGCATGTGCGAATCATTTCTATCATGATTACCACTTGTCTTACGGTGAAGGAAAACATCGTGAGGAAACCTGCATGTCTGAGAAAACCTAGCAAGTTTTCAAAAGACATGTGAAGTCCTCCAACTCGCACTAGGCCAGCGTGGTGTACTATGGTCTGATCCCACTTTTATTAAAAGGAGGCCCCAGCAGTGGGACGTTAAAAAGGGCTGAGAATACAAATTGACAGACAGATGTAGTGCAATTTTATTTTTGATATTTATATAAAAATTCCTTAAAAAACACTTTCAGAATTTTTTTTTTCTTTGCTTTCTCACAATTTGGGCTTTTTCTTCAAATTATATACTTAACTGAAAGACGTAAATTATTGATGAAAGCCGATGCCACTGAAATAGTATCCTTATTTGTAAGAGGATACGCTTCTACATACTTACTTAAATCACACTGTAGTGTGAGTATATAAGCATTACTATCACTATCCTTACATAAGGGCCCTACTAAATCTAAATAAACTCTATCAAAAGCGGAATATCCCGTGTCGGTTATGACCATTGGTTCCTTAATATATTTATTTAAGTGTTTATGTCGCAAACACTTATCGCATTGATTTACATATTTAGTAACATCCTTTTCTAATCCCGGCCAAAAGAATCTTTTCTTTATGTTATTTATCATTCGCCTTATACCGGCGTGGCCGCTAGTTGGTAACAAATGATAGTCATTCAATATTACACGTTTTGTCTCATGATCGTCGACTTTATGGACACCATTTAAAATTAATAATCGCGGTCCGGACCTATTTGGTGTCTCATTTATAATACGAGTTAACTCTTTAATTAATATATTATTATTATTATTTTTAATTATATACAGACGATCTATATTTCGCTCATTACATAAGTAATCCAACTCCCTCACAAAGGCATCTCGTGCACGATATGATCGGTAAGAAGGATTTACATAAATAGTTGACTTTGGTGAGACAAAACAAAATAACTTAGAATTAGAATAGAATTTTTCTTTCACTCTTTCTATATTTTTCCATACTTTTTCGTCTACAAACAATAATTCTGTGCAATCCTTCGGTTTTTTAAGTGTTCCCACAACTCTTGGGTGATCAGTCCAATCGTTACTGGCAACCTTATCCACCGCAGGGTTGTCACATTTATCTTGCGCTAATTTTTCATCCATCTGCTTTCTTTGCGCTCTTGTTAGTACTGATATGACCATTTCATTCATTTCTTTCAAATCTTCACTCGAAATTTGGATGCGTGACAATGCGTCTGCAGCTGCATTATCAGCTCCCCTTACATACTTGATAACAAACTTATATTCCTCAAGCAATAACCTAAACTTCATAAGTCTACTCGATGGATTTGTCATGTTGAATAAATATACGAGAGGCTTATGATCTGTTTCAATAATGAATTCACGTCCATATAAATAAGGTCGAAAATACTTTACCGCCCATACTATCGATAATAATTCCTTTTCGATAGTAGGATAATTTTTCTCGGCTTTGTTTAATGTGCGACTAGCATATGCAACCGGTCGTCCGTCATGATTACATAAAACTGAGCCTATAGCAAAACCAGATGCGTCAGTTTTTAGAATAAATTTATGATTTTCGTCAAAATTCGGATACTGAAGTATGGGAGGAGTCGTTAAAGATTTTTTAAGCATTGAAAAAGATGTTTCACAATTTTTATCCCAATGAAATTTAACATTTTTGCGACATAAATTGTTTAGAGGTAAAGTGATTTCAGAAAAATTCGGTATAAATCTTCGATAGTAATTCGCAAACGCTACTAGTCTTTTTACATCGTTGGCATTTTGAGGAATTGGGTAATTTTGTAATACTGATATCTTTTTTGGGTCGGGCATAATACCTTCGGAAGTAACGACGTGACCAAGATAAAGTAGTTCTTTTTTTAGAAAAACACATTTATTCGGGTTTAACTTTAAATTTACTTTTCTTAAGCGAGATAATATTTCTATTAAATTTTTATTATGATTATCTAAATTACGGCCAAAACAAATAAGGTCATCTAAATAAGTAAGTGCTTTATCGTAATTTAAACCAGCCATAGATATTGTAATAGCACGAGAAAAGGAACTCGGACTTGTCTTTAAGCCCATTGGCATTCTGGTCATCTGATATTGACCGGAGGGTGTAGTGAAAGCTGTATATTTTCTACTCGATGGGTTAAGGCTTAATTGGTAAAAAGCTTGATTGAGATCAAGGTGGGTAAAATACATTGCTCCTGATAAAGAATCTAATATGTCTGTAATATTGGGTAACGGAAATTTGTCATCTACAATACAGTTATTTAATTTTCGAAAGTCAATAACTAAGCGCCAGCTCCTGTCCTCATCATTTTCTGACTTTTTGGGTACAAGGAGTACAGGACTAGACCACTCACTACAAGCGGGTTCAATAATTCCATCTTTTAACATATTTTTGACTTGATTTTCTATTTCATTTCTTTGAGAATAAGGTAATCGATACTGTTTTACGTACACTGAGTCACTATTAGGTTTTAATTGTATATTATGTTCGTATAAGTTACAAGTTGTTAATTGATCTCCCGGCAATAAAAATACGTCGGAAAATTTCGCGCAAATATTTATAATAGAAGATTTTTCCTCTTTATTTAAATGATCTAAATTAAGCAAATTTAACATTTTATGAACACGTTCCGGATTATTGAAATTTTTATCAAACTTACAAATTGAATAATTAAATAAACTATCGGTTTCGGGCCTAAAATAACTAAGATTGACCTGATCCTCTCGTGTATTTAATATCTGTATTGGTATTTTCCCGTTATTTACTTTAACAATTCCGCCAGACAGAAAAACTCCCTCGCATAACTCTCTCGGAAAGACGACACACTCTTCTTTCATACTCGAGTTGATATAAAATATACTTTCGCATCTCGGAGGTATACTCAAATAAGAATTATTTCCTAAAATTCCCATATACAATGGTAAAGTCACTAATTCATTCATAGTATGTAGTGTAATATTATTAAATTCAAAGTTTATGCTACAATTAAACTTACGTAAGAAATCTATACCTAAAATCCCACAAGTTTCAGATGGCAACTGCTCTATAACATGAAACTTATTATTAAATTCTAATCCGTTTACAGACAATGTTAAATATACATATCCCACGGTACGTAATTTGCCTCCAATTCCGTTTATTGTAATCGGTTTCTTTTGTAATGACATATTAAGCTTTCTAAGCGTGTCATATTTAATCGCACATACCGAGGCTCCGGTATCTACAAGCCATCTACATTTTATGCTACCTATTGCTAATTCTACACAATTACTATATTCGCAACCTAATATACTATTGGCCTCGAAAAAATTCTAAGTTGTTTTCATTACTATGGTTATTAGAGTTAATTACAACATTTCGAGAACTTTCCGATACGTGATTTGATGGAGTCATAAAATGAATTCGCTGGGTATGACCACGAAAAGATCCGCGATTCTGGTAATACTTACCGTAATTACCGTTTTTCCCGCGGGTTTGTTGATTTCCACGCGAAAACTGCTGGGGTACCGGTTTCCTCCAGTTCATATTATTTCTTGCTAAGGCTGGCAAAGGGTATGATGTTTGACGAGGTACATTATTGTGTGTATACCTACCGCGTAAATTTTTACGCGCACCTGAACCACCGCGATTCCCAAAATAAATCGATGGTTCGGTATATTCGTTAGGCCGAATACAGGATGCCTCCTCATCCTTTGCTGCTCTAATTGTGTCTTTTAATGTACTATAATTACGCGCTGACAAAATAGTGCTGAGATGTCGATTTCGCAAGCCATTTGTGAAACTTTTAATAGCAATTTTTTCATTAATAGGACGTAAAATTTTATGCGCGTTTTGGTTGCCATCGGCTTGGGAAATCGTCAAATCTACGAATAATTGTTCGATTTTACTACCATAATTATCCATGGAACTACTATTTTGTCTTATTTGCATTAATTCGTTATGAATAGAAGTGCTAGATTTTTTTGTTAAAAGGTGGTTGCGCATATCACTTATAAGGGCCTCGCACGAGTCATAGTTATCTGATAGGCGTAATTTAGCACTTTCATTCAAACGAGTTTTTAAAACAAATTTTATTAACATAATCTTACCTTCTTTTTTGAGCGAAGAACTATATAGCTCTATCGAGTCCATTAAGCTTTTGGTGACCGATTCCTCGCCCGTCATCACTGGGAGGAGTGACACGGCAGTTTTAAAGTCGAAACTTTCCATGGTGACTATTTCGCTTTTAATAGTGCCCTCGGAAGTTGATTGGGAACTGTAATCCTTAATACAAAAGTTTTCTATTTCTACATACAAATCCTTAATTAAATCACAATCACTTAATGCTTTACTCTTAATTCACTAGACATTAAAATACAGTTATATAAAAAAATATAAGTAGGTGTTAAGTGTATTTAAAACTATTTTCAATTTTTAATAATTTTCTTAATCTTAAACTATACCTAGATTGATTTTTCACATTCTACTTTATGTCCACATTTTCACTTATCACTTTACACTACACTTTACATCGACGCGTTCGCTGTATCCCGGCGTTTCTCGTGGCGACACTCGTAGCATACACGAGGTCCACGAACTCCTGGCTCCGGTGACCGCATAAAAGAACGACGCAAATTGTGCATCACCATCTCATTCCGCATCCAGCTTGTGTGGCACCTCTTATACACTTTGTATATACCATACAAAAGGGCCAAACCCAAAAGTGTGCATATTATGATCAGCACGATGGATATCCCAGATAAATGGTTTTGAATTCGCTCAACATGTGCCGAATTTGAGCCTCCTAAGGTGTCTTGTGTAATAAACACTTCGTCCTTTTTGAGTTCAGAACGACACATTTTTTTTTAATATAATATATGAATCTAATTTAATTTTTACATATTTTTCAAACGCTTTACGCGGCCCGCGACCGTTCCCAGGCAGACCGCCGATAAAACTGGCAGGGTCGCCATATAAGGTTGGGAGGTTCGGGGAATAAATAACACGTCTTGTGCTCTTGACTGTCGCTTTATTTCTGCCCAGTCGAACTGGTGAACATACATTATATAACCATACACTACTACAGTCGTATCCCATTTTCAATAGGTTCTCTTTAAAGAAATATGTGTAGCAAAAGCAATTATAGTTACATCTGAAGTGAGCTTATTCGTTAGGTATATTTACAATTTTCTTCGTTTCTGTTTTTTTAATTAAAATCGCTTTCTAGGATGTTATCCAAATCGCTTACGAACAAACAGTATTTAATTTTTATTAATATAGTTAACATAAGCTATGGCTATGTTTTTATTTTGATTTTTTTTTATTCTCGCTTGATTTTGTGTAGCAAATGGTCCTATACAAACAAAAGGCCATATTAAAACAATTTTGCACGCTTTACAATATTAGAAAACGTAGGATAAGTAGATGATAATTGTATTTACAATGTTGTATCCAATTTTTTTAAAAAGAGCAATTATTGAGTTTCTCTTAGGCTATTCTCAGCACAACAGCCTTACCAGCCGGTGGTAGCTTCCTCACAGACTTACAGACGAACATTTAATTTAAATTCTATATTAACATAATCTAAATCTTCCTAATCACTTTACTTGTTGATGAAAACACTTTACTTGTTTTTAAGTATATCGCGTATAGACTGACAGACGTAGCGTTGTGCTTAATTTTTTAATATTATCTACTAATTTCATAGTTAATGTTTAGTTTCTACAAATACAATTTTTGAAAATTTTGTTTTTTTTTTTGATAAAATTCTATTACAAATAGTAAATTAATATATAAAATTAACTTAGTTAGAAAATGTGTTATGAAAAAAATATTGTAATCATTTCCAATAACTACATGAAAAAATGAAGAAAAAAATGCAAGTAAAATCAGAGGCTATGTTACATACATTATATTAACCGTTATAAAGGTATAAACATTACAAAAAAATAAAAAGTAAAAAATTATATTCCCGTACCGGGAATCGAACCCGAGCCTCCTGGGTGAAAGCCAGGTATCCTAGCCACTAGACCATACGGGAGATACTTATATTTTCAAAATAATGGTATATTAAAGACCTATGGCATTTAATATGCTATGACTTCAACCAAGTTTTTGCTTACACTTTTAATATGATATGTATGTATTTATTATTATGTGAATGTGTATCCGTAACACAAGCCTTGTAGCTTACGACTAGATGGCGCTGTGTGTAATAATGTCCCAAAAATTTTCGAATTTTCGCTATTTTGTGCATAGATGTCGGTGTTATGTATGCATAAACAGTTTTAAAGTTTAAAACAGCTATATTTATGACTATTATAGTTCCGTACACGAAACTTGACAGCCATTTTAAACACACACTCAATATGTTACACAAACTTTGAACCTTCATTCATGTTTTCAATTATAATCAATCTATATATCCTTTAACAGGGCACACAACCAGCTTTGCCAGGAGTGGGGGGAGTGGTTGGCGCGACTGGCGGCGCGGCCGAGGTGTCCCTACTACCGAACACCAACTTGGCTGCCAAGCTGCCAGCCGTACAGCACCAGCCGCCAAGATACTGCAGTGTGAAGGATCATCACCTATTAAAGCCGCCAGTTGCTATGCAGACTCATGGTGAGTTATATGGTTGAGGGTTCTTATGTCGTGGGTTCGATTTCAGAGTCATTTATGCTTTGTATAAATTTGGTTTTGTATAACTTGATAGCTTATATCGTGATATTATACATATTTAGTTGAAAATAGTTAGAAAAAAATGAATATAATAAAATTTTAAATTCCTGGTTCT
This sequence comes from Boloria selene, assembly GCA_905231865.2. Taxonomy (NCBI): domain Eukaryota; kingdom Metazoa; phylum Arthropoda; class Insecta; order Lepidoptera; family Nymphalidae; genus Boloria; species Boloria selene. The sequence goes on from HG993161.1 coordinate 694,283, forward strand.
AATGATGGTCACTACTAATGGTTTGAATTTAAGATCTACCAATATTTTTTTTTTAATTATTATAAAGATAGACATCTGTTTGTCTTATGTTTATGTAATACAGTTTTGAGTTTTTTTATATTTTTAAAAAGGCTGCGTTTAATTTTTTTACTAACTGATTATTACTCATAAAATTGTTATAAAATATTGTTTTTCACAAATTTACTATGCAGCGTTGTCCACATGTTGCACAGATACAAATTGTGAAGTGACTTAACTAAAACGATATTATTATTTTTCTCTACCCCCACGCCCAGCAGTGGGCTTTTATAAACATAATATTATATAACCTGGTCTTCTCCATTCTACGTGACATTGGCGAAATAATCTGTGCTCAACTGGCACACTTTGAAGCCATCAACAACAGAATTGAATTGAATTATATAACCTGTATGTGTGTGTGAAGACAGTGGTAGCCCAGCGATAACGCGTCGCTTGAATAACCGAGTGATGCGGGTTCAAATCCGGGTCTCGCACCTCTGATATTTTTATGTGCGAATCATTTATTTATATCATGATTACCACTTGTCTTACGGTGAAGGAAAACATCGTGAGGAAACCTGCATGTCTGAAAAAACCTAACAAGTTTTCGAAAGGCATGTGAAGTCCGCCAACTTGTACTAGGCCAGCGCGGTGGACTATGGCCTGATCCCCCTCGTACTGAGGGAGGCCCACCCCCAGCAGTGGGACGTTAAAAAGGGCTGATGATGATGATGTGTGTGTGTGTGTGCAGCGTCATCATTCGGGCGGCGTGCATCTGACGGCGGTGCACACGTACGACGTGCACCCGACGCGCCCTGTTGTCACTCCGCGCCCTCGCACCACGTGAGTTCACATAACACTCATGCTTTATTGCCTCAAAATTCTAGATGTCTCAGAACACTTGTGTTTAAGTCTTTTAAGATGTCTGTCAATAGCCTAGTCCAGTTGTCGGTGACCTTATCATACAAAACAGTCGAATATTGTCACATAATTGAAATTTTTTCATAGAGCCAATATGGACAATACACAATTGAAATTTATTCAAAGAGCCAAGTATAGACAATACACAATTGAATTTTATTCAAAGAGCCAATATGGGCAATATACAATTGAATATTATTCATAGAGCCAATATGGGCAATACACAATTGAAATTTATTCAAAAAGCCAAATATCGACTATGAACAGTTAAAATTTACTTAAAGAGACATTTTTTTACTTAAGCTTTGCTTTAGTAGGAGTCATTGTTATAAGAAATTATAATTAATCACACTCTCGAGCTTCTAATAAACATTTTTCCAAAGAGCCGCAAACTTAAGTTCTAGTATTAAATTGATAAATTTATATATAAAATTACACCAATATTAAATATGTTTTAGTTAAAAATATTGTCTAAAACAAATTAAACTTTAAATTAATTATCCAAATTTCGACTATATATTATTGTAAAATTTAAAACACACACATTTACACTCACATTTGATCTGAACAAATTAAATACATGACTTTGATAGTTTTTATGATAATAATCTAGGTGTCGGACAGCGGCACGCCCACCCGCCCGGGGGAAAGTGAGCAAACTGAAGAGCAGTCGTCGGATCCCAATTACAATAGTAATTTATGCAGGTATGTGGAAATTTATAATGTTGCTAGTATGAGTCCTTTACTTTGTTTGATTTGTTTTTTTCATTTAGTTTTTTTTGAGGGAGGAAAATAATTATTTTCTTTAATAAAGGTAGACTAAGTTACTCCTTATAATATTAGATTTATAGTATAGTAACTAGAAGAAGTCTCGTCAAAATAAGTTCAGCCGTTTGGGGGATATAATAGAAACATTTATAATCAGAACAAACAAATAGACAGATTGAAAGTAAAAAGAAAAATTTTAATTTCTTTTCATTTGCAAAAAAGTTGGTATTTTGACACATAACTAAAAAGATTATTCAATTTTATTTAATTGTATATTATAAATAAATAAAGATGACTGGAAGATTTACGAAAAACCTTTGTGGAATATAAAGCACCTAGACATATGTAAATATATAAGATATGCACATATGTATATGTAAGTGGTATATAAGAGTGTCGTCGTGTGGTGGCAGGTACATGCTGAACCGCGGCAGCAGCAAGCGCCACACCATGGCCACGCCCGAGGACGCCGCCTCCTGCGCGCCCGCCGCCATCGTACGTACGCACACACACACACACACCACATGCATACACACGCACACCAATACACACGCACGCGCGCACGCACGCACACACACACACACGCACATACACATACATACATACACACATACACACACACGCGCACGCACACCCACTCACACTTATGCATGCACGCACACACACATGCGCACACACACACACACACACACACACACACACACACATACATATATATTATATACATACACACATACGTGCGCGTATATATACATATACACGTAGTACATGTACATTTTTTAATTCGATCTTTATAATTAGTATCCCATAGAAAGTTAAAGTATGTTTTTTTGAGTCGTTGTTCTGAATTAAAAATAATAAAAAATATGTATACGTTATCTTCACTATTTTTAACCGATTATTGAAGAGATTCAATATTACTATCAATGTATAGGATACTAGTCTTAGTCACAGTCAGTCAGTCAGTCAGTATATTTTTAAGTGAATTGTTATAATACCCATACAATTTAATTCAAAACATAAAATATTAACATAAGATTGAATCTTAAGATATTATAAGTAATTATTCCTCTAAAATTCCAGCAGGCGACATCAACATCGTCTACCACCAATATGCGCGTGCGAAGGACCGGTCTACTCACGGTCACAGAACGCCCGCCTGGTAACTAACTAACTAACTAACTGAGTCTAGTGTATATACAGCTTTTAGTTGTTTAGACTTTTAGTTTTTGTTAGCTTTGTATACTATTACAGAAGTAAATTGCTTTTAATTGAAGCCATGAATGGGTGAAGGTGATATGTTCGAAGATTATTATAAATAAATATGTTCGGACGTTTTTACAACAGCACCATCTAGTTCCGTGGTAAGCTACGCGGCTTGTGTTACGGATACCAAATAATTGATATACTACACATACATATTTTTTTAAATAAATACATAATATAAATATAATATAAACACCCATGACTGGAGAACAAACATTCGTGCTCAAAAAATGAATGCCCAAAGCGGGACTCGAACCCGCGACCGCTGGCGCAAAAAGTATATAAAATGGCTGTCAAGTGGTGTGAGCTGAACTATAATAGTCATAAATATGGCTGTTTTAAGATTAAAAACTGTTTATACATCCATAATATACATAATTATGCATAAAACAGCGAAAATTTCAAGATGCGACTTGTCACTTTCAGCCATTCACGTCTTCAATTGTTATAAATAAAATTATTTTTTCGTATTTTTCTCGGATTTATTTGGATTTTTGGTTCCCGACGTTTCGAATGCTTTACAGTCATGGTCACGGGAAAGACTAAGGTATTGGACGTCTCAGGGGGTTATATACTTGTTACAGACAGTGCCTACCCAACATTTAAAAAATCCGAAAAAATAGTTTTATTTATAATGTTGAATATTCGCGTAAAGCTAAGAAAGTATTATGCTGTTAGTTGTTTAGATATATTTTTTGTTTAGAGTATAGTTTAGTGTGTACACACTGATATGTGTAGGAACATTCGAACGCTTTTACATTTTTTTTGGTATTTTGTTTAGGAGGATATGTATTAATGCGTTTTATTTTTATGTTTCAAACGTCTTAATTTTTATTTTATAGTTTAATATAAAAAAACAGCCTGTATTTATTAAGGTTTTTTAAATATTGGTATATTTTAACTTTGTAAAGGACAAATCGTTCAAAATATGTGTACATCTTCTTCTAAACGTTAAAACAAATATTACAGATTAAAAAATATTACTCGATACTATAAGATATACTAAAATTGATAATTTTAATTTGTATCACATTTTTTTTAAATTAAAAAAAATATATTTTTATGCCTGTTTTGTTATTATTATTGACTACAAATTAATGTTTCATAAAGGTAATTCTTTCCTACTAAAATAAATTATCTATAAACAAAAAAAAGAAAATAATTAAAAAAAGTAAAAAAAGAAACATTTTTCTTGTAGTTAATATATAATTTTACTTAATTCTTTATTTAATATATGTTTTTATACATTGCCCAAAAACTCACAAGTTTTACCCAAAGAGCTGAAGCCTACTAAATATATCCTTTAAAAATATTTTCACAAAATAGTGCATGTTATTTTTTTCGTGTTTTTATTACAGTTATACTAAAAAAAATTGCATCGAATTGTTGTTATTTGCTGTAGTTGTTAATTTTTTTTTATGATTTAAAGTAAATGTGAAGATTTTTTTTCGCACATTGAATCGTCACATTTATTTTTTTTATTTTTAACACCAGCATGCATTCGTTAATTTTTATTTCTTTTTGTTTTCACATTTTTTAGTTATAAGTCCGGAACTAGTTATGGAGGTCGAAGCTCGAATGAAAAGGAACTATCTCCCCCCCTCAATACAGGGGGGGTATAATTATCAAAATCAAACTGGTTATCAAAGTCCCCCACCCGGGACGACACCCACTAGTCCCCAAGGGTCCATTACATCTGGTACTTCCAATTTTGCAAAGAATTCAATGAAACCAGTCTTAGAAACTATACCGCAAGGAAGTATAATGGGTTCGAATCAAGCCACAACTCCTTTTACACCGTCAATGTCACAATTTTCCCCGTCCCACGGGACTGTACCTCAGACGGGTTCTATAGTAAGTGGCACTCCACTGTCCAATCAGGGTTCAATTTTGTCTGGAACCCCTATGGCTAGCCAGGGTTCTATAATGTCTGGAACCCCTATGTCTAGTCAGGGGTCGATAATGTCCGGAACCCCTATGTCTAGTCAGGGGTCGATAATGACTGGAACCCCTATGTCTAATCAAAACTTCTCTAATAACGTACAAAGTCAAGGATCCATAGTATCTGGCACGCCAGTACAAAATCAATTTAATACTTCTCTTTCCAACCAGGGTTCGATAGTGACTGGAACACCTATCCAAAGTCAAGGGTTTATGTTATCTGGTGCTAATCCAGGTTCAATAGTTAGTGGTACCCCAATGCAAAATCAAGGGTCCATAATGAGTGGAACCCCCATCCAAAACCAAGGGTCCATTATGACTGGCACCCCAATGCAAAGTCAAAGTTTTTCTTCTAACTCCATACAAAATCAAGGGTCTTTTTCATCTCTACAAACCCAAGGTTCCATAGTATCTGGAACTCCTCTAGAAAATAAAAGTTTTAGTACAAATTTCGGTTTCAACCCTCATGGTTACAACCAAAACTTCTCGAACCAACCAAGCGTTCCCAGTGGGTCGATAACCGCTGGTACCCCGGTCAGTGGTAGTGGGTTCAATTCCAACCAGTACAGTCGGCAACGCAAGTACTCTGGCCCGCAACGCGTCAAACTGCAAATGTTGGCCACTGTACAGGAAATGGGTAATTTTTTTTTAATTTATTTTCATTTGGGTCAAATTGGGTTAAGGTTTATAATTTATCAGGCCTATATATAAGGTAAATAATATAATAGATTTTATATGAAACAGGTTGTATTTTATGCTTTTTTGTGTGTATGTGTGTTTGCACGTTTTTGTTTGTTTCCGTGTGTGTGTGTTTTTAAATAGTGCGCTTGTAGATGTGTGAATTTAGATTTGTTTTTTTTAATTATAAAATTAAACACATTATGTACATAAATGAATTAGAAGGTGAGTAGTCTTAAAGTTATTAGTTTAAAATGTTGAAATTTTTCCTAATTATTATAAAAATTAAAAAAAAAATAATAATAAATGAAAATGAGAAGACAATATTAAATATGCATTGTACATAAACAGATAGACTAAAAACAATAATATTTCATTATATTATTATTATTTATTTACTACAGATCTGATTATAGTCCAAGGACTGATCGCAGATAGAAAAAGGGAAAAATATTTTTTTAATTAATACAGTAACTATATACACAGAATAATAAAATATAACTATACATATTAAATACGTACATACTATAAATATAAACACCCCTGACTGAGTGAAAACATTCGTGTTCAAAAAATTAATTCCCTCAGCGGGAATCCAACCCGCAATCGCTGGCACAGCAAGTAGGACACAAACAAGATCATAATTCATATATACATAGTCCATAATTCAATACAGTCCATATAATCTATATAGTCCATATAATCTATACAGTCCATATTATTTGTATAGTCCATATAATCTATATAGTCTATATAATCTATATAGTCCATATAATCTATATATAGTCCATATAGTCTACATATAGTCCATACATGTGTGTGTGTGACAGCGCGTGAGCACGCGGAGCGCTACTCGCCGGTGCGTCGCGCCGAGGTGAGTCCGCCGCGCGCCGCGCTCGGCCTCGCCTCTGCGCGCCTCGAGTACCAACAGTTGCAGGTATGTCTAGGATATGGCTAGATTCTAGATTTTAATCTGTCTAGATTTTATTCTTTTTGCGAATGAGGGATAGATGGTTGGGTTATATTTGAAATCGTCTAGGTTTTATTTTTTTGTGAATAAGAGGTAGTGTTGAAAGTGAAACTTCACTTTAGGGTTTAGTAGGGTGTTTTCCCTATTAAGTCTGTACGTCAACGAGTTGTATCCCATAAACAGTTTCTACAAGTTTCGTTAAAATTTCCACAAGTTTTTCCAACCAAAATGGCGAATTTCCTATTGTCCACTATGTAAATCAAAAAATCTAGCTAATTAGTATTAGTGCTTATTACAGTTATTACAATGGGCTTTAAATTTTCTTCGAAAAAAAATAAATAAAAATAAACGTTCCTAGGGACCCTAGTGAAATCTCTAGGTATCCTAGTGAAATTTCTGCGCCAGCGGTCGCGGGTTCGAGTCCCGCTGGGGGCATACATTTGTTGAGCACGAATGTTTGTACTCCCAGTCATGGATGTTTATATCTATAATAATATGTATGTATTTAAACTTATATATGTGTAGTATATCAACCATCTAGTATCCATAACACAAGGCTCGTACCTTATCGTGGAACTAGATAGTGCTGTGTGTAACTGTCCCAAAAAAAAAAAAAGCTAGAACCTAGAGCAGACCTTAGTTGAAAACCACATTTATATGAGTTAATTCTATCTATTTCGTTAGATTTAAATTGAAACTGTTTTTAAGTACTTCACAAATAAGGCTAATATATATTTATTTCATAACAGCGTGGGCTTGAACGTCGTAGTGGTGTGGGGGGAGCTTCTCCTCCCGCAGAGAGGTTGCACACACCTGCCGCCTCTATGCCTGGTATGTATATGCCTCTAATAATAATATTATATATTAGACATAGGATAGTCCAGCATTCTGGCCTATCCTTTGTCGGATCAGTCAAGAATGTTGTATAAAGTACAAGTCGGATTATATAGATATTCTTAATTTTTGGTATTTATAAGGCATAGATTAGTTATCCCAATGGGTGTGGCATGATCACTTTGTGACCAACCCCTTAAAAATAAAGATTTAAAAATAATAATAATAATAATATTATAATACTTAACACCTTAAGCTTAGTCTTAAATTAGATAAGAGATCCTATGGAAGGTTAGACGCGACACAGGGTATCCTAGTGCGTGCGTCTCAGCACTCCATTTGCCTATGTTTTGTTACATTAAAATTGTTATTAGTTTAAAGAGTAAGTAGAGTTGAATTAAATTAATAAATAACACTAATAAAATAACCTAATAGTTCCAAATAAGAAAACTTTACGCTTATTAGAAAAAGAGTAAAAAACATTTTTTTTTAATTTTTGCTTAATTGTTTAGGTTCCCCAATCCACGCCGGTGCGTCCACGCCCACGCTGGACCTCAGCACTGTGGACCCCGCCAGAGAGCGAGCTGCACAGGTAATACATATGTACAAACATACAAACTTTATATTGATAGTTCTTATAGACTCTAATTGAAACAAAGTAGAAGCTAAAATTTTTCAGTAAATATCAGTGTTATAAATTAAAACCATAGTAGAGCAATTTATAGTCTAAAAATCTGTATAATTATGCAATATAAGTTTTATATAGCATAGGTTTATTTATAAGTAATTGTAAATAAATCTCAGTCAGGAAAAGAACCTGCGAACTCCTTAATAGCATATTAAAAATAAATATTTTTTTTGTTTCAGGACTTGTCACTAAAATTAGGCATCAATCTAAACAACCTATATTCCCCACAACTTTCCCAAGACCTACTAAAGTCCATCCAATTCGGTAGCTACGGCCTTCTCTCGGGGCACAACTCCCCCTCCCCGGGATCCCCCCTCCACCAAATAACCGAAGGGTTAAGTTACCTCCACACCGGGTCTATAACCCGGGGAACCCCCCAACCCCACTCCACACCCCTCGACCTTCGAAACAATGTTGAAATGGAAACTAACTACCCCCAATTACAAATCCTCCCTCAAATCCATCTCACGCATAGATCCCTAAACAATTCACCAATTTCCAACCCTAGTCTAGACATGATTCAGGAAGAAATAGGGAATGGCAGCCAAAATGATGGCAAGTTCCCCAAACCGTATCAACCTCCCCAAATAAGTCTGACAGATTGCTTGGGATCAGAGATTACACTAGTCGCTTCTTCCTCAGAAGACAGTGTGGACAGTCTAGAAAATTCCAAATACCATGTACCACAATTCGTCATTTCCGAACATACGGATTTAGATAATAAACCATCAATAATCAAAGGTATTGGGCGGAAAGTTAGTCAAGAAACAGAAAAGGAGTTGCGGGAAAGAGAGTTAGAAGATACGGATATGGATGAGACTAAGTTAGAAACGAGAAGAAATAGTGATAAGTCGCTCGGGTTTAGTGACGATTCGCTAAGTAATGATTCCGCGAACGTTTCGCCCAATTTCGAACAAAATATACAGTCAATTTATTCGAATATAGTGTCGGCAAGTTCAGGTTTTAGTGAAAATAGAGGGAGTTTTTCCGAACATCGGGAGTCTTTCTCTTTCTCCGACCGTGGGAGCTTCTCTGAGAGAGGAGATTTCGGGCGATCGTCGTTATCGGAAAGAAGCGATTTAGGTCGAAGTAGTTTTTCCGAAAAAGGTGAAACTCCACGCTCTTCGTTCTCCGCTCAGGGCGTTTTGGGCGAAGTTAAAGAATATTACGAAGAATATTTACCCAGAGAGAAGAATTTGGAGAACTTCAAAGAAGAATCCCCTCAAACCGAGATTGAGAAACTACAGCGGTCCACAATGGATCTCCGTCTATCGGAAATATGTCCGGATGACCAAAAAATTCCGATTTTACTCAGTCCGGAAAATATTTCTTGCGTCCAAGAATATTATGAAATAGCGTTATCAACGGTCTGCTCTCAATTAGATTCTGAGAGAATAGTGGAATTATTAAAAGAAGCAATCAATACAAGAGTGCCACCACAGAACATATTTGTAGAAACAAGTGATCAGAAGGAAAAACATGATGATTCTGAAAATTTAACTGGATTTCTCAATCTAGAATATTCTGGCGGCATCCAAATCGAACTGGTAGTGTGTGAGAATAAAGCTAAAGAGAAAAAAGGATTGAAAATGAGAAGGATATCCGGGGATCAGAATGAGTATGGGAAGTTGTGTCAGCAACTGATCACTAGTCTTACTGTTTGAGTCAATTTTTTAAATGTTATTTGTGGGAAAGAGCTATTGAAAGATATTTATTCAGGATTTTTTCAGGCAAATAAACCAATTGAATATTTTTTTGTTTTGTCTTTAATATTTTTTTAATCAAAAAATATTTATTTTTTATTCTCTTAATGACTTTCGATAGCTCTTTTCTTTAAAATACATCTACAAACTAAACCTTAGATTGATATTTGGCGGGGAAATTCCAAAAAATGTGATAAATTACCACAAAAAGGGGTTAAAAGCAATCGGGGGCTGTTATAGGTTTAAATAACGTCGTCAATGAAAGTGAATCGAACTGTCCTTTTTTGATATCGGTTAAATTCCATACTTTGTAAGCATTTATTTGATTTCCATTGCTTTTTGTGAGAGAATTTTGTAATAACATCGTTTTAAAGTACAAATTTTATTAGATTCAAAATAATATGGTCTAAGAGCCGGTGGAAGATCGACCTTCACCGACCTGATAACCAGATGAGACATATTTTTTATTAAATATAATTTATAAACAAATATGCCTATAATTACTTGCCTATCTGAAAGTGCTCATGGCTATTTTTAATTAAATTAACTTTAATCGATTATTTTTTAATCACTTTCATTCTTTTGATAACCAAATGAATTTTATTTCACTGTTAGTTTTTAACACACAGAATATGCCTCAGTAGGCTTGCCTACTCATTTTTGTGTATAGCTACCAAAGCCGATGTAAACAGGTAAGTCAATATGATGACTCCATCGTTCTGCTAACTTATCGAAAGTTATATCAAATTTTAGATTATTTTATTACAAAATCAGTCATATAGACTTGCCTGCAAAAAATCATACTTAAAGCACTGTTGCCCAGCTAAAAATAGCCATGAGCACTTTCAGATAGGCAAGTAATTATAGGCATATTTGTTTATAAATTATATTCGATAAAAAATATGTCTCATCTGGTTATCAGATCGGTGAAGGTCGATCTTCCACGGTCTCCTCTACTAATATATTTTAATTCTTATAAAAGTTTAATAATTTTACTAAGATGCTAATCAATCTTCTTTGTATTTTCTTCATAATTTGGCCTAAACTGGCACATTTTAAAGACATTAGCAAAACAATTAAACCCACATTTTTCAATCCCGGCCTCATCCAGAAATCCCGTGGGATTGCAAGAATAATGCTCAAAAATAACTTTGATATATATAAAATTCACTTACAAAAAGATTTTGAAATGTGATACAGTTTTGTACAGTTCCATAGAGCGAGTAGATCTAATGCCTCTACATGCGTACTACTTAGTCATGTTACGGGTAAACTTCGTATTAAGACACTTTTACATTTGACTGGTTATAATAAAATAACCTTAATTATGACGATCTGTAACAAATATAATTTTTTTATTATATTGTTAATCACAGGAATCTTACCCACAGCTTTTTCTATTAAATTTTTATTGTATATGTATATTATAAAATTATGCATCTACTTAATGATAAAACGTCACTTTTTGAATTAGTACGTTTTTTTAATATTTTTCTTTGAAACAAATGTTAATTCGAAGTTTATCCGTGATATAATGCTCGAGTAACATCAAAATGAGCTCCATTTATTTGTATATTATGTTCATAAATGAATTTATTTATTCCATAATTTAGAATATTCCATTAAAATAAATTTTGTACATAGTTTCTGAGAACAGATGAGAAATACTGAATAATGTATGTATTTAGTGTTTTTTGTGTGTGTTGCCATGTGAAATGGTGGGAGGTGTGGATGAACAATCCTATGATTTTACATATTTAGTGTCGCCATAAGCTTAGTTATAAAGTTCCTGTAAATAATATTTTAATAAATTCCGATTCCATAATGTTATTGTATGTTTTTTTTTATCCGACTACTTAGATGCCTATTAGAATCAATGATTTCCAGCTCATAGTCGTATCTGTACTAAGTTTCATCCAAATCTGTCCAGCCGTTTCTGTCGAGCTATAAAATAAGTGTAACATCAGCTCAAAGTGCCATCAACATCGGTCTAGCAGTTTCAGAGGTTAAACGAATCAAACATACACATAGGCAACAAATTAAAAAGTTGTTTTTAGATCTGGTATCCGTAACACAAGCTTCCTTTGTAGCTTACCACGGAACTAGATGGCGCTGTGTGTAATAATGTCTCAACAAATTTATTATGTCAATTTTATCTACATAGATGTATTAATAAAACGTATAAAATCATTTAAACTATTAAGAAATTCACACTGATAACTTTTCTAAAGTTGGTTTTAAGAATAAAAAAAGAAAGGTAAATGCAAGTAAAATATTTATTAACAAAATGGATTTAAAGCAATACTATACATAATTTGTATTATTTTGTGCGAATAAATTCTAAACATCTCGACGCCATTCATAAAATATTTACGTAAATGCTAAATAGTTTAGTTCGTTTCTTAATAATACTTAAGTGTATATAAATGTTATTTAATCACTACCATAGAAGAAAAATTACTAACCATGGCCAGGCCATGGCGTCTCATTACGTACAAAGAAAAATTACTTTAAATAAAAATAAACAGATGATAAATCTATTTCGAAATTAGCACACAGTGACTTTTATACTATACTTACAAATATTATTATAATTTTTTACAAGTTGCCAAGAAATCATATTTGCTGAATTCCAAAATAATTATTTATATTATAGCTGTGGGATAAACAAACACAGACAAAAAATATTTACATGACTCCTTCCAATCTATCTACAAATTCAATTTCTAATAGCTCCTCAGAAACGCTGTTTTTTTTAAATTTATATAAATAAATCAGACATGAATATAAAATGTGTACGACTTATCGGTTAGTTATTTTTATCGTATAATAAATAAATCAGACATGTAAATACAAAAAGCGTACGACTTATCCAGTTAGTGATTTTTATCGATTAAATTTATATATCTTTTGCATTAGCACTAGTTTCTTAGACCTATAGCTCTAAAATTAACATCTTCCAATTCTATTTACATTTCCAAATGAAAAAACAATAATTACTACACAGCCTGCCCCTAAATAAGCCTTATCAAAGGCTTTTTCAAACTCAACTCAGGGGATAGTTGATTTCAGTGCAAAAGTGACATAACTCAAATATTTTCGATTAAGTAAAATAAAAGTTTATTATAACTTGCAACAAGCGAAGTAAAAACTTACTACACATTGCTTATAGTACAGGAAGTAGTTAGCATTTTACTCATTTATATTATTGTGAAATTCGTAACAGTAAAAGTTTAGATTTAGGGTCAGATAAAAGTGACAGCAGGTAAAAGTTCCGCTCGCGTTCTAAAGGCTGAAAATAAAAAAAAATATTTTTCTCCCGTTTTTGCAACATTTTTCATTTATGCTCCGCTCTTATTGTTCGAAGCGTGATGTAATATAGTCTTCCTCGATAAACGGACTATCCAACACAAAAAGAATTTTTCAATTCGGACCAGGAGTTCCTGAGATTAGCGCGTTCAACCAATCAAACAAACAAACACTCTTCTGCTTTATAATATTAGTATAGATTTAATTGTTACGTTTTTTGGTAGTGTAACTAACTTCATGATAGATCACAACTAAAAAAATATTATTAAAAAGTTAGTCCGTCTCTTCTGACTTAACTAATAAACGGATTTTTATATGGTTTTCAACAATAGATTTTTTACTTATTTATATGTACAAGATAAATTTCTTAAAAGATAATCTAGTTTGGTATTCGCAATAAGTTTCATTGAATATTCTTTATGTAGTATGAAAATAATAAGTCTTTTTGAGTTGACTCACTATTGCACTGAAACTTTATATATTAATTCTTACTTCACTTACAGTTCTCGAGGCATAAGCTCAGCTTTGCATTTGTGTGAGTGATAGCTAAAAGCCAATAGACGCGCATCAAAAACCATTTAAAACAGGTTTGAACCAATCACGCAACGTCTATCCGTATCGTCGTGCCTATCCGTACTTTTGTGTACTGCACTCACACAAATGCAAAGCTGAGCTTTAAATGCCTTAGTTAGGTCTTAACAGGCGAAAATCAGCTGAGTTTACGAATTTAATTCTTAAACTTCATTCTATTCTTTTAAAATAATTTTAAATAATCAATTTCTATTGAACCAAATTGACTTTTAACGTAAGTTGAAAGTAAAGTGTAAGTGAAAGTAAATTATTTTAACTTCTATATTGTTTACTATCACTACTATTTTAAGTTTAAAATCTAGTGAAATCAACGGAAAATTCGGAACGCCATGTCATTTATGTCATCCACCTATTTTTACTGTAAGTAAATAAATTCTTAGTTATCACATTCTTATAAACCGCATTTAATACTAAAACTTACTTATAATTATTGCTTGATTTTGCTCAAAACTCTGACATCAGATTATTAAAATTTCACAGTTTTTTGATTGACAATTTAATTTAAATAACCAAAAAAACAACGAAAAAGAAATGACTTCCATGATTTTGTATTTTTTTTTCACCAAAACACAAAATGGACGGACTTTAATGAGGTTTCATGGTTGTACAATAAATTTGAACTCCGATAACTATATTATATTTAATATGAAAATCTCAAACTTACACAAACTCATCAATTTAATACTGAAAGTCCTATTTCAATCCATGGGTATTTTACTGCATTGGTCTTTTAAACTTTGAATTAACGCTGGCATTGGCACTTTTAAAGATTGAATCTTTTCTTCGCTAACAATAGTTATATCTTTCTTTATTTCACTGTGGTATCTTTTAACATGGTTATCTAATAATGACTTGCGGACAGACATGTAAGCACAGTGCACACATTTGAATGGCTTATTCCCAGTATGAATGGTCTCGTGGCATAGAAGACTTTCTTTTCTCGCTGCTTTATAATCACAATAGCTGCACTTTAAACCATTACCGAGATGAAGAGTTGTAAAATGCTTTTGTAATTCATATTTGTGCCTACAGGAGTACGGACAGACGGTACATTTATAGGCATAGTGACCCTTTTGATGCATAACAAACTGGCATTTATAATTAGTTGTAAAACTGCATATTCCACAGTATAAAACCTTATCTGCCTGACTTCTTTTATTGTGTAACGCGATTTGATCTTTAGTTTTAGTTGAGAAATCGCAGTTAACGCATTTATATGGTCTGTTTTGGCTGCCGGTGTGATGCCTTTGAAAATGCCTTTGAACTGCCGCTTTAAATTTTGATGTATAACTGCACATGTGGCACATGAAGGGCTTATCTTTGTCATCTGACTCTAGCACTTCAATACTATTCCAGTCTAGACAATTAGGATCTAGAGTGTACTGATTTTGAGTCTGAGTTTCTTTTCTTTCAACGCATTCTCGGCTTATATAATTAGTTTTTTCCTCAATATTCTCAATTCTGTTGTGAACGCCTGATCCATATATTTTATTGTAATGTGTCACTTTATGTTTCTTACTCTCACACATATATACTGTTTGAAACTCGCAGTGTTCACACTGAATAGGGTTTTCTTGACGGCTTCTTTGTTTATGAATGTTTAACCTCCACCGAACCATTGTTGAGAAGTCACAAAAATCACACTTATTAGCTTTCTCCGTCACTTCATTGTGTATTTTAGCCAAATGGCGTGTAATGTGACCTTCAAATTTAGTCACAAAAGGGCATTTATCGCATTTGTAAAAAACTCCTTCGTTGTGAACTTTGCTATGCTTCAGATAGTTATGTCTGTAAGCAGTTTCATAGTTACAGTGAGGACATTTAAACTGCTTTTCCAAATTATGCTTTCTTTTATGGGCGTTCAAATTCCATTTAAAATATGTAGTGTATTCGCACTTATCACATTTCAACAAGGTCATTGAGCTCTTCTCTTCTTCCGTCAACACTGTTTCTTTTGACTGATGTTTTATTATAACATGTCGTTGTAAAGACGTTGGATATTTGGTTGTATAGTCGCATAGAGTGCAAGAGAACGGTTTTGTTGTTTTGTGCCCAGCTATGTGAAGCTCGAGGCAGTTTTTGTATGAAGTTGTGTAATCACATTGGTCGCAGTTTAACACTTTAGATGCTTTACGCTTTTGATTCCTTCTTCTTTTTGATCTAGAATATAAATATTATTGCTAAGTATATCAGGCATATTGTTTTATCTATTGTTAATTATTAAATTAATTATTTTTTTTTGCTTTTACATTCTATAATCAAGTTTACTATAATGCATACAATATTTAAGGACTAGAAACAATATTATTTGATTTATTTAAAACCGCCAATAATATTATGTGTGTTTTAGAGAAATCCATTAGAAAATGTATGTTTCTTAACAACAATTGTTACACCGCAGGTGCGTGGCATGTAGTAAATGTTGAAATATTATTTTTAAAATGGCATATTTGTTTACCTTCTTTCTTCTTGATGTTCTTCTTCTTCAGAACCATCCACTTCAACCTTGACCCACACACTTGCAAACATACTCATCATGTCCGAGTCCTGCTCTTCAGACTGTATTATGTTGTCTTCAGATTGGTCTCCATCACTCTTCACATTTGATTCATCTGCCATTTTGTTTCTTAAATAAAAAGGAAAACAAAGTCTTTACATAAAATAAATGCAATAAAAAATTAAGGAAATGGGAGACTTTCACTTGTATTTGATTGTTAGTTATTATAATACTTATAAAAAGTATAATATGTAATTATTTAATTTTCATGTCAAAGAAAAATATATTTCCTGTATGAAAATCTCATTCTTTCAATTTTTAAAAATTATCATTTATTTTGAATTTATAGTTGACATAATATATAAAGGAAAAGCGAAGTATCTTTAATTATTTTAGTAAATGTATAAACATTATAGCTCAATTAAATTCTAGATATACAGAAAAATATCAAATACCAAAAAAAAGAGTAATTTTTAATCAAGCCACATATGTTACTTTCTTCGTACTCACCTAAATAAAACCATATAACATTGATTAATAGTTAATAAGAAAAATGCATAATTTATCAATTAATGTGTAATAATTGAGATATTTAAAAGAAAAACTATTTTGAATAGTTGCAGTAAATTATCTGACACTTGAGTCTAATTATGGAGTTACAGCCCACGGACAAACAAACAAATAAACAAAAAGCGGCAAACTTTAGCAAGACATTAAATATTATACGGTTTAGTTTTTAGTTACAATATATAAGTTTTTACCTGCAGAGTGAGCACAATTTATATAAAATAACATAATTGATACGTCATTCAATTTTTTTTCAACCGCTATTTAAACATTTGGGGCTATTTTTGGCAACTTAATTACAAGTAGCTTGGCAAAATTTAAATTAGTATTTCGATAAATTAACACATTTTGCGTTTGTAATAACTATTTCTTTTCAATAAACTGTAGTACTTACCGTTGTAGGTATTTACAAAACAAAGCAAAATAAAAATAGCATTTTTTACTAATCCAATGATGGAAAAAAATCAATTATGCTTTGATACGTTCGGAAATTAAGACATTCTAAATAGAATTACAAACATAATTCAAAGAATGTTATCTTTTCTATTAGTTTTAATATGAATTTCTAATTTAACTATTCTAAATAAATACCGCAGTGAGTATTATAAAAGTATATTATGAGATTTATAAAAATGAAAGTTTATAAAAATAAAAAAATAGTTTTAGAACGAAATATATAAAAAAAAATATTAGATACTCTGCCCAGCATGTACATTTAATACTTACTCTTATAATGTTTAATTGTATGATCAATTATTTAAATAAAAATTAAATCTTCATTCAATAAAATCTAATTTTCTATGTTTTTAAAAGAACTTGTGCGTAACAAGTTTAGTAGATTATTTATAAATTATACAAGTTTCATCGATTTAAAATCGATTTAAATTTAAATACATAGTTTTTTGTTTTTGTAAATAGAAACTAGCAACACTGGCAGCTGACTGTGTCTGTCAAGTGTCAACTTGTCAAGTGTCAAAACATATGATTCCTTGCCTGACTTATTACTTAATTTTTGTATGAAATAGCTTTTTAAATGTAAAAAATGCATACAGAAGTTGATGTTTTTGTGAGTAACTTTACTCTTATAGATCCTGAAATATACCAATTATGGATTGAAGGATGCTCATGTAAGTTATACAATAAATAGTATTCTTTTTATCTATTTGGCTATCTGCCTGGAAAACTAACGATATGTGTATTTTATGTATTAAATATCATATATTTTATGACATTAGAATGTTTTCTAATGTCTAGTGATTGCTTATTTAATAAGCAAAGACTAAACTGCTCTTGAATGCGAATTCATTTTTACATGAAACAATTATGTACTCTTATCAAAAATTTACTATTACACGATACTAAGAAAGTCCGTTATTTAATAAAACTTCTACTATACTTAATGTAGTCTGTCCCGTGTAATAATGGTTCTGTAAAGCATTTAAAATGGGTACAAATATCTATATACATCCTCAATAAAATCAAAAAGTTATATAGTTTCATTTATGTCAAATATTTGTGTAAACCTAATAATAAATTAACTTCTACTAAATTTTTTAAATGTAGTAGTACATTTCCTCAAGGTATTCAGGCTATACAAGTTCAAATATTTGTTTCTTTTATGAATAACTTTATTTTAAGTTACAAATATTATTATATATTATTTGGACATAATATTATTGAGGTAATGAGGTAAAATATAATATAACAATTCTTAAGTTACATTATACTCTTAAATATAAGTTTTTTAATATATGTAGTAATTTTTTATCTTTAACTGAACTTATAGCAAGTGACGCTGTTAATGCCCTAAAAGAAAGGGGTGTGCCATTACAAATGGGTGTTCCGGTGGAAATGGTAGCTAGTGATGTTCTAGATCATTACAGGTACTATTACTAACTTAAAGCTTTATAATAAAATTAAAACCTTTAAAAAAACTTAGTTATGAAATAATAAAATTAATAGATTGTAAGTAAAATAGTTTTGACACCTTAGAGAGAAAAATATAAATTATAACAGAATTTTAATGTCCATACCCAACTAGCAACTAACTCACTAACTAACCATTTAAAAAAATAATTGTATTAAAATAGAATAACAGTAGTGTAGATATTTTGAAGACTAAAATTTAAAATGACAATTTATACATATTTATTAATAGCTTTATTTAAAAATGTGAACCGGTTTGTTCCAGAACATTTGCACTATTAGAAAGACTCCTAACAGTGCCGTCTAAATTGTCGGAGCAGATGATATTTCAAATAGATGAACCCACTAAGCACATGTTGATTGAAAAGTAAGTGAATATACATTTCTCCATGTTATTAGCTTTCATTTTGTCTCAGAAGTGTAGTGGCCAGAATGTATGGCAGCTGGCTTGGGATTGAGTCCTGGGTTAGGTCAAGTTTAGTTATTGAATCATTCGAAAAATCCTCAAATCCTCAAAGTCCATTCTTAGCGGACATCTACTAACTATAAACTACCTCCCTATCAAATTTCATCTTCTTACGTCAAGTGTGTTTTTGTACATCAAGTGTTCGCTTTTATATATTAAGATTTAATTTCCAGCAACTTGAAGCTTCCTTTTTTTTGGGACAAGACAACAGCGCCATCTAGTTACGTGGTAAGCTACTAAGGAAGCTTGTGTTACGGATACTTTAGCAAGACATTAAATATACTACATATATAAGTTTAAATACATACATATTATAAATATAAACGCCCATGACTGGAGTACAAACATTCGTGCTCAACAAATGTATGCCCCCTCGGACTCGAACCCGCGACCGCTGGCGCAGAAAGTAGGGTCACTACCAACTGAGCCAAACGTGTCGCCTTTAAGAATTACTTTAAGAATTACTTTAAGAACATTAATAACAAAGTTTTAGTAAAAGTTTTTCTTAATAAAGTTTACTTTAGTTCAGACTTTTTTTTTCAGATATTACGACTTAGATGATGCTGTTATACGAGAGCTTTTAGGACGAAAGCTGTCCTCGCGACATAGGAAGGATTTGGACGAGGTTAGTTACCAATTTATTAAAATCTAGAAATGTTACTATTAGTTTAAATACTTGTATATGTGCTGTTGCCACGCTTTAGTATTAGCCATTTTAATGGCTGGACCGATTTGGGTGAAATTTATAAAAGTCGATATCGAAAGTCTTTGTTTCAACTCTAATTAAATAGGTACTTATAAAGTTTGGTGTAAAAAAATTAAAAGTGCGTGTGTACAAAGTACACATGTCAGAAGTAAAACTTCTTTGGCAAACTAATTTTTTAATCTCGTTTATATTTATACTAAATAACCCCGTCTGAGCTCGTTGAGAGAGGGAGATGGCGCTACGGTCACACCCACGAGTTAGACAGAGTTAGAAGTGTCACTGACTCGCGGTGGGCGAGATCTAACTAAGGCTGACTCTTCCCCGTCTTTTTCTTTCGTCTTTCCGAAGTTTCACTTCAAGTGGTAATAAACTTTATTCAGTAGACAAGTATAGCGGGTTCAAATCAGAGGTACCCGCTCTCGCACCACTCATGAGAATTCATAGCTTCTTGTCTAACGGTGAAGAAAAACATCGTGAGGAAAACGTGAAAACTTGCTAAGTTCTCTCAGACATGCAGTGTCTGAGAGAACTTAGCAAGTTTTCAAAAGACATGGTCAGTCATCCAACCAGAATTAGGCTAGCGTGGTGGACTATGGCCTGATCCCCCTCAAATCTCACCCAAAACATTCTTTATTCACATAGACTTTTACAAGCTCTTTTGAATCGTCATTTTTTTTGAAGCCAGTTCTGCTGAGAAGAGCCCGTGAGAAACTCAACAATAACTCTTTTTAAAAAAAAATATTTGATAACAATATTGCATTATTTATCTATTTATCCTACGTGAGACACAACCAGACATTAATCCCACACATGTACATCTACTAAGTATTCCGTGATGGTGTAATAAGCTCGTATTGAAAGAAGGTTCATCCCCAACAGTAGGACGTGAAAAAGGGCTTAATTCATTGTTTTCATTCATTTTTTTTTTTAAAAAAGGGTGAGATTAAGATAAAAAAATATTAGTCCCGCTGAGTTTCTTTCGCCAGTTCTTCTCAGGTCAGAGGTTTCTTTCCGAACTGATGGTAGACTCATGACGTTCAGTAAGAAATTGTAACAATTTTTATGCTGAATAAAATATTTTGATTTGATTTGATTTGATTTCAGGTAGCAGAAAGGTCCGGGGCTCCACTAAGATGTTGCAGGCGTCAGTTTGACAACGTGAGGAGAGTGTTTAAGGCGGTGGAAGAGATGCCAGGAAACGTTGTCGCCAATATACGCTCCACTTTCCTTCTATCAGAACCTCTTGCCAAGTATGTCTATTACTAGTGATATATTTTTCTGTACGGAACCCTCTCTTTAAATAAAATAATGTTAATAGTGATATTAAAAGAGTTTGTATATCAAATAGGTAATTTATTTTACTTAAATAAAGCGAGTATGTTGTCTCTTAGTTAACAAGGCAGTTTTTTAATATTCGAACGCAAAGGCAAAAAATCGGAAGGAACCGAGGCCTCCTTCACTCTGGTACGTTCCGATAAACCCATAGACATGTATGTTGCTCCATTTAATACCAGATATATGATAGTGAAACTCAAAATCTGTCCAGACGTTTCGGTTTAAGCTACGAGGCTTGTGTTACGGATACCAGATATATAACTTTGAATGTCAAATATAAACACCCATGACTGGAGTACAAACATTCGTGCTCAACGAATGAATGCTTCCAGCCTGACCAACCTCGAACCTGCGACCGCTGTACAGCAAGTAGGGTCACAAACTGAATTAAAATAATGTGTAATATTAACTATTTATTTCAGGAAATACGGCGCGGTAGTCTTCATAGCATGTATGAGATTCGAAACTGCCAAGCGTAAGCTGCAATATTTGTCCTTCAACGATTTCTATCATTGTGCACAAGTATGTTCATTTTTGATATATTATAATTTGCATTATCTGTATTTACTACTATACTATTGAAAATGTGAACAACGCCATCTATGAATGAACCTTATAAACTCATAAGCAATTGGTAAATTTTTCAAAAATTAATTTTAATTTCTAAAAATTTTGATATTTTTTAAATTTTTGTAGTAAAATTTAGTAAGTAGTAGTAATTTAAATTAATCTAAACTAACCCTTTCTCAGTTCAGGTTCGTTTCATAGTCATCGTATAATATACGATTTAACAGTTAGTTTTGTGTGATGTGATATTTTCCTATAAGTTATACTAAATTTCATCAAAATCACTATAAATGTAATTATCTTTTCGGATTTTGTCGCGGCTTTATTTTGATTTTTGGTTTGTTGATAGACTCAAGTCTCTTCTGTGACCATGTGCGATGTAAAGCATTCGAAACGTCGGGAACCAAAAATCTAAATAAATCCGCGACAAAATCCGAAAACATAGTTTCATTTATAATGTCAAATATTCGCGTCAACCTACGAAAATTTTATTCATTAAAATCAGTTCACTCGTTTTCTCGTGATGCGGTCACAAATAGACAAAAATTTCAAAAACTGTAGTTTTAGCCTCTGCATTAATAATAATGACTTTTTTAATTAAAAATCTAAAACACATATTTAATTTACAGATTCCACTTAGAATTATATTTAGATACTAGCATTTCCCGCGGCTTTGCACGCGTTTTAAGGACCGGAAACCAAATTCTTTCTCGTCGCACGGTATAGTAGTACCTTGCAGAACTAACGCCCGCCCGTCCGTTTTTGTAACATTTTTCATTAATGCTCCGCTCCTATTAGTCGTAGCGTGATGTAATATAGCCTATAGCCTTCCTCGATAAATGGACTATCCAACACAAAAAAAAAATCAATTTGGACTAGTAGTTCCTAAGATTACCGCGTTCAAGCAACCAAACTCTTCAGCTTTATAATATTAGTATTTACTAGCGACTCGCTATATAGCTTCGCTTGGGCTTTTTCCTAGATTTAGCACAGGCAAAGCCGCGGGATCCGCTAGTTATGCATATAAACCTTCCTCTATCTATTAAAAAAACCGCATCAAAATCCGTTGCGTAGTTTTAAAGATTTAAGCATACATAGGGATATAGGGACAGAGAAAGCGACTTTGTTTTATACTATGTAGTGATATAGAATTTGATTTGATGACTTTTCCAGGCAATAATGACCAGTTGGACTTACTGCTGTACGGGACCGGAGTATTATGATACAGAGATGGACAGAGAGTTTCTGTTAGAGCTGAGGGAGTTGAGGATACTATTAGAGAAGGAGAAGGAGCATAAACAGTGAGTCAGTCAATACTTTCTTAAGTATACGTGAATATTTGACGTTATAAATGAAACTATCTTTTCGGATTTTGTTGCGGGAGAGACTAGATTGCTGTAAAGCATACGAAACGCCGTGAACCAAAAATCATAATTAATCCGCAACAAAATCCGAAACGATAGTTTCATTTATAGTGAGTCAGTTAGTTAGTTTTTAGTTATAGCTGGTTATTAACTATTAGGAATGTTAATGTTTAACTTATTCGTATGTTAGTATATCGAGTACATTAAACATATGTAATTAGTATACTTATTACTTGCTCTAGGTAAAAAAAAACACTTTTTTCAACGTTTGTTTAATTTTTCAGCTTAATATGTATGCGATTGAAGCCAAAGTTACTAGAAAAGTCATATCAGGAGTTGGAGTTAAACTTTAGGTGAGTCAAAATTTTTTGAATTTCTAAATTAATTTTAAAAAACAATACATGGGTACAAAAGGTAAAAAAAATGTCTAAAGCAGGTTTCTTTGAGCCAATCTATGGAATCTAAAATTGATATTATAGAGCAAGTTAATTAAACACTTGTTAAATTGTTATTGTATTCAGTTTTTTTAAAATCCCACCTATGGGGGGGGGCCTCCCCCTTCAATACTCGGGGGATAAGGCTATAGTTCACCGCGCTTTACAAGTGTTGTCAGACTTCCTCACGATGTTTTCCTTCACCGTAAGACAAATGGTGATCATAAATGATTGGCAACAAAAATTCTATAACTATACATTTGGTCTGTGTATCAATAATAGCGACTATTTCAATAAGATTTTACAAAAAATATTTAATGTAAAAATTCGACTCAGAATTATATTATAGTAGCCTTTTCCACGGCTTTGCTCGCGTTCTAAAGGCTGAAAATCAAAATAAATATTTTTCTCCCGTTTTTTTGTAACATTTTTCATTGATGCTCCGCTCCTATTAGTCGTATAGCCTACAAAATGAATTTTTCAATTCGGACCAGTAGTTCCTGAGATAAGCGCGTTCAACCAAACAAACAAACTCTTCAGCTTTATAATATTAGTATAGATGTATAGTCGTATAGATTGATATATAAAATGGATTTTTGTTCAAGGTTGTACACGAGGGCGTTAGTGGGCGTGGCTTGCAACTTGCACAGAGGGAGGGAGTTGCGGTCTCTCTTCACAGACCTACTTGAGAAGTAAGTGCTTTATAAATTTAGAAAAATGAAAATTTTCCGTGAAATTTTTGAAAAAAAGTTAAATTTTTAATGTATGTTGGAAATTTTGAAAAATAAAAATTTTAGGTGGAATTTTTGTAGATTTTTCTATATTTTTGAATAAGTATAATAATTAAATAACTATTTAATTATAATGCTGTTAAAATGTAAATCTAAGAAAGTATTAAGGCTTTGTTTTGTAATAGAGAAAAAGTTTTAAACAAATTAGGAATAACGACACGTTGGCACAGTTTGTACCCTACTTTCTTGTCGCGGGTTCGAGTCCCGCTGGGAGCATTCATTTGTTAAACTCGGATGTTTGTACTCCAGTCATGGGTGTTTATATTTATAATATGTATGTATGTAGTATATCAACTATCATGTATCCGTAACACAAGCTTCGTAGCATACCACGGAACAAGATGGCGCTGTGTGCAATAATGTCCCAAAATAAAAAAAAATAGGAATTAATGCTATGTATATTGATAATATAATATTTACTATACAACTTCTACATTATTTTTAGTTATTTTTTCTTTGAAATACCAGGTGTATAGAACCGTTGAGGTTGGGTTGTTGGCCTAAAACCGATTTGGCTCAGTTCCTCTGCGCGTACGAACAGTGTGCTCTACAAATGGACGTTTTGAGGTAAATATTAATAAAATGTTGAAAAATATAATAATAACGTTTCGATTTTATAATATAATTTTGAATACCGATTATTTTAAGCTTAAAATATACTCAGATTTAATTTCTTGCCTTTTATGGTTAACTACAAATGATAAATATTATATGTATACGAAAGCTTAAACCGATTTAAATAACCGGTTAACCGGTATAACAACATAACCAAAACCTGCTTGGGGTAATGACGACAACTGGTTTAACTAAAAGCGTTTCCAAGCCTTAGTTTTTATAATAAATAAGTGATATATTTAGTATATAACTAATTAACCCAGTAGTCGATGTTTTGCTTTATAAAAATAGGGGGTGGAAGGGTGAAAAATACTGACCTATTCTCATAACTACCAAATATACAAAAAAATCATTAAAATCGGTCGAGCCGTTTCAGAGGAGTGCGACTACAAATACCGTAACACGAGATTTTTATTAGATTTATTTATATTATAAGTAACTAATATGTATTTTTCGAAATGTGCATGCACGATTGTTTAGAGATGGACGGCTAAGAAGGACTGGCCTATATTTTTTATCGGGAAGGTATTTGGGACTAAATTTTCAAAATTATTATTTTTTGCTAACATATAGGTTGCTTGTTAAAAATCACATTTTTTTTACCTAAATCTTAATATTATAAAATTGCCAGAATATTTAACGTTATGAATTGAATTTTCTTTTTTCAACAAATATTTAATATGTAGATACAAACATAATATGCTAAGCTATTAGTTGTTAGCTCGAAAACTAAAGTGAATATATAGAAGCAAAAATAAAAGAGATATATTAAGTAGTTGTACAACTGTCTCACTCTGTAATGTCTTTTTAAGGGTGGCTAGATTAAAACTTTTTTTTTTTCAATTTTTATTTATTACATATTTATATACAAATTAATTTATTTTTATTTGATTTATTTACAAAAAGTATGTGTTTATTACCACATGTCAAATCAGTAAACAAAACGTCTAGAAAGTTTCGTGGAAAGTCTGCTCAATCGCACCTTTATTACTGGACTTTCTAATATTTTTAACTACCTATACTACGATCTGAGCATTTTGTGGTACACTTTACTGAAAAACTATCACGCCTATAGAATTGTGCTTTAACATAGTAATTTAACTTAATATCTAGATGTGTTATCTGTCAAAAAATATAATTTTATAACCATTAAAAAAATAACATTTATAATTTTGTGTTCATTAGATATTATATTACTAACACCCGTTAGAAAGAGTACGCGAGCTCTAGCTTTTTGCTAGTTTAAATGTTTAATAGTTAAAATGTATTTTTTTCAGGGAAGCAGATTTAAAAAGTGTATGGGAGCGGTACATGAGAGTCGTCAGTCAGTGTCTATTGACAATGTATCATCCATAAAGTTTCTAAAAAGTTTTATTATCTGTAACTAAAATTATTTATTATCTGTGGAAAACTAATTATAATTCTAGATTTTTTAAAACTTTGTACGTTTTCTTATTAACATTATTGTCAAGTTATTGTTGTATACGACTATCCTAATATTTATGGAATAAATTGATTTAGATAACCATTTTTGTTTTATTTTACAGATATTCATATTTTAAAATGGTTTTAAAATCCATCAAAATTATTTATTTTGTGCTGTATATATAGTATAGCCAAGACAGTGGTAGCCCAGCGGTAACGCGTCGCTTGGATAACCGAGTGATGCGGGTTCAAATCCGGGTCTCGCACCTCTGATATTTTCATGTGCGAATCATTTCTATCATGATCACCACTTGTCTTACGGTGAAGGAAAACATCGTGAGGAAACCTGAATAAGAAAATGTTCATAAAATAAAAACTACTGGGTCAAATTATGTTACATTTTTATGGGACCAACAAATGGTAACTAATACGCATCAAACAAAAGAAAAATCACGTAAATTGGATCATATATCACAGATTAATCGGTGTACATACATAAAAAAATACCGATCGAATTGATAACCTCATCCTCCTTTCAGAAGTCGGTTAAAGATTAGCATATCACTCATAAAAGTAATAAAAACTAGCATATCATCCATTTTTGCAGACCGTACCTATTTAATATTTGTTTGTTATGGTTTTATTAGATTTAATTTAAATCCCATAAATAAGCCCATAGACTATTTTAATCCAGCCCTGTCGTAAAATTAATTATTAGCGGACATCTACTAACTATTAACTAATTCCCTGCCAAATTTAAAGTTTCTAGCACAAAAAATGACGAAATCTCATAAAAACTTGCGAGAGCCCTTAGACCTCCTAAATGCGGCCCTGTTGCAAAACTCTTAGCTAAAATTTTAGCAGACGTTTACTAACAATTTACTTCCCTGCCAAATTTAAAGCTTGTAGCACAAAAGATGAAGAAGTTAGATACAAACTTGTGAGAGCCCTTTGACCACCTTAATCTGGCCCTTTCGTAAAATCCGTTCTTAGCGGACGTCTACTAAGTATAAACTATACTACTTCATCTCTATACGTCAAGCAGTTTCTGAGATTGCGTGATGAGTGAGTCAGTGTTTTTCGCATTTATATATATAGATTTCTCACTTCAAAAACAATAGTTTTTCTTCGTATTTGATTTCTATGCTGGTACTCGATAGCTCCAGCCCGCGTCGACTTAGGGACTTGCGAATTGACTAGGGATCGTAGCACATGTCAAGAAACTCAGAGAAATCATTAAAACGCCGCATCAAAATCCGTTGCGTAGTTTTAAAGATTTAAGCATAGTACCTACATAGGGATATTGGTCTGTGACCGTATTACGAGAAAACCACTGGACTAATTTCGATGATTGGTATAATAGTTGACGATCAGGGCTAACATAGGATACTTTTACGCTATTATAGGATACATTTTCCTGCCGAAAAATATCTAATTTCTGAGAAATATTTATTAACAGTAATATTTTTATTTACAATAAAACTCCCAAGTTTCACTTCCCTGTATTAGTGATTTAATTTTTAGACAAATAGTCTTATTGATTTATTTCCTACTTTTTTTTTATTTTTCAAGGCTAAAGAAAAGACAAAGATAAAGGTGATTATTAAAAAAACACATATTTTAAACAATTTATTAAATATCGTCACTAAAATACAGTGTGACCGTATCACAAAACATAAGTACTTAATACTTTGCACATCGGGATACAGACTAATAATATTGAGAGAAAAATACCACTATTTCAGAAAACTTAAGCATATCAGTCGATATTATTTTAAAGTAAAAATTAAAAAAAAGTTTGGTTTAAAAAAATGCTAAAAATTTTTTTTTTTTCAAAAAATTTTTTTATAAGCATTAAGTTTTCTGAAATAATACATTCCTATATACAACTATTACATATTATAATGCTTATAAAATAATCGATAAAAACAATCTCTACTATAAGTACTTTGAAATTATCAAAATTATACCAAATATGACTAAATTTATACAACTAAAGGAGTCAAATCAGAGGAAAATAGTATTTCCCAAAGCAAAAAAACTCTTAAAAAGATTTTTTCTATTAGCAACACATTACAATTCATTGAGTCACTTTTGCTACTAAATTTGGAGTAAAAACACTATAAAAATTATAAAAAATCATATTTTTGTCTTACAATTAAAAGGAAACATGATTATAATAACGCCAAAAATCTTTGGTTCGTTCCATTGTAAATATTTTTTTTGTTTCAAGAAAAATACACTATAATAATCTATAGTAGAATTATTTACATTTTACAACCTAATTTTCCATTTCTGGCTGAACTACAAGAGCAATGTACAGACGGGACAATTTTAATATTAGTTATAATTCATTTTAAAATGAAAATTGAAAAAAAGTTCATGAAAAAGAATAGTTTTCAATTTTTTTATTTTCTATTAATATTTGTCCGTCCGAATCACTGTTTAAAGAAACCCTTTTGACAGCTGCACTAAATTACTACTTAAAAATATCTAACTAAGCATATAATCACATAATTGAGTCATAAAAGCTACATGTGAAATGCTATTTTTTTTAAAATTTTTCTTTTTTTTTTCTTTGGGAATGTGATTTTTGCCTTTTTTTAAACGTCCTATTTTTTTTTATAATCACACTTATTTTAGTAATATTTTTTTTATAATACAATAATAACAGCATTCGAGAAATGTTACCAGATCATAAATTAGAACGAAATAGACTGTTATATATATTTTTCTTAGAAAATAATAAAAATTATTCTCGTATAATGTAATATAATCACACAGATAATTTCATTTTTTATAATCTAGCAACACTCAAGGCACGTTTTATTCAAAAATTTATAGTAGAAAATTTTGGTGCCCGAAATATTAAGATATGCGTGCATTTTCGCGTTTATTTTTAAAAATTTTGAAAATTTATTTAGTTTTAATATTTTTAATTTTTGCTTAATTTTTTTATTTAACTAAATAAGTTAACAGTTGAGTATTCTTTTTGTTTCAATTGATTTGATGTAATTTAAAGGAATGATTAAAAAAATTGTGCGATAATACTGCATTTTTAAGAATAGGTCGACTATTTTTTTTTAATTTTATTAATATTTATATTTTTTTTTGTTATTAAATCGTAAATTATTTACAATTTAAACTTATTTAATATTCGAAGTGAATTAATTTCAGACATATTTCGACAAAATGTATATACACAAAGTATTTTTAATAAATAATTTAACTTTTCGTCTATATATAATAATATATTCTTAAATTATAGCGTATAATAGGAAAAAAATAGGATACCAAATCGTTTAAACCATCGCATTCCTAATAAGTACCAAACTTTATCATTCTTCACTATCACATTCTTATACAGGTGTTAAAAAAATCACAACAAAACAAAAAAAAATCACTAAAAATGCATTTTTTTTAATGTCATTCACCTTTCCGTACACAGGCTGTTCTTAAATCACAAACTCCTTCCAAATCCTGGCACAACGATTGTATCGTACACAAACCTGACGCTTGCGCTACTCATATGTCCACTTCGCAAATTTTCCTTTTCTGTGGAAAACCGTATTTGTCCTTTTTGATAACCTCTTGTTTTAGACGATGGTAAGTGTCTAGCCTGGACAAGGCGTATTCCTGTGAAAAAAAAATATTTTAGTAAAATACGCTTATCTATGACTGTCGCACTCATTTTAAGGACTGTTTGGCTTACTTTTTAATAATTTGCCAGATGTCCACAAATGTTTTACAATATTTATGTATTTAATTTTATATATGTGAAGTGTATCAACTATCTGATATCTGTAACACAAGCCTCGTAGCTTACCATGGATGTGTAATGTCATATTCCTTCAAGCTAAAACTCCATGTGTAAGGACGAAAAAAACGTCAAAAAATACAAAAACTTAACTTACCCAATAACCAAAGGGAATTTTGCTTTTCGACGCGTTGACGATAGACCATAGACCCCAGAAAAGATGGCTCGTTAGGGCAAAGGCGTCCACTTCGTTTAACAACTGATTTATCTCCTCTATGCTTGGTTGTACATCCTTATCGTCCGATAAATTTGCGTGGTAGTGCTTCAAGTACTCCTTGATGAAAATTTCCTAAAAAATAAACCATTTTTGTGCACATGTTTCATGGAAAACACGAAAAAAGGGTGTTGCGTTCAAAATAAAAACAAAAATATTTTGCAAATGGCATAAATCCTTACAAAAATAAAAAAAACTCCATTGATCTGCCATTACATAAAGAAATTACCATGTGTGGAAAGAATTCGAGACATTTAATCTACATTAGACAATTTTGAATTACAAAAAAGAAACTTTTTTCCCTTCCGACACGTCATCTTTTGCCGCGACGTTACATAGTACCATAGACAACTCCAGTTAACAGGTAAATATCCTGCCATAGACTATCGTCCGTAACTGCGTCGGCCATTTTTAAACAGCTGCTAGAAACCAAGCATAAACAAACACAAGCTGGGTAGTGGTTGTTTTAACGCTATTTCACTATTAATTATGTCAATATTTAAAAAAATATCGAAAAATCTCTTATTTAAACCGTATTATTTTCAAAAAATAGTATGATTTTTGATTGAAAAAAGAAAAATTGAATTTGACATAACTAATATTTTTTTGTTTGCGTTCATATCTCCATGATAGTAAAATATATTAAATGAATGATTGATTGCGTGATTTTTTTTAATACTAAAAACGTTTTTTTATATTCCATAACAGCCTTTATCAAATAACCGTTTATTTTTTAGACAGTTATATAAAAATGCACCAATTTTTACAGGAACAAGTAGTTCTTATTAACCATCGATATATAAAAACAGATACACATTTCCTAAGAAATATAGATATTTGAAGAGTCAAAAAGTTAAATCAAATAAAAAAAGAAAATGCTATTATAATTTAATTTCGAATTGTGCAGTTTTTTGAAGACTACTTTGAGACACTAATATCGCGTTTCTAGATTTTTTTATATATCGATGTACCTAACCATGTTACTAAAAGAAAATTGCGTAACCTTTGCATTAAAAAAATATTTTGATTCACTTTCTAAAAAACCTTGAATGGATCGGTAATTAATAAATTAAAAAAGTAAATCTAGTGCTTGAAAATGCAATCTAATATAACCTCATCTAATTCAGTTTAATATATTATGAAAAAAAAACTTTTGTGTTAAAAATGGATACTGATGCATTTCTATATAATTTATTTACTATTTTAACAAGTCAAGATTATTAAAATATTATGGACAACATTTTTTTTATTTTTTTTTAAAAAACCAAAATGAATGAAACTTAAGACATTTGATAAAGGCATATCGCAATTGAATGGGTAATTATTACGAACCTCACCACGTAATGGCGGTCAGACCATCCGTTTTCTGGAACTTTAAAAAACATGATCAAAGCTTGAGCGTGCCAGCGATTTTGCACAATAAAGAATTACAAAAAAATATTTTCAATAAAAAAAAATTATATGAAAAAAAATTAAAAATGAAAAAAACTCGGAAACTATACAAAATCGCTGGGTTTATTCGCTTCGTTGACAATATAACGTGTTCTTATAAAGCTATTTGACGCAATTTTCTAAGCCGTGATTTTTATTATTCTTAAGCCAAAATATGTTAGTATGTGTTTTGCTTTTAAAATTTATGCGATCTTAAATCTCGATGAAAATACGAGAAGTAGTGTGTTTAAATATAAATTTATCACACATAAAATTGTAATCAAAAATTTTTCCGACATCAAAAATTTTCACAAAAAAAAATACAAAAATTTACCGAAAACCGTCATCAAACACACTACCCTCTTGGAAAATCATTAATAATCATTAAAATTAACCAAAAACCACCAAAAATCTATCAAAAACTTACCTTTTGCTCGAGTGTTGGGCTATTTTCTTGATTTTCATAGTAAAATGGGTGTTCTGGGTTCGTATAGTCATAGGACCACTCCTGGAAATGATTCGCTATGTCGAATCCTCGGTAATTGTATGCACAATATTCAAAATCTATCAAAACGAGCTTAGGCTCTCCAGAATCTGATATATGACTGATTATAGAATCCGATGTATTCGTATCGTCGAACTGTGTTAAAACATACTGACTTTTCTTCGATTCGTCGTATGTGAATTCGTCGTCTGAAGCCGATTGTACTTCGTCTTCTAACATAAGGATGTTACCTTGAAGAAAAGAATTAAGTAGGTTATAAATATTTCAATGATGACCGAGTGATGCGGGTTCAAATCCAGGTCTCGCACCTCTAATATTTTCATGTGCGAATCATTCCTAACATGATTACTACTTGTCTTACGGTGAAGCCTAACATTATGAGGAAACCTACATGTCTAAGAGAACCTAGTTATCGGAAGACATGTGAAGTTAGCCAACGTACACTTAACCAGCTTGGCGGACTATGGCCACGATGGGTTTGAAGGAAAGCCCAACAACAACACAATACAAGGTTAAAAATACACAAAAAATAAATAATGACAGTATTTTTCTATCATTATTTAAACTATATATAGTATTCTTTATTGCACTTTAAGAGAATATTATACAGACATTTTAATATAATTTTTGTATGCAAAGGTGGACTCATCCCTAGAAGAGATCTCTTCCAGCCAACCTTTGTTCGTTAGAAATAGTGTTAATAAGCAGGTATAAAATGTGCACAAAGCTGATAGTCCAAGATAAATCGTTACTTAAATATTATACATAATATCATACAATACATACAACATACCGTACATATACTACATACATACATACATACATACATACATACATACACACCTACATACATACATACATACATACTACTAAATAAGGGATAATCTACATATTAGGTGTCTTAATACAGTGTAACACACATGAAACATGCTTTAAACATCGTAAGGTAATTTTCAACTTATGATAATTAAGGACAAATATTAATAATAATAATTGTAAATTTTCACGTGTAAACCATATTTCTGGAAGTTTTGAATTTTCGGTACTAGAGAGTATTTTATTTACGCATATAAAAAGGCCAGAAGTGTGTCTAGAGATCAGTTGAATTCCGGAGTTAAGGGAAAATTGAAAAGAAATACGAAAAGTGTAAAAGTGAAGTGAAGTCGTTGTGAAACTGAAGTGAAGTGAATCAAGAGTTGAAAAATAGTTCTTATAAACCAAATTAAAAAATATATATATTATTACCCTTACCTTCCTGCATATCATTGTGACAGAAAACGACTGGAGACTCCACTGTGGCTAAAAACTTTTTCATCCACTCCACTTCTTTGTCAAAATCTATTGATTTCAGTTGCTTTATTATTTTTTGCTCTTCTTCATTCTGAATAAAAAAAACATTAATTTAAAAATTTGGTGAAAATAGATTTTCTAAAAATTCCTATAGATTTTCAGATCTTTTATTGTACTGTTATTTTTTAAAATTTTATTTTTCCAGACTCTTTAGAAATCTGTAAAAACTGTACAATGACTGGACAAGTCTAAAACCTTATTCTCACACATGACAAAAAAATCAAAACACATCCATAAAAAAAATCTACCATTTCTACCAAATGAAACACCACATTCCATTCATTTCCTACCATACCTTGCCAGTCCCGTTGGAAGACAGTCTCTCCTCTTTCACGGTTTTCATCCATTTCCCCATGGTTTTCCACAACCAGTTCGGCTCTTTGGACAGAGGCACGTCCATGGAGTGTATGGCGGCCATTTTTTCTGCTATTTTCATTGATAAGGCTGGTTCTGACAGTTCCTTGGTTAAGAGGGATCTCGCCTGAAAAAGACTTCTATTTTTGAATCCAGGACAAAATACAAAAAGATAGTTTCATTTATAACTAACAAATTTTTTATTAGTGACATACTCTCGTTTTGCCCGAGTTTCCCTATAGTATTAAGTTAAAATACGTTCAGTTCTTCTAAGGTGAAAATTAAATACATAAACAGACGTACAGATAGACAAAGCTTTATTAGGATTTTCCATACAAAAAAAATTATGTACGGATTCGGCTCAGAATAATTGAGTTACTTTTGGGCTCTTCTCAGCACAACAGCCTTCCCCTTCCGAGCCGGTGGTAGCTTCGCAGACTTACAGACTGATATTTAATTTAAATTATATATTATAATAATGTAAAAGTGACAATTAAACGTATATTTATTTGATTAACTAAAACATATCTACCCACCGGTATATACTGCTCGATTCTGCCACCCGAGAACACGCCGTGCAGTTTGGGCCCCAGCCTTCTCTCGGAGAGCAGCGTGAAGATGACCGACTCTGTCACTATCGCGTCCATTGCACGCTCGCCGTGAACTTGTCCGTATATCCGTAACAATACCTATTGAATAATATTATTATAATACCTATTGAATAATACTAAGACAGTGGTAGCCCAGCGGTAACACGCTCGCTTGGATAACCGACTGATGCGGGTTCAAATCCGGGTCTCGCACCTCTGATATTTTCATGTGCGAATCATTTCTATCATGATTACCACTTGAGGAAACCTGCATGTCTGAGAGAACCTAGCAAATTTGGAAAGACATATGAAGTCCGCCAACACGCACTAGGCCAGCGCGGTGGACTATGGCCTGATCCCCCTCATACGGAGGTTGAAAAGATGAAAATTGATGATGATGATAATATAACTCAACTCAAAGTTTTACCTTTTTAGGTTCATCCAAGGAGAAGGAATGTGAACTTAGCAATGGTTTCTTGTTGATACGAGCTTCCTCGGTCTCCGGCGAGTTCTCTCGCGCGTAACTGCTTAGTTTTGACGTGTCTGAAGGCAACGCCACGTAGTATAGAAAGTTTGATAGACCCCCGCTGGAAAATAAAATCTAGGTTAGGGTTTAAATATATAATATTAGTATAGACTCGCCCTCGCTTCGCTTGGGCTTTTTCCTAGATTTAGCACAGGCAAAGCCGCGGGATCCGCTAGTTATGCATATAAACCTTCCTCTTGAATCACTCTATCTATTAAAAAAACCGCATCAAAATCCGTTGCGTAGTTTTAAAGATTTGAGCGTACAAAGGGATATAGGGACAGAGAAAGCGACTTTGTTTTATACTATGTAGTGATGATAATACTAGCATTTCCCGCGGCTTTTTTGACGAAAACCCAAATTGTTTCTGAGTCGCGCGGTACGGTACCTCGCAGAACTAACGCCCGCCCTTCCCATTTTTGCAACATTTTTCATTGATGCTCCGCTTCTATTAATCATAGCGTGATGTAATATAGCCTATAGCCTTCCTCTATGAACGGATTATTCAATTAATTGTCTGTTTTATATCACTGTTTGTTTCTCTAATAAATAAATAAATAAATAAATAAATAAATAAATAAATAAATAAATAAATAAATAAATAAATAAATAAATAAACACAAAAAGAGTTTTTCAATTCGGACCAGTAGTTTCTGAGATTAGCGCGTTCAACCAAAAAAAACAAACAAACTCTTCAGCTTTATAATATTAGTAGCTATATAGATATATTTATTTCAACGATAACCTAACACGGATATTAGAGTATTTTTGTACGACATTTATTATATATTTACGACAGCAGAGTGGCGTATCGTATTGTTATCAATGTAATTTTCCACTGCCCTACATATATGTTAGGTGCGCAGTGAACTTTGTAAAACTTAAACGATGGCTTGATTCTTTTATATATACAGACTAGCAATACGCGCGGCTTCGCCCGTATTTTTTTAATCGCTACTAAACTTCATTCGATCACTGCTGGTTGAAAAAAGAAATTCTAATTAAAATTCATAAACAAAAATTGAAGTTAAAATTAATTTAGTATTAATTTATTCACACCACTATCATTATAAATACAAAAATTTATATGGATATGAAAATAAACGTTTGTATGTGTGTACTTGTCTATACTAATATTATAAAGAGGAAAGATTTGTATGTAAGTATGTTTGTAACGAATTGGCTCAAAAAGTACTGGACCGATTTTAAAAATTCTTTCACCATTTGAAAGTTACATTATCACTGATTAATATAGGCTATTTTAATTGCAAGAAAAAAATAAGGATCCCTACTCAAACAACAATAACAGGAGAGGAGGAGGAGTGCACGCCGCACATAATATATGAAATAGGTAGCCGCGCGGCTCAGGAGTATATTAAAGCTGGAGTAATTTTGGACAATTTTCATCCCAGCGAGTGATCGAATGAAGTTTAGTAGCGATAAAAAATGAACGCGGGCGAGTCCGCGCGTATTGCTAGTAGGTATAATATATGTTGTAACTCATTCACGCTGAAGGTACCTAACGACTGCACAGATTTGAATGAAATTTTGAACACAAATAGACTATGACCTGGACAAAAACATGGTATAGATACTGTTAGTAATGTAGTAAACGAAGTTAAGAAGTTACAAATTCCTAAAATAATACATCAAATTTCATCAAAATATTTCCAGGGACCTGCTTGTGATGCGGTAACAGACAGACAAACAAACAAAAAATATAAAAACTATAGATTCAGCCTGTAGAATAAAATTTAAAGAAAAAATTGATTGACTTTTATTATATGTAATAAAAGGGAGTAGTAGAATATTATTAAAAAAATAACACTTGTGGGCTTAAAACAAAAAAAAAAAACAAAAAAGAACCGAGTATGG
Source organism: Boloria selene (assembly GCA_905231865.2). Lineage (NCBI taxonomy): Eukaryota > Metazoa > Arthropoda > Insecta > Lepidoptera > Nymphalidae > Boloria > Boloria selene. The sequence continues at coordinate 731,328 of HG993161.1, forward strand.
TCTAACAGACCCCGACACTCAATTAGGAAGAAATCACAACCAAACTTTATATCTCACAAAAACAGGCAAAAATAGGCCAAAAAAGACGTTTTCATTATTATTTTCGTACACAAACTTTTTGCTAATCAAAACCTTAAAGCTAACTTCTTGTGAGTTTAAAAAAACTTACAAAAGATTCAAAATAGATATTTTCAATGTTAATGCTACAAGTAAATAAATAAATATGCTGGAACATTTACACACAGCACCATCTAGTTAGTTCCGTGGTAAGCTACGAGGCTTGTGTTACGGGTACCAGATAGTTGATATACTACAAATACAACTTAAAATACATACATATCATAACTATAACCACCCACCCATGACTGGAGTACAACATTCGTGCCCATGAATGCCCACATCGGGACTCAAACTTCCGACTAATGGTAAATGAAGAAGGCTCAAAACAAATTAATTGTAGTATATCAAAATCTACGACCAATCCGAAAAAAAATACATTTTATACATGTGACATATAAGTACTTTCAATACAAACATACGTACATACATACATACATTTTCTCAAAAACATCACCCCCTTATTTGGACTGTTGGTTAAACAAGGAAATAAAATTCGCAACAAACTGCTACTTTATTGCATATAAAGCCACACTCAAGGTCGATTCTGTATACATTTTTTTACTCATCGTTAGTCCATTGTTAAACTTTGTAAAGATTTTCTATAATAATGTAACGTTTTTGCTTCACGTCTTTGTCATTTTTAGTGTAATTTACTGTAATTTCGTTTAAGAGTTTTTTAACAGATTTCAAAATGAGAAGTTGTGAGGTTAATATTATTTTATTATTTACTAGCCTTTCCCGCGGCTTCGCTCGCGTTTTAAAGGCTGAAAGTCAAAAGAAATATTTTACTCTTGTTTTTGCAACATTTTTCATTGATGGTCCGTCTTATTGGTTGAAGCGTGATGTTATATAGCCTATACCTTCTTCGATAAACGGACTATCCAACAAAAAAAGAATTTTTCAATTCGGACCAGTAGTATTCTGTGATTAGCGCGTTCAACCAAACAAACTCTTCAGCTTTATAATATTAAGTATAGATTATTCTTATAATTTTTCTAATATATTAAAGTCTCGTGTTTGTTAGTCCTCCGAAACGGCTTGACCGATTTTTATGATTTTTTGTGTATATTTGGTAGGTCTGAGAACATCAAGGTCTTAGCTATTTTTTTAGTCCCCAAGGTGAAAAGGGTCCGGGCCCAATCCAGATTTTTTATTTTATCTATGGCCCAAATTCTTATTTCATAAAGATTTAGTATCAAAAAATAACTATAACCTTAAATTTTCAACCTTCTATCACTAATCCCTATTTTTAATAGTACTTAGAACGCGGGCGGAGCCGCAGGCATTGCTAGTAATTTATATATTATAGTTACAACATCACAAACCTACATATTATAATGATAAAAACATGTCCGTCTGTTAACGTTACTTCTTTTCACTATGAAGAAATACGACTAAAAGCACTTTCTTAGGCTTACGCGAATACTTGACATTATAAATGAAACTCAAAAATCTGCGACAAAATCCGAAAAGATGGATTTTGTCGCGGATTTATTATGATATTTGGTTCCCGACGTTTCGAATGCTTTACAGCGCACATGGTCATGGGAGAGACTAAGGTATAAGACGTCTCAGGGGGTTATATACTTGTTACAGACAGTGTAGGCACAAAAGAAAGTTTCATTTATAACGACTAAAAGGATTTGTTGTCTGGGTGGAGATACGAGTAGCTTTATCCTCGTTGAGCACATACTAACCTTCCTACGACGCAAATAAAGTCATGGGAAAAAAAAAACTAGTTATACATCCCATAAATGATAAACCCACCTTATCCTTCTGAAGTCCAGCTCACAAGGGTCCACCGTCTTCCAAGCACCATGGAGGTAGTTCCTGCATATCCTTCCTGCAACTTCTCGCATCTCCTCTTCAGTACCGCACATTTGCAGCTTCTATGTAAAAAAGCAATACATTATTAATAGATATTATATTATTTACTACTAAGTTTTAACGATTAGTATATAAACTAGATTTAGCGATGTTCGATGTTACAATTTTCATTAAGTTTGCAAAAATAAACTAAATATGTATATAAAAGCAAAAGGTCGCTCGCTTATTCACTCATCACAAAATATCGAAAATACTGGATGTGTAAAGATGAAATTTGGCAGAAGTAGTTTATAGTTAGTAGACGTTCGCTAGAAACGGATTTTGCGACAGGGCCGGATGAAGGAGGTCTAAACGTTCTCGCAGTTTGTATAATTTCTTGTTGTAAAAGTCCTTCATTTTTTCCACTACAAACTTTTAATTTGCTCGGGTTGGTCACTAGTCTACTAATAATAATGATATTTGTAAATTAAAATCGTCACACAGGCTTTCTATTAGAAATTTTAATAAATTTTAAATTTTATTACGACAATTCAGTCCCAATACATTTAAAATATTTATAACAATGACATTTACGACTTTCCTGTTGATTATAAGATAAAATTTTCCATAAGGAAAACTTTTAAGCGACAACACAAATAAAAATATATATGTATGTATGAAGTTGCTACGTCTCTCTCAACGCGGCAAGGTAATTTTGTTTACAAAGTCCTGAATTTGTATAATAATAATCTATACTAATATTATAAATATGAAGAGTTTGTTTGTTTGTTTTGTTGAGCGCGCTAATCTCAGAAACTACTGGTCCGTATTGAAAAATTCTTTTTGTGTTGTATAGTCTATTTTTCGAGGAAGGCTATAGGCTATATTACATCACGCTACGACTAATAGGAGCGGAGCATCAATGAAAAATGTTGCAAACACAGAGAAGGCGGGCGTTAGTTCTGCTAAGTATCATTCCGCGCGACTCAAGAAGTCTTTGGTTTCCGGTCATTAGAACGCGTGCGAAGCCGCGAGAAATACTATGTATATAAAATCTAGTGTTGCGGTGTTTGCGAACGCACTCCTTCCTCCTCATCCTACTTCTAATTATGGCACAATAAAATTTGCTGGGTCAGCTAGTACATTTAAATATAATTAACATAAAAAACGTTGTCAGGAAAAAATGCCAAGTTTCCTTTGACTGACGTCGCAACAATCTAAATTATTTTAAACTCCAACAAGATACTAAGTATGATATACAAATTACACCCACTTTAGTACACATCTGTAGTAGAATCATTTATTTTATTTATTTAGTACATACCCCCTCATACTGAGGGAGGCCCGTGCCCAGCAGTGTGACGTTAAAAAGGGCTGATGATGATGATGATGATTTAGTACACTAACAATATATAAACAACATGATAATGATCCTAATACGAATATCATCAAGAAATGTACATAACATTACCAAGAAAAATGAACGCAAACAAAAAACAAGTTATTCTAAAAATTTTGATTTATTTAAAACCTTTATCGAGTCTCGCTGGGGGCATTCATTTGAGTGGTAATCACGAATGTTAGTACTCCAGTCATGACTGTTTTTATCTATAAAATGTATCCATTCAAAGTTATATATTATGTGTAGTGTATCAACTATCTGGTATCCGTAACACAAGCCTCGTAGCTTACCACGGGTCTAAATGGCGTTGTGTTTACAGTTTATTACATTACAAATGTCTCAACATATTTTAATATGTTTATTTACATTTCAAACAAATTTGCAAAAAATTTTCCACAAATCAGACAGTACCTATTTACTTAGTTGATACGTAATAATTACCATTTACTAGGTGACAATGTAATCTTTTGCCTTATCTTTAATCTAAAGTCCAGACCTTGAAAAGATAAGGTAGTGATAACTTATGTATGTCTGTGTACTGTTGTTTTTAAGAGAATAAGACAAAAAAGTCCGTGGGTTCGATTTTATTGTGAATGTGGTGATTGTAATCATGTTCATATGTGTTTATGCCTAACTATAATGTAGTAGCGAGTAGCGACTTACCCTCGCTTCGCTTGGGTTCATCCCTAGGTTCTCCCTGCCAAATTTAAAGTTTGTAGCACAATAAATGAAGAACTTTCATACAAACTTGCGAAAGCCCTTAGACCTTCTCAATCCGGCCCTGTCGCAAAATCCGTTCTTATCCGACGTCTACTAATTATAAACTCCCTGTCAAATTTCATGTTTATACGTCCAGTGGTTTTCGATATTTCGTGTTGAGTGAATGACTATTCGCTTTCATACTTGGAACACAGATAAAATATCCTGGATTGACATCAAAGTAGATTATATAAGTGAAACTATCTTTCCGGATTTTGTCGCGGATTTATAATGTTTTTTGGTTCCCGACGTTTCTCTCCCGTGACCATGATTGCTGTAAAGCATTCGAAACGTCGGGAACCAAACATCATAATAAATCCGCGACAAAATCCGAAAAGATAGTTTCATTTATAATGTCAAGTATTCGAGTAGACCAAAGAAAGTACTAGATTATATAAGCTCACTTATATTTTTATTTACAGTACGATTTGACATATTTTGTAAAAAAGTTCCAAAGTAAACGACAATTATTTTTATCGCGTGTTGTCGCGCGATGAATAAACCGCCATTTGTAGAAAAAATACAGACAAGATAATGAACGTTTTTGATTGGCATGCGTCTTAAAACGTATTTGAACAAACGATAGCTTATCAACATTTATTATTAATTTAACTATGACGCATCTATGACAGACTAAATATCATTTAAGTTAATAATTGAAGTTAGTGAGTTTGCATCTGTCGTCTTCAGCCCTTTTTAAAGTCCCATTGCTGGGCACGGGCCTCTCTCAGTACAAGGGGATTAGGCCACAGTCCACCGCACTGGTCTAGTGCGTGTTGGCCTTCACATGTCTTATGAAAACTTGCTAGGTTCTCTCAGACATGCAGATTTCCTCAAGATGTTTTCCTTCAACGTAAAACAAGCCGTAATCATATTAGAAATGATTCGCACGTGAAAATATCAGAGACGCGGATTTGAACCCGCATCATTTGGTTAGCCAAGCGAGCGCTTTACCACTGGGCTACTACTATCTAATTATCATATTAACAGAATATTTTTTTACTCAAAAATTACAATACACATTTACAATGTTTTTATTTATATTTATTTAAAAACTAAAACATGCGAAAATCAATAAATTAAAAGTAGAGATACCTGTTTATCGTAACAGTTGGAGATTGAAGACATTATTTATTAGGGCTAGCTTTGGCACGCGTGCGATATCGGGGGCTATTGGCAGATTACGCGATAAACAAAATATTTATATATGTATGACTTTATAGGCTCGTATAGATTGTGATAAAAATGCCTATTGTCGTATAATATTATGATTGCATGTGATTAAAAAGGGATTATTATGTTTTTAAAAACTTGATATTTATATGGATGGGCTCAAAGTTTAGTTTAAGGGTTCTTTTTCACTTAAAATGCGCAATCAGAGAATATTGCTGTAAAGTATACGCTGTAAAGGCTTATTACACTACACAGTATCAAGACAGTCTTATTAGAACTGTCTAATTGGACAAGCTAGCTATTACACCGCACTAAATACCGCATGCTAATTCATTTGCAAGGCGAACGTTCAACGCAGCCAGTAACGGTTGTCGCGGTGTCATGAGAAAACTTTCGAAACACCGAAGAAATAATTATAAATAATCTACACATATAAATAAAATATTTTTAAATTTTAAATTACCAGATTTTCATTATATTCATATGAAAGTATATGCCGTACTAGCAACAAAAAAAACGATTTTATAAATTTTTGTTTGTCTGTTTGTTCCAGCTAATCTCTGAAACGGCTGGACCGATTTTGACGGGACTTTCACTCGCAGATAGCTAATGTTATAAGGCGTTACTTAGGCTACTTTTTAACCAACTTAAAAAAAGAATAGATAGAAATTTTAATTATTTTAACTAGCGGAACCCGTGGCTTTACTATCACTAAACCTACGGGACGTATCCGAGCGAAGCCAGGGTGAGTATTAAATAATCTTTGTGACTTCATGTCACGGTACACATAATATAAACGCTATAAATAATATTAAATAATCTTTGTGATTTTTCTTTTATAAAAATGGTACACATAACACACGCTGCGCGCTGACTGAACGCTCTGAGCGTACAGTTCTCGTGGCATAAGCTCAGCTTTGCATTTGTGTGAGTGCAGTGTACGGATAGGAACGACGATACGGATAAACGTTGCGAGATTGGTTTAAACCTGTTTTAACTGGTTTTTGATGCGCGGCTATTGGCTATTAGCTATCACTCACACAAATGCAGAGCTGAGCTTATGCCTCAAGAATTGTACTAAGTCTTATTACACACCGCAATATTCAGCAAGCAAACAAGCAAGCACGGCCGAACCCACTCGTTCTTACTAGCTTAACTTGCTTACTCTTATTACACTACCTACGCTAAAACTTAGTAAGACTGTCTTGATACTGCCTAGTGTAATAGGCCCTTTAATCGATAAGACCATAGCGAATATTTGCGTGACTTAAACAAATTAGCGAATAATTTGGCAATGATGCAAAAAAGCTGTATCAGAAATACGCAATATGGTTTTTACTTGCGTTTTCATATATCGCGCGTTTTTATCTATGAAAAAAGTTTTTAACAAATCATAGGAAGCAAAATAACAACAAGGTTTATGACAGAAACGCGGATATATTTTTGTATATATTTTAGTATATTTTTTGTCTTTTTGTCTGTACTGCGGCTTTGTCTATACTCCGATTTAGATGTGGATTTGGTTTTCATTGATATAATAATAATAATATTTTTTGTTTAACTTTGGTATAATAACTTAAGATTAATAGAAAAATGAATTTTTAAGGGTACATAAAATGGTCAAACTTTTTTAAAGGTCTAGTAAAGATAACCAAATTAGTAAGTAATACACCCTCTTAGTGGTAATATTGTTTTTTAAACTTTCTACCATATTTATAGAATCGTGCTCAAACCTATTAAATATATATGAAGAAATATGCTAATTTAATTTTGACTACATCGAAACATTCAATTTGAAACACGCACTTCCTTTTGGTAACTATGACAACTGTAATATCCCATGGCATCCTTGAACTTATAGCCTTATTGGTCTAATGGCCAGTATTGACTACTCTGATTATTTGAGTCAAATAGGTAAGTGGTAGCGCAGTGGTAAGTGCTCGCTTGGAAAACCGAGCGATGCGGGTTCAAATAGCACCTCTGATCTCTGATTTGTCTTACGGCGAAGGAAAATATCGTGAGGAAACCTGCATGCCTGAGAGAACCTAGCAAGTTTTCGAAAGACACGTGAAGTCCGCCAACACGCACCAGGCCAGCGTGGTGGACTATGGCCTGATCCACTAGTATTGATGGAAGCCCGTGCCCAGCAGTAGGACGTTAAAAAGGGCTGAATACAAGGTATAAGTATTGAGGTTTCCTGTTAAGAAAATATAATTATCACCCATCACCGAATGGGAAATAGGTGACAGGTGACGCTCTGTTCTTTGAATATGTAAAACCTTTTTTGCACTTGATTGATTGAAGAGAGTGTGAATTTGAGTTTGCGCAGTCACTACAACAGAACAGAAGCCTGAGAACTTGGAATCTCAATAAATTGGCCGCCGTAACGAAAATCAGCCAGGATGAGATAATAGACACGCTAAATATATATATATATATATATTTTATTTGAAATTAAAATATATATATTTATATATTTTAATTTCAAATTAACAGCTTTTAACTAAATGCATATGAAAGTATATACGGTACTAATATCAAAAAACCAAATTTTCAAATGTTTGTCTATCTGTCTATTGTGTTCCGGCTAATCTCTGAAACGGCTGGACCGACTCGCATATAGCTAATGTTATAAGGAGTAACTTAGGCTACTTATTTTTAAGAAATATTATTTATTTTAACTAGCAGAACCCGCGGCTTTCCTCGCGCTAAATCTAGGAACGAACTCGAGCGAAGCGAGGATAAGTCTCTAGTGGGCATTGAAATACTTAATTGGTGCGCGAAAAAAGTAATACCTATGAAGATATTAACGATAATTTTCTAGAGTTACTTATATGCAATAAATATAATAAAAACCGGGTTTTGGGTTATTTTGGACACATTGCCCGGAGACTACCAGACAACCTGGACAAACTGGTTGTAGTAGGGAAGATTGAAGACAAAAGACCACGCGGTCGATCACCTACCCGCTGGTCCGATCAAATTCAAAATATAACGGGACTCAATATTCCTACTGCCCTGAGACAAGCCGAAAACAGAGTGGTGTGGAGGAAGCTAGTCAACAGATCAGTAAAAGCCTTTCAGGACAAGCACGACCTTCAGTAATGAAGCATACGACGAAGAAGAAGAAGATAATAAAAAAATAGATTATCTTTATTCTTTTGTTACTTTGTATGATTAATACATAATATAGGCTGTTTATCGTTTATTTTTTTTAATTGATAGATAATATGGACTGGAATTAAGATATAGATACTGAGAAATCAGATTATCGTTGCCAAGGTAATAACAAAAGTCCTCATCAATCGTACTTATAACATAAGAAAAAGTTTTTCCGTGCGTTTGTTTACGTTGAAATGGCTGGACAGATTTGGATTTATCTGTACAAATATTATAAAGCTGAAGAGTTTGTTTGGTTGAACGCGCTAAACTCAGAAACTACTGATCCGAATTGAAATATTATTTTTGTGTTGGATAGTCCGTTTATCAACGAAGACTATAGGCTATATTACTTCACGCTACGACCAAAAGGTGCGGAGCATCAATGAAAAATGTTGCAGAAACGGGAAGGACGGGCGTTAGTTCTTCGAGGTACCAGTACCGTGCGACTTAGAAAAAAATTTGGTTTCCGGTTTTTCGAACGCGTGCAGAGCCGCGGGAAATGCTAATACTTAATATACAAAAGCAAAACTCGCGAAATATACGTATACATCACGAAATATCGAAAACCGCTTAACGTATAAAGATGTAAGTCAGGGAGGTACTTTATAGTTAGCAGACTTACACTAGGAACGGATTTTGCAACAGGGCCGGATTAAGGAGGTCTGAGGGCTCTCGTAAGTTTGTGTGAAAATCCTTCAAGACCGTAACAGTGATTACGTCGTAGTGTAGCGAGGAAAAAAACTAGTGCCATAAATAAGTACTTGGCTTACTGTGCAGCATAATGCGTCTGCGCATTCAATTAAAACAATGAGTTCAATTAAAGCAATGAGTTCAATTAAAATATATTTGAAGTGATTTAAAATGTCAGAAATTATATGGTTTTTAAACGCCATTGTTTATTAAGCAAATTGAAGTTAACGTGTGCGAAATATATGCACTTACGTAATTTGTTATTGCTATTTTCGAGCGACTGCGCTTAATATCAACTGTGATTAATATGTATGAGTGAATCATGAATGAATCTGAGTCGGATAAATAAATTCTAATGACGTTTCAACGTGTTTTTTGTAAATATGGGATAAGCTTGCGTTACGGATACCAGATTGTTGATACTACACATTTATAGATTTAAATACATATCACTACATAATATAAAACAAAGTCGCCTTTTCTGTCCCTATATCCCTATATCCCTATGTGCGCTTAAATCTTTAAAACTACGCAACGGATTTTGATGCGGTTTTTTCCAATAGATAGAGTGATTCAAGAGGAAGGTTTATATGTATAACTAGCGGATCCCGCGGCTTTGCCTGTGCTAAATCTAGGGAAGAGCCCGAGCGAAGCGAGGGCGAGTCGCTAGTTATAAATATAAACACTGAACATGACTGAAGTACAAACATTCGTGCTTAATTAATGAATGCCCAAGCAAGACTCGAACCCGCGACGAACACAGCACTACCTAGTTTCATGGTCAGCTACAAAACTTGCTGTTTGTGTAATGGATACCACGATAGTTGATACACTACACCTCAGATCAAGTAAAAAAACTTTTTTACTTAATCTCAGCACTACACATTAACTTTAAACATAAATATTATTATAAAACTGAAGAATTCCAGATAAACTACCTATCTTCATCAAAAAGAAGTTCATTAAAATATGAGGTGATAAAGCCCACTTAAATCATTAAGGATTTCAAACGTTATCAAAATTGACATGTAGTCAAACTTGCATTTATATCATAATTCAGATATCTTTTTAAAAGATATGGCTTTATAACATGTGTGGTCGACAAACTATATCTATTTGACTAGCGACTAGATCTAGCGCGAGCGAATCCGTGGGTTCCGCTAGTGTATTATACATATATAACCTTTCTGTCAATCCTATGTCAAACGTCATAAGGTTACATTAATGCTACGTTCCACTAAGCGTTCACAACGATCACGCTCACGACCGTAGTTTTTCCCGTTGCTTGTGAGCGTTACTGTCGTAAACTCAAGTGGAATGGATTATAGAGCGTTTTGAGCGTGGAGGTAAATAATACAAACGGCGAGTTAAAAAAAGAATGCAAAAGATTTAAGTGGTTAGGTTATAATCTAAGCCTTGAAAATAAATTTAATTAATTATTGTTTAAATCGATTTATATTGAAAAAATTTGTAATTTAATTTTTTATATTCAATATTAGTGGTGTATTTAGCATCCACTGCAAAAACATTTACTTCTACTAAAATATTTCTTTCCGCATGAAATAACGTAAGCACGGTCGCCATTTTTGATTTTTGAACGCCGCTAATTTTTTCAACGATCACGACGACCCACCTTTTTAGATGGGTCGTCGCGAGCTTCGCGTGAGCGTAAGTCATGACGTCATAAGTGACGTTTTCGCCGCGACCACAACGACCGCGGTCGTTATGTGGAACGACTAAAGGAGCATTTTGGTCGTTTTGGGCGCTTAGTGGAACGTAGCCTAAAATAGTTTATATTGTCTAAACTGCTCAGGTTAGATTAAAAATAATTTTATATGGTGGCTAAGTTTCTTAAATTTTCTAGTTTTCCGCGAAATTTTCTTATTTTTTTCTTTCATAAGAACCTTCTCCTGACAATAACAATCACAACAAAAAAAGAATTACTGAAATCGGTCCAGCCGTTCACGCGTGATGACGTGACCAAGGGAAATAGGGATTCATATATAGAAGATAGCCACTCATCCTCGTTTGCTCTGGTTTGTTCCTAGGTACACAGTTTTAACTAGCATTATGTACATTTTCTCAGATATGTTATAATTTTCCGCAGAAAAAATATCTTAGGTATATGTTGACTTGCATGTATAACCAGCTACAATCATATGAAATTTCATCACAAACTCTAGTGATTTTCTTGTGATGCTTTCCCAGAGAAACAAAAATCTAAAAACTTAGCATTATTTATAACATTATATAAATATTTCATGGATTCTTTTAGTATGAGTAATAAATACTTCTTAAGTGTTTATTTATAATTATACTTAACAGTCACAAAAATGGGAACTATAAATAAGACAGAATCAAAGCCGAGAATATAGCTGTGATATACCAAAATTAAATATTTGCATTCTCTACAAACACTTATTGGTCTTATAAGCCATGAAAATTTATTAGTTACAGAAACATAATAAAACAATTTTTTTTAAATGCCAAGTCAGAACATTAATTAATAATATATAAATTGACATAACCAATAATTACATAAGAATACTACAATGTATGTTATGAAACATTGAATAACAGTATTGAAACAATGTGAAAAACAATTTATTATCATGTGTTAGAAATTGCACAATATTTCATACTATGTATATTGAATCGTTAAAATTAATAATTTCTTTAAGACTGCAATAAATTTTAAAGTTAAAAAGTAAGTTAAAATATTATTGTTCTTGTAAAAAGTATCTTCAAATAAGTTCCATTTACTATTTATATTGTAATTAATTGATCCTCAGTTTAGTTAAAAGTTGATTAAAAGGCATAATTTATATCATTCCCTTATCAAAAATATACTATAATATTGTCATTAATTTATTGCCTGAATACTAAATACGCAAGTACTTTCATCATAACCTTTAACATGTCTGGGCAAAGATAACCAGTTTCTAAGCAATTGTCTATTAGAGAAATTGTATAATTAATAATAAGATAAAGAAAGTACAATGATATCATTCATTGAATACCATTTTATTTAGCACCTACATAGTATAAATACATCTACATAATTTTCAGATTTATATTGATTTTGCAGTAGGGAGTGGCTCAGATGACCTTGATTGCTGTAAAGCATTCGAAACGTCGGGAACCAAAAATCAAAATAAATCCGCGACAAAATCCGAAAAGATAGCTTCATTTATAATGTAAAATATTCGGATAAACCTAACGAAGTATTAATCAGTTTGTGGCGTAAATTTTCAGTTTCAGTCAATGAAACTGTAAAAGGATGAAGGTTTTACTCAAGGTTCTTTATTTACATTAAGATAAAAAAGACATGTACACTTGTTAATAATAACAGCACGAATTTACCAAATAAAGGATGGAAACATACCCAATAAGTACTTCGGTTCGTATCGAATAACCTTTTATAACAGTTTTTCGCTTGCACTAATACGTTTTTAATATAGAAAGACATTAATATTGTATTAAATCGTGTGAGATATACACCGGTATCTCGATACTATAAAAAAAATTGATTTTGACAGTACATGTACAATGTTTTTTAGCAAGTTTATCGATTTGACATGGTACGATGTTGCCAAGATAAAAAAAGTTAATCTGCCTGAAAGCAAAAATTATAAAACGTAATATTTCAGCTATTATTTTTAATAAGAGACATTATTCACTACAATAAATTTTATATTTATATATTTTGTAGTTATAATTAATGACGGTAATATACATGTCGCGAGTAATTAAGCTGTGCGCGATGCTTTTGTTTACATTTAATGTGATGTTTTTAAATTCTTTTCCGCTGAATATCAAGTTCATGTTTTGTATCAATTAAGTAAATGTCTAAAACAATATTATATATAAATAGATATTCATGTTTTTATTTTACTCATTTTCAAACACTTTATTTTAAAAAAAAATATTTTGTTTTCTAATTGTAAGAAACTTCACACGTATACACATACACAAATTAATTTATATTTAAATTTTCAATTAAATTATAAAGAATAAAATCATCATTTTAAACTTTTATAATTTCATTTGGTATTACATCTTAACTCTAGTTATCTCCATATAATACGTCACAGGGTGGTACGATATTTGCAAAAAATAAAAAGATTTGCGAATACTTTAAACTATTACTTTAACATGTGCTAAAAATTTATTTACCTTAGCCATTGTTTGTCTATGTCTTCAATGCAGTGAAAGACAATTATAACAATATTTTAATTCAATTTTAATGACACCGACTTTATACAGCAAGTATTACGTGTGCACTCGTCCAGTTATAAATACCAACTAACGAGCGAGACAAAGCATGAAATATCAATAGAATGATACTATGGGGCTTATCATGAGTGGGAGCGAGATAGAAAATACGAAATCGCACGATTCGTAGCGAATATCGACGATATGCATCCCTTGTTGTCCAACGTGTCGTGTTAACCCAACCGATTTAAAGAGCTTGCGAATTCGTTGTATCCTTCAACGTAGAACCTTGTACGTAATTTTCCACAATTATCACGTATAAACCGACCAGTTTGTAATGTCAGCAAAATTAGTGACGTCTTTCATTTCGCACGCCCATTTTTAGCTAATCTTTTTATAAATAATGCGGGAAAATTAAAAATATGTGTCATTTATCGATAAAATATGAGTCATTAGTTGTTGACATAAATTTGTAATATCATATACAATAATCCTATCAAAGATAATGCTACGACTTAAGTATTGTTTCACTAATTAAATTAACTATATTCAATTTCGTCGGGTTACTTGCAAATTTTGTATTCTGTGGAATGTTTTTAAAATTCACGCGTAGATAAAACTAGAAATAGCAATATGAGCGGAAAAATATTAAATGGTATCCTGTTTTACTTTCTTAGAAAATAGAATGGTTTGTTTAAAATAATACTTTGTTTTCCTAATGAGTTATTTACTTATCAGTCGGTATTCATTCAAGTAAACGATAAAATATTGTAATAGATATGTAGTTTGTTATGACTTATGATTATAATATTATTTACACAGTAGCAGTACGCTACATAAATTACATTTAATAACAAGTTACTAAGTCTCAACAGTACTTTAGTTTCTTTGTAATAAAATGACCTAAGGCCATATTAGTCATAAAAAAAATTGTTATCAAAAACTTTTTTCTTTTTTAAGTAAATAAGTAAATGTAATTTTAGAAAAATAATTTATGTTAAAGTCGTATCATTTTGAAAATATTAAATTATTAAAGTATAACGACTCAACCTCGCTTCACTCAGGTTCACCCCTATGTGCTCCCAGAAATTTCTTTGGTTATTATGTTTCGATGTGTCCAGACTGCCGCCCCTGCGAAGTGTAAGTTAAAGCACAAAAAAATCAAGGACTTTCTGAATACAAACTTGCGAAAGCCCTTTTACCTCCTTAATGCGGTCCTGTCGCGGAATCCCTTCTTAGCATACGTCTACTAACTATTAACTACCTCCCTGTCAAATTTCATCTTAATACGTCAAGCGAATTTTGATATTTTGTAATGAGTGAGTGACCTTTCGCTTTTATATTTAGATTGCAACCTTTTTGCATTTTTTTTATTTAAGTGCAAATCAATTAAGGATAGGGCCACATATACGAGGATAGAAAGAACCTGTTATTATTAATTGTAACTAATGGTCGTGAAACATACTCGTCATACTTGTTTTGGCACAAAGCTTTTTCCATTAATTTTTTATTTTTTTACATTTTACTTTGTTGCAAAATCTGAACTCGAAACGTTATTATTTATTTTATTATTAAATTTAAAATAGTATTAATATTTACATACGAAACATATTTATATTTATTAATAATTATAATTTCATTATTATTTTAATCATCGGGAAATCCCAAACAATAACATTAATTAACAAAAATTTAATCGATTGTTAATAACATCTTAATAGATACAACCCTTTAAAACCTATAACGGTTACTTACTTCTACGATTCAAAATTAGATAGAATATCTAAATAAAAAACTCCGACTCAAAATAAAAAATGTCGTTCGCCATTTTGTGGCTTCGACCATCTTGGATTTGTATCATAGTGTATAGTATTTTACTAGTCAAGCCCTTTCATTTGATATCCATATTGAGTTGTGAAAAAATATGTAATCCGCCATTTTGTGGCGGCGGCCATCTTAAACCGATTTAGCAAAATGGCTAAATAATAAAAAACCTAAACGTCACCGATTAAGCATCTCTTTCATTATTGCCATCTCTAAATTGTTGAAGAAACGTTTTATTTTCAAAGTAGATTTAGTGCAAGCGAAGCCGCGGGTTCCGCTAGTTATACATATAAACCTTCCTCTTGAACCTTCCTCTATCTATTAAAAAAACCGCATCAAAATCCGTTGCGTAGTTTTAAAGATCTAAGCACACATAGGGACAGACAGACAACGAGGTGACATTATTTTATACTATGTAGTATTTAGAAATAAATATTTCATTAGTTATAGAACAACTAAGTAGATAGATGATGGAATATTTTTATAATCAACGTTTAATTATCAGAGGACCTTCGCACGTTATTCTGTTCCTTATCAAAATTACGAAACAACTATATTTTTCTATTATTAAAATGGAAGCATTCAGCTCTAGATATTATTTGTTGAACTAGTGACTCACCCTATCTCTCCTCGGGTTCGGCCTTTATTTCTCAGGATCAAATCAAAATATTTTATTCAGCATAAAAATTGTTACAATTTCTTACTGAACGTCATGAGTCTACCACCAGTTCGGAAAGAAGAATATAGTTTATAATATGTATATCAATAGAGATGAGATATTTCTATTTCTTTTATCACACTCAATTTCATTAAAATTTGTACAACTGATTTCTAGTGCTGCGTAAAAGTAAAAAAAAATGTAATGATAATAATGCCTATAATTGAATTTTCAAAAAATATTCGATGTACTATAATAGGTAGATTTTTAAATTTTATATTTTAATAATGTTAAATTACATATATTTTGATTTGTTTATTTAATTTGGTCATTTTCCTTGAAACAGACGGAAAAAAACTAGATTGTTGTATGGCATATATAGTGTTGTAGTGTCTAGTGTTCTTTTTTATGTATTTAGCCCTTTTTAACGTTCCACTGCTGGACACGGGCCTTCCATAATTACGAGGGAGATCAGGCGTGGTGGTTCCACGGCTAAATAGCCAAGTGCGTGTTGCTGGACTTTACATAAATAAATATGTTGGGACATTATTACACACAGCGCTATCTAGTTCCGTGGTAAGCTACGAAGGAAGCTTGTGTTACGGATACCAGATAGTTGTACTACATATATAAGTTTAAATACATATATATTATAAATATAAACACCCATGACTGGAGCACAAAAATCCGAGTTTAACAAATGAATGCCCCCAGCGGGACTCGAACCCGCGACCGCTGGCTCAAGAAAGTAGAGTCACTAAAAAATTGCGCCAAACGTGTCTTTGAAAACATGTTTGTCGAGAACTT
Source organism: Boloria selene (assembly GCA_905231865.2). Lineage (NCBI taxonomy): Eukaryota > Metazoa > Arthropoda > Insecta > Lepidoptera > Nymphalidae > Boloria > Boloria selene. The sequence goes on from HG993161.1 coordinate 747,944, forward strand.
GCTAGGTTCTCCCATACATGCAGATTTCCTCACATTTTTTCCTTCACCTCACCGTAAGACAAGTGGCCTTAATCATGTTGGAAAAGATTTGCATATGAAATTATCAGAGGTGCGAGACCCGGATTTAAACCTCCTTCACTCAGTTTCCTAAGAAAACGCGTTACCACTAATTCGGCCTAGCGTTTATGAGAAACATAATCTAATTTTCGCTCTACACTATACTATACCGTCATTAAAAAATTAAAAACAACTCAAACACAACAAAGAAAAACAAAAATCTAATTGAAAACGGAAAAGAATGGCTGTTAAAACTATAACCACAGATGCTATAACATTCATTTAAAAATTAAAGAATGTCGTCATGGCAACTTATTATGTTATGTTACTGCTTGAAAGTAGAACAATTAAACAAACATTCATTCGCATTATATTACCATATAAAGTTTGTTTAGAAACTACTATACCCGGCTTTCTCTATTTTGATATAACTTTTATTTAAAATATGTTGGGACATTATTACACACAGTGCCATCTATTTCCGTGGTAAACTACGAAGCTTGTGTTACGGATACCAGATAGTCGATACTCGATACACATATTATATAAGTTTAAATACATACATATTATAAATATAAACACTCATGACTGGAGAACAAACATTCGCGCTCAACAAATGTATGCCCCCAGCGGGACTCGAACCCGCGACCGCTGGCACAGAAAGTAGGGTCAGTACCAACCGAGCCAAACGTGTCGTCGAAATAATAGAAGAATATAAATACAAAAGTTGTAGATTGAACTTGTACTTTTACCGGAAATAGAGATAACCGTTTTTTACCCTTAAACTCCCACCCCCTCTCATTTCTTGACCTCAGATCTCAGATGAAAGCCCCCAGCGGGACTCGAACCCGCGACCGCTGACGCAGAAAGTAGGGCCACTACCAACTGAGCCAAACGTGTCTTCAAAACATTTTTTTTAAATTTTTGTCTGTCTGTCGGTTTGTTCCGGGTAATCTCTGAAACAGTTGGACCGATATGACGGGGATTTTCAGTATTATGATAGCTAATGTTATAAGGCGTATCTTAGGCTTCTTTTTAACCGATTTTAAAAAAGGAGGTGGTAGATATTTTGCTTATTACACGCTTTTTATTAGCTTCACCTGTATTGTATGTTTGTATGTTTGTTTGTAACCGACTTCTTTGGGCGCGATTTTGACCCACTTTAAACGGCCAGATTTCGTTCAAACTTTGTAGATTTATTGAGGACCGATGACAATACACTTATTTGATAAAATTATTCCATTTTTCAATTTGCAAAATATGATTTTTGCTAGAAAAAGTAGAAAATAAATAATAGTTTAAAAAAACTAAAAAACTCGCTTTTTTTAGAAAACCGAACTAAAAAATAGAAAATAAAATTTTATTTTAAAAAAAGCGTGGGGTGCTTTTTAAGATATTATCGAAATGATAATGATACCATGCACCCCACGCTTTTTTTAAAATAAAATTTTATTTTCTATTTTTTAGTTCGGTTTTCTATAAAAAGCGTGTTTTTTAGTTTTTTTAAACTATTATTTATTTTTTTAACTAGTGGTACCCGTGCCTTCGCTGACGTTAAACTTGTGTTAAAATATAAGCACTTGTCAACTGTACACGAGATATTATAGTGGAGTGGATATTGTACCTTTTGATATAAGTTCACTTTCTATTCGTGACACTCCAATACTCCGGTGGCACGACTGTTCAACACGACCAGTGAAAGTTAAGGCACAGGACTGACAGCTTTACGTTCTCTCCGAGGCACGGGAGTGACACACCGCTAACTTCCCAACTCCGGGGAACTGAGGATTTATAAACAAATAGACTCGATAACTAAACTTAGCTCGAGCCAAGACTCGAACCCAGGACCTCTCGATGTGTGACTAGCCTCTACACCAACAAGGCAGTTAAGCTTTGTAATATTATACATATCAACAGATAACATACAAGCGCTGTATCGATTTTCTCGTTATGAAACGTGGTTTAAAATTTTAACATCGGCTTTAAGGTCAGGCGTTTTATATGTATAAGTAGTTATTATCATATTTGAGTGGCATTATGAAGATGATTGAGGGTATACTTTGAATTAATAACATTTTCTATACAGTACTTAGTGGTGTGTGTAGACGTACGTATTTCTTATGGAACCTATGCCAGTAGTAGGAATACCAGAGTTCTGGCCCAATCTGTGGCCTCGTCATGGTCTAAAAAAAGGCCCAAAGTTGGGCCCAAATTCCTAATACTTATACCTTTAAAAGGGCCTTACTTTAAAAATATAATAACTACAAGCATTAGGTTGTATTAATATAATGGTTTTTCATTCTAAGATGAAAATATTAGAAGTGCATGACCCGGGATTTGAACCTGCTTTACTTGGTTTCCTTAGAGAGCGCATTACCAATGGGATACCACTGCCTTATTATACTCAATGCTATTGATGAGATCCCTAAACCTATTTGAAAAGATAGTTTGAGTAAATTTTAAAAGTATATTTCAAAAACCTAATATTTCTTAAACAAAATTACTGTTTTGAAAACAAAAGTAGCCTAAGTTAATCTTTATAAAATCAGTTATTTGACATTGAAAGTCCCTTCAAAATCGGTTCAGCCGTTTCGGATGTTAGCCGGAACAAACAGACAGTCAAAAATATAACAATTGCTTTTTACTTATAAGTAATGTCTAATCTAATAATTAAGATGTAGATAATTGCATAATTTTGAAGAAAGACTTCAGAAGGCTTTTTCCAGGTAGATAAGTATATTTTTACAGCCATTACTTACACGATTTTCTTGTCTAGAAATGACCTTTACGTGCTCATTACACAAATACACCCAACGGGAATCGAACCCGCGAACGCTAGCAAGTAGAGTCCTGGGTCACTACAAACTAAACTAAACGTGTCGTGGTTGTCATATTATAAAGTCATTAGAGGACTTCAGGGTATTGCATTTCTAGCTTTATAAGAGAAATTTCCGCACAAGTTTATCTTTTTACGTATTGATAATACTTACAAATATTTGCTGCAGTCTAATTAAACAAAACGTGACATGTTCTTAAACATTACTTATTTATTACTGGTAAAAGATAAAATGAATCTCTAATGAATTCCCTAGTGAATTTGTTAAAATTATCTTTTTAAATGGTGGGTAGGCACTGTCTGTAACAAGTATATAACCCCTGAGACGTCAAATACCTTAGTCTCTCCTGTGACCATGTGCACTGTAAAGCATTCGTAACGGCGGGAACCAAATTTCGTCTGGAAAAAACGCGAAAATCAAAATTTTTTAATCAGCATAATATATTTTTTATTTATTTCTATTATTTACATAAAATATATCGCCTGAAAAAGAGTAAAGGAGAAAGGAGGAAGAGGATAATATGCGTGTTTGGTTATGTTTCTTGATTACATTAACTATGTGTTGTCAAATTGGTGTTTAAAACCGGCTGCCTAATGAAAGTATTAAAATTACAGTTTATAACATTATTTAACTATATAAATACTAGCGGACCCTACAGACGTTGTCCTGTACATATAGAAAATTTTTATAAACTTTTCTCCCGGTGAAATGTTTTAGTATGCATGCGCAAAACAGCGTTGCCTAGCAACGACTTATTTATAATTGAATATGTCATTTATTGTGCAAATGTATAAATAACTAAATAATATAAAAAATACATTATCTAGTGGACCGAATTGTGAATCTAAACCATTCTCGAATACACTCGAACACACACAAAACATTTCATCAAAATCGGTCCAGCCGTTTAGGAGGAGTTCAGTCACATACACACGCACACAAGAAATATATATATTAAGATGTTGGGGAATAAACATACACCGCCATCTAGAATCTAGATCCATTAGGTACGAAACTTGCGTTAGAAAGCACCGCGGCGAAGGTCTTTCTTCCGCTTTTGGTTTTAGTGAGTAGGAATCGCACAGTCCCTATTGGTTGATGGTTCGGCAGGACCCTGATGATTATTTTAGGATTCTCCAGCGTCATCAAAAAAATTTATACCAAATATTCTATACATTACACATATTATATATCTTTAAATTCATGCTATAAATATGAATGAATGAAACTCGTGTACACATATTCTTACTGATCACAGAAGTTAATGCCTCCAGCGAGACTCGAATCCGCGACCACAGACCGCAGCATGCAGTGTCATCATCATTATATTATAATTTTGAAAACAATGAGCCCTTCGTACGCCCATGTGACACATAACTACTAAAGATATGTCAGTAGCATATTGATACCCCAAAATATATAAAAATCAATGTGTGTGTGTTAAAAATCAAATCCAAAAATCTAGAGTGCTTTTAGGTTAAGCTAGCGGATGATCGTTTGAAGATTTTCATCACTTCGTTTCATTTTCACCACCCTATTCAATTTTTTCCTGAGAACGTTTTCTATGGTTGCTACTTAAATAGATTTACATATTAAACTATCCAAAAGTTTTGGATAATAAATGATCTATTGTTTTCAGTAATAGAGTTTAATTCAAATATAAAGCCTGAACAAAAATTATTGCAACTTGTCAAATGTAAAACTTAAAATTGATCATTGCCTTAGCATTTTTTGATTAACATGAAAAAAGACTATAGTTTGCGTTAGGGCTTTATAAAAGACTCCGAGACAATAGAGGGAAGAAACACACATTCGCTCAAAACTTTTATACAAGAGTGATTTCTAATTCACACGGTCAGGGTCCTGCTTTACCGAGATCTGTGTTTCCTAACACCTACAATCTGGGTATCTTTAAAAAAAGAGTGAATAGGCATTTTCTAGGCATGCGCGTCCCACTTTAGGCCACATCATTACCCTCTATCAGGTGTGATAGTGGTCAAGCGTGTGCTTATCTTCTATATAAATAAAATGATAGAGGTCTGCAGTTGTGCGCGCATCACGGAAAAATTACTGGATAGATTTCAATGAAACTTTAAGTTTTATTTCTTAGACACTTGGCCCTTATCAAAAAAAAAAATGATTGCGATATCTTCATTTAATAAAAAGTTATTAAAGTTTCAAGAAACAACGATTTGTATATGCACTGCGTGTTCAGTGATGTACGTTTCCTTCTCGCGGAGTAGTGGGGCAAGCGGCGTAGCGCGCATGCGGAAAACTTTGTTAATATTTTAAGCAACGCGGACGAAGTCGCGGGTATCAGCTAGTAATGTATAAAAAAAAGTGAAGGGAGATATTTATAGTATGTTTAAAAGTTTGGCTCAGTGTGTAGCGACCCTATTTGTTGTGCTAAAGGTCACGAGTTCGAGTCCCGTTGGTAGCATTCATCTGTGTGATAAGCACGAATGCAGTACTCCAGTCATGGGTGTTTATATTTATATTATTTAAAGTTATATACTTATGTATATTAATGGAGATTCTTATATTGTTTTAACGGTGACGGAAACGGTTTCCCAGACCGATGAAACCTCGGAACTATACCGCTAATCTCTAACTACCTTATAGTTATTGGCGAATCTATACCTATCTATACTATGACGACACGTTTGGCTCAGTTGGTAATGACCCTACCTTCTGCGCCAGCGGTCGCGGGTTCGAGTCCCGCTGGGGGCATTCATTTGTTGAGCACGAATGTTTGTTCTCCAGTCATGGGTGTTAATATTAATATTATGTATGTATTTAAAAATTTATATGTGAAGTGTATCAACTGTCTGGTATCTGTAACACAAGCCTCGTAGCTTACCACGGAACTAGATGGTGCTGTTGTAAAAATTGTCCCAACATATTTATTTATTATACCCGATTCTCTGTGTGGTCACAGACAGACAGACAGAAATTCTAAAACTATAGATGTGGCTTTTGTATGGGGCCATTCATTTATTACGTAAGACTATTTTCGCTAATTTTTGACCCCCCCCCTATTATAAGAAAAAATAAGAATAGGCCGACCCCCTCCCCCCTGTTTAATATTTATTACGTAAGAGTCTAAAAGGAAAAATGAATACACGATTGGTTTATTTTAATGTTTATTTTTTAAAGTAACAATTTTTTGAAATGTTTATTTGTAATTTTAAAGGTACAGTACCTTCCACTCGGTTGCCCGCGCTTTTTCAAAGTATAATTTTAACTTTGCACTTTTTTTTGATCTTACGTATTAAGTATCGAGACTCCTTCCCATCCCCTTGTAAGAAAACATAAGATATGGTCGATCCCTTTCCCCCCCTAAATTGTCTTACGTAATAAATGAATGGCCCCTATCATAAATGACTATTTCAATAAGATGTTCAGAAAAATATTTAATGTAGCTGCGACTTAGAAATTTTATAACATGTATAGTTAACAGTGTATTTAGATGTAGTGGTCTAAAAGCCGGTGGAAGATCGACCTTCACCGACCTGATAACCAGATGAGACATATTTTTTATTAAATATAATTTATAAACAAATATGCCTATAATTACTTGCCTATCTGAAAGTGCTCATGGCTATTTTTAATTAAATTAACTTTAATTGATTTTTTTTTTCATCACTTTCATTCTTTTGATAACCAAATGAATTTTATTTCACTGTTAGCTTTTAACACACATAATATGCCTCAGTAGGCTTGCCTACTCATTTTTGTGTATAGCTACCAAAGCCGATGTAAACAGGTAAGTCAATATAGGTGACTCCATCGTTCTGCTAACTTATCGAAAGTTATATCAAATTTTAGATTATTTTATTACAAAATCAGTCATATAGACTTGCCTGCAAAAAATCATACTTAAAACACTGTTGCCCAGCTAAAAATAGCGAGCACTTTCAGATAGGCAAGTAATTATAGGCATATTTGTTTATAAATTATATTCGATAAAAAATATGTCTTATCTGGTTATCAGATCGGTGAAGGTCGATCTTCCACGGTCTCCTCTACTATAGACTGCTACTGCTGCTTAATTAATAAAATTACCAATAAAAATATTAAGGCAAAACTAAAACATTATTTCTTTTCTATTATTAATTAGATAAAATTATTTTATATTTAATAATAAATAAATATTTAATTCTAAATTATAACAATATTGTACATATAATAATTTTTTTTTTGGTAAAAAGGGGGCAAACGGGCAGGAGGCTCACCTGATGGGAAGTGATCACCTCTGCCCATGGACATCTGCAAGCCTCGCAGATGCGTTGCCGGCCTTTCAGGAAAGGGAAGGATGGAGGAGGGAGGGAAGTGGGAGGGAGGGGGTTACGAAGGCGGAGGATGAAGGGAAGAGGGAGGGGGAAGGAGAGTGGGCCTCCCGGACTCTCACTCACCGGACGAAACGCGACAGCATAGCTGCCACTTCACGCCGGTCTTCTGTGAGAGAGTGGTACTAATGAACTATACGGGGCGTGCCGGCCCATTCGGTTGCTACCCGAAGGTAACAAGCATGGCACTACCACTAAAAATTTATTTAATATTTAATATTAATAATATATTTAATATTAATAATGTAATATAATATATAATGAATTATGTAAGTAACATTATACAAATCTAAGTGATTTACAATGTTACATTTAATAAAAAAATATATGTAAACTTTAATAATAATAGATAAATAAATAAATAAATAAATAACCTAGTGAAGGATGAAGCTTGAATGAAAAAAACAACACATTTATGTAAAATATCTTCGTTTTATTTAAACCTAATTTACATTACAATATCAATACATAGAATATTGACTAAATACTTAGTTTTACAACGGTATGTCAATTTTTTTATAAAAAATACCTAATTTAATAATAACTAGACCAATCAAATTAGAGAGTCAACCGTTTTGGTGCAATTCATCAAAACGGTCAAAAGTCTAATCATGTATAAATATAAAAAAATGTACGATATAGGTAGAATTCGAAAAAACATGGCAGTTTTTAAAAAAAATACTATGCGAATTCATAGATATATAAAAATATATAACATTAAATATATCCTACCTATGTACATTGTTTTTTTTTTAATAAAAAGTATCTATTGCCATCGTTAATTTTTCGGGTTTCTAGGAACTGCTGATATTATCTGTGCGTCAAAACTTTTTATTTTATTTTTTGTTCAAATACAGATTATTATGGCACTAGCACTTTTGTGATCAAAAAATTAACCCGAATTTACTTCTTACCTTCTAAACACTTGCAATTTGCTGAGTGCTCATGTTTGTTTATTAAATCCGAAAATGAAGGGTTAAAAGAAACCCCAGGAGCTACGTATTGAGGGTTAGTTCCACTTCCAGATGTTTCGTACCTAATTATTTGTGGTTTGGTCGTGAAAGTCACAATTTTCGGTTCGGTCGTGTATGTTATGATTTTTGGTTTGGTTGTGTATGTGAAGATTTTTGGTTTGGTTGTGTAAGTAAAGATTTCAGGTTTGGTTGTGTACGTAACGATTTCGGGTTTGGTTGTGTACGTGACGATTTCGGGTTTAGTGGTGTAAGTTACTATTTTGGGTTCGGTTTGGTAGAAGTTCTTCTCGGAGTACGTTGCGCTGAAACCTTTGCTGATGGGCTTGATGTTGCCAAAGAAACCAGATTGAGAGCTGGAAACTTTTTCGGTGTATTTGTTGAAACCACCACCATACGGTCCTTGGCTTACTAATGTTTGAGTCTGTCCGAAACCTTGCTGTCCTTTTCCATTCCCACCAAAACCTTTCACGCCACCAGATATTCCTGTACCAGATCCAACTGATCCCTTCACGCTGTTAAATTGATTTCCTTTAACTCCAAATCCTTTGACACCATTGACTTGGCTAGTAACCTGAGTAGAAACTTTAGTAATAGTGCCGAATTGTGCGAATCGTACACTTTCGATCAAACCGATTGCCCATCGGTACCATTCAATGTCGAACTTGTAGAAGCCAGCCAGTTGATTGCCAGTTTGACATCCTGTAATGTAAAGCAGAAAGAATCGTTTTAATTTCTTGAAGAAGTTTAAGAGTTTAAAGAAAAGTGTTAATGTTTAACTATTATTTGAATAGTACCTACTTCTGAAAGCATTTACATCGTACAGACATCGAATTTATGACATTTTATGGAATAGGCGATTTAAGTATTGATATGAAATAACTAAAGTACTTATATTTAAATGGGGTCCTCTGAAAATACGTTTATTTTTAAAAATTCTGAACTACCCCTTAAGGGGTTATCTGTCTAACTTCACAACACCTATATTACAATTTTGGAAAGGTTAACATTAAAATTACTATTACTAAGTAGTAAGTACCATCTTGAGTATTTCATGATGAAGGAAACAAAGAAAACGACTCTGAATATATGGTATTTACCTGAATCCCAAGAATAGACTCCTCTAAGTACGTAATGTCCGTCTCCGGAAGTACACGCGAGGGCACTTCCGACGTCCACCTGTAAAGAAACAAACGTGCTATAAGTTAATATTATTTGTAGTTATTGATGTATGTATCAATTTTGCGTCAGCAGTCATAGATTGGTGCTCGGGAAACCGAGTGAAATGGGTTCAAATCCTGGCTCTGGCATCTCAGATATTTTCATTTGCGAATCATTCCCAACATGATTACCACGTAGTGAAGGGAGGCCCGTCAGTGGACGTTACAAGAGCTATATATACTCAGCTATGGATAATGTTCCGCGAGCATCTCATCAAGCGACCATATTAAGGATGAATAATATTATATTTATTAAATATTATATTTATTAAATATTATTTTTGTACTTATATTTCTTGAAATTCCATTAAATTATTTTGACGTCACGTTTGGTTCTGTCTCTAGTGAGCAGTTGCGGGTTCGAGTCTCGCTGAGTATTCATTTGTGTGATGGACACGATGTTTGTACTTTTGTCATGGGTATTTATATTTATAATATGTATGTATTTAAAGTTATATATCTCTCTGGTATCCGTAACACAAGCCTCGTAGCTTACCACGGAACTAGATGGCGCTGTGTGTTGATGACCCAAAATATTTATTTTACTTATTTGTTACGTGCAGCATAGTCTTAATTAAAGGCTTAAAAAACATTTCTTCTTATATAACATAAAGGAAAATATTATAAATTTAAGCTATTTAGTATAAGCCTGGCTTACACAATCTCAAAAAACCAACTACAAGGAAAATTTCAAGAATTAATTTAAACTGTAACTTGCCAAATTTCTCACATCTATACAAATGTTCTTCAATAACCTTACAGCGTTTTAGTGTGATATTTATTTATTGTCACAGATTTGAGGGTCAGGCCTTGTGTGCTCTGTTCGAGTTTAATATTCATATTTTTTTAACTAAGTTAAGCGTCAGCGAAGCCACAGGTTCCGCTAATTAATATAAATAAAATTTCTACTTCATCCTTTTTGAAGTCGACTAAAAAGTAGCCTTAGTTACGCCTTATGACATGAGCTATCTGTGAGCGAAAGTCCTGTCAAAATCGCTCCAGCTATTTCAGAGATTAGCCGGAACAAACAGACAGACAAATAATATAGACAAAAATGATGACAGATGTAAGTACCGTATATACATTTATTGTAAAGCTGTTAATTTTAAATTTTATTTATATGTACTGATGTACTGTTAAGTGGATTAGTGATACGAAGAACCAACAAACCTTGCAGATGTTATCATCAGGATTTATGGGCTGTCCACACGTGCAGCTGTCTTCGTCGTATTGTTCGAACAGATGAGGGTAGTCTGAAGAGATCTTAGCTTGGCACTCTTGAGGCGGGATCAGAGACACGTTGACACTGTGCATTATTGCGCCTTCGAGATGAGCTGGAAGAAGGAAAATTGTTCATTTTTAGTTTTTTGTTAACACAAAAAAAAATCACACAATATATGTTTTAGACTTAAATATAAATTATCAATTCTTACTTCTATGTATGATTATGACCAACTTTAACTTCCTCACAAACTTTCATAATAATTTAAAAAAGGGCTTTAAAATTGGTATCTCCTTAACACGAATTTTCGACACCTACACTTATAGCATAGAGAAAAGTAATATTATTGACTTATAAGCACAATTAATAAAATTCTAAATCGTACTGTATTAGATTTTTGTGGGTAGTGAAATTGAAATAGTAATTCTTTTTCATTGTTACAACAGCGCCATCTGATTCCGTGGTAAGCTACGAGGCTTGTGTTACGGATATCAGATAGTTGATATATACATGTATATTTTTTTTAAATACATACATATTATTAATATAAACACCCATGGCTAAAGTACAAACATTCGTGCTAAACAAATGAATTCCCCCAGCGGGACTCGAACCCGCGACCGCTGGCGCAGAAAGCAGGGTCACTACAAACTGAGCCAAACGTGTCTTCATTGTTATCGATACAAAGGTTGAATCTTTAGGTTTCAGAATTACTGTCTGTCTGTTTGTGACCGTATCACGAAAAAACCACTGTATTCCCAAAATTGTTAATTAACATGACTAATACATATACTACTTAAAACAAACGTTAAAGCAAGTTCTCAAAAGACATGTGAAGTCCACAAACACGCACTAGGCCAGCGCGGTGGACTTTTGCTTGACACTCACTCAGTCCTCAGAGAATTACTTGTAATAAGTAAATAGTAGTAACTAATGGTTCAGTAAACATCGTTAAATTTAACTGAAGGGTCATTAATCCTGACAGCAATTGGCAAATGTCTTCATTTATTACATTAATGTTTAATTAAAATTTATGGTTTATTTCATCTATAAATTTAATAAAGTCTTAAATGAGTCGAATTTTTGGAAAATCTTATTAAATAGTCATTATTATTATGAAACAGCGGTCGAATGTATAATTTTTAGGATTTTTGTTATGACCATATTGACTGTTAAAATGTACGAAAGAACGCGAGTGAAGCAAAGTCGAGTCCCTAGTCAGACAATATTTATTAAAAAGTTAGCTAAGATTTAGCGCGAGCGAAGCTACGGGTTCCGCTATTTAAAATAAATAAAATTTCTGAAATTACAGTAGCCTAAGTTACTCCTTATAACATTAGCTATCTGCGAGTGAAAGTCCCGTCAAAATCGGTCCAGCCGTTTCAGAGATTAGCCGGAACAAACAGACACACAGATAAAAATAAAAAATGATTTTTAGATGTTAGTACCGTATATACTTTCATATGCATTTAATGAAAAGCTGTTAATTTGAAATTAAAAACAGACACTTCAATTTTATTTACATCTATAGATTGGTAACACCGAATCCGCCATTATAATATTTTGTTTATTTCCCTCCGAAGGTTGCCAGTTCGAAGCACCCAATCTAATAATGTCGAAATTATTAGAGCTGTCATATTATTCATTAAATATTTTAATTAGCAATAAAATATTTGTCAATTAGTCAATCTCCTCTATGTAAAGTACGAATAAAGGTCAAATTAATATTGTATATTGGAAAAAGAAGTTTTGAAGATATTTTGCCTAACAATATTAATTTCTATAATCTAAATTTTATCAAAATTTATCTCTCTCCTCTCCTTAATAGGTAGCTATTAAGGTATGAAAGAGAGACAGAATTATCGTTACATTTATATTATTACATATTATGGAGTAAATACAAAAATTATTATCAAAGTCGTTTCAGGGCTTGAGAATGTTTTAAATTCACAATGCGGTTCACTACAAAATGTATTTTTTTAAATTAATTAGTTATTTATTTTATTAGTTATTTATATATTTAGATGATAAATGACATATTTATTTATTTATTTATTTAACTGGTTTACCTACAGTTATTTACATTAATATAACTTAAAAATAATTACAAATATTAAAAAATTAAATGTAATAACTACTTACAGGTAAACACCACATGTATAACAATAAAGACATAAACATAAAAATTACACAATTAGCAAACTTAAATAACTAAAGATAATCAAAACTAGAGACAAAAAAAAGAACAAAAAAAAGACATTTGACGGTACTGCACAATAATAAAATTACAAAAACGTTGTCAAAGACTGTTTATATATTTTAACACATTTCCACGATAGGAATAGATGGAGTCAGCGTGAAGGTCAACCAAGCCACTACAGCCGTTTATAAATTTAGATATTCGTGGCACAAGGGAACTCGAGCCTAGAACAGTTCTTCTAAGAGGGGGGCATAGAGGGGTAATTGGTCTCCTAGGGGTACGTCTGGGAACACGGAGGCTAAAAGAGTATAGCAACTGTGGACAATCAACCTTGTTGTTAAAAATTTTGTAGACAAACATTGCATCTAATAGTTCTCTCCGTTTTTCCAATGAGAGTAGACCAAAATACTGAAGTCTATTACTGTAAGAAATTATTTTACTTGTCTTTCCTTCGGAGAACGCAAGATGCCACACAAATCGTTTTTGTATTCGCTCCAAACGTAAAGAGTGTACACAGTAATGAGGACGCCACACCACACTGCAATATTCTAAAATACTACGAACCAAAGAGTTGTATAATAATATTTTAGACTTTCTATGTTTGAGGTCTTTAGTGTACCTAATCACAAATCCTAACATTTTAGAAGCTTTGTTGCAAATATTCTCAATATGAGGAACAAAAGTAATTTTCCTGTCAAACAAAACACCAAGATCTCTAATAGTATCAACCTCCTGAATCAAATGGTCGTGAATATGGTATTCAAATGTATGATTATACTGCTTTCTAGAGAACGACAAGAAGAAACATTTTTTATAGTTCAGTTGCATATTATTTAAACTGCACCATTCGATGAGCTTGTCAATATCGCTTTGCAACAACGTAGCGTCTGAAACTGATTCTATAATTCTCAAAAATTTTAAATCGTCGGCAAACAAATAGGGTACAGAAAACTGAAGGTAATTAGGTAAATCATTTATAAACATGTTAAACAAGATAGGACCCAAATGAGAACCCTGAGGCACACCTGAAGCTATACTACGAGTACTAGAGCTAAATCCGTTCACTACTACATAGAAACCTCTTTTAGACAAATAAGATGATATCCAAGACAAAAATGACCCTGTAATCCCGTAATGTGACAACTTATCGATTAATATTTCATGTTGAACTCTGTCGAAGGCCTTACTGAAATCTGTATAGATAACGTCAACTTGTTTACCAGCATCGACAGCTTCCACTAAATATTCAGTGAAGGAACTAAGATTAGTGCAAGTAGATCTAGAATTTACAAAACCATGTTGGTGTTCAGTAATATACATACGAAAATGTCTTTGGAGAACAGGACAAACAAGTGACTCAAATATTTTGCCAAATGAAGAAAGTATTGAGATAGGCCTATAATTTGACACACTTTCCTCACTTCCACTCTTGTAAATAGGAACTACTTTTGCTGTTTTCCATACTGAAGGAAAAACACCTGTAGAAAAAGAGGTATTAAAGATTACTAGTAGCGGATCAACTAACTCAACAGCTAATTTTTTAATGAAAAAAGGAGGCACGTTGTCTGGACCTGCTCCTTTATTATCATCCAAAGTTTCTAATTTAGCTAGAATACTTTTCTTATCCAATAATGGCGCTTCAAGGGACATTGAATTTAATTTTAAGGATGAAAGGAAATCTGAGTGGAAACCATTTGTTTTTGTGTTATGATTCTGATCATAAACAGCGGAAAAATTACTTGCAAACATATCACATATGATCTTTGTATCAGACGTAGTAATATTCCCATCAGACATACTAGCTGGATATCGACTAGAACCACCTCTTTTACTTTTAACTAAAGACCAAAACAACTTAGGATTCTTGGCTAATCCAACTTCTAGCTTCCCCATGTAATCATTGTAACAATGTGTTGCCAGTCTTTTACACCTACCACCAATAATATCCAATTCAATTCGATCACGAGGGTTGTTATATTTTTTGTATCGAAGTCTTATTTTATTCCTTTCTTTGAGAGCTTTAATTAATTTTTGACTAAACCATGGCGGAAAAGAACTAGTTTTTACTTTCTTTAATGGAACAAATTGCTCTATTGCATTATTTAGAACTTCATAAAACCTGCCAACCATCTCATCAACATCATTTTTCCTGCTAAGCAGTTGGTTCCAGTTCAGTTGATTGAAATATTCACGAATAGAATTATAGTCGGCCCTTTTAAAATTGAGTTTTGTAGCCCCAGGATTGTATGGCAATCTTTCACCCTCCGAAGAATCGACAGTTATTTGCAATGGTGGATGATAGCAATCTACCACACTTAGAGAACAAACACTTTCATTAACAACACAAGAACCAACATTAGACAGTACAAGATCCAAAGTACGATCAGACTTATTTGTTATGTGGTTGAATTGAGTAATTTTGTTAACTAGAATAAAATCTAATAGATGTTTACACAAAGTTGGTAAGAAAGCAGTATAACACACACTATCAATTAACTTCCAATCAATTTGACTCAAATTGAAGTCGCCGATGATACAAATCGGTGAAACACATTTTTCCAATATAGAACTACAGTTCTTTGTGAATGTTTTAAGGGAATCAAGACGAACAGGAGGCGCCAGATATACTGCACATAAAGCTAGTTGATTCACCTTACATGATAAACGGACATTAATCGTCACCCATAAGTCTTCACATGAACTCTCCCAAAGAGGCATTCGTTTAGATTGAATGCTCCTTAATACAGCTATCAACACGCCACCACCATGAGTTTCCCTATCTCTTCTATAAACTACATAACGATCGTTAAATAACTCTCCGTCCAGTATTGAATTATTAAGCCATGTTTCTGTTAAAATGATAACATCGTAATTATTACAGCACATATTATTATAAAATGTTTGAGTTTTAGTTCGTAGACCTCGACAATTTTGATAATATATATTTAATTTAGAGAATTTTAAAAAGATTTAATTAAAGAACATGCATTAAATTATAGAAGTGCTATTAAGCTAGTTTATCCAAGTCCACCATATCCCTAATGAGTAAGTATCCTGAATCTTCACATTTTCTTACAAAAATTTTTCCACTTCTCACCCACACATATTTATAACCTTTTTCTTTAGCCCGAATTCGAACTGCAGCATGAAGTGCTTTATTTTGAGGAGACAGATGTTCCTGAATGAAAACAGGTGACTTTTCATCACCAAAACCCAAGTGTGCTGTATTTAATTTGCTTGTTGGATTATTTTTGTTAAATTTGTACGTTGCAGCTATCACTTGATCACGAATTCTGGTTGAAGCCAACTGTACAACTATTGACCTAGGGCGAGTATTAGCTGCACTAAGTTTGGCCACGCGAGTGCAATTTAAAATGTCCCGCTCATTCAACTTACAGTCGATAGTGCTTCCCAATTGAGAGATAATAGTCATTAAATTTTCATTTTTCTTTTCCGGCACACACTGAATTTCTAAGTTATTGGACCTCGATTGTTGCTCAAGATAATTTACACGCTTTGTGAGATCAACCACTTTAGAATTTAGCTTGTAGTTGTCTTCCTTCAGCTCCTTTTGGGTCTCAGCTGCGACTTTTTGTTGCTCTTCTATGCAATCAAATCGATCGTTCATGAATGACATGGAGTTAGTGATGTGTTCCATTTCCTCTTTTATGGGTGCAAGTTGTTCATTGAGGTTTCTAATCAAGCAGTCGCTCAGTTTCATATACATAGTGTCTAATTGTTCCTTGAGAACATCTTGAACAATCGTACGAACTACTTCAGCAGTCACTAAATCTGTTGAAGGTGACGTAGAATCAGTAGGTGGTGAATTAAGAGCAACTCTTTTGCTTCCCCTGACTGTGGATATATTTTTAATGGGGGTAGTATCTGTTTTTGAAGTCTTTGGCAGTTTACTCTTGCACGTTGGACATTTCCAATAATCAGGTTTTCCAATTACTTTAGTTAAAGACAGGCACTCATAATGAAATCTTTTCTTACAGCTACTACACTTAATAAAACCCTCATCACCAACCCCATCCCCATCACAGCATCCCCAAGGTGCAAATTCAGACATTATTGTTGAATAACTTTGATATTCTTCAATTCGAAAACAACA
The DNA here is from genome assembly GCA_905231865.2 of Boloria selene. Classification (NCBI taxonomy): domain Eukaryota; kingdom Metazoa; phylum Arthropoda; class Insecta; order Lepidoptera; family Nymphalidae; genus Boloria; species Boloria selene. The sequence goes on from HG993161.1 coordinate 764,914, forward strand.
AATTTAAAAAACAATAAGTAGAAAAATTAATTTTATAAAGATAACGTAAAATAGTACAAGTCATACAAAAAAACATATACAAAAATATTAAAAACAATGCAAAAAATATATACAAAAATAAAACATAAAAAATCAATAAATATAAAACTACAAAAAAAAAAAAAAAGTTTATAGGAAGTCCATGAGATTCGATCCAGTGTCTTCTGACGAAAATCTTTACTAATGTCTATTACATTACACCACACGGCCAACAGTCGATTTGTCGAAATTATATAACTGTTTAGACAGAGATGTCTGTGACGAAAGTAACGATATTGTTCAGACTATTAAGAACTTTTAAAAATCACTGACACTTTTTATCGTATACCGTCTTTTTCAAAATGTTCATGGGGCAAAAGATTGAGATTTCGATTATATCCAAAAAACTAACGAAGCACAAACACAACTGGGATAGTCTTCAGCTCTCTCTCAGGTTTACGCACTCACTGATGCAATTAGTACCACCAAACGAGCGAAATTTATAATTTTGTAAATAATAATTGACACAGAGTAAGCGATTATGTCTTTACACTATGACGGACGACGACGTATGAATATAATTTATATTCAATTATAAATTAGTCGTTGCTAGGCAACGTTGTTGAAACATTTCCCCGGGAGCAAAAGTTTATAATTTTAATGTGTGTAGGATTATGTCTGTCGGGTCCGTGTGTTAGAAATGATTCACACATGAGAATATTAAAGGTGCGAGACCCCGGATTTGAACCCGCCTCAATCGGTTATCCGAGCTAGCGCGTTACCGCTGGGCTACCACCTAATCATAGATTCAGAATATAAAATAAGCAACGCCATGACAAATAACTTGTACAATATTCACATCTCACTACCAATATAAGGTTTACTTAAATATCGCGTTACGCAACGGTCCGCGATGAGAGGACCGGTTTGTAGCGACAGCATGCAAATGTTTATACAAACATTTAAAGTTATTTTTTTATATTTACATGAAAAAAATACCAAAACACATCTGATATTTGGATAATTACTAGTTTTGTATATAAAATAATAAATTAAAATTAAATATGACTTCACTTTTGACTACATTTTGAAATGGCACAACGAACGACAACCGTGAAGAAACCATATTTAAGAGAACCTTTACGAAATACCAATTCATTTTTTTATAAACAATATTTTATTCAGCTTTATATTAGTATATTTTAATGGATGTCATGATTCATGAGTCTACTTGATAGTAGGACTGGTAAGGTTCCCAAACTGGTGTTTAAAAGAGAAGCTTCAAACTGAGAAGAACTGGCGAAAGTGAAGAAATAAGGGATTTTTTGGCCATGGATCCATATTATGATAGACTAGCGACTCACTTTCACTTCGTTCGGGTTTGTCTCTAAATCTAGCGCGAGCGAAACCGCGGGCTCCGCTAGTTATACATATAGACCTTCCTCTTGAATCACTCTATCTATTAAAAAAACCGCATCAAATGCGTTGTGCAGTTTTAAAGATCTAAGCTTACATAGGGACAGACAGACGGCGAGGCGTATTTATTTTATTCTATGTAGTGATTATGGCAAAGCCCTTTACTGGAGGAGGAGGAGGAATAAAAGTTGCCAGAAACCGTGAATAGCTTAAGTTAGAAGAAGTCCTTTTCCATAGAAACAATGGCTTTTACGTAAGAGCAACTACACACTAGCAATTTATTATTTGTATAATATGTCGAAAAATAAAGCTATGTATTATCATTATTATTAGTAGAATTATTAATTAACGAAGCTTATTGAATTAATAAGCTTAACGACCAGTCGTCATAAAATTAAATTGGGCATTTCTAAACGGTTAGGATTTTTTGGCACACGAAACAGGATGAGAAGTAGTGTCAACGACCATACAAGCGATGGAAATTTCGAGTTCAACTCGTGATAAATTAATAAATATGTTGGGACATTTTTACAACAGCGCCATCTAGTTCCGTGATAAGATACGAGGCTTGTGTTACGGATACCAGATAGTTGATATACTACACATATCAATTTTAAATATATACATAATAAAAATAATAACACCCATGACTGGAGAACAAACATTCGTGCTCAATAAATGAATGCTTCCAGCGGGACTCGAACCCGCGACTGAGCCAAACGTGTCGTGATGTCTATAATTAATTTTTTAATAGGTAATTAATAAATATCGAATCTCCGCTAACACATGGGCCTATTGTAGGAATACTCCACAAAAAATGGGTTTTTTTCGTCGGTTATAGTGGGGATTCCCAACATTGTGGCATTATGACTTGAACTTGACTTGACTTGATGTCTTCGACAATATGGTTATAAGTATTCCTAGAGAGTAGAGAGCCTATTACACTACGCAGTATCAACACAGTTTTATTAGAACTGTCTTAAAGTGTAATTAGACAAGCTCGCTATCACACCGCCCTAACTAGCGCATGCAAACTCATTAGCAAGGTGTACGTAGCCGGTGACGTTGTCGACTGTCGCGGTGTCATGGGATGACACACGAACAGACTAACTTGCTTACTCTTATTACACTACACTAAATCATAGTTCATTCTCATTCTTATCAGCCCTTGTTAATGTCCCACTGCTGGGCACAGGCCTCCCTTCCATTCCATAAGGGGGATCAGGCCATAGTTCATCGCGCTGACCTAGTGCGTGTTGGCGGACTTCACATGTCTTTCGAAAACTTGCTAGGTTTCCTCACAATGTTTTCTTTCACCGTAAGACCGTGGTGGTGTTAGTAAAGATTCACCCATGAAAATATTAGAGCGAGACCCGGATTTGAACCCGCATCACTCGGATATCCAAGCGAGCGCGTTACCACTGGGCTACCACTGTCTTTAAATCGTAATCGTGTTTTTAAATCTTAGTAAGACTGTCTGAATACTGTGTAGTGTAATAAGCTCTTAACAAATTTGGAACAGACTAATTGAGACTAGTAATATAGCACAACTATGTATCCAAGCACAAGTGCATTCCTATTCAGATGGGTCGAGAATCCATAACTAGTGAGAGATTAAACACCTTTAACTATTACCAATATGTTACTCGAAATGATATGAACCTGTGACCTTCACCCTTCTAGGCCATGTCAATCAAATGATAAACTCATTCATTAATATTAATAAAAAAATTAAAATATTTTAACATATCTAATTAAATAATAAGGTTCGAGTTCTGAGAAATATAAAATGTATACATAAGCAAAATAAACACATGGTATTGATTTATTGAATGAATATTTGCTTTTAAGTGTAAATGTAGATGGTGTGAGGAAAATATGTTTTGGGATTTCAAAGTCAAGCGACGCTCCCAGTGGCAGATATTTTGATGGGTGGCCACTCATCACGAAATATCGGAACCGCTTGAAACATAAAGATGAAATTTGACAGGGAGGTAGTTCGTAGTTAGTGAAGTTCGCTATGAACAGGTCTGGATAATGGACTTTTAAGGGCTCTCGCAATTTTGTATGAAATACCTCAATTTTTTGTTCTACAAACTTTAAATTTGGCAGGGCATTTACGCGCAGACACAAGTGCACTCTCTATTCCTATCACTCTCATACTCCGGTGGGACGACTGTTCGACACGACCAGTGAGAGCTAAGGCGCAGGACCGACGTCTTTACGTACTCTCCGAGGCACGGGGGTGACTCACCGCCAACTTTCCAACTCCGGGCGGTTACTGAGGCTTACTAACTAGAAACATTCAATAACTAAACTTGTCCCAACTCGGGACCCGAACCCAGGACCTCTCGATGGATGACCGTACATGCTAACCACTACACCACCGAGGCAGTTAAACAGTATAAGTTATTATACAAATATTCTAAGTAACGTAGATTTTAGAAATTTAATAATAGAATAGAGTAACAAAAATTTTGTATTTTTTTTTCCACTAAATAACGTTATTAATAGATGAATGTTAATAAAATAAATGACTAATTTGCAGAAGGCGTAAGTCTTGGGAATACCAATTTATTTCTAGCGAGGCTTCAAAATTTTTAAATATAACATAGTAACATCTAAATGTGGACGGACTTAATACTCAGGTTTTCCCACTAACGATCATTTGCATACAAAAAGACAAATTATAATATATTACAGTCGACTTGATTATTTTTTGTACGTTTGAAAGGTTTGAAATTTTTTTAAATTTAGCGATGGTGAATTTTTTTACAATTTTAATCCACAAGAAAATTTTTGGCCTTTATAAGTATTTAAATTGTATACATCTATAATACTATAATATTATAAAGCTGAAGAGTTTGTTTGTTTGGTTGAACGCGCTAATCTCAGGAACTACTGGTCCGAATTAAAAAATTCTTTTTGTGTTGGATAGTCCGTTTATCGAGGAAGGATATAGGCTATACTACATCACGCTATGACCACTAGGAGCAGAGTAGGGAGAAAAATATTTATTTTGATTTTCAGCCATTAGAACGCGAGCGGAGCCGCGAGAAAGTCTAGTTTACTTATAAACCTGCAGACGTAAGCCGTTTTACAATATGGTCTGAATCCAACAAATATTTTCCCAAGTGGGAAATTTCGCCCTTAAATTAAAATTTTGAAAAATATAAATTCCCGATTTTTTTTAATTTTAAAAATTAAGCGATCTCTTTTGTCCTTTCCTACTTATTTTTATTTTTCTAATCATGACATATTTTAACTTTGATGTTATCAGCAACATCATCATCAGCCCTTTTTAATGTCCCACTGCTGGGCACGGGCCTCCCTCAGTACGAGGGGGATCAGGCCATAGTCCACCGCGCTGGCCTAGAGCGAGTTGGCGGACTTCACATGTCTTTTAAAACCTTGCTAGGTTCTCTCAGACTATAACTGATACAGAGATTTATAAAGAGTTTATTCTGAAACTCAAGCATTGATTAATCTTGAAAGTAATAAAATATAGTATGGAAATACTCTATATGCAGATTTATAAAATCCTTTATAATTCATTATAAAGGAAATTCGTCTGTCTGTCTGTTCGCGATAAACTCAAAATCTAATGTATCGATTTTTCATGCTGTTTTCACCAATAGATAGAGGAATGAAATTAATCGAAGAAGGTTTTAGTATATGATTTGTAAAGTTTTGCGTACATTTACAAGTGAAAACCGCGGCTTCGCTCGCGCTAAATCTAGAGATGAGCTCGAGCGAAGCGAGTCGCTAGTACAAGATAAGTAATATCAAAAGAGTCATTTACGTCTTAATTGATGTATAGTAATGAATATGAATAGTCGTTATAAAAACACGTCTACGTCTAAATACACATATTTATGATAATATTATTCAACAATCATAATACGTATGATATCAAAAATATTTTACAAGTAGAATATATTATTTTGAATTATAATTTTGGTCATCATCTTAATCATCAGCATATATTCATTTGTTATGTCTGGAAGGAATTTTATCGATAAAATTACTGACGTAGGCACATCACTATTCGTGATGAGAAAGCTAGTATAATTTGTAATGAATCGATCCAATGTTCTTCTACAATCGTTGAAAGATAGAAATTTCTAGAAGATATTGGTGTCATAAATCCAATAAATAAACTTAAAATACTCCAATAAATATTTGAATGGCCGTTACTTAACCACTTCAGAATGACTGAACTGATTTGAATGAGATTTGGCTAAGGCATAGCTGATAATCTTAAATAGCACATAGGTTACTTTTTATGTGGCAAGAATATACGCAATACAGTTCTCGTAGGGTAAATTTATTTTTGTTTTTCAATAATTGAGCAAAGCGAATGGGAATGATGCATGTCTTAAGGTACGAAATGTTTAAACAGTAACGTTTTGTAAGCTCAATAGTTAACTGTTATTTAATTGATTTATGTAACATCACATAGCGATGTAGACATCTTAAGCGGGCCATTCATTTTCGAACCATTATTGGTGATTTGATTTTTGCAAGACTAAAAAACTATGTCCCATACATGAAAATAAGAAATTTTGGAAAAATTGAAGATTTTTGAACATTTTCATCACTTTATTTTCTTTATTTTGACGACACGTTCGGCTCATTTGGTAGTGACCCTACTTTCTGCGCCAGCGGTCGCGTGTTCGAGTCCCGCTGGGGGCATTCATTTGTTGAGTACGAATGTTTGTATTCCAGACATGGGTGTAGTATATCAACTATCTGGTATCCGTAACACAAGCCTCTTAGCTTACCACGGAACTAGATGGCGTTGTTGTAATAATGTCCCAACATATTTATTTATTTCGAATATCTGACTAAATTTTTATAAACATATTTACATTACAGACCTAAACATGTTTTAGTATATATAAAAAAAAGTATGTATCGAATTCCAGTCAGAAGTCATATTAGGTAACCACCAATAAATATTTATTATTAAAAAAATAAAAATTAACTTTTTTATGCGGACAGTCCTGTCCCGACAATGACCTACAAAATGCATGCCATTTTGCGCTTTCGTTTTCCATACTGTTTATCAGTTATTATAACATGAAATGCATATTGGAAATATTATACATCTATATATACTTTATTATATTTATTATGTATATATATACAGACAGAGACAGTGGTAGCCCAGCGGTATCGCGTCGCTCGGATAACCGAGTGATGCGGGTTCAAATCCGGGTCTCGCACCTCTGATATTGTCATGTGCGAATCATTTATATCATGATCACCACTTGTCTTACGGTGAAGGAAAACATCGTGAGGAAACCTGCATGTCTGAGAAAACCTAGCAAGTTTTCGAAAGACATGTGAAGTCCGCCAACACGCACTAGGCCAGCGCGGTGGACTATGGCCTGATCCCCCTCGTACTGAGGGAGGCCCGTGCCCAGCAGTGGGACGTTAAAAAAAAAGGGCTGATGATGATGATGATGATATATATACAAAAATATGTTTGTATGTTTGTCACTTTAGACAAAATAACAATTTGATTTTAAATAGATTTTCATGAAGTTCAATTTGATGATAGCTGGTTTTTCGGGTACATATATGTTAGGTACTTTTTATTGCGGGAAAACATCTCATTTCTGAAAATCTATATTAAATCTATATTAAACATACGGTTTTTATAATATTCTAATAAAATATAAGTAGCCTAAGTTACTCCTTATAACATTAGCTATCTGCGAGTGAAAGTTCGTCAAAAATCGGTCCAGCCGTTTCAGAGATTAGCCGGGACAAACAGACAGACTGTCAAATATTCGGAGCAGAGCGAGTGAGTCGCAAATAAAATATATAATTAACAGGATGTACTTAACAAGTCAGTGTAATTAAAAAACTAAAATACCCGACTAAGTTTCTGTGTAATTTGAAAATGAAAAAAACCCTAAAATATGTTGTGTTCTGATTCAAAATTTATACCCGCTGTCACTTTCACAATTAATACTAAACTAACGACACTTCTCAAGCTAAAATCCAAATTTAGGCCGCAAAGCATGCCAAATAATTATTTATACATACATACTCTCGAAAAACATAACCCTCCTTTTGCCGCAGTCGGGTAAAAAGGAGTGGTTTAAAAAATCTAAAAAGACAATATGCCAAAAACATCTTCACACGATATCGTAAATAATAAAGTGTCACTGTAGAAAGTCGTTATGCAAGTACCTTACGTTAAGTAATAATTTTTACATGGATAAAGGATATGCCACTTATTTTGGCAACCAAATATTTTGCTGAATCAATTTCGATATAATTTATTGTGTTTATGAAATTGTTATGTAAGTTTAACAAAATATACGTTTTTTGGCTACCTTATATGATCAATATTGACATATATGTTACATGCTGTACCGGAATGGGTGATTTTTTTCATATTATTATATCAGAAGACGAAAACAAGAGCTTTTTTAAAGTATGAGGTGAGGTTTGACTTTATACGTATAGATTAATTTAAATAAAGTAACATGAAAGTAAGTTCGAGATATAACTTAAAGTTAGTCGAAAAAAGTACTCTGATATACAAGTTTGTGAGGATGCAAGACGTTTGTTTGTTACTCTTTCAAGCAAAATCTACTTAATGGATTATAATGAAACTTTACAATTCTGTAGATTATACATCAAAATAACATATACGATGTAATTTATTGCCATATAGCAATAAATTTTCGAACAATATAGTTAAATACAAGTTTAAAACACTTACCTTGCAAGACAATTTTGCCCCATCCAGTGACAATGCACTGACCAGCACCATTGTAATAAGCGTCAAGAGCCTCATCAACTTCTGGTAAGCAGATAGGGTAGATGTTCTTGGCTAATCTCAGGTTTTCAGTCAGGACTAAGATCGCAGCATCATAGAGGAGGCTGCCAGGTTTGTAGAAGGGATGACGTAAGATGGTCTTCACTTGGACAATTTGGAAGGATAAGGGCTCGTCATCGATGCCAAGTTTATATTCTCCTCCCTTGATCAGCACATTCTTGGCGTCAAGTCTGGAATATTTTTTTAATTTGAAACTTTCTGTCTTTGGAATTTTCTTTTGGAAGATTTTCATTAAGAAAGAATACTTTGTAAGTACTAGTTCAATTATCTGTAGTGCACGACAAATATGCTTAAAAAAGAAGTTTCGAAAAATAACCCTAATAATTAAATAAAATAGAGTTTACCATACCATTATTACTAATTTAATGGCATTACAAAGAAAATCACCAGCCCAACAAATGTAAAAATTGAGTTTTTTTTCTAACCTATCTAAATTTTATTCGAAGTTAGACCCAATTTATCACGGATTATATAAAACAATTGTTTAACTAATATTATAACGTAACTCACCCTTCAACACAAGCCGCAGATGTGACGACAACATCAGGTCGAGTGATGACTCCACCACATAGGAGGGACCTGTTCGTTTGGAGCAGCACCATCGCCTGCCAAGGGATCTCAGCGAAGTCAACCTCTAGTTCGTTCTTGTCTCCAAATGGCTTTCGACCCTGGATAAAGATTATTTTTATATAACAATGATATATTCTATTGAGAATAGCCAACTGCTTAGAAGATATGTGCAGAAGATAGATACATCGAGTAGACAAAAAAATAAAGATAATTAAAATGAGTATTTTAGGAGAAAATTACAATTACTTTTATTTTTCTTCACTTTCTACTAAAAGAAAATTATAAAAAAGATCACATCGCGCCCTTACGTAATAAGTATCGCATGACCAATAGTCTTGCCCAAAATATAAACATCCATGACTGGAGTACCAATTTTAATTATCACATTGCTCCAGCGGGGTTCGAACTCGCGATCTGGCACAGCAAGTATGGTCACTAAAAACTGAGCCAAACGTGTCAATGAAACAATCTCTTAAGTTAAAAACAAATTTATCTAACTTTAACCTAACTGGTTTTAATATTTACTACCAATTAACGACTTTTATTGTTATCAATAGAAAAGATTGAAAACAGTTTTTTATATTGATACGTAAATTCTATTTATATATGTTTACCTCAAATTTTTAATTTATATCTACTATACTATACTACATAGTATAAAACAAAGTCGCTTCCCGCTGTCTGTCTGTCCCTATGTATGCTTAGATCTTTAAAACTACGCAACGGATTTTGATGCGGTTTTTTTGATAGATAGAGTGATTCAAGAGGAAGGTTTCTATGTATAACTAGCGGAACCCGCGGCTTCACTCGCGTTAGAGCTAGGGATGAACCCGAGCGAAGCGAGGGTGACTGAGTCGAATCCGTACATTGATTATCGATGCAGACGCTTAATCTGTAGTTTTTAGAATCTCGGTCTTTCTGTCTGTAACCTTATCATAAGACAACCAGTTTACAAATTATTTTGACGACACGATGGCTCAGTTTGTAGTGACCCTACTTTATGCGCCAACGGTCGCGGGTTCGAGGCCCGCTGGGGGCATACGTTTGTTGAGCACGAATGTTTGTACTCCAGTCATGGGTGTTTATATTTATATTATGTATTTATTTAAACTTATATATGTAATAATAATTACTATGTCACTAAGACTAGTATATCAACTATCTGGTATCCGTAACACAAGCTTCCTTCGTAGCTTACCACGGAACTAGACAGCGCTGTGTCTAATAATGTCCCAATATATTTATTTATTTATTATTATTTATTTATGAAATTTGATATAATGATAGATGGTTATCCGGGTCAACATAAAGATACTTTTTATTGCGAGAAAATAACTAATTTCTGAAAAATATTTAACTATCCGTTAAAATCCAATGGAAATTTTAACTAAAAAACCAAACTTTAGTATGCAAAGAATGTATTGCTTCACGAATTAAATGTCAAATGATGAAAGGCACTGTATGTGAATTTTAAAACATACAAAATACCAAGATTTAATTAGAAACATGTTGTTTGAAACAACTTTTAATTTTAAGAGCTGAGTAATAACTAGCGAGTTCTCCCTTACTTTGCTCAGGTTTATTTTATATTTTTTGCGCAGAATTCTTATTATTTTTCTAAAATTAAAAGAGCCAAGTTACTTATCTAGCTAAGTCAGTTATCTACCAGTGAAAGTCCCGTCAAAATCGGTCCACTCATGTTGAAGATAACCAAAAACAAACAGACCGACAATTTTTTTTACTTATATTTTTTATACGTTTTAAATATGCATTTATTAAAAAACTGTTTTTTTGACATTAAAAAGAGATACTTCAGTTTTTATTTATCTGAACGACTGAACAAGTCTGGATGAAATTTGGCAAAAATATAGATTAAAGTTTGGAATAGCACCTAACCCTAAATGAACGCTTGCAGTGGGATAAGTTTCTTTTTGTTTTTCATTAGTGGCGAGTTTGAGCGAAGCGAGGGAAAGCCGCTAGTTTGTTTATAATGTAGATAATATTTTTGACAGATTGTGCCATTTAAAAGTAATATTTCAATAAAAATAATGTTTATGTATGAGTTACATACGAAAAGTCGTAAAATTCAGAGATTCAGATTTAAAATATATATTTTGCTTTTGTAATAATTTGACCAATTCTATTTAAATACATTAGAATTACTAATGCCTTTTCTTTATTAAAAAAAAGTATTTCCACCCCTAAAGCTATAAATATAAATGTTATTTACACCCTTATTTTTTTTTAATTTCAAAATTATCTTTATTTGGTATTTCGTCTTTAATGCCCCACAGCTGGGGGTGGGCTTTTAATACAAAATGGATAAGGCCAAGCCCACCACACTGTCTAAGTATTGGTTGGCAGCCTTCTCAAACCTTTCGAATTATTTGACGTTTTCGAACCAAGCATTACTTCTATTTTAAAATCGGTTAATTAAATCTCTTAATAATTAGTGATAGTTACCCAACACTATTAGATTATGAAGATGTTTTATAATTCGACCTCTCGCAATAATTAAGGACATATCGGCATACAGCCTTGATTTTTTAATAAATAAATATTATAAAATCATTATTTTCTATGCAATCGTGTGTCATAACCGATTGATTATATACTAGTTAATGTCCGCAGTTTTGTTTATGTGTAGTTTCCTTTTTATATGAAGAACCTGTTTGATGTTCATAATGGAGATTCAAAGTTTTTTTTATGTAAAGGTAGAAATTCTATCAGAATTTGTGCAGTCTTTCACTTAACATTTTCAGATGTTAGAAGCATTTTTTTAAGTAAAAAGTAGTAAAAAGTGTCTAATAGAATACCAAATTTAATAAATATCTGCCTAATGGACAGACAGACAAGTCTAAAATACATAGATTAGGCTCTATATCAATAATAATAATTACTATTTCACTAAGACATTTCAAAAACAATTTTTTATTTAACTCAGAATTTTATGTAATACTAGCGACTCAACCTCGCTTCGCTCGGGTTTGCCCCTAGATTTGACACGGGCGAAGTCACGGGTTTTTCCACGAATCCACGATTTTCTAAAATATAGCCTTCTCTTTTTTTGAAGTCGGTGAAAACTAGCCTAAGTTACGCCTTATAATATTAGCTATCTGCGAGTGAAAGTCCCGTCAAAATTAGTCCAGCCGTTTCAGAGATTAGCCGGAACAAACAGACAGACTGACAAACAAAAAAGTGCATGTGTACAAAGTACACATGTCAGAAGTAAAACTTGAATTTAAATTAAGGCTAACTCTTCCCCGTCTCTGAGCTCCTGGTACTATGGACTTATTTTTTCGTTTCATCGAGTTTGAAATCACTACGATTCTAAAGAAGTTTCACTTCAATTTATAAATTGATTTTTAGATGTAAGTACCGTATATACTTTCATATGCATTTAGTGAAAAGCTGTTAATTTGAAATTAAAAACAGACACTTCAATTTTATTTATATGTATAGATAGTGATGTATGTATGTATGGACAAGAAACCTGTGTTTCAAGTTAGATAGTTAAAATTCATTTATTATTAATCATTAAGCAATAATCGAATGCATTTCAATAAATTATTAAAAAAATTTAAGTTATTGCCAAATTTTACGAATTACAAATAAATTTTATAAAAAACTAGCTGACCCGTGCCCACTTCGTTGGGCATAATGTTAATAATCCTTTTTTAATACAGAGTGTTTAAATAGGTAATTTAATTGTTTGTAGGCATTTTCAAGCTCCACATCTTTTCTCTAGAACTCAAAAATATATCTTTCATAGTTAAGACAGCGTTTGTAAGAAACGCTTTCATTCGACCGTTTTTTCTCCGATTCACTTTGCAAAACGGACTACCACGTAAATGCCTTTTTATTTTTCGGTTTTTTATATAACCTATGACACTCATCAATAATGTGGCTTTCTATTGGTGAAAGAATTTTTAAAATCGGTTCAGTAGATCCCGAGATTACCCCTTACAACTTAACAAATAAACAAACTTTACTTCTTTATAATATTAGTATAGATAAACTTGTAATAAAAAGATATTTTCATTTTATTATGTATTTCAATGACAATGAACTTATTTGAACTTACAAAAAATAATATATATTTTTTTTACATTATTATAATATGTTGGTTATGTCCGTTTGTCACGCGATATCTTTGCAAATTTTATATTGTTTTTATTAGTATAGATTATTAGAATATTTTATAAGCTACATCTCTCATTATAAGCCCTAAAGGTAGAGTAAGAGTTTGTTTTTTTGTGTGTATGTATGTATGTATGTATGTATGTATGTATGTATGTATTGTTAACCGATAATCGGGATGGTACAACCCTAGCGTCGATTCTGACACGGCGCGTCACCGCACTAGTGATTTTGACAGATGGGTTGAATACTTTTGCGCGCGTTTTTCACTCTGTTCGGATTTTGCCATAAAGAAAGGTGAATAAATAGTTATATTGTTTGATATAGCTTTTAGTATGTATGTATGTATGTATGTATGATACTTAAAAAACAAGTACGGCTGTAACTCTAAAACCAACCTATTAGCTTTTTTAATATTATATTTGTTTTCCACAGTTACTAATTCTCTAAAGAAAAAACGAAAAGAGAACCTAGGCCATTTAATTTCTTTTCTATATAATGTTCTTCTAATATATAAAAATCTCGAGTCACAGTGTTTGTTATCGAACTCTTCCGAAACGGATTGACCGATTTTTATGATTTTTTTATGTGAAGTGTATTTAGTAGGTATGTGATAAGAGTGTCTCTTTTTAGATTTTTATGTTTTAGTTTTAGACCAGATTTTTTTTAATATTTTACTTTATTTTAAAAATACTCATAACCCTAAATTTTCATCCTTCTACCACCAATCTTTTAATAGTGATTAGAACGCGGATGGAGCCGCGGGAATTGCTTGTAAGTAATTCAATAATAATCGCACAAAAGTAGAGAAAGCAGGCAACGCCGCGGCAAATTTATTATATTATATTAAAATAGCAAGTATTTTAATAATACAATATGTTTGGAAACCAGACAGTTTGTCATTCAAAACCAGTTGAGTTTTTGTAACTAATTTATCTATTAATTTTAGTTTATTTTTTTATTTTGTAAGAAATTATTAATCAAAGGTCAAAGATCTTAATGCCAGACGCGATTACTTCATATTTAATTTTCATACTTGGCTATCTATTTATATATTTAAGCCAACTAATTTTCCTTTGCCTTTGTCTAGGTGTAAAGTTTCATTGAACAAACTATACCTATAAACAAATCAGAGTCATTTTATGGAAAACTAGATTTAGTGCGAGCGAAGCCGCGGGTTCCGTTAGTGTATTACATATAAACCTTCCTCTTGAATCACTCTATCTATTAAAAAACCCCATCAAAATCCGTAGCTTAAAGATCTAAGCATAAATAGGGACAGACAGACAGCGGGAAGCGACTTTGTTTTATACTATGTAATGATTGAAAGAGTCATTATCGAAATCGAGTATTATCGAATATATTTTTAGAATTTTTGTCTGTATGTCTGTGATCACATCACGAAAAAAACCCTGAAAAGCAGATTTTGATGCAATTTGATATGATGCAATATTTGAAATATCACATTTCACAGAAATATGCATTTTCCCACAATAAAAAGAAATCCTACATGCTGATATGAATAACCAGCTATCGTCATACTAAATTTCATCAAAATCTGTCTCGTTATGCGGTAACTGTAGACAGACATACAAACATTTTAAAAACCATAGATTTGGTATCTTGTGTGATAATAATGATTATTTAAATTAATAAGATTTAAAAAATAAATATGTTGGGACATTCTTACAACAGCGCCATCCAGTTCCGTGGTAAGCTACTATGCTTGTGTTACGGATACCAGATAGTTGATATACTACATATATAACTTTTAAATACATACATATTATAAATATAAACACCCATGACTGAAGAACAAACATTCGTGCTTAACAAATGAATGCCCCCAGCGGGACTCGAACCCGCGACCGCTGGCGAAAAGCCAAAAAGAAAGCAGGGTCACTACCAACTGAGCCAAACGAGTCGTCATATATAGAACCTCTGACGAGGATCAAAAAGCGGGTAGAATTTCGTTAGAGGAACCAATCATTTCCCAATATAACATCATACCTACGTATCTATTATATACGGTAGTACCTAATATTATAAAGAGGAAAGATTTGTATTTTTGAATGTAACGAATAAACTCAAAAACTATTGGACCGATTTCAAAAATTCACTGAGTAACATAGGCTATACTAGTGGAACCCGCGGCTTCATTCGCGCTAGATATAGGGATGAACCCGAGCAAAGCGAGGGTGAGTCGCTAGTATTTCTTACTAAGCGAAAAAACATAGTTATAAAAAACAATATATGTGTATACTTACATTCGTAAGTCCGCACTGTCCGTTTCCATTGTACTCGGTAAGGAAAACTCTGTTGACAGATTCACTATATTCATTTTCAACTCCTTGTCCATTGCCTTGGCGGATAGCTTGGCCCAACCCTTGAATCAGCTTCTTGCCTTGTCCTTGTGTCACGTACAGTCCTTGACCTTGGCGAATACCTTGTCCCAATCCTTGTGATACATAAGTATCTTCACCTGGGTTCAATAGTTGCCCTTGGCCTTGAGATATACCAGTTCCAAAGCCTTGAGACACGATCTGACCTTGTCCTTGGCGGATTCCTTGGCCGAATCCTTGGTAAACACCTTGTCCGACTCCCTGTTCCACACCAGTTCCGAAGCCTTGAGATACTCCCTCACCTTGACCTTGAGATACTCCTAATCCTTCTTGCACACTAGTTCCGAATCCTTGAGATACTCCAATTCCAACTCCCTTTCGTATCCCAGTTCCGAAGCCTTGGGATACTCCTAGTCCTTGGCCTTGAGATAACCCTAGTCCTTGTCCTTGGGATACTCCTAGTCCTTGGCCTTGATATACTCCTAGCCCTTGTCCTTGAGCAACTCCTAGTCCTTGGCCTTGAGATACTCCTAGCCCTTGTCCTTTAGTCACTGACACTCCTTGTCCTTGGCGTATACCAGTTCCAAAACCTTGAGATACTCCTGTTCCAAAACCTTGTTCAACACCTGACCCTACTCCTTGAGTTACTCCTAGTCCTTGTCCTTGAGAAACTCCTAGCCCTTGTCCTTGGCGTATACCAGTTCCAAAACCTTGAGATACACCAGTTCCTAGACCTTGTTGCACACCCGACCCAATTCCTTGAGCTACTCCTAGCCCTTGACCTTGAGTTATTCCTACGCCTTGTCCTTTAGTTGCTATTACTCCTTGTCCCTGTCGCACTCCAGTACCGAAACCTTGAGATACTCCTACTCCTTGTCCCTGTCGTATACCTGTTCCAACTCCAAATTGAGTTTGAACACCCTGTTGACAATTAATTTAACAAATTACACTCACATATTTTTTTACTAATTATTAAAAATGCAGTAAGTTTGTTTGAACATTGAAAATGGATGTCATCTTTTGGTGTCCCGTGTCAGTGTTGGTAAGAGTGGCAAGAATTTGAAAAGTCGTTAGATTTATTTTAGCGCTATTATTTAATTTTTGGAAATATAGGATTCACTGTAATATAAAATTAACTCTAATCAATATTTATATCATCAAATTATTAAAACATATTTATTGCAGAGGAACAAATTCAAATTTAAAAATATTAATTTATGGCAGCAAATTTTTCAAAATTAATTTCGCAATTAATTTTATATTTTATGAATCACCAACTTTTATTCTCCAATAATCTCTATACAACTCTTA
Source organism: Boloria selene (assembly GCA_905231865.2). Lineage (NCBI taxonomy): Eukaryota > Metazoa > Arthropoda > Insecta > Lepidoptera > Nymphalidae > Boloria > Boloria selene. The sequence goes on from HG993161.1 coordinate 781,570, forward strand.
CCTGTCCTTTAATTCCAAATGTTCCTTGCGATACAGTTTGTCCTTGCTGCTGACGAATTCCTACTCCTCCTCCCTGAGCGACACCTATACCCTGGCCTTGACGAATGCCTGTACCGAATCCTTGACTGATTCCAGTTCCAACTCCTTGACTGGAAATCTGTCCTTGACCTTTTTGGTAAGCGGTATTCACTTGGGTCCCAAGCCCGAGCTGTCCTGTATTGAGAAAATTGTTTTGTAACGGTCTTAATAAGTAATATTTAAAATTATAATAAGTTATTTTTCTTGTGGATCTTTGAGTTCACAGTCACATTGTGCTATATTCTAGACTTAAAAATTGCCTGGAAGAGATCGCCTTTTGAGAGGCCTGTTTTTGTACATTATCTATCAATATTTTTTTTTATTTCATTGATGTTTAATGAAACGCTATTTATGTTAGAAAAATATTGATTCATATTAGTACTTTCTCTTTTAAGGCATAATATTTTTTACGATTTTAATTATTTATATAATAAATATTAATATTTCGTAGGTGGGCAATAAGCTCTTAACATGGAAGTTAACTTATCAAACTCGTTGATGTGGAAGATCATTCATTTCAATAAATATATTACCCTAGATTTACGCAATATTTTCATTTGATTTATTATACATCGTTGTAATAATTTAACGTACATTTAAACAGCTTTTGAGAAACCCTTCAATCAATTTGAATATAAAATCGATTTATAGTGATGTATGATTTAAATTTTAAAAACTGACCTTGTCCTCCTATGCCGTACTGTCCTTGGTTTCCTTGGCCGTATTGACCTTTAATACCTTGGCCGTATTGACCTTTAATTCCTTGGCCGTATTGTCCTTGAATTCCTTGGCCGACAACTCCTACGCTTCCTTGACCGAACTGCGTTGGGTAGGGAGTAGGAGTGACGTATTTGGGAGTTTTAGTTCTGTAAATTAAATGAAATATTTTCAATACCTTGATGAACAAAAATTAATCATTGTTTTACAAGAAGGTGTCAATTAAGAAATATTAATCTACACAATTTTTTAAACATAAGTGTAATTTTAATAACTTCAACTAAATACAAGAAAATTGTAGTCAACATCTTCAAAAAGAATACAAAACTTACATGAAATTGTTCAATAAAATAGATCCTGTGACCACTGGCCTTGATGTGACCGTAGGTCGGATGTTGCTAGTACTAATACGGTTGTCTGGTGTATATTTTCCATCGTCTCCTCCAAATACGCCAGGAACCCATTTACCGAGCTGGTTCGTTGGCCAAGGGTCAGTGTAGTAGGGGTCACGGCAGCATTTGCCAATACGTCCAGTTTCGATATCTCTGCAGTCCTACAAATTTTAAATGTTTAATTTCTTGGACTATAACGGTAAATGTTGACTAAATCATTATTGTTAATATGCGAAAAACCTGTATGAATTTAGTTAATTTAGCTCAGTTTGTAGTGACTCTACTAGCTGCGCCAGCGGTTGCGAGTTCGACTCTCCCTAGATTCATTTGTGCGATGAACAACGTTTGTACGCTAATGATGGCTGTTTATATTTGTAATATGTATGTTATTTAAGTTATATATGTGTAGCGTATCAACTATCTGGTATCCGTAACACAAGCCTCGTAGCTCGACACGAAACTAGAGCAACATTTATGTGAATAAATGCTTGTTAGTAATAAGATGCACACATAGTATATGTTATAATACATCAAGTGATCCAAGTTTAAGCCTCCATCAGTCAACACTTTAAAAAGTTTTGTCACGTTTCGGTGAGATCACTGTATAAATAGAACGTTAGTTTATTTTAAAAACCATTTATAATTTGCATACGAGACTTCGATTATATTTCATATGCAATAAACGATTTTGTTTTAATTTTGCTGTCTTGAAGCAGTACGAGATGTATTGCAATTTGATCAAAATCGTTGGTGGTCATCAGTTCGATTCTTATAGAAAGGCATTCATCACACAAATATAGCTTATTGCAGCTTGGAAAAATTTCTTTATGATTAACTTGAGGAGTTTTGACGGGAATTTTCATATTCACCATAAAAGGTATTGGAAAATGGTCGAAAAATATCCAATATTTTAGACATGAATAGAATTGGAAATAGAAGTTGAAATATTTTTTACTAACATAAACTCTAATATTTATAATGTTTATATTTAAAGTTATATAGTATGTGTAGTGTATTAAATATCTGGTATCCGTAACACAAGCCTCGTAGCTTATCACGGAACTAGATAGTGATGTTAATGTTCCAGCATATTTTTTATCCGTAATTTAAAAAATATAAACTTCAGACAAATGCAACTTTAAAATGCAATACAATATCCATTTAAATATATTTTAAATGCTAGAAAAAAATATAAATTCTGTTGAGGATATGTTATAACGTTTATATATCAGTTATAGTTATAACGTGAGTGGTTTAAACGTTTTGACCTTTTAGCTATAACTCCAGGATGCAAACTCGTTCTACTAGATCATCTAGATCACTTCATTGTTTGGACACTTATGTCCTATCTCAAACTAATCCAAACTTACGAGATACATTGTTTCTCGCATATAGTTAAAAAAAATGTTGGGACATCAACACACTTCACCATCTAGGTCCATAGTAAGCTACGAGGCTTGTGTTACGGATACCAGCTAGTTAATACACTACAAATATATAACTTTACATATATATTATAAATAGAAATACTCATAACTGGAGTACAAGCAGCCAAGCTCATGACATAAATAAATGTAGTGACATTAACCGGACACGAACCCTGTGACCGCCGCGCTATCACAACGCATAGAAAGTAAGGCCACTACAAACTGAAGCAAACGTGTCATCATTCAATTTTTTTGAGTCATCTATCTTAAAATGGATGGGAATTCGAAATAATATGTTAATTTAAACAATGAATCAGGAGAAACGTTAAGTTTTTTATATAAGGAAAAATTAAATCATATCGAATAATTCAATAAAACAGTCACGATTATACTGTATTTTTAGTTGAATGGATTAGCTCAGGTTGCCTAGCAAGACTTTTTAAAAATAATCATTACTTATATTATAAATGCGAAAGTAACTCTGTCTGTCTGTCTGTCGCGCTTTCACGCCAAAACTACTAAACCGATTTAAATGAAATTTGGTACACAGATAGTCTAGAATCTGAGATGGGACATGGCTACTTTTCAAGGCGAAACAAGTGATGTAAGGGGTTGAAATAGGAGATGAAAGTTTGTATGGAAATTATTAAAGCTCAAGTCATTTTTAAAGCTAAAAGCTTGAAACTTATTTTAGGCTTTTGATTAGATATAGATAAATAGGGCATTCAAAGTTTGTAAAAATTTTATCTTAGAGACGAACCCAGGCAAAGCGAGGGCGAGACGCTAGTTAAATATAAAATAATATTGGTAGTGGTAGCCCATGCTCGCTTGGACAAACGAGTGTTGCAAGTTCTAATTAGGGTTTCGCACCTCTGATATTGTCATGTGCGAATCATTTCTAACATGATTACCACTTGTCTTTCAGTGAAAAAAACATCGTGAGTAGACTTGCATGTCTGATAGAACCTAGCAAGTTTTCAAAAGATATGTGAAGTCCACCAACTCGCACTTGGACAGCGTGGTGGACTATGGCATGATCCCCATTGTATTGAGGAAAGGCCCAGGCCCAACAGTGGGACGTTAAGAATGCAGTAGATATAATAGCGATTGTATAACACTTACGGTGAGAGGTACTCTATACGCGTTTTGGTCTCTGGTCAAAATAACGCTGGTGTTTGATATAACTCCTTCAGCGGTACAGAACTCGATGGGTGTACATTTCAATGCAGCAGCACATCCAGCTGGGAAGTTACCTATTTTAAAAGGAATAAAATTAGTTGAAATCATATTAAAATAGACTTTTTCATTTGAATGTCAGTATGTTTGTGACGAGAAGAGTTGACAAGAAACCAATTTCAACTTGTATAATAAAAAACTGATGAAATATCCAATATTATTTAATTTAAAGTTTTGGTGAAGAATATTGTCTTCTAAGATAATTCCCTTCTGGCTAATCGTGGCTTAATTGTTAAAACGATCAATTCTTGTTGTCCTTTACAGTGAACAGTTTTTCGTGTATTTAATACTGATATAACTGATATTTTAGAGTCAATAATTTGGTTATTAAAATATCTTTAACTTTATTGGTTGTTTAGACAAATAGGAGAAGTTTGCTATGACGACTCAACAGGAGAATTAATGTATAAAGTACTGAATGCCGTCTAAAATTGAGTTATTCATATAAAATTATTCTTAATTTAGGAAATTATTCAAAGTATACTTACTTGGCCCAATAGGCACTGGAAGTGGCGTAGGCTTTACTCTTGGTGGTCTATTTTCGTCTAAGATTATGGAACCTTCTACATAGTCGGGATTTACGGGCACAAATGTTTCTCTGTTTATTGTCTGTTCTCCAATAGGTGGAAGATATCCTGGAGCTGATGTGGATGGTACAGGAGGCAAGTACGTGGGCTTGGCTGAGGTGAGGATAGGTCTGGGAGAGGTGACGAGAACGGGAGTTGGGAAGGCAGTTGAACTAACAATATTAGTACCACTGTTGGTGTTATCGACTGGAGGCAGATAGGGAATACCAGGTTTAAGGTTAGATCCAATAGCACCAGGTCGGTATATGCCGGCTGCATCGCTGCCAGCAGTAAATGAATCGGTTTCGATGAAGTTCGTTTGTCCTGTAGCTTTGAATCCGTTAGTAGCACCGAATCGTGAGGGTGTTGGAGCTATTGTAGGACCAATGCCGTAGGAATTTGATCCACCTGGGCCTCTGCTGACGGCTCCTATACCAGAACCGATAGAAGCAGTAGATCCATACGATCCCTTGCCGTTTGAAGACACTCCATAACTAGCCTGGTTCGAGAATGATCCTTGAGTATTGGTGATAGCCAGTTCTATTCTGCAGCAGATCTCTGTACGTACGTTGCAAAACTGTTTCTGTAACAAGGAAAATATTATTATTATTATTATTTTTGCATAAAATATATTGTATGTTACTTATACATGCTTTTCTTTATTTTGGCTGACTATAGCAATATCGATACTTTGACGTCAGGCTTTGCTCAATTTGTAGTACCCTACTTTCTGCGTCAGCGGTCGCGGGTTCGAGTCCCTCATTCATTTATTGAGCACGAACACTTGTATTCCAGTCATGGGTGTTTATATTTATGATATGTATGTATTTAAAGTCATATATGTGTAGTGTATCTACTATCTGGTATCCGTAACGCAAGCATCGTAGCTTACCACGCAACTATATGGCGCTGTGTGTAATGTACAAACATATTCATATTATTATTATTTATTATTATCGTTATTGTGGTGTATATTCAACATTCAATAATATCTTGTTAAGCCTGTTATATCTGTTTATTTACTTACAAGCCTTGTATTTACAACCATTTACAAACAGTCTGCGTAGAAGCTAGAATATTTTAAGTCATTTTCGTTTTCAATCATGAATAAAATGTTAATAATATTAATAATTACCTAATAATGAAAAATGAAAAATTGTTTAGTCGTCTGTTTAGTGTGTATTTTATTAGCCTGTTTAAAATATTGTTATTACTTTTATGATTAAAATTCATTGTTTATCCCCAAACTAAAGCCGAAATTTTTAATTTTTTTAATTAAAAATTATCACAAATTTGAGTTCATAGAAGCATCACTAAATATTGATCTAAAATGTCCTTAAATAGCTTCAAGAAAAGGATTGTTTTTTTGTTCGACCTGGCGGCGATGCTATCGTGCCCCCAGATATTCAAATTCGATTATCGAAAAATCGATTAAAATGCTTTAATAATATAGGTCAAATTGCTATAAAAGTAATCGAACCCAGGACTTTCCTACACTCAGCTACTGAGTACATAAAAGCTCATTAAAATTGACATTGCGCATGCCTTGTTATTTTGTAATTTTTTCAACACTGTTTCATGCAAAATAAACCTTACATCTACAGTAATAGGGTCGATTTTAAAACGTCAAGCGAAGAGGTCAATCGATGACACAAATTTTTCTTACGCACTTCTTTACTACAGTTGTGTTACGAGTATTCAATATGCAAATATTTATTAAAAACTTGTTTTTATCCGTGTCTTTATCCGTATAGTTTATAGGATGGAATGTATCCTGTTTTATCTTAATGTTATAAGTTAATTTTTCTATATCTTTTAGAAATAATTTCTATCTTACTATAATAATTATATTAGCTACTCATTTTCGCTTCGATCGGGTTCATCCCTAGATTTATTTAGCGCAAACGACGCCGAGGGTTCCCCTAAATCTTGACAAATTATATACTAAAACCTTCCTGAAAAACTACTCTATCCATTGGTGAAAACAGCATGAAAATCGGTGCAGTAGTTTTTGAGTTTAACGCGAACAGACAGACAGGCGGCGGAGGACTTTGTTTTATATGTAGTGATTATCTCTATAGATAAATAAAATTGAAGTGTCTGTTTATGACATTAACATTACTTGTGAGAAAAATACAATTTTGTATATCTTTGTCTAGTTTGTTTGTTACAGCTAATCTTTGAAACGGCTGGACAGATTTAGACTGAACTTTCACTCGCAGATTGTTGATGGTACAAGGAGTAATAGGCAACTATAACTTTTTAAAATCAAAACAGTTCTTTTTATATAAGTAAAGAGAATAATAAAATTCAGAGTCTAATTTAAATAAAATTAAATATACAGAGCTGAAATCTATAGTTTTTAAAATTTTTGTGTGTCTGTCTGGCCGTATTACGAGAAACCCACTGAACAGATTTCGATGAAATTTGTTATGATGATAGCTAGATATCCGGGTCAGGATATAGGATACTTTTTACTACGAGAAAATATTTCATTTCTGAGAAACCTATGTTAACCGTTAAAACGTACTAACGACTATCTATTGGTATTTGTTAGTTTTCCTCATATTTTCCTAGAGATACTGATTAGTATTTATTCAATATTCATATCCAATACGCGAACTGTCTCGTAACATTATTACTATATACTTAGTAATAACAGTGCATACGTAATAATATAAATGACGGTTCGGGTCGCGAGTTCGATTACACGAATGTCAGTTGGGAAATAATTTAGAAAGAAACGTCTATTCATTAATCATATTCAAATGTAGAAAATATAAATGTATGTGAAATACTATCGGTCTTCCCTGGCTTCGCTTGCTTGCTAGAATCGTAAATAGAATATTTTTTCCGAGACCTTAGAAGAAAGTATGTGTTATTGTGGACTTAGGTTTAGCGCGAGCAAAGTTACGGGTTTTGCTAGTTTAGTTAAATGAAATTTCTAAAATAATAATAGCCTATGTTATTCCTTATAACGTTAGCGGAGAGGAAAATCCCGTCAAAATCGGTCCAGCCGTTATAGAGATTAGCCGGAACAAACAGATTGATAGACAAACAAAAAACAGACACTTCAATTTTATTTATATGTATAGATGTACAGATTTTCTGTAGGCTTTATTAAGATTTAAAAAATTTAATCTCTTAGTCATGTGAAGCTCAATGAATCGACAGAATCAATTATAATTTATTTAATAAATTTTCCTCTGGGAACGAAATATTTCCCGGGAATAAAATAATGACGTTTATTCAAAAATTATGAATTTCCCAAACTATTAAGGGAAGATGTAACTTTATTAACGATTTTAATTACAAGAAGGCTACTGTTATAGTAGCTATGTTCATATCTATGAAACTTTAAATAAAGCTAAAACACTCGCCAAACGTGATTTTTTTTATATAGACATTAAATATTAATTATATGTTAAAACATTATAAAAAATGTCAAAAATCCTATATCCTAACTATCCTAACTAATATTATAAATGCGAAAGTAACTCTGTCTGTCTGTCTGTTACGCTTTCACGCCTAAACCGCTGAACCGAATTCGATGAAATTTGGTACACAGATAGAGAAGACCTTCAGAAAAGACACAGGCTACTTTTTATCCCTGTAATCCCACGGGAACGGCAACTACGTGGGTGAAACCGCGGGGCGCAGCTAGTGTACTATAAAATATTATGTCAGCAGATAAAAACATTTACGCAATTCGACAGCTAAATCCGCGGTATTACCTTATATATATTTACTATAAAGTATATTTATTATTTGTTATTTGACAACACGTTTGGTTTAGTTTGTAGTGACCCTACTTGCTGTCACAGTCGCGGGTTGGAGTTCCGCTGGGGGCATTCAGTTGTCCACCGATTCCGGCCATGGCGGCCAATCTCTTTAAGACTAGCCAACTGCGCAGGAGATATTATAGTGCAGACACAAGTGCACTCTATTCCTATCACTCTCATACTCCGGTGGTACGACTGTTCGACACGACCAGTGTGGCGCAAGACCGATAGGTTTTACGTACTCTCCAAAGCACCAACTTCCCAACTCCGCGCTGCTAGTGAGACTTCACTACATAGTATAAAACAAAGTCGTTTTCTCTGTCCCTATATCCCTTTGTACGCTTAAATCTTTAAAACTACGAAACGGATTTTGATGCGGTTTTTTTAATAGATGGAGTGATTCAAGAGGAAGGTTTATATGCATAACTAGCGGATCCCGCGGCTTTGCCTGCGCTAAATCTAGGAAAAAACCCAAGCGAAGCGAGGGCGAGTCGCTAGTACTAAATAAAAAAACTCAGTTACAAAATATACCTCGAACCGGGAACCGAATTCAGGACCTGCCCATATTAGCAAGCGCCGTATATGGAAAAGGTTTTAAGCGTAAATCACATTATTTTCAATTTCAAAACGTTCCTCGTTATTTAGCTTGTCTTATTCGATTTTGTTTAGTATTTTGTAATATGCCACTTAGTTTCAATAAATGATCTCTAAACCATGAATTATGGTGACCCTTTTTGTACGGACATATGTAAATGTTAAGTAGTGAATTACTGTTGCTTCGTTCGTTTATAAATAAATACGTTGGGACATTATTACACACAGCGCCATCTAGCTCCGTGGTAAGCTACGAGGCTTGTGTTACGGATACCAGATAGCTGATATACTATACATAATAAATTTTAAATACATACATGTTATAAATACGGGTGTTTAACCTGTGACTGGAGTACAAATATTCGTGCTCAACAAATTAATGCTCCCGGGACTCGAACCCGCGACCGCTGGCGCAGAAAGTAGGGTTACTGCCAACTGAGCCAAAAGTGTCGTCGTTTCTTCTCGAACTGTTAAGTAAGTAGTAGTAGCTTAAGTACTAGCATTTCCCGCGGCTTCGCACCCTTTCTTAAGACCGGAAACCAAGTTCTTATGTCGGTGAACTATAAAACCCGTTCTTCCCGTTTTTGCAACAATTTTCATTGATGCTCAGCTCCTATTAGTCACAGCATGATGTAATATAGCCTTCCTCGATAAACGGACTATCCAACACAAAAAGTATTTTTTGAATCGAGCCAGTATTTCCTAAGATTAGCGCGTTCAACCAAACAAACAAACAAACAAACTCTTCAGCTTTATAATATTAGTATAGATAAATAGTATATATATGCGCATGCGCAGCCAAATGGAGAATTTATGTATGTAAAATACGACATGTTCGGTCAGTTAAGAGGTTCGACAGATGTCAAGACCGGTATTATAAATTAAATCAGTAGAAGGCTTTATCTTTGTCGGTGTAACAGGAGGTCAAAGTGTAAATTCTTAACCGACTTTAAGAAAAAGATGAATGTGTTTAACTTAATTATCTCTTACTAGTATGCTTTCGTGATGAGTGTTATGAATAAAAATTAATTTGTAAGAGGTATTATGTTGCTTTCTATAAGTAAAAATTATTTCGAACATAATGAGCCAGAATTAACTTAACGTTCCACTACTGGGCACGGGCCTTCCTCAGTACGAAGGGGATCAGGCCATAGTCCACCGCGCTGGCCTAGTGCGAGTTGGCAGACTTCACATGTCTTTTGAAAACTTGCTAGGTTCTCTCAGACATGCAGGTTTCCTCACGATGTTTTCCTTCACCGTAAGACAAGCGGTAATCATGATATAAATGATTCGCACATGAAAATATCAGAGGTGCGAGACCCGGATTTGAACCCGCATCACTCGGTTATACAAGTTAGCGCGTTACCGCTGGGCTACCACTGCCTCTTATATATCTCATATACTGGTCTATTACTACCTTGTAAGTTTGAAACATTATCAAAATATGTTAAGTATATTTAAAGTTAAAACATTCCACACGTTCAGAAGCAAGGAATTACGAAAGATTGCGAAAGCGTGTTGCGAAAATCGATAACCAGATTTAATTTAAGATTAGATATTCTTACGGATTTACATACATTATAATAATCAGCTTTAAAATTATGTTATACCATACATCTACGTGGGATAAGTAGTATTGGGTTTGATTCTCGCTTGAGGCATTTTTATGTGCCATATTGTTGTACTACGACTTATTGTTACTTTGCTCATGCGTGGTTTTAAAAGTTATTGAAGTGAAATTTCGAGCTTTCAAACTCGATGAAACGAAAAAATAAGTCCATAGTACCAGGCGCTCAGAGACGGGGAAGAGTTAGCCTTAATTTAATTTCAAGTTTTACTTCTGACATGTGTACTTTGTACACACGCACTTTTTTTAAATATTAATCTAGGCAGCTCAGTAATAACACGCTCGTTTGAGATACCGAATTAAGTGGGTTCAAATCCCGAGCCTCGCAGCTCTGTTTTAAGGTGCGAATAACTTCCAACATGATTACCACTTGTCTTACGGTGACGGAAAACATCGTGAGGAAACCTGCATGTCTGAGAAAACCTAGCAAGTTTTCGAAAGACATGTGAAGTCCGTCAACACGCACTAGGCCAGCGGTGGCCTATGGCCTGATCCCCCTCGTATTGAAGGGATGCCCACCCCCAGCCGTGGGGCGTTAAAACGGCTGAATATATTTATTTTTCAAGTTATAGTATATGTATACTAAGTTTCAATTTTTTTTTCAGAAATTTGCTAAGTCGAGTTTAGTATTATCAAATAAGTAAATAATAAATAAATATGCTGGGACATTATTACACACAGCGCCATCTAGTTTCGCGGTAAGCTACGAAGCTTGTGTTACGGATCCCAGATAGTTGATATACTACATATATAATTTTAAATATATACATATTATAAATATTAACACCCATGACTAGAGTACAAACATCCGAGTTTAACAAACGAATGCCCCCAGCGGGACTCGAACCCGCGACCGCTGGCGCAATAAAGTAGCACTACAAACTGCGCCAAACGTGTCTAACAAACAAACTCTGAATCTTAATAATATTAGTATGGATTTAACGCATTATTTTTCTATTTTCTCCACTATTTTACTTCGAAGTATCTACATTAAGACTAATTATTAAAAATATAAAAAAACTATAGGTATTCCTTTGTTCTATACATGAACGTAAAACCATTTAAAAAGGATTTTCTAGAAAATATAATTGTAACATCAATTTATTGATAATTACAGTTCATTTGACTGAATGTGGTACAGAGGTTCGAGTCCCGAGTAGGGGCTTAAACGAAACCTTGTCTCACTCGACTTGAGTGTCGTCCCACCGGAGTATGAGAGTGACAGGAATAGATAGCATCTTTTGTACAGACCCCTACTAATATTATAAATGTGAATGTAAGTTTGTTTGTGACGCTTTCACGCGAAAACTACTCAACCGATCATCATGAAACTTTGTACACATATTCTTGCAGGTATTAGAAGTAACATAGGTTACTTTTTATTAAAAAAAATGTTTTTTACGAAAAATTTAAAAGTTGTTTTTATTAACAATGGGTTCTGAAATAGCTAGAGTAATTTTGAAGAAACTTTCAGGCATCCTACAAATCAACCCAATGAGGTTAATTAGCAATTAAAAAAATTAACGCGGGCGAAACCGCGGGTTCCGCTAGTAGTAAAATAAAATTAGTAGAAGGACATCAGTGCATATAAATAAAATTGAAGTGTTTGTTTTTAATTTCAAACTAACAGCTTTTCACTAAATGCATATGAAAGTATATACGGTACTTACAACCAAAAATCAATTTTAAAATACTTTGGATGTCTGTCTGTTTGTTCCGGTTAATCTCTGAAACGGCTGGACCGATTTAGACGGGACTTTCACTCGCAGATAGCTAATGTTATAAGGAGTAACTTAGGCTACTTTTATTATATTAGAAACTTATAAGAACCGTTTAATTCATATTAACTTACGCCCAGCAGCGCGGTGTTGCTAGTATGAGAAAATTATCCGGAAAATATCAATTAAAAGTTATTAGAGGAAAATCCTAGTAAAATATATAATTAATACAATTACATACTTATCGTGAGAAAATCTATTGTTCATTGTACGATTTTTTTTAATTTACATGTCATTTTGCGGTTTTTTGCTATACAACGTGTTTGTCATCTATTTTTAATCTATTTATGAGAAGATACAAGTAGTTCAGACTCTAATTATGAATATTAAATGAAACTATTATAACTACAAAGTCTCTTCCGTGACTTTGATTGCTGTAAAGCATTCGATACGTCGGAACCAAATATCAAAATAAAACCACGACAAAATCTGTATAGATACTTAGATAGTCTTATGTAAAATGTCACATTTTCGCGGAAATCGTGTTCAGGGAAACTATTATTTATTTAAATTGCTAGGAAAAGCTTTGTACCGAGATAAGTTACTAAAGTATTTAATGTCTTGCAAGAATAAATGCAAGAATCCTTGCAAGAATCTTTTTCATCATTTGATCAAAATATAAGAAATTCAATTAGAATTATCTATTTCTTAATCGTCAATTTCATTTAAAGAAAGCATTTGTAAACAGTTCTATTAAGAAACATAAGTGTAACTCTTTTAAAAACTTTCCAACAGTGGTCCTTATATAAAAAAAATATGTCAATTCCATCGAGAAATAACCTTCTGAGAATAAAATGTTTTAATCAAAACAAAAACCGTACTTTGTGTTCAACAAAGAATCGAACCCGTGCTTTGCACAGTCCCAGTGAAGCACTTATCACAACGCATAGTAGGATCTCAGTACTTGCATGTGTTGTGTTAATGGCTAGCTAAGTCCGGTGAATTGAGTAATTCAAAGAAAACATTAAATATGGTATGTACAGACAGCAAGTAACACTTTAATTATTTTTTTATTTAATCTTATAATATTAAATTAGCAATTATTTTAGTGGATGGTTGTGTGGTCTTTTTAAATGTTTTTTCTGCATACATATATATTTTTAGCATTAGCGAAGACTCGGGTTCCGCTGGTTAAAATAAATAAAATCTCTACCTCCTCCTTTTTGAAGTTAGTTAAAAGTAGCCTAAGTTACGCCTTATAACATTAGCTATCTGCGAGTGAAAGTCCCGTCAAAATAGGTCCAGTCGTTTCAGAGATTACCCGGAACAAACAGACAGACAGACCGACAAAATTTAAAAAATTCATATGCATTTAGTAAAAAGCTGTTAATTTGAAATTAACCACTGCTGGGGATGGGCCTTCCTTCAATACGAGTGGGATCAAGCCATAGTCCAATACGCTGGCGTAGTGGTGGACTGCACATGTCTTTCGAAAACTTGCTAGGTTCTCTCAGACATGCAGGTTTACTCACGATGTTTTCCTTCACCGTAAGACAAGGCAAAATGGAAAAGATTCGCACATGAAAATCTCAGAGGTGCGAGACCCGGATTTGAACCCGCATCACTCGGTTATCCAAGTGAGCGCGTTACCACTGGGCTTTCACTGTCTGTAGCTTTATAAGTATAGCTCCTCATTAATAGCAGCATCTGTGATCTGTACCATTACATCATTTTAACTGATTAAGATTTACTGTACGATATGTTGGAGCGTCAGAAAAAAACACAAAAAAAAATACAATTTTAACTTGGGGGGCTGTTATTTATTTTTAATGTAAGGTAAATTGCATGAGACGCTACATAGTCAGCATAATTATAGTAATAGGGTTAATTTGTAATTAAAAAAGTGCTTTGATTAAAATCCCCTAACAGTACGTCTATTGTTATGAATACGAAAGTTTAAAAAGTTATATATGAATACGAATGTTTGTATGTTCATATGTTTGTTACTCCCTAACGAGTGAATGGATTTATATGAAAATTTAGACACCCGAGTGGATATTTCGCTTTTTTACAACTTCAATATATTTACACTATCGACTCACCCTCGCTTAGCTTCGGATCGGTCCTAGATACGTTTTAACGATTAGTACAGAGGTTTTTTTTCGGTTTTTTTGTACTATAATAAGCATGCATTATACATATTACCTGTTTTGAATCACTCTATTTACTAAAAAACCGCATCAAAATCCGTTGCGTACTTTTAAAGATCTAAGCATACAAAAGGACAGACAGACAGCGGGAGGCGACATTGTTTTATACTACGCAGAGATTTATATTCATTTTGAAAACGCAAAAAATACATACCCTTAAATTAAATATATTAACTACGAAGTTCCGAACACAAAATCGAAACACTATTCGTCTCTTATTACAAATGTCTAGTCAAAAACGAGCAAAACCACGTGATTATGTTAGTATTTTACAAATAAAGTCAGGGATTCAATACTAGTTTATTATTTAACTTCGCATACATCCAGTTCTTGCGTAAACGACCTCTGATGCGAAAACCTGTTGTTCTGGTCACATGTAGCGAATGTGCCAAAAACAATATTAAAAATACGAACTTTCATTGTACAATTATATTTTTATAGCATTCACGCTGATGCTAACACGCTGTTTTGTATGCGGGTTAATGCGTGATAGAGTTAACTAAGTATATATAATTACATTTGACGATTTGATGGCTTAGTTTGTAGTGGCTTTATTTGTCATCGATCTATTCGTTGGTGCTCCGCTACTATTGGTCGTAGCGTTATGTAGTATAGCCTAAAGCCTTCCTCGATAAACGGACTATCCAACACAAAAAGAATTTTTCAAATCCAACCAGTAGTTCAATCCAACAAAGAAACTCTTCAGCTTTATAATATTTGTATAGATTCTAATAAAACCTTACAATACGTTGCCGGAACTATCAGAAATAGAGTATAGAAAAAATTCGACTCATAATGGAATTTTGAAGGAAAAAAAAATTTAAATTTTATGGCTTTTACACCCATAAACGTCAAATAAACAACGCTATTTCCATATCAGATTGTGTATCAATTATAACTAGTGTTGGAAACTCGATAATAATAATTATTAAATAATATTAAACATTTTTTTATCGTTCAATAAAAAAATGAATATTTTTTTTATTGATAACATTAAAGCTCATCGATAAATATTAGTACATATTTTAAGACTTGACACACAGCGCCATCTAGTTCCGTGGTAAGCTACGAGGCTTGTGTTACGGATACCAGATAGTTGATACACTACACATATTATGTAACTTAAAATACATACATATCATAAATTGCGACTTGCCCTAGATTTAGCGCGAGCGAAGCCGCGGGTTCGCTAGTTATACATATAACACTTCCTCTTAAATCACTCTATCTATTAAAATACCCGCATCAAAATCCGTTTCGTAGTTTTAAAGATCTAAGCCGACTAATGACGACTCATTTGGCGTAGTTTGTAGTGACCCTACTTTCTTGCGCCAGCGGTCGCGGGTTCGAGTCCCGCTGGGGGCATTCATTTGTTAAACTCAGAAGTTTGTACTCCAGTCATGGGTGTTTATATTTATAATATGTATGTATTTAAACTTATATAGGTATGTAGTATATCAACTCACAAGCTTCCTTCGTAGCTTACCGCGGAACTAGAAAGCGCTGTGTGTAATAATGTCCCAATATATTTATTTACTAGCGACTCGCCCTCGCTTCGCTTGGGCTTTTTCCTAGATTTAGCACAGGCAAAGCCGCGGGATCCGCTAGTTATGCATATAAACCTTCCTCTTGAATCACTCTATCTATTAAAAAAACCGCATCAAAATCCGTTGCGTAGTTTTAAAGATTTAAGCGTACATAGGGATATAGGGACAGAGAAAGCGACTTTGTTTTATACTATGTAGTGATTTATTTTTAAATATTCTAATACCTGAATACAAGTAATATAAACATTTCTTTCATTTTTGTCCGTCTGTTCATCCAATATCATATAAGAAGCTATGCTTCAATGCTCCGGGCGTAATGCGTCATGCACAAATAAAATTACCATACCAGTCGGCCTAGAGGCTTGTTAAATTTTGATGACGTTCGCTTGTTAATATGTGAACTAGCTAGGGCGTGTGACTACGCTTGTATTATTGGAGATATAGCATGTTTTTAAAATTAATACTTTCTTTTTACATAAATTTTTGATTTTTTTACTATATTTTCGGATTTTTCCACGGATTTATGTTGATTTTTACTATATTTTCGGATGTTTTCATTTTGATTTTTGGATATTTTCGGGTTTATTTTGATTTTTTCAATAGATTTTTGTTGAACAACTGTTTTTTCAGTTTTTTTTATTTTCAGATTTTTTTACCGCAATCATGGTCATTATATAGTTGCTATAGATGGCTGCTTGAGTAGAAGTTTTATAATTAAAACTTATTATTAATATTTAAAAGTTATTTAAATCGTTTTTTTTAACTAGTTTACGTATACGTGTATACGCTTATACAACAGGATCCCAGAAAACTTTCAAAAAGCTTCTATTGACAAATTTAAAAAAAATGTGAAGAAACGTTTGTCTAAAGGCTATTATTCGATTAACGATTTTTAGAAGACAGTACGCTTTGGGAACGATGTGATCGCCGCCAGGCTATTTCAACATATAGAACTATTGTTAATTTGCAATTAAATTTGTAAAAGAGAGATAATATTAGTCCCGCTGAGTTTCTTCCACCAGTTCTTCTCAGGTCAGAGGTTTCTTCTTTCAGAACTGGTGGTAGACTCATGACGTTCAGTAAGAAATTGTAACAATTTTTATGCTGAAAAAAATATTTTGATTTGATTACGTCAAAATAGAAAAAAACTACCTATATATATAAAAAACTAACTACCAAACAACAACAAAAAAAAAAGAAAATATGTTGACAAACAGACGAGAAAACACACTGTTGTTGTCTTTACCAATTTAGATACGAAAATCAAGATTTGAATGATAGTGAATTCAATTGAGTGATTAATATAGAATCGAACATATAACTTTTTTAACAAAAAAAAATTACCTAACTACAGTTCGCGTCACGTAAAAAGAACGCTGGAGGAAAGTGGTGGGGGGTGTGTTTGCGCATGGGTATATTCGCACACGAAATTACTAAGCCTATTCTTTTATTTTCGAACTAACCTTTCGCTCGCGACATATATTGGTTATTGTTAGGTACATTAAAAATATATTAGATACTACGTTATTAAATACAATTCTATTAATTCATAAAATATGTCAGATGTAATGTAGAATGTTTAATCTACTTACAAAAAATTAAATTAATTCGGTTAATATATATTTTAACTGCATTATTATCAGACTCTCTTTTCATAAAACAATATACGTCAAAAATATTTTTCTCTACTTTTTATATAAAAATATTTCGTAATTAATAACTTTTATGTGCTCGATGGTATTTTGAACTGACAAACCAATAGCGAGCCAGAAAGCATGCGACGCGTGCCTCGCCGTCCCGCGCCCCGCGTCTTACCACCAAATTGGCCTATAAATCGCCTCTGCGCAACTTGACAGCCAGCGTTCTTTTTACATGACGCGAATTATATACATATAAATAAATGTCTGCGCTTTATGTCTGTTTTTAATTTCAAATTAACAGCTTTTCACTAAATGCATATGAAAGTATATACGATACTAGCAACAAAAAAACAATTTTTAAAATTTTTGTCTGTCTGTCTGTTTGTTCCGGCTAATCTCTGAAACGGCTGGACCGATTTTGACGGAACTTTCACTTGCAGATAGCTAATGTTATAAGGCGTAACTTAGGCTACTTTTTAACCGACTACAAAAAAGGAGGAGGCAGATATTTTATTAATTTTAACTAGCGGAACCCGTGGCTTTGCTGATGCTGAGCCTAAAAATAAACAATCTAAGTTTAAAAGTAAAAAAGTAATTTCCTAACATAATATTTTGATGGCATCTTGATGTCCTTGACATTTATATATATAGTTGTCGGTCTGTTCATTGCGATCATTAATTATATTGTTACCGAGGAATTAGGAAAGATTTTTGTTTATTTTTGTTTAGAGACCTCCTGTGGCTGTAGTGAACGATTGTACCTGTCTCTCACTATTATTTAATGTTCATAACGTTGAAACGGCTGGGCGAATTTTGATGAAATGTAGTGGGCAGACAGATTATGAGCTAGACACACATAGGCATTGTTTGTTTAAGTACTGTTAACGATATTTTTAGTGGATTTTCTTAAGTAATATAATAGAAAAATGTTTTTTTTATGTATTCGTACTTTTTCTCGGTACAAATAATGGTGTCTGTGGATTCATATCCATATATTACTAAAAGGTTATGTTACTAAAAGGTTATTAAATATCCTATATCATAAATACCAATAATTTTATTTAAAAAACCCTATTTTTTATATTTACCATCGATGAAGGATGGATTTTTCCTTCTATTTCCATTTAATAAAAACAGAAACAAGCAAAAGGGTTTTTAGTGGCAAAAAATGCATTTTTTGTTTAATTTAGTTTAGCCTTTTTGGGTGTTTGGCTGTTGACAAACAAATCTAATATTTAATACACATGGTTTTATTTAAGAATCTCATTAATGCCCTGGATTGATGAGGTTAAGACCTAGATTGAGAGTAGTGTCTGGAATCTAGATCTTAATTTTAGTAATTTTTACACAATTATTATCTTTCTTTAAAAAACGTTTATGTTATATATCTTTGACGACACGTTTGGAGCAGTTTGTAGTGACCTTACTTTCTTGAGCCAGCGGTCGCGGGTTCTAGCCCCAAATCATTTGTTAAACTCGAATGTTTGTACTTTGTATTCCAGTCAGGGGTGATTATATTTATAATATGTATGTATTTAAACTTATATATGTAGTTATCAACTATCTGGTATCCGTAACACAAGCCTCATAGCTTACCACGGAACTAGATGGCGCTGTGTGTAATAATGTCCCAACATATTTATTTATTATTTATGTATATTTTTACATGTTTTATTCCACTCATCTACTTGAATCTAAACTAAGCGATTTGAATATTGGGTAAGGGGTTCGATTTAGAAGTTAAAAGTTAAATCTTTCACAACACTTTTCTTATAAGTTCGATATACGTTACGAAAACATATCTTTTCATTTTGGTGGCATTTACTCTTAACTGGTATTGTACTTTCAACAAAAGAACTTCTCCTTTTGTTGATATTTCAATACAATCCTTACTAATGCTGGGTTTGTCCGCTTTTATAATCGTAAACAACTCATTTGACGACAAGTTCGAAGTAACCGTTCTGTGCCAGCGGTTCCGGGTTCGATTGCCACTTTTATTTATTACTAATCCAGTCATCCAGTATCCGTAACACAAGCCTAGTACTTATCATGGAATTAGTTAGTGCTGTGTAAATGTATCAACAAATAAAGAAAACTAATTACAAAAAAGAATCAAAATGTAATTAATTCAGAGCAATGAGGTTCATTCTCATCATTAATTGGCATAAATAGTGATTTATATTTCAAATCCCTAATTTTAATATTTGTCTATTTGTCTGTTTGTTCCGCCTAATCTCCAAAACGGCTGGACAAATTTTAATGGGGCTTTTACTGGCAGATAGATGAGCAAAGGGCTCATGCTCATCATTAAGTTAATGATACAAAGAGTAATTAAAGCGAATAAAGATTAAATATTAATTAACCTAACCTAACATTCTTCCTTCATCCATCCCACAACCTGAGCATTTTGTGGTACACTTTACTGAAAAACTATCACACCTATGGATTTGTGCTTTAGTATAGTAATTTAACTTCATATCTATATGTGTTATCTGTCAAAAATAAAAAAAATATATTACTCGTAGAAAAGCTACACAAGCACTCAAAAAGCTCAGCTTTTTGCTAATGTTTCTTAATTATAAAACGTTTCTAAAAACGCACTCGAGCGAAGCAAGTGTAAATCGCTAGTTTTAAAAAGTACTAAATTTTAATACCCATCACTAATACTAAGTAATTATTTATAGGCTATAAAATAGCTATAAGAAGTATTCACGACCTCAAAATTACGTTTAAAACAAACACACGTGACCTTTACTTTTTGAATATTATTATCTTTTTGTTATGACACCATGAAAAAGGTTAGGAAGTGTAGATTCAATAGTTATTGTTTAATTTTGATTATGTTTATACTAATATTATAAAGAGGAAAGATTTGTATGTAAGTATGTTTGTAACGAATTGGCTCAAAAAGTACTGGACCGATTTTAAAAATTCTTTCACCATTTGAATGCTACATTATCACTGATTAATATAAGCTATTTTAATTGCAAAGAAAAAAATAAGGATCCCTACTAAAACTACAAGAACAGGAGAGGAGGAGGAGTGCACGCCGCACATAATATATGAAATAGGTAGCGCGGCTCAGGAGTATATTAAAGCTGGAGTAATTTCGGAGAATTTTCAACCCAGCGAGTGATCGAATGAAGTTAAGTAGCGATTAAAAAAATAAACGCGGGCGAAGCCGCGTGTATTGCTAGTAATTAATAATCGGTGTAATAAAATTTTTACAATCATCAGCACGACATTTCAAGGGTCATTTACCAATGATTTTCAAGGTTTTGGAAAATCTTATTGGAATCATTATTATCGATGTAAAGGCTAAATCTAGAGATTTAATTTTTTGTCTGTCTGTTAAAAAGAAATGGAAAATAAAGAAAATATTATAATAAATACTTTACATTATTACACAGCGCCATCTAGTTCCGTGGTACGCTACGAGGCTTGTGTTACGGATACCAGATAATTGATATACTTTAAATATAAGTTTAAATACATACATATTATAAATATAAACTCATGAATGGAATACCAACATCCGAGTTTAACAAATGAATTCCCCAACGGGACTCGAACCCGCGACAAGAAAGTAGGGTCACTACAAACAGCGCTAAATGTGTCGTCATTATATATATTATATCTGTGAAATCAATACTAGCTGTTAAAACGTAACAAACCCAAGCGAAGCCAGGTTGAATAAATACCTAATATATATCCTAAGAATCTCGAAGTTAACGACAAATAAGACCGAATATTTAGAATCAAATCTAATATAAATAAAATGATAGAGGTCTGCAGTTGTGCGCGCATCACGGAAAAACTACTGGATAGATTTCAATGAAACTTTCTAAGTTTTATTTCTTAGACACTTGGCCCTTATCAAAAAAAAATGATTGCGATATTTTCATTTAATAAAAAATTTCAAGAAACAATGATTTGTATATGCACTGCGTGTTCAGTGTCAAATTTTAAATTAATACTTTCTTAGCTTTACGCGAATATTTGACATAATAAAAGAAGCCTCACTCCAGTGACTATAATTGCTGTAAAATTTTAAAACGTCAGGAACCAAAAATCAAAATAAATCCTCATTTATTATTTAAATTTTGTCTAAGTTCCGTACAATTCCCTAATTTTGTTACTTCAATAGCAAAATTTCAATTATCATATTTTTTAAGATCTTGTAAACAAATGTCATATTACAATCACGTAAATAATGACTAACTCCTAAGGTATTACGATAACAATAACACTAGTTATATAAAAAAAAATATATGTGATATAACTGCAGAATTCATTTTTGTTATTTAGTTTTCGCGAATTCGAAGGTCGAAGGAACGTAAATATTAAAGGTTATCGTCATTATTGATAGCATTGCATTTAAAACTGCTGGAGATGAAAAATTGATGTTTAACTTGTATAATAATGTTTGTAAAGCTAGAAATATTTTTAAGATGGTTCCGTATATTTTTGCTTACAAAGTTAATTGATATAGGGATTAATTAAAATGGAATGGACAAATTTGGTGTTCTCATCCCTTGTAAATCTTAAAATAGCATGTATTTGATGAAAAATAGCAACTAACCTTTACTTTAGTTTGCACAAAAGCGACGCCATTGTTGCAGAGTGACCTCAGCACACAGGAGTAGCCTTCAGCTGAACACGTCTGTTCCAAGTCACCAGCAGATGCTTCTAATCCAACATTTCCTGAACTTTGGAAGATTTCATCGATGTTTTGTTGAGTTTGCTGTTGTTGTGTAAAATCGAAGTCAGCGTTTTCGTTTTGGATTAGATTTACATTAGAAGCTGGGACGAATGGAGCGGGTGAGGAACCAACGTATCCACCAGAAGCTTTGTTTCCATAAGCTCCAGCACCAAAGTTCTGTGATCCACTAGCTTCAAACGAGCTCTGGAAACCTTGACCATTCTTGAAACCACCGTTCAGGAAAGGATTTTGGGATAAATCCATTTCACCCCTATTTGATGCACTATACGAAGATGATTCGAAAGACGAAGATTGGTAACCAGGTTTAATATCAGCTCCTAGGGAGAGATCGCCGTTTAAGAATGGGTTTGCAGCTAAGTTCAAGGCGCCAGAAGCTCCACCAGAGCTTCCATCATTGGAATAACTAGAGCTAGACGATTGGCTAAACTTTTCATAGCTACCACTAGCACCAGCAGCTTTGAAGGGTGAATCTTGGTTCATCCACCAGAAAGGTTTATTAGCACCTTCTAAGGCATTGTTTCCAAAGCCGGAGTGGAAGATAAATTCGTTGTTAATATCAGCGGCAGCCGCTGCGTTAAACGCGTCCGTATTTCCAAATCGTTCAATCACTTTTCCATCTTTAATCTTAAGTCCTGCACATCCTTTGTCACTTGAGCAGCCTTGGAAAGACTGTTGTGTGTGGACTTCACCTCCGGGAAGCGATTTGATAGCTGCAAATACCTCCCTCGGAGATTTCAGTTTAAGGTTCAGTGATGTGCAGGTGGTGCATCGTTCAACCCTCGCTTGGGGCTCTGATTCTTCAGCTTCGACAATCGGTTCCTTAGTTTGGGGCAGTTCCTTGACGTCTTCAATATTTTCAGGCAGTGCATGAATCGTTAATAACAGGCTTATTGCCACCACTGTCTTGAGTAGTGGCTTCATTATTATATCTGAAACAAACAAATGAAATACCATTATTTATTTGTTTATAATCATTTGGTTTATATTATTGAAAAAAAATACGAAAATTACGAACAAAATAAAATAGGATTCTTTAACTTAATGTTATAGTTTCCGTTAAAATACCCGAACGTTTATGGTTTAATCCAATACTTATGTACACGTGACATAATTTGTATATATTATAATAATAATAAAGGTTTTATTTTTGATTTCCATATAGTTAAGGCTGATCGGAAGTAATTTATACATAGAATAAAATTCTAACATAGTCAAATTTGTAAATTGAATATTTTATGGAAAATATTATTGAAATATTCATTATTGTCGACACAGAGGTCGAATGTATAGTTTTTAGAATTTTTGTCTGTCTGTCTGTCAAAAATGAGAAAAATACCAAGTAGGTTGTGTTAAAAAAGATATTTTTTACTGCGGAAAAATATCTTTTCATTTAGAAATTTTTATTTTAACCATTAAAATTAGGGACGAACCCGAGCAAAGCGAAGGCAAGTCACTGGTTTATTAATTTATTCGGACGTTAAGAAGATTTTATAACGTATATATACCCTCCTGAAGAACCAAATAAGGTTCACCTTTTAACCAAACATTTCTTAAAACAAAAATTTTACTAAAAAAAAACACATCATTTTCTTGTACTATCATTGAAAATACAAATGTATAGTTCAAGGGCATTACTAATAAAATGTGTGCATTCCATAAAACACACATAGATCTTATATTTAAGAGATAGAGTCGAAATTGCGGTAATTTTCCAAATAAACTGACTAACAAAGGTTTGTTTTATCTCTTGACATAATATGAATGCTGATTTTGATCTTTAACCTCTTAAATATAAATTGGTTTTGGGAAACGTCATTTATTACAATTTAAGGCATTGAATTTTGACGTTTGACTTTCGTCTATTGTAATGGCGACCAGTTCTTAGAAGCAGAGTTCATGGCTTTTAAGATCCTGTATAAAATGCCTATTTAGTACGAGGTGGCGTACTTCATTCTAACTTATTGGTCTAGCGCTGAGTTTCTTTCGCTAGTTCTTCTCAGGTCAGAGGTTTCTTCTTTCCGAACTGGTGGTAGACTCATGACGTTCAGTAAGAAATTGCAACAATTTTTATGCTGAATAGAATATTTTGATTTTATTTGAGTGGTTGAATATTATAGTCATTATTAAAAATATAGGATTCATCATTATTCCAGCATTCGTTATTAATAAATCTCGTCATTGATTATTGAACAAAAAAAATCGGTTGACAAACAGACGTACAGAGAAGAAAAATATACTAGACTGTTTTTTTTTCTTTGCCTTAGTCTATTTATGAGTACGAGAATGTCTTACACGTTCTGCGATTCGATGACATGGAAAACTATAGACCATTTTGCACTATATAGAAACTATGCGGACGAAGTCGAGGGTAAAAGCTAGTAACAATTTCGCCCATTTTATCGTCCGACGGTGAAAGGCCTCTATTTAGCATGGGATCAGGCTATATCCCACTATGCTTATCTAGTGCAGATTAGCGAACTTATTTTTTTTTTAAATTGGCAGGTTCTCGCAGACATGAGAGTTCCTTCCGGTTCCATTACCACAAGATGAAAGTCCAAGTAGGTAATGATTCAACCCGGGATTTGAACCTGCTTCACTCCGATCCCAAAGCCAGATTCTAGGCTATCACTATCTTAAAAATAGAGCTATACAAATAACAAGTTTCTAATTATGATGTAATAGTTACGTACAAGTTAAATATTAGATCACCATATTTCAAGCCCACGACTCAGTTAGGAATTCAAAAATCATATCTATCCTTTTTAGGCAACCGCATCTTTTATGGTAGGGTCATAATTAATGTATACATAAAAAAGGATGACGCGGACATGTCTGAGTGATGATTTTTTTAGAATTTTTAACTCGTGAACTGTAACTTGAAACTTTTCTCAGAAGAGTTCTATTTTGATTAAGCTTTCATAAATTGATAGAAAAAATTGTGGTTATATATAAAAATAGTGACTCTCGCTTCGCTCAGATTCTCCAGCAGTAAAAAATATCCTATGTATTGAACTGGATAACCAGCTATTACCATACTAAATTCCATCAAAATCAGGCCAATGGTTTTCTCGTAATGCATTTGCTGACAGACAGACAGGCGTACTAAAGTTATTAACTATAGATTTGGCTTATGCATCGTTAATGATAATGATGTCCTCTCGACAAATTACGGCCACAGCGGCCAATCTGATTGAGACTAGCCATCTGCCCAGGAGATATTATAGTGCAGACACAAGTGCACTCTCTGTTCCTATCACTCTCATACTCCGGTGGGACGACTGTTCGACACGACCAGTGAGAGCTAAGGCGCATCATTAATAATGACTTGATATATTGAATAGTATTTATAACAACTTGATAAATCAAATAAATAAATAATAAATAAATAACAAAAAAATAAAAAAATGATTAGGTATTTAAATTAAATTTTCTAAAAAATCTTCAAGTTATAAACTAGATTCGACGTTAGTATTTTGTATTATAAATCAAAATAATGGTAGGGAGTTAAATTGTAGCTAAAACTAATAAATATTTCGTAGTAGGTGGAGGTGCTTATAAAGTATGTTACAAACAGACAGTATTTTGTTGATAATTGCAGTCTTAAAAGTCAAAACTATTATTACATGACAAAAAATTGATTTATTTGACTATAAAATTATAAAACAAAAACAAGCCTTTGTTTAGAATGAAATATAAAATATAAATCTATTATTTAATGGTTTATTTTAAATATTATAATTATTGTAGTGACTCATATTCGTTTCGCTCGAGTTCATCTTTAGGTGCGTCTTAATGTGTGTGACATTTTCTGCAGTGGGGTGAAGCTAATCACAAGTAGATAGATTTTATTTAATTAACTAATATAACTAATAAAACTATCTTTTCGGATCTTGTCTACGCACTGTCTGTAACAAGTATATAAACCCCTGAGATTTCAAATACCTTAGTCTCTCCCGTGACCATGTACGCTGTAAAGCATTCGAAACGTCGGCAACCAAATATCTAAATAAATCCGCGAAAAAACCCGAAAAGATCTACCTGAATGAAACCAATTTTTTTTTATTTTATGTATAGACTAGCCTTTCTCGTGGCTTCGCGCGCGTTTTAAAGGCTTGAAACCAAATATCTCCTAATTTTGCAACATTTTTCATTGGTACTTTGTTCCTGTTGGTCGTAGTGTGATGTAATATAGCATATAGCCTTTCTCAATAATCGGACTATCCAACACAAAAAGAATTTTTCAATTCGGACCAGTAGTTCCTGAGATTAGCGCGTTCAATCAAACAAACAAACAAACTCTCCAGCTTTATAATATTAGTATAGATTATTAGTTTTTAGAATTTTTGTTTGTTTGTCTGTCTGGGACGGGGAAACCCTTACAAGAAAACCAGGCTTTGATGAAATATATGATGATGATAATTTTTAATACTGGAAAATATCTCATTTCTTAAAACTCTACAATAACCGTCAATAGTTACCTAACATAATACAAAATATACATAAATGACAAACAAAGAAAAACGTTTTGTTTTGTATATTTACCTAAGTGTTAGGTATAACCCTATCTGAAAATAGGTAGGCTATTTTTTATACCCCTAGGAGCTAGGTGATAGAGGCCCTAACCAAGATTTTTTTCATCCTAAATTTTCATCCCTCTACAAAGATCCTTCTACCGGGAGGAACCGCGGGGTTAGTATTTAACCGACTTCAAAAAAGGAGGAGGTTATTATATAAATAATTCCTACATTGTTTTAAATAATCGCTTATATTTCATATTATATACTATAGAATACATCTTTTTTTCTCGACCACATCGTCAATGCCGTAACAATATTTGCTTCTTCAATACAACTTGGCCTCACACTATTGTAAGCTAATAAACATTATTATCGTGTCCGTTTTGATAGGAATTTCGTTAGTTTCAGGGTCATATCCGGAATCCGTACTAATATTAATAGGAAAGTAAGTCTGTCTGTTACTATGTTTAATCTGCTGAACTGATTTAGTTGAATTTGGTGTGGAAATAGTTTGAAATTGAGATGCTGTGAAGGAATTAGGATAGTTTTTATTCCGGAAATCATCCGTTAAAGAGTGGAAAGGGAAAGAAAGTTCTTATGGAAAATCAATAATTTCTCAATAAAAGGATGGAGGGTAAATATGAATATTAGAAATAATACTTACTATATTTTTTGGTATTTTGAACTACCATCCATCACTCCAACCATTCATTACTCGGTATTTTAAGTGTATCACTACTAGCATTTTACTCGTCTCTGCCCGCGTTTTAAAGACCGGAAACCAAAGACCAAGTTCTTATATAGTAGTTTTAAAGATCTAAGCATACATAGGAACAGACAGACAGTGAAGCGACTTTATTTTATACTATGTAGTGGCAAGAAAATGGCTATTTTTGTAACTAATTTGTTTCCACTAAACGGGTTTAAAAAATAAATAAACTGAATGGAAAATTCTGCACCAAAAAACCAGAAAAACACCGAGGTGTTAAGAATAACTTAATTATAATATATTCAAAATCCTATTATTAACTCAGACTTTGGGAAAATTTAGACAGCAATAGAAGCCGCTATCATTTTAAATTCAATCAAACATAGTATATGTATGATTGAATCTTTAAAACTATGCAACGGATCCGGAACCCGCTTCCCTATTGAACTTGCCTTTGAGTCAATTTAAATCAAAAATTAATAATACGTTATTGAATAAAGCTTATTACACTATAGCGGAATACCTAGTAGATGTAAATGTGTGGGATTAGTGACTGGTTGTGTCTCACGTAGGATAAATAAATAAATTGTAATACAATATTGTTACCAAATATTTTTTTGAAAAGAGCAACTGTTGAGTTTCTCGCCGGTGGTAGTTTACTCACAGACTTACAGACTGACTTTTAATTTTGATAATGTAAAAATGACGTTTCAAAAGAGCTTGTAAAAGTCTATTTGAATAAAGAATATTTTGATTTGATTTGATTCACTCGCGCTAAATCTAGAGACAAGCCCGAGCGAAGCGAAGGTGAGTCGCTAGTTTGTAATAATCATGTACATAATAATCAACAAATTTATATAAAAACTAGCGACTCGCCCTCGCTTCGCTTGGGCTTTTTCCTAGATTTAGCAGAGGCAAAGCCTGCGGGATCCGCTAGTTATGCATATAAACCTTCCTCTTGAATCACTCTATCTATTAAAAAAACCGCATCAAAATCCGTTGCGTAGTTTTAAAGATTTAAGCATACATAGGGATATAGGGACAGAGAAAGCGACTTTGTTTTATACTCGTGACTGCCAAAGGCTTCTCTCGCGTAAGTGTCTTAAAGGTAAGTTGCGTCCATGTCTAGCAAAATTTTATCGAAATCCGTTCAGACATCTTGTTTTGACACAGTTCCTTACACTTACTCGTAATTAATTAGTAATTTTGGTAAAGATTTCACTATACAATACAATAATCACTACATAGTATAAAACAAAGTCGCTTTCTATGTCCCTATATCCCTATGTATGCTTAAATCTTTAAAAATACGCAACGGATTTTGATGCGGTTTTTTTAATAGATAGAGTGATTCAAGAGGAAGGTTTATATGCATAACTAGCGGATTCCGCGGCTTTGTCTGTGCTAAATCTAGGGAAGAGCCCGAGCGAAACGAGGGCGAATCGCTAGTAAATTATAAGTTAACAACACCTTTGTCATAATTTGAACAAATCCTACTTACTGTGCCAGCGTCGTGGGTTCGAATCCCATCTAGTTCCATAAGCTACTTTGTGTTTATGATAACAGGTAGTTACATACTTTACACATATATAACTTTAAAAAATATAAACACCCATGACAGGAGTACAAAAATTCTCAACACATAAATAAATGTCCCCCGAAGGACTCGAACCCGTGACCGCACCAAAAATAGAGTCACAGCCAGAAACCAGAAAGGGCTTACTCGATAAAGTAACATTATAAGTTTACTCTCATGACTCACGTATACGTGGGAGACCAAGGTTTGCTTGCCTATTTATAACGATGGTTGGTACATATTAATAAGGTAAAATACATTATTATATATTCACGAGATATTACTTATATTGTAAGAGTTAAAATATGAGTGAGTCAGTTAGTAAGTTTGTTCTTATGCAACCGAATAATTATTGGTTAATAACCAAAAATGAGGCTAACATTTTTTTGATTTAACTAAAGGTCGTCAATAGTTAAAAAAAACAGAAAATTGGTTTATAATTAAGAAAATTTACTTAGTTTTTTATAACTTTATAAATAGAAAGTCCTTTTGATTCAACTTTTTTTATTATGTACAAGCAATAGTTTTTAAGCCTATGTATTACTCGAGGTCATAACTGATCTGTGTACTAAATTACATCGAAATCAGTCCAGCCGTTTCTGAATGAAGATGAGACAAACGTTCGCACTCATAAAGTGGTTCGATATTCGTATTTATATAATGATTTTATAAATAATAATATGATCTATGTATAATATATTCATTTAATTGTCTTTAAGGAATTATGTGAAATTTCAACGTTTACTAAGTATGTGTTTTTTTTATTTTTGTAAACGAACTTGGCGATTTTTTACTTTATATATTTCTTTATATTACATACATACTGTACTGTTTAGAGAGAAATATGTTGGGACATTATTACACACAGAGCCATCTAGTTCCGTGGTAAGCTACAAAGGAAGCTTGTGTTACGGATACCAGATAGTTGAATACATACATATTATAAATATAAACACCCATGACTAGAGTACAAACATCCGAGTTTAATAAATTCATGCCAACAGCGGGATTCGAACCCGCGACCGCTGATGCAAGAAAGTAGGGTCACTACAAACTAAATCGTGTCGTCAATGGTTATAATACCGAGTAAAACCAATGGTTGCGACTAAAATAAGCAGTCTAGGTCTAACGTAGGTTGCAAGGCGTTTGAAAGTGATGACATAGAGTGTCAAGAATGGAGGTGGGTGTTTGCTTTGGAAATGCTTTATATCATACTAGCGACTCGCCCTCGCTTTGCTCGGGCTTTTCCCTAGATTAAGCACAGGCAAAGCCGCGGGATCTGCTAGTTATGCATATAAACCTTCCTCTTGAATCTCTCTATCTATTAAAAAAAACCGCATCAAAATCCGTTGCGTAGTTTTAAAGATTTAAGCGTACATAGGGATATAGGGACAGAGAAAGCGACTTTATTTAATACCTACTATAGTGATGTATTTTTAAACGACTTCAAAAAAGGAGAAGGTTATATGTTCCACTGTATATATATTTTTTTATGTATGTTCACTGATTTCTCCGCCAACTGTGGGCCGATTTCAAAAATGTCTCTCTTGCTCTGTAGGGTATAGTTACGAAGGGGTCCCATTGTCACCAATTCAGGTTCTGGTGATAGGACCCCACGGAAATCGAGGATAAATCTCAAAATTTATAGGCACCTATTATGTTTTTGATATATTTTCTAAAACTGATAAAGCTTTAATTAGATTATATATAGGCACTGTCTGTAACAAGTATATAAACCCCTGAGACCTTAGTCTCTCCCGTGACCATGTGCGCTGTAAAGCATTCGAAACGTCGGAAACCAAAAATCAAAATAACTCCGCGACAAAATCCGAAAAGATAGCTTCATTTATAATGTAAAATATTCGCGTAAATCTAAGAAAGTACTATTTTAAGATACTTTTTCTAATTTTTTCTTTTGGGGGTATAATTTGTAGCTTAGTGTAGCCGTTTCTTACTATAAAATATTTCGTGTAAAACTATGATACTAATATCTATTTCTTATCTTTTCTAACCTAATATAAACGGCTGAACCGATTTAGATAGAATTTAGTATGGATATAGTTCGAGAACCTGGAAAGAAATAGGATTTTTTGACTAAAAGAGAGTGTGATGATGCGAACTGCGGGTAAAAACTAGTGTTAGTGGGTAGTAACTAGTAACTAATCCATATGATACTTAGATGTTACCTAAAATGGTAATGCGACCTCATCCTACATATTACCCATCTATTTGTCACTTACTGACTATTGTTGGAATAATCTAAGTTATGTCAACTTTTTTCTTGTTTATTTCACATATGGTATTTTATAATTAATATTATAAACAGGAAAATTTGTATTTATGTTTGTTAAAGTAAAATTAAAGATCCGCTGAACCAATTCAGATGAAATTCAGTGTGAAGATAGGTGGTGGTATAAGACTCATGATACTAATATGTAAATTATATATCCAATACCGTAGATCACACATGTACTAGAACTGATGCATGCCCCAGCGGGATCGAACCCGCGACCACTGGCATAGCATCGTGCCGTCTCTTTTCGTCTCGTAATTTATTATACAAACATTTGTTTACGGCCTCCAAAACAATAATCGGATGATAAATTATCGATATAACAAAAAATATCGATGTCTTCGTACATCACTTACGTCATACATTCAATGAAATTCTTATGAAAGCCTTCAAAAAGGTCGATTGTTTGTTTCCTTTTAAATTTTTCTCTCAGTTCATTATATATGCATAAATACATAATTGTTTAAATTAATTTGTCTGTATAGTAATAAGCTTTCTGTGATTTTAGTCGAATATTTTAATTTGAACCTTTCAATTACACGTTATTACACATTAAAAAATATGTATTCGTCTATTCTTATTATAATTATTTTTACAGCAAATATTTCCAGCAATAATTTCAGCAGCTATCTATACTAATATTACAAAGCTGAAGAGTTTCTTTGTTTGTTTGTTTGTTTGTTTGGTTGGTTGAACGCGCTAAACTCAGGAACTACTGGTCCGAATTGAAAAATTCTTTTTGTTTTGGATAGTCCGTTTATCGAGGAAGGCTATAGGCTATATTACATCACGATGTGACCAATAGGAGCAGAGCATCAATGAAAAATGTTACAAATACGGTAAAGGCGGGCGTTAGTTCTGCGAGGTACCATAATTATAAATAAAGAATTTGGTTTCCGGCCCCTAGAACGCGTGCGAAACCGCGGGAAATGCTAGTATATTATAAAACCTACACTGTCCTCATCGATTAAACAGAACTTATAAAACCTTATCCCACCCATTTTACAGCGTCAGTCAATACAACTCCCAATAAATTAAATCAATAATAGAATAAAAATAGTCAATACCAGTCCATATTCTTTATGCGCGATAAATAAATAAAAGTTAAAAGTTAGTCAAGTGCGAGTTGGCGGACTTCACATGTCTTTCGAGAGCTTGCGAAGTTTTCAGATGTGCAGGTTTCCTCACGATGTTTTCCTTCACCGTTAGACAAGTGGAAGATTTGAACCTGCTTCCCTCTGTTACCAACACAAGTGTGTTTTACTGGGCTACTAAGTGTTGGATTTTTCGTGATTTTGGCGAAGTATTTTTTGCTCAACTGGTACACTTTGAAGCAATTATCAACAAAGTTATATTAAATTAAAAAAAAACAATCAGCTTTAATGAAAAACAAACGTACATACATACAACATTTCGCACTTAAATTACTAGTTGTGACTCTTATTATAAGCACATATAAGGACGTATATTCGTTACTTCAAGTTGAAATAGGTGAACTGATTTGGATGTTTAGTTTCCAGATAAGTCTAGGGATGTACTAGGGCGGAGTAAGGGTATGTAGCTAGTTAAGCAAAATCTTATATATAAAATTCTCGTGTCACGGGGTTCGAACTTGAACTCCTCCGAAACGGCTCGACCGATTCTCATGAAATTTTGTGAGCATATTGAGTAGGTCTGAGAATCGGCCAACATCTATTTTTCATCCCCCTAAATGTTAAGGGTAGTCCACCCCTAAATTTTTATTTTTTATTTTTTAGACAATTTTTTTTCCTACAGATCAACCCAATGCGGTTGATTAGCAATTAAAAAAATGAACGCGAGCGAAGCCGCGGGTACAGCTAGTTTTAATATAAAAATAATATTTTTTATGTTGTTTTGTCTGTAGAATACACCGGTGTGGGAAAATATATGAATGAGATATTTATTTTGAAATACATTAACTTTAAAAGGAAACTATAAAATTAAATAGTCTATTTAAAGTTTTCTGTGGGAATATCTTGATATGATAAGAATTGTCTTTAATAATAAAAATCTGTATAATAATAATTATAGTAATAATAATTTGTAGTTATGGGTGTTTATATTTATAATATGTATGTATTTAAAGTTATATATGCGTAGTATACCAACTATATGGTATCCGTAACACAAGCCTCGTAGCGTACGATTGAACTAGATGCAGATGCTGTGTGTTAAACAAACAACACAAATACGTACATATTTTCTTATATTTTTATATGATTTTACATGTAGTTATAATATAATTTAATAGCATTTTAAGAAAATCGATTAATCCAATGATTTTTACGCTAAGGTCGTATCGTATATCATATCGTATCTACGTAAATCGTGAGCGAGTCATTAGTAAATGCAATATCCCGATTTGTAAAAATTGGCGATGTTTGAGGTCATACAAAGATACTATAGGAAACGGAATTTTAAGTTTTTCTCGAGATTACTAATTTCTTTGGTGACTTTACCAATTTTCTTCCAAAACACTTTGGAGTATTAATGAAGTTCTCCTGACAGATTACGGCAAAGTTCGGTCAATCTCATTGAGGCTAGTTATCAGCGCGGGAGATATTATAGTGCAGACACAAGTGCACTCTCTATTCCTATCACACTCATACTCCGGTGAGACGACTGTTCGACACGACCGGTGAGAGTTAAGGCGCAGAACCGATGCCTTTATACGCTCTGCCTCGGCACGGGATGTCACACCGCAAATTTCCCCACTTCGGGCTGTTACTGAAGCTGACGAAACAGAAAGACTCAATAATTAAACTTAGCCCGACCCGGGACTCGAACCCAAGACTCCCCCGTGTGCGACCGTACATGCTAGTTACTACATCACCGAGGCAGTTAAAGGAGTATTATGAATATCGGGAAAAAGCTCGTTTTGTAGTGACGTGCGTACACACAAATAATAATTCAAATCTTTCGAATATTTCCAAAAATTATTTTTTATCAAAAATGAAAACCGACTTCAAAACCTTAAAAATTGAAACTAAAAAGAAAAAAAAATAATTTTAATTACTTAGTTATTGTTGGAGTCGGTGCCAGCCAAGTTTTATCCTGCCTTTGCAATGAACTTTCGAACGGATATTTTGATTATATTTACAAATTGATACATTAATTAAATTGTATTAAGATTATTTTGCTTTGGCTGGCACCGACTCCAACAATAACTAAGTAATTAAAATTATTTTTTTTTCTTTTTAGTTTCAATTTTTAAGGTTTTGAAGTCGGTTTTCATTTTTGATAAAAAATAATTTATTTTTAATTTTTTTGTGGAAATTAGATATTATGTTTAAATATAATATTGCAATGCTAACTAAACTACTGCTCCAATAAGTCAGCGAAGTTTTGAAATGAACGACAATAGTCAATCCAGATTTGTCCACGTCTATTTTTCCACGTAACTCGTAGACGTTAATAAGATTTACATTCTATTATCAATCCACCTAATATCCTGAATGAATACGACTATCAGTTCATAAGTACGTATAATATTAAAAGAATTTTCTTTCAACTCCTAACCGTTGAGGAGATATACCTTACATCATCACAAATTCTTGAACAGCTTTAGAAAATATATGAAAAAGGTAATCAGTGCCGATAAAATTTAAGGGTTGCCCTCGATTTCTCTAGGATCCCATCATCAGATGCTGACTTGGTGACAATGAGAACATCTTGAATGTATACCCTACCGAACAAAAAGAAATTTTTAAAATCGGCCCACAATTCACGGAGAAATCGGTGAAAACACATAAACAACTATTGAGGAATTTTACCTTCCATCATCAGCTCATCCACATGAGATGATGATTTTCATACGTAAAAGCTTTATCGGGTTTAGAAAATATATCAAAAACATAATAGGTGCCTGTAAATTTTGAGAGTTGCCTTCGATTTCCCTGGGATCCCATCATCAGATCCTGACTTGGTGACAATGGGACCACCTCGGAACTATACCCTACCAATCAAAAGAAAAATTTTTGAAATCGGCCCACAGACGGCGGAGAAATCGGTGAACATACATAAAAAAAAAAATACATACAACGGAACATATAACCTACTCCTTTTTTGAAGTTTTTTTGAAGTCGGTTAAAAATACCAATAATCAAAACCCCGAGCACCTATAATAATAATTAATTCATATACCAATCATTTCTATCATGATTACCACTTGTCTTACGATAAAAGAAAACATCGTGAGGAAACCTGCATGTTTGAGAGAACCTAGCAAGTTTTCGAAAGACATACATATATGTCCACCAGGCACTTGTCCAGCGTGGTGGGCTATGGCCTGATCCCCCTCGGATTTTAGGGAAGCCCACCCCCAGCTATAGGACGTTAGTACACAAACACAACCGCCTCAACATTTCTGAACGAATCATTAATGTAACAAGTAATATTCCGCATGACACATCACTTATGTAAGTTGATAAATCAATTTGTCAATTTGTTAACATTTATTGTATAATTTACGCATTTTTCTGAGTTTTAAGGTCACATAACCTCTAACCTCTGTAAAAATTTTGCATCACATACCTATGTAATAGTCGATTGAAATTCTATAGGCCATGTGTCTAATTGGCGTTTTTATCATGAATACATGCTGGTAATGAAAGTTTGTTTGTTCGCACTTATCTTAGAAACAACCAACCGTGTTTGATAAATTTATTTGATAAATATGCTTATCTATGACTGTCAAACTCATTTTGAGGAAACGTTTGGCTTACTTTGTACTTGCCAATGGTCGCGTTTAGGGGGTTCCACCTGGAGGCATTCAGATGTGCACAAATGTTTGTTTCACTCATAAGTGTGGCAGTGGTAGCCCAGCGGTAATGTTGTTTCACTCATAAGTGTTAATATTTACAATATGTAGGCAGTGGTAGCCCAGCGGTAACGCGCTCGCTTGGATAACCGAGTGATGCGGGTTCAAATCCAGGTCTCGCACCTCTGATATTTTCATGTGCGAATCATTTCTATCATGATTACCGCTTGTCTTACGGTAAAGGAAAATATCGTGAGGAAACCTGCGTGTCTTAGAAAATCCTAGCAAGGTTTTCGAAAGACATGTGAAGTCCGCCAACACGCACTAGGCCAGCGCGGTGGATGGCCTGATCCCCCTCGTACTGAGGGAGGCCCGTGCCCAGCAGTGGGACTTTAAAATGGGCTGATTATGATGATGATGATGTATTTAAACTTGTATCCGTGTAGTGTATCAACTATATGGTATCCGTAACACAAGCCTCGTAGCTTACCATGGAACTTGATGGCTATTTATTTATTTATACTGACTGACAGTTAAAACGTATCTAGCTCGAACCCGAGCAAAGCCAGGGCGAGACACTAGTGACTAATAAGTAAAATAATTTGAATAAAATGGTGACGTTATATGTACAAAACTAATTATTGGGACGAATACACCGAAATATTTACTGGTTGCTCAAAATTATTAACTTTCAATTCTATTTTAATGGATTAAGGTACATTTTTGTATAGCAATTTGAGCTGTGTCATCACACATTACGAAAGGTGTCAGTTATCGTATAAATAATTTTGTTAAAAGTGAAATTTTTAACAACTTGTTATTATTTATTGTTGGTTAACTTGTTGGGGCGGAGGTCGTAGGTTCGGTTCAAAATGTAATGTATAATATTTGTGTAATCAACCCTTATTAATACTTCAAGCGCATCCCTTTATCGCTAGTAAAATTAGGTTTTGGAAACTTAGGTTCCCTCAGATATCCTAAGTTTTCCTTCACCTAAAGGTTTTCGGAATAAGCATATCTTACATTAAGCAATGGTAGTTTAGTAACGCGTTCCGGATCTCAAACCTGTGATATTTTCATGTGCGAATCATTTCTAACATGATTACCACTTGTCTATCTGTCTGAGATAAAAATTATACAAAAAATATGTTGGGACATTATTACACACAGCGCCATCTAGTTCTGTGATAAGCTACGAAGGAAGCTTGTGTTACGGATACCAGATAGTTGATATACTACATATATAAGTTTAAATACATACATATTATAAATACAAACACCCATGACTGAAGTATAATCATCCGAGTTTAACAAATGTATGCCCCCAGCGGGACTCGAAGTCACGACCACTGGCGCAAGAAAGTAGAGTCCCTACAAACTGAGCCAAACGTGCCAGCAAAGCAAAGTGGACTATGGCCTGATGCCCTCGGATTGAAGGGAGGCCCACCCTTAAAGGAACGATAAAAAGGGCTGAATACAAAAGCCACTTTTCTTTTGAAAACCCAACCTATTTCTGAGGTATTTTAAAACGATAATTGAACAAAACACCAATGAAGTCGTAGAAAATAACTAGTATAGTTTAAAATATTATATTACTATAGAATTTCAACGAAATGTAAATGTAAAATTTCAAAAACCAAACAAAAGTGGCTCGCCTTGATCGATTTCTGTATTAGTAGAAGAAAATGAACCAAATAAATTACGACACAACTATTAGTAAAATTAATTTGAATGAAAAGAGATTGTTTGAATATTTAATTTCTTTTCGTTTATAGACCACAAGGACGAATACACATTAAAATGTACTAAAAACATGGTTCTAATGTAGGTAGAGTATATAAGGAATATAAAAATAATACAACTCTAAACGAGTCGAATATTTATACATTGATTATCAAATAAAAAATAATTATTTTTTGGACTATCTAATTGAAATAAAATTACAAGCATTTCCCGCGGCTTCGCACGCGTTCTTAAGACCGGATCCCAAATTCTGAGTCGCGCGGTATGGTACCTCGCAGAACTAACACCCACCCTTCCCGTTTTTGCAACATTTTTCATTGATGCTCCGCTCCTATTAATTATAGCGTGATGTTATATAGCCTATAGCCTTCTTCGATAAATGGACTATCCAACACAAAAGTAATTTTTAAATTCGGACCAGTAGTTTCTAAGATTAGCGCGTTAGCGCGACTGGAGTACAAACATTCGAGTTTAACAAATGAATGCCTCCAGCGGGACTCGAACCCGCGACCTCTGGCGCAAGAAAGTCGGGTCACTACAAACTGCGCCAAATGCGTCGTCAAAGTTAGTTATATATATAATATATATTATATATTGTACAGAAATATGAATATACTACGACAGACTGATGGTATGGGATATCTCTTAGACACCTTGATCTATAGGAATATAACTCATGACCTTTGACGTATAATCTGAATAAATCATACACAAATTTCGATAGGTGACCTAGAAAGAACTAGACCGATCAATTTCGCCATTCGGCTGTTTGTCTTGACCCGGGGTCGAACTCGTGATCTCAACCAACCCTTTCCAAACACCTTATATATTTACGTCAAATGGTAAATACGTATTCGATAACACTCTAAACGCATTTTATAAATGGATTTTTATTGTACACTAGCGTCTCGCCCTCGCTTCGCTTGGGCTTTTTCCTAGATTTAGCACAGGCAAAGCCGCGGGATCCGCTAGTTATGCATATAAACTTTCCTCTTGAATCACTCTATCTATTAAAAAACCGCATCAAAATCCGTTGCGTAGTTTTAAAGACTTAAGCGTACATAGCGGGACAGAGAAAGCGACTTTGTTTTATACTATGTAGTGATATGAAAAGTATATACATACTATGTAAAAATTGGTGGACAGATAATGATTGAATTTAAAACATAGTATATTTAGCGCGAGAGAAGCCGCGGGTTCCGCTAGTTATACAAATAAACCTACTTCTTGAATCACTCAATCTACTAAAAATCCGCATCAAATTCTGTTGCGTAGTTTTAAAGATCTTAGCATACGTAGGGACAGATAGACAGAGGGAAGCGACTTTGTTTTATACTATGTAGTGATGACCTGGAGTAACAGTGTTAGAAACCCATGTGAAGCAAGGTAAAGCACTAGTGAAAGTGCAAATCATTTAATTATTTTCTTGATACAAGATCTTTCTAGGAAACGAAAAATGACAATTGAGGGTAGTTCTACCCTAAAGTATGTATTATAGACTATCTAGATCTACTAGACCTATTTTTGACTGGCTGGCCGGACTAGGCCTTGTAAAGGGTTAAACGAATAAATGAAAGAGAAAGAGACAGAAAAGTGGAAGAGAGTTAAATGAGTAAAGGAGACAGATAGAAAAAAGGGAGAGAATATAAATTTAAAATATTACATTGTATAATAATAATTTTATATAAGTATGCACTTATATGACCTTTCCACTTGTAACGATGTAATCATATCTTTGAAGTAGATCTCAACCTACTTGTTATAGTCTTATTGACTTTAAACTTTTTAATGTGAAATCCGCATATGTAATTTAATGTCTTTTTGCTCTAATAACAAAATTACTATTACGGTTTGAAAATATTTAACTAGCGACTTACCCTCGTTTCGCTCGGATTTGTCCCTAGGTTTAGCGCGAGCAAAGCCACGGGTCAAAGCTCACTTTTGAAGTCGGTTAAAAAGTTACTCAAGTTACGCTTTATAACATTAGCTATATGCGAGTGAAAGTCCCGTCAAAATCGGTCCAGCCGTTTCGGCCGGAAGAAACATATAGACAGACAAAAATTTTTAAATTTTTTGAAGTTTGTAATGAATATACTTTTTTTTTTAAATGTGTGAAAATTAATTTTATTATTCACTTCTTTTCACTTACTCACAGTATGAGTGAGTTACCAGAAACACGCCTTTTTAAAATGTATACTACTAATAGTAAGATATATTTATAGTCAGCCCTCAGCAGTCTACCACAATTTCTTCTTTGACCACATTAGTGTCGCCAGCTGGAGCCAGCGTTTTGTCTACGATCGGCGCTCGACTTTTATAATACTTATTACTGATGTTCTTTCAAATATTCTCCGCCCATTTCATAGTATTCTTCCTTAGAAATACTTTTATATACATTTAGTTAAAAACAATAAGTTTAAAATTAAAAACAGACTTCAATTTTATTTATATGCATAAATGATAACTACAATATTTTTTGTCTGTCTGTTTGTATGTCTAAAATATTTAATGTAGGTACATTAAGTAGCGACTCACCCTTACTACGCTTGGGTTCGTCTATAGATACATTGGAGCTGTTAGAATAGATTTCTCAGAAATAAATTATTTTCTCCGTTTTTTTCTACTATAATATGCAATGACGTATTATATACAGACACGTTATCAACCAACATCTCGGCGCTTAAAAACGGCGAAAATTTTGTAAACATACGCGTGAAATGACACATTTTTGTCCTTAACTTTTGGGGTATAATTTGTACATCCTCTGAAAACACACGATGGCATGTTTTCTTTATGTTTTGCATAGGTTTTCACTCACGATATAAATTAAAAACAAACATAGCGTCGCGCGACAGGTTGGTGCGTGACTGAGCGCAATGTGGCCAATTGGCTTCATTTCATGTTGCCATTTTAGAGTGCGGACAACGTATCTATAATTTTATACATCATTGATAATATGCATGTATTATTCACATAAACCTTCCTCTTGAATCACTCTATCTATTGATGAAAACCGCATTAAAATCAGTTGCGTATTTTAAAAAAATCTAAGCGTACAGACGGAAAGCGACTTTGTTTTATACTATGTAGAGATTTATTGCTTCAAAATAAATACACTGTTACTAAGTTAAGCATGTACTGCTGTGTACGTAAATAAGTTGTGTAATATTTTAAGAGGTTATGTTTCGAGTTCTATAAGAAAGTACCTATATATATTCGTAAATCGTACATATGTAAAGACAGTTAAGTAATTTTATATATATATACTCACTCATCACAAAATATCGAAAATCGCTTGACGAATAAAGATGAAATTTGGCAGGGAACTAGTATATAGTTAGTAGACGTCAGCTCAAAACGGATTGTGCGACAGGGCCGTATTAAGGAGGTCTAAGGGTCTTGCTAGTTTGTATGAAAGTTTATTTTATGTGATACGAGCGAGCGAAGCAAGGTTGAGTCACTAGTTCTATACATATAATTCTGTCTTTTGTAATATTACTAGAAGTATTGTTGAAATTTTCATTTCTACCAAATCTTTTCAGCCATTACAACTAACATACGCACAAACAAATTTTCGCATACATAATAGTAGCTCGTTCGTAACGTTCGTTCATAATAATAGAGTACGCAGTTAAAGTTAAAATTACAATACAAACTCAGTTAAATTATATTCTCGGCCACATGGTAATGAAAGATTGGTATCTGGAGTTCTATTATAATTTATAACGTATTCGATAAAACATGGGAATCTTTTAACAATAGTTTTAATATTTATTTTTTAATTATATACATAATATGTATACACTTCCGTAATTAGAGCGGAACTTTTATAGGACCTAAAATATATCCCTTTTTGGAGTCGGTTAATTTTATTGCATTGAAACCTTTTTAACGTCCCACTGCTGGGCATGCCTTTAATAGGAGGGAGAAAACTGCAAGTCTGAATAGAGATAGGTTGTGATAGATGATCTCTGATCTCGGCCAAAAGCTACTTTTTGAAATAATAATCATTATCATAATATCATTAAATATTTAATTATCAAACGCGGATGACTTCATAACATACGGATTATAACGTAACGTAATACGGATACTTGTTACCAATGTATCCGTTACGAGTGTACCCGTAAGTTGTAACTAAGCGAAGTTATCAGCATAATTTCATAACAAGAACTATAAAATGATTTGTAAACATGTCTTCTACGATTAATTACCGCATTATCTCACAAGGTCGCGGGTTCATTTAATTGCATCTCGGTGAGAAAAATGAACTTCCTATTTCAATGTTGATAAAATTTTGTATCAAAAATTCATATTTTATGTGCTGAGTTGAGTGGGGATGGGACTAAGGTTCGATTTTTTCACGTCTTTATTCTAAAATAATGTGAAATCAAATCTAATCAACTATAATACTTTCTTAGGTTTACGCGAATATTTGACATTATAAATGAAACTATCTTTTCGGATTTTGTCGCGGATTTATTGAAAGACTCGTCTCTCTCGTGATCATGATTGCTGTAAAGCATTCGAAACGTCGGGAACCAAAAATCCAAATAAATCCGCGACAAAATCCGAAAAGATACTAATCAACTATCTTCAAGCTATTTGGAATCATCACTCATATTTAAATTACACGGACATACTAACGTCCGTGAGGAATCTACCACTTATTTGATGAACACCACTTTTTACCTCTTTATTTGGATAAAATTTAGTATATAGATAAATAAAATAAATAAAGCCTTATATTTCTTGCAAAGTAAAGTTCCAAAAGAAAAAAAATTAAATATACAAATAGATTGACAAAAATAGAGGAAGGTTAGTTATTTGGAAAAAGATAGTGTCATTATTATCGAAATGCCAAATCAATAGTTTTTAGAATTTTTGTCCGTCTGTGACGTCCGAGAAAACCACTGGACGGATTTTGATGGTATTTGGTTTGATGATAGCTGGTTGATTGATACTACTATTATAAAGCAGAAGAGTTTGTTTGTTTGTTTGGTTGAACGTGCTAATCTCAGAAACTAATGGTCCGAATTGAAAAATTCTTTTTGTGTTGGATAGTCCGTTTATCGAGTACATCACGCTATGACCAACAGAAGCAGAGAACCAATGATAAATGTTGCAAAAACGGGATAAAAAATAACGCAAGATAAGCGGTGGCGAGGAGAGAGGTACGCCGGTAGCTCTGCTAGGTATTTGGTTTCCAGCCTCTAGAACGCGGGCGATGCCGCGGGAAATGCTAGTACTATATATAATTTTTACTTATATACTTACTAAACATACATCTTAATATATATAAATCTCGTGTCACAATGTTTGTCCTCAATGGACTCCTAAACCACTTAACCGATTATAATAAAATTCGCACACCATGTGCAGTTCGATCCAACTTGAGAGATAGGATAGTTTAAATCTCAAATTATAGTCGCAATTTTAATTTATTGCTAATTATTTGTCTGTTATTATTTGACAGTCACAATTATCTGTTAACTT
The DNA here is from genome assembly GCA_905231865.2 of Boloria selene. Classification (NCBI taxonomy): domain Eukaryota; kingdom Metazoa; phylum Arthropoda; class Insecta; order Lepidoptera; family Nymphalidae; genus Boloria; species Boloria selene. The sequence goes on from HG993161.1 coordinate 824,941, forward strand.
CAAATGATTCTAACAGATGTCGATACCTTTCGACTGGGTTGAGTAAGTAATCAATATATGGCGCTGCTATGGTAAATCTACGAACGTGTCATATAAGCTACATTTTAACAGCATAATTACCACGTGAATTGAAATTATTATAAAATTAAGTATTATTAAAAAATTTAAGGCGGGCGAAGCCGCGGGTACTGCTAGTACTGTTATATAATATTATAATTTTGAGCTAATAACCGTTAAAACGTGTATAGAAACGAACCCAAGCTAAGCGAGGGTGAATCACTAGTTCATATGATCATACAATAACACGCTGAGCAGCCAAGCGAAGCAACATAAATGACAGTAAAAAACACATTTTTGCCACTATTTTGTTACAAAAATAATCTACTTAATTAATCAAAATTTAATTAAATGTTTCCAGTAACATCGTATTTTTAAGTTTTTTCAAAATAAGACCAGGTAATTTATACTAATGTTATAAAGAGATAGAGTTTGTTTGTTTGAACGCGATAATCTCAAGAACTACTTGCCCGATTGAAAAAATGCTTTTTGAATTAATATAAAGGGCCTTTATATCATCATGCATTTATTTAACCCTACTGTGCCAGCGGTCGCAGGTTTGAGTCTCGCTGGGGGCATTCATTTGTTGAGCATGAACGTTTGTACTCCAGTCATGGGTGTTTATATTTTTAATATGTATGTATTTATCTATATATGTAGTGTATCAACTATCTGGTAACCATAACACAAGCCTCGTAGCTTACCACGGAACTAGATGGCGCTGTGAGTAAACATGTTCCAACATATTTATTTATTTTATATACATATATCTATATATATTACAGTCTATCTTCAACGGAACTAGATGGCGCTAAATGTAAAAATTTCCCAACTTTGACTTAGAAAATTTACTCATTTTATATATATATATATAATCTATCTTTTCCGTACTTATATCAAAACGCGTCTAGAAACACGAGCGAGTCTGGGGCAAGTCGCTAGTCATACACAAGTAAAGCTTAAACAGCCGGTCTTTACATCGTAAAATGTAAATAACATGAGCTCAGAACGAGGTATTTATGATGAAACTACAAACTTATTCATTTTATTTACATATATACAATTAGACGACACGTTACAATGACTTTGTTATAATCTTTATTTCTAAGACGAATCCTTTTTATGTAAGTTTTTGTAGTTTAAATTATGTTAAAATATAATATTCACGAATAAACTTTGCAATTTTTGAGGTATTTCCAGTTTCGTCTGTATAATGGCGTATCCGGTTGATGTCACAGATATTTTGTAACAGTATGTATGAAAAACTTACATATAAATAAAATTGAAGTGTCTGTTTTTAATTTCAAATTAACAGCTTTTTACTAAATGCATATGAAATATATACGGTAGTAACCAAAAAAAAAATCAATTTTTAAAATATTTGTCTGTCTGTTTGTTCCGGCTAATCTCTGAAACGGCTGGACCGATTTTGACGGGACTTTCACTCGTAGATAGCTAATGTTATGAGGAGTAACTTAGGCTACTTTTTTTTAATTAGAAAATTACATAAATGTTCAATTTATTATAACTTACGCCCAGCGAAGCAGGACTGATTTGCTAATATATAGTATAAAAATTAATTGGTGTTTATTTGTCTAGTAAAATTCAGAAAGGGCTAAACCAATTTTGGTAATTGTTTTATTAACTAGATAGAGTTTGATACGTCATCGAGAAATCTATCGAAACTAACCGTTATAACAAAGGCAGGGACGAAATCAAGCGAAGCGAGGGCGAGAAGCTATTAATATATTTTGAGAAAAGCGTTTATTTTCTAAAAGAAAGAATGAGTAAATATTGTTAATGATACGACATCACTACATATTATAAAACAAAGTCCTCCGCAGCGTCTGTCTGTTCGCGATAAATTCAAAAACTACTGCACCGATTTTCATGCTGTTTTCACCAATGGATAGAGTGGTTCTCGAGGAAGGTTTTAGTACATAATTTGTCAAGTTTATTGTATACATATACTAATGGAATCCGCGACTTTGCTCGCGCTAAATCTAGGGATGAATCCAAGCGAAGCGAGGGTGAGCCGTTAGCGGACATAAAAACCGCAAATGGCTATTTTAAAATTAACAATGACGATTGTATAGAATTACTTTTCTTGGAAATGTAACATCCGTATATCTAACTAATATGATAAAGTTGAACAGTATGTTTGTTTGAACGAGCTAACCTTCGGAACTAACCACCAGACCGCCACCACTACCACCTTTTTTGTATTGAAAGATCCAAATTTTAAATATTTGTAAAGGTAGGTTTGGTGAGCAAAGCCACGTGAAAAAATAGTTTGAAAGACTAGTTCTAATGTAAACTACTCGTATTAGGGCCGGTTTTTGTAACAATTACAAATTAAGTATTAAATTATTTATACGAAGTTCTTCTTCTTCCATTATCCTCTAAGGTTCAGTTTTTACGACTTTGTATTAAAGCTTTTATCAGTACAAATAACATGATTTTGAGTTAAGTTTTGACTAGTAAGTCAGTCAGTTAGTAAGAGTTACATAGAAAAATATAGGCATATTTTTTTTTGTAGAGACGTTAACTTTATGTACGAGTATTGACTAAGTTGTTTTAAAATTTCAATCGGATTGGTTTTTGATTATTTTTCATATACATGTATTATTTGAAAGTTGTTTTATTATGATATATAATTTAATTTGTTGTTAATATACATTTGATGCTTAACGTACTTAAAAAATTTTTGTTTGTAATTAATTAATTAAAAAAAATTAAGAGTTTAAGAAAAAATTTAAGATTATTAAAAGGAAATAGAATGGTTTTTTATCCCGAGGATAACCTTAAGGGGGTGAAAAGGAAGATAATTGATAAATGAAACTATCATTTCGGACTTTGTTGCGGATTTATTTAGATTTTTGGTTCCCGACGTTTCGAATGCTTTACAGCGCACATGGTCACGGGAGAGACTAAGGTATTTGACGTCTCAGAGGTTTATGTACTTGTTATAGACACCTACCCACAGTAAATTGATTTAAAAAAAATCCGAAAAAATAGCTTTATTTATAATGTCAAATATTCGAGTAAAACTAAGAAAGTATTATTTGATTGATAAAACTTAGGGACAAATCCGAGCAAAACAAGGGTATGTAGCTAGTTTTATAAGTATATAGTACGTTTAAATAAGATATATAATAATTCCATTTAATATTGTTTATTGCTTTTACTCAATTACTAGTTATAGAACTAATAAATCATTTTCTTATCATTCTTATTTATATTTACGTTTGTTTGTTAGTTTAATGTTTAATCTATTATGTTTTTTAAATTAAGATTTCTATAATTAATTTAATTTAATATGATATAATATTACGAAATACAATTAATAAAATTAATTTTTAAAAGCTTATTAAAATTCTATTGTCATTTTTTTATGGAAAAGACATCAACGGGTGCTCGAAATTTTGAAGCTCTATTTTAATTAAATTTTTTTATTCATATTTTAAAAATTAACTTCTTCCTTAACATAATTAACATAAAATATAAATTTAATTTACACAAAAATATTTATTGAGAAAAAATATTAAATAATAAAATAAATTGATAATTGTTATAATTAAATTATCAAAAAGCCCTCATATTTTAAAATTAAAAATATTAATAAAAAGAATAAAAAAAACCGTCTAAACCGATACATAGAGCCACAACCATCACTATCTCTATTCTCTATCTCACTAAAAAGCACATAATAGAGAGGGAGAAAATAAAAAAAATCAACTCACATGTAGACACACAAACACTACACAAACACTGTGTCTGACGTCAAACGTCCACACTGACGGTTACTTATGAAATAGCCGAAGTATGCGTTCGACCCATTCTTATATACTTGGGTTTTGTAATGTCGCGTGACCTTTAAAGAATGAAGTGCTTAAAAGATGCTGGCTTTATCACGTAGTTTTGTTCAAAATGTATTATAATAACCCCTTTTTTATGTAGGGGGTCCTGATTTTGGCATAATAACCCCTTTTATATGTTAGGGGCTTATGAATTTAGTGATGAACCCCTATATTGATTGGGGGTCACACAATTGATTGGTTCTTTCTGTATTAAATTAGTAGTCTTAAAATTTTAATTGGACGTCTCTATGTAGAGCTATAATAAATATATTATACATAAATTGACGACACGTTTGGCTCAGTGGGTAGTGACCCTGCTTTCTGCGCCAGCGGTCGCGGGTTCGAGTCCCGCTGGGGGCATACATTTGTTGAGCACGAATGTTTGTACTCCGGTCATGGATGTTTATATTTATATTATGTATGTATTTAAACTTATATATGTTTAGTATATCAACCATCTAGTATCCATAACACAAGGCTCGTACCTTATCGTAGAACTAGATAGTGCTGTGTGTAAATGTCCCAACATATTTATTTTATTTTAAATACTAGCAAAAAGCTGAGCTTTGTGAGGACTCGCATAGTTTTCCTACGTATTTCTACATATATTCAAAACACCACTGTATATATATAGTATAAAACTGAAAATTTTTATGATATAAATGATTTCAAAACCTTTTGTACAGTAGAGTTTCCATTTATAGTGTTGGCACAAAATGTAAACGAAATAATTAAAAAAAAAAATAAAAAAAGAGAAACATCTAAACTAATTTGAACGTTTTTTTCAAATATCATGTTTTTATAACTTCACTAGATTTAGCGCGAGCGGTTCAAAATAAAATTAAAATTGAGGGGCGTTACAAGTCAGTGAGGGAATGATTAGATAGCATTTTTGTTTGAAGGAAATAAAAAAATAAAATATGTTAGGACATTATTACAACAGTGCCATCTAGTTCAGTGGTAAGCTACGAGGCTTGTGTTACGGATACCAGATAGTTGACATACTACACATAAATGAAACTATCTTTTCGGATTTTGTCGCGGATTTATTATGATTTTTGGTTCCCGACGTTTCGAATGCTTTACAGCGCACATGGTCACGGGAGAGACTAAGGTATTAGACGTCTCAGGGGGTTATATACTTGTTACAGACAGTGCCTACCCACAATTTTTTACAAATATTCAAAATGATAGACTATAAAATTATACATTTCAATTCTATACTTTTAAGATTTTAAAATTTTAAATTATATTATATTATAAAATATATTATAAATATATATAAATGAATGCAAAACTTGCTTAAGTATAAAATTCGATCTATAAATATATTTATGTATAGAAAATTCCCATGTCAGAATGTTTGTCCGTGATAAGCTCCGAAACTTATTATATGTTGGGACATTGTTACAACAGCGCCATCTAGATCCGTGGTAAGCTACGAGGCTTGTGTTACGGATACCAGATAGTGTATTGCAATTTTGTAGTGTATTTAGGGTTCTAAAACGTGTGTAAAACAAGGAACTAATAAATAAATAATAAATAAATATGTTGGGACATTATTACACACAGCGCCATCTAGTTCCGTGATACCAGATAGTTGATATACTACATATATAAGTTTCAATACATACATATTGTAAATATAAACACCCATGACTGGAGTACAAACATCCCAATTTAACAAATGAATGCCTCCAGCAGGACTCGAACCCGCGACCGCTGGCGCAAGAAAGTAGGGTCACTACAAACTGCGCCAAAAGTCTAAATATAATAAGAAGAATGATCTAATATCCTTTTCATATTGATGTATTGAATTTTAATGAAATCTGATACAGATTAGTCCAATGTTGCATGCTTTTATGAATTCTTAGAAGTATAAATATATATGTTGTTGGGCCATTATCACACACAGCGCTATCTAGTTCTGTGGTAAGCTACAAAGAAGCTTGTGTTACGGATACCAGATAGTTGATATACTACATATATAAGTTTAAATAAATACATAATATAAACATAAACACCCATGACTGGAGTACAAACATTCGTATTCAACAAATGTATGCCCCCAGCGGGACTCGAACCCGCGACCGCTGGCGCAACAAGTAGGGTCACTACAAACTGAGCCATCCTGTCGTCAAAAGTGTCGTCAAGTATTAGTAAAGCCCTGCGCTTTAATGGTAATGGTTATGAGTAGATACTTAAATACTAGCGATTCCACCTCACTTTGCTTAAGTTCTAAGTATATTTTAACGGGTTGTGATACCCATACAGAATATCAGTTCTGAATTTCTCGATTTCTTAGTTTTTTTGAGTTTTTCCTATTTTTTATGCTTGGGAAACCTTACATCTTTCTTTTATCCTCGGGAAATGCATTGACGCATACCACCTGTAGAAAATAGTTGGTTATGTGGGACTCACCGGCAAGCCAGTACTACCAATTAAAACACAAGCACCCATCACGTCTTAATGGGACGTCGCAAGATCGCTTTCAACTACGATGCCCATACGACAGGTGTGCCGAAGCATACCACACAAACAAGAGAGTTGCTCCACAGTCCACTCTGCTATCCAGAGAAGTACCAGGAGGAACCCACAAGGCATATCGTCCTTCGAAGTGGGCCCTTTCTGGGTCGTTTCTTGGCTTCGTGTCCGGCTTAACGAACGCTACTGAGCCCTCCCATCACGACAAGGTGAACGCACGTTGGGGAGGTGGCTTACATCCTTGACACAACCCTAAAAACGATCCAGCGGTTTTGAGAGAAGGGAGGAAAATTTGCATAGAGACAATACTATATAAAATAAATAAAATTGAAATGTCTGTTCGTAATATCAAAATAACGGTTTTTTTACAAAAAAATTTTTTTTTTTCGGTATTTGTATAAGGTATTGCACTTATATATGTACGTTAAAAGAATATAATATAAGTTATAACACACATCGATGGCAATCGACATGTAACGCCATCTATTGAAATTTATAAGAACTAATTTTACTTCGTGTGTACTTAATCCGACCGTTATACTATAAAGGAATAATAATGTCCTCCCGATAGATTCCAGCCCTGGCGGCTAATCTCATTGAGACTAGCCAACTGCAGGAGATATTATAGTGCAGACACAAGTGCACTCTCTATTCCTATCACTCTCATACTCCAGTGGGACGACTGCTCGAGACGACCGGTGAGAGCTACGGCGCAAGACCGACGCAACACGTCCTCTCCGAAGCACGGGGTTGACACATTGCCAACTTCCCAACTTGTAACGACCCGGGACTCAAACCCAAGACAACCGTAATTGCTAGCTACTACACCACCGAGGCTTTTAAGTAAAAGAGTTAAAGAGTAACACATATACAAACATTCGCCTTTCTAGTAATACAGCCAATGACGCAGTGTCAAAGTTTAATCTGGCCGATCTTTAAAGATATGGCTTATCTCTTATCAATCTATTGCAAATCTCAATTGTCAAGTCACAAAGCGGACACCCATCGAGTTCTTGCACCTACTAAATATTGCTCTACCTTATCTATACATATAAATAAAATTGAAGTGTCTGCTTTTAATTTTAAATTAACAGATTTTCACTAAATGCATATGAAAGTAACTCTAATAGCATCAAAAAATCATTTTTTTTAATTTTTGTCTGTCTGTCTGTTTGTTCCAACTAACCTCTGAAACGACTGGACCGATTTTGACGGGATTTTCACTTGCAGATAGCTAATGCAATGCGCAAAACGCATAACTTAGGCTACTTTTTAACCGTCTTTAAAAAAGGAGGTTATATTTTTCGGATTTTGTCGCGGATTTATTTTTATTTTTAGTTCTCGACGTTGAATGGGCTAAAAATAGCAAACAAGATACGTCGCGTCGGTTAGAAGATCCCAAGACAAAGCAGTCTCTCCCGTGACCATGTGCGCTATAATTCATTTATAATGTTGAATATTCCCATAAACTTAAGAAATTAGGTATTATTGACGACACGTATGGCGCAGTTTGTAGTGACCCTACTTTCTTGCGCCAGCGGTCGCGGGTTCGAGTCCCGCTGGGGGCATTCATTTGTTAAACTTGGATGTTTTTATTCCAGTCATAGGTGTCTATATTTATAATATGTATGTATTTAAACTTATATATGTAGTATATCAACTATCTGGTATCCGTAACACAAGCTTCCTTCGTAGCTTACCACGGAACTAGATGGCGCTGTGTGTAATAATATCCCCACATATTTATTATTATTATTGCTTACCTTGTTTACCTTAGATTCTCAGTTCTAATATTATCATAATATTTACGCGAAAATTGACATTTTACAAAAAAAATGCTTTGTTTTTGGATTTTTTGTTTTGGTTTCATACAACATTTTAATTTATTGTGTGAGTGCTCATAATAATTTAATTTATATTAATAATTAGCGAAATACACAACAAGTGACTCATGTTTACTTCGCTCGGGTAACGTTGGTTTCTAGGGAAATTTTAATCTTTTTATTGTTAATTCGCAATTTTATTTGAGAAAGAGAGATAAAAAAACAAAATTAGTCCCGCTGAGTTTCTTTCGCCAGTTATTCTCAGGTCAGGGGTTTCTTCTTTCCGAACTGGTGGGAGACTCATGACGTTCAGTAAGAAATTGTAACAATTTTTATGCTGAATAAAATATTTTGATTTTGTTTTTTTAAGCTGAACTCACTAATGATTTTCTATCAAAGACTAGCTTATATTCATAATTAAATCAATTATCTGCCACTAAAAGTCCCATCATAATCTATCCAGCCGTTTTAGAGAAAAGTGGAAACAAACTAACTATATAACTAACTAATTATATACGGTACTTATAAGAAATCACTTTTTTTTATATCTTTGCCTGTCTGTCTGTTTTATTTTTTTTATTTTTTAATAAGTTTTTACAGTTTTTAAGTGGTAAGCTCCGAGGAGCTTACCACTTAAAAACTGTAACTGTAACTTGTGTTACGGATACCAGATAGTTGATATACTACACATATAAATTTGGACTACATACATTATATAAATATTAACACCCATGACTGGAGAACAAACATTCGTGCTCAACAAATTAATGCCTCCAGCGGGACTCGAACCCGCGACCGCTGGCGCAGAAAGTAGGGTCACTAGAAACTGAGACAAACGTATCGTCAATACCATTTTGAATTAACAATCGTGATTGCTAATCAATTATTTCAAATATTGCAATAACTATAATTAACAAGATTATTATCTACTGTATCAGAAGCCACTAATCGCTTTTACATCTATATATATAAATAAAATTGAAGTGTCTGTTTTTAATTTCAAATTAACAGCTTTTCACTAACAACAAAAATATCATTTTTTAAATTTTTGTCTGTCTGTCTGTTTGTTCCGGCTAATCTCTGAAACGGCTGGACCGATTTTGACGGGACTTTCACTTACAGATAGCTAATGTTATAAGGCGTAACCTAGTCTAGTCTTACTTTAGAAATTTTATTTAACTTGGTTACGGGACGGATTTTTGTGCTACCAATTTTAAACTTGTTAGAGTCTTACTTACAACTTAAGTTAGTAAATAAGTTCCTATCGGGGGAAATTTCACTGTGAGATTACATTTAGACCTTACCCTCTCTTTGCTTTGGGGGGTTTCTAGATACGTTTTAATTATTTTTAACAGAATTATTATTCTTATTCTAAAAAAATAGGTTACTCTTTATAACATTAGCTATCTACTAGTTAAAGTATGGGCAAAATCTGTCCATTTCGGAGATAAGCCGGTTATAATTTGAGTATATATAATAATTAATAAGTATTTAATAAAAAGCCATTATTTAGATATTACACACAACATTAAATTTATTTATACGTATGAATTATTGATGTTATACATGTATCGACAAATGTCGTTACCGACAAACCTTAGAAAGTCGAAAGAAAATAAATCACTACTAGTAATTCTTGAGATTAGTAAGTTTAAACAAATGCAAAAACAAACAAACAAGTTAACAAACAGACAAACAAAACTTTCAACGCGTATAATATAATACATAGGCGTTGAAAGTATGAATACAAGATTGATGTGATTTTTTAATGTCAATAAGAAGTTTCTAGATGATCTATTAAAATGCTTCAATATAAATTAAATTTTAATATTTATTTCTTAATTATTACTTTTCCTTCGTTTAAAGTTATTTAACAAATTGACTAACGACTAACAAATATAAAGTTTGTAGCACAGAAATGAAGGACTTTCATACAAAGCGAGAGCCCTTAGACCTCCTTAATCCGGCCCTGTCGCAATATCCGTTCTTAGGGGACGTCTACTAACTATAAACTACCTCCCTGCCAAAGTTCATCTTTATACGTCATATTCATTTCGGTATTTCGTGATGAAAGGCCTTTTGCCTTTTGACATATATGTCAAATCAAAATCCATTCATTAGTTTTTACGTGAAAGAATAACAAACACCCAACTATACTCTCTTTGTGTTTAAAATATATGAGTAGGATGTAGTAGTTAGTGGTTAAACTAATATTATTTTAAAATTATTCGTCTGCCATTTAGACGCTGTTATCTTTTATGATACAAAAAAATCGTACAGCATTATAATTTTATTCTTAATGTTCGTCTTATAACTAGTGATTCACAATGAGATATTTTCCCGCAGTAAGAATTATTGTAGATTTTTTGTTAGTTAGTTTGTTTGTTTGTTTGATTGCTTGGTTGGTTCAACGCGGTAATCTCAGGAACTACTGGTACGAATTAAAAAATCTTTTTGTGTTGGAGAGTCCGTTTGTCGAGGAAGGCTATAGGCTATAATACATCTCGCTACGACCAATAGGAGTGTAGCATCAATGAAAATTATTGCAAAAATGGAAGAAAAAAATTCTTGCGATTTTCAGCCTTTAGAACGCGAGCGAAGCCGCGGGAAAGGCTAGTTTTGTTATATGTGTAGTAGTGACTCACCCTATCTTCGGTTGGGTTCGTCACTAGATTCAGCTACCTTGGGTTACATTATTGGAGTTTTAGTAAGGATCACTAATTTTTTTAAAATATAATAAAGTCTATCAGGGATAGTGTAGTTTCCCAACACTGAAAGAATTTTTCAAATTGGTTCAGTAGTTTCCAAGCCTATTAAATGTAAACAAACAAACAATCAAATCTTTCCTCTTTATAATATAAGTAGGTATAGTCTAGAAGTATAGATTAGATCGATGTTTTTCAGTCTACGAATTATAACTTTAATGTTGCTTATTCAGAATAAAAATCACTTAGTTTTTTACTGTCTGTTAAGATTTAAGGTATTTGACCGATTTCGAAATAGTAAACTCTAATAATAATCAAAATAATACTTTCTTAGGTTTACTCAAATATTTGACATTATAAATGAAACTATCTTTTCGGATTTTTTTCGGTCACTCCCGGGACTATGATTGCTGTAAAGCATTAGAAACGTTGGGAACCAAAAATCCAAATAAATCGCGACAAAATCCGAAAAGATCATTTATAAAATCAATTTCATTTATAAAATCAAGATTTTGATACGATTTTCATTTTTGCTTTAATAATAGATTTTTACGCGGGGATACATTTGTATTTACGTATACTACTTTTACATATTGGTGGTTATGTGGGACTCACTAGTTAGGAAAGCCAGTACCAACTTCTAAAACCCAAAATACCTCCCCCATCTTAATGGGGCGTCGCGTAGGATCTTACGCACTCGCTCCTTGTGAGGCATATCATAATTCATAACAACCGTTAGGTTGCTCTTACGCTATTAAAAAAAAAGTGCGTGTGTACAAAGTACACATGTCAGAAGTAAAACTTCTTTGGCAAACTAATTTTTAAATCTCGTTTTTATTTATACTAAACTACCCCGTCTAAGCTCGTTGAGAGAGGGAGATGGCGCGAAGACATGTCACTGACTCGCGGTGGGCGAGATCTAACTAATGCTAACTCTTCCCCGTTTCTGAGCGCCTGGTACTATGGACTTACTTTTTCGTTTAATCGAGTTTGAAATCACTACGATTCTAAAGAAGTTTCACTTCAAAAATCTACGAATAAATACTTTTAAAATTATTCTTTTATTATTAGAACCTAATCTTATACAGTTCTTTTTTAATTAATAAATCTGAAAGTTACACATTACAAATCGGTTAGAACCTTTTATTAATGCGAGAAAGAGAGTGAGAGAGAGAGAGAAATAATGATGATTTATCCGTACAAATATAACTTATATCCAACATCCAAAAAAAAGGAAGATTGTTTTATATTTTATTATTATCAGCATCTTTTAACATAATTAGTAAAGTGAGACTCCCTTTACTATCAGAGAGAGAGAGAGAGAGATCAGGCCATAGCTCACAACGTTGGCAAAAATAAAATATACATTTTAATTTTTATATACTTATCTACTAATTAAAAAAAAAGATAATTAAATAATAACAGTTTGTTTTTGATGAAAACACATAACCATATGGGTTTCTCCGCAGTCGGGTAAACAAAGACAAATTAGGAACCTCTTCTTTTGAAGTCGATCAAAAAGGATTCGAGACGGCTTAAACGAGGTGTTAGGTGGGCGGCGACCTTAACTAAGTTTGCTTCATATTTCTAGGGTTGTACAACTTCAGTTACTGTGGGAAATTTGGACGACAGTTCAGTAGTTTTCTCGCGATGCGGTCATAGACAAACAGACAGACAGACACAAATTCTAAACACTATGGATTTGGCCTCTATATTAATATAACGACGACACGCGTGGCGCAGTTTGTAGTGACCCTACTTGCTGCGCAAGCGGTCGCGGGTTCGAGTCCCGCTGGGGGCATACATTTGTTGAGCACGAATGTTTGTACTCCAGTCATGGATGTTTATATTTATAATATGTATGTATTTAATCTTATATATAAGTAGTATATCAACCATCTAGTATCCATAACACAAGGCTCGTACCTTACCGTGGAACTAGATAGTGCTGTGTAAATGTCCCAACATATTAAAAAAAAATGACTATTTCAATTAGACTTTGTAAAAAATATTACAATTCGAATAAGTTAGAATTTTATTTTATTTTTATATTATATAGGTTTAGCATCAGCGAAATCACGAGTTCCGTTAGTTAAGATAAATAAAATGTCTACCTCCTCCTTTTTGAAGTCGATAAAAAAGTAGCTAAAGTTACTCCTTATAAAATTAGCTATTTGCGAGTGAAAGTCCCGTCAAAATCGGTTCGGCCGTTTCAGAGAACAAACAGACAGACAGACAAAAATTTTAAAAATGGGTTTTTTGTTCGTAATATCGTATATATTTTCATATGAATTTAGTGAAAAGCTGTTAATTTGAAATTAAAAACAGACACTTCAATTTTATTTATATGTAGGTATCTAGTAGATAGAGTTTGTCGTATGATGATGAAATTGTTCTCCAGACCGATTTTAGCCACGGAGACCAATTTCAATGAGACAAACCCAGGGGATATTATATACCATACAAATGTGTGCTGTGAAAAATAAAACACTTCTTTTTAATTTTGCCAACCCTAAGACACATTGTGGGTTAGGGTCAAAAGTGACTCGGTCAAACTGATAACGCGCTTTAATTTTTCAAATAACGTATTATGAAATATTAAAATTAATTATCATTTAACAAATATTTTGAGTTCGATTCTCGGTTGAAATGACAACCCAATGCTTAGGCTAGTCGTCTACCCTACATCATTAATCAATACATCGAATATTCCATTAAAATCATCTTTAAAACACACCGAATTTATACATACATACATACATACATACATACATACATACATACATACATACATACATACATACATACATACATACATACATACATACATACATACATACATACATACATACATACATACATACATACATACATACATACATACATACATACATACATACATACATACATACATACATACATACATACATACATACATACATACATACATACATACATACATACATACATACATACATACATACATACATACATACATACATACATACATACATACATACATACATACATACATACATACATACATACATACATACATGCATACATACATACATACATACATACATACATACATACATACATACATACATACATACATACATACATACATACATACATACTTACATACATACATACATACAAACATTTATGTTTATAACCGTAATAAAGACATCCACTTAAAATATTATTATATCTCTAATAACTAGAAAAGAAGACCTATATTTCAACATAATAATAGGTTAGGAGTCCATCGCAGAAAAAAACGACTAATAATAGGTAAGCTCTTAAAACATTTAAGCGTGACTTTCCAGTGAAGCATCGGCGATATATATAAGGCTATATTTTTCATAAATTAATCTTACTTTTGTCGATTGACACCAAAAAGGAGGAGATTATTCGTCTATTTTACACGACTGCGGCGAAACTCTTATTTGTTAGTATATTTAATGCTATGTTTCTTCGTAATAAATAAAAAACTTAGCTGATTTTAATGATTTATACATTATTAAACGTGCTTCATCACGCAAATATCACTGGCTGTATTTAAGAAAAAAACAAAATGGCGAAAAATAAACAAAATTGCGGAACTACTAACATATTTTTTTGCGTTTCAGTCGGATTCGTCCCCAAGCCAATATAAAAAATATAAAATAACAAAAATTAAATAACAACACCTGTGGTTTAGCCTTCGAGGACCGTCCATTTTTCCGGAGTAAAAAGTAGCCTATGTGCAAACCATTGGTGACGAGTATCAAGCATACATCCAAACTTTCGCATCCATAAATAAATAAATAAATATGTTGGGACATTTTATACAACAGCGCCATCTAGTTCCGTGGTAAGCTACGAGGCTTGCATTACGGATACCAGATAGTTGATATACTACATATATAATATTTAAATACATACATAATATAAATATTAACACCCATGACTGGAGAACAAACATTCGAGTTTAACAAATGAATGCCTACAGCGGGGCTCGACCCCGCGACCGTTTGCGCAGAAAGTAGGGCTGCCAACTGAGCCACATAAACTTTTACACATATATCGTATGCATTATATGGACTACAATCCTAATTTACTTTGTTGTTACTAAGAGCGTTGATACAAAAAATGTCCTCGCGATTAAATTCATTAGAAAGTTGCGGGTTTTTACCAAATTTACATTAAAATATAGCAATATGTAATATTTTTTAAATACCTTACATATAAAATTTTTGCCCACGCTATTTGTTGTGTTTCGGGTGTTAGATACATCCAAAACTAAATTGCCTATGTATGATAATAATGTTCTCCCACCGATTCCGGCCACGGCGGCCAATATCATTGAGACTGGCCAACTGCGCAGGAGATATTATAGTGCAAACAAGTGCACTCTCTATTTCTATCACTCTCATACTCCGGTGGGACGACTGTTCGACACGATCAGTGAGTGCTAAGGTTCAGGACCGACGGCTTTATGTGCTCTCCGAGGCACGGGGGTGACACACCGCCAACTTCCCAACTCCGGGCTGGTACTGAGGTTTACTAAACAGAAAGACTCAATTACTAAACTTGGCCCGGCCCGGGACTCGAACCCAGATCCTCTCGATGTATGACCGTACATGCTAGCCACTACACTACCGAGGCAGCCTATGTAATATATGGTAAGCCGAATGATACCGAATGATGCGGGAAGCACATCTTTACTATACTTTTATACTATACTATTTATGTTATACTATACTTAAACTGTTGATTTTTATGGAGTTCTGGTCTGAAATAAACGTTTATTATTATTATTATTAATGAAATTTACATTTCCAAGAGGACTTAGTAAGTTCACGAAAGACAAGTGAAGTCCGCAAGCCCATATTCAGGCAGCATGGTGGAGTATGGCCTGATTCCCCTAACTTATCCTTATCCATAACTTATCCTTATTGAGGACTAGTGACTTACCTTTGTACCTCGGATCTGTACATTGAATATATTTGAAAAATCTAATTGTAATTCTCATTATTACGATACATGGGCCAAATCTACAGTTTTTAGAATTTTTGTCCGTCTATGACCGTTTTACGAGAGAACCACAAGACTAATGATGAAATTTGGTATGATGATAGTTAAGACAGTGCTAGCTCAGCGCTAATGCGCTCGCTTGAATAACCGAGTGATGTGGGTTCAAATCCGGGTCTCGCACCTCTGATATTTTCATGTGCGAATCATTTCTATCATGATTACCACTTGTCTTACGGTGAAGGAAAACATCGTGAGGAAACCTGCATGTCTGAGAAAACCTAAAAGACATGTGAAGTCTGCCAACACGCACTAGGCCAGCACGGTGGACTATGACTTGATCCCCCTCGTACTGAGGGAGGCCCGTGCCCAGCAGTGGGACGTTAAACAGGGCTGATGATAATGATGATAGCTGGTTATCCGGGTCAACATAAAGGATACATTTTACTGCAAGAAAATATCTTATTACTGAGAAATCAAAAACACGAGCGGATCGAGGTTGTGTTACTTGTATGTTAAAAGAACTAAACAATGATTTGTTAGACCTCTAATAGCAATTATACAGTCTATATGATTTAAGGCTAACCAAATTAAGAAAAAAAAATATTTTGGGTCATTTTTACAACAGCGCCATCTAGTTCTGTGGTAAACTACGAATAAAGCTTGTGTTACGAATACCAGATAGTTGGTATACTACATATATAAATACATAAATATTGTAAATATTAACACCCATGACTGGAGTACAAACATTCGTGCTCAACAAATGAATGCCCCCAGCGGGACTCGAACCCGCGACCGCTGGCGCAGAAAGTAGGGTCACTACCAACTGCGCCAAACGTGTTGTCAGAATTAATATATATTTACTTAACAATATATTGCAAAGTAATTTAAACTATGGTGTTACAACGTCCTTGAGAAGGAATGCGGCGCCATCGCCTACGCATGTCGGGATCCGGGTTCGATTCCATGATATTTGGAGTTAAGGCACATTTCTACTATGTTAAAATATGTTGAAGAAATTTTTTTTTTGGTTGGTTTTGATTTTGTATGCATAAATATCTGAAACTACAACACATATTTTTTGATAAGATTTGAGAAAAATGTTTTGAGTGTATATTATCTATACTTAATATTTTAACGCTGAAGAGTTTGTTTGTTTGGTTGAACGTGCTAATCCCAGAAACTACTGGCCCAAATTTAAATATTCTTTTTATGTTGGATAGTCCGTTTATCGAGGAAGGCTATAGGCTATATTACATCACGCTACGACTAATAGGCGCGGAGCATCAATGAAAAATGTTGCGAAAACGGGAAGGGCGCGCATTAGTTCTGCGAGATACCATATCGTGCAACTCAAAAAGAATTTGGTTTCCGGTCTTTAGAACGCGTGCGAAGCCGCGGGAAATGCTATGCTCACTACTTAGTATAAAACAAAGTCGCTTCCCGCTGTCTGTCACCATGTATGCTTAGATCTTTAAAACTACGCAACGGATTTAAATGCGATTTTTTAATAGATAGAGTGATTCAAAAGAAAGGTTTTAACATATAACAAGCGGAACCCGCGGCTTCGTCCGCGCTAAATCTAGGGAAGAGTCCAAGCAAAGCAAGGATGAGTCACTAGAGCGATATACAAGTTAATAGCTACCTTTGGTTAGCTACAAGTTAAAAGCTACCTTTTTTATTATTAACAAGTGATTCATCCTGCTCCACTCGGGTTAATTCCATAGGTTATTTTTAACTATATTGGCACCAGGACAAACTACTGAACCGATCTTTATGTTTGTTATGATGATTACTGGTAATCTGGGTCGAAATATAAGATATTTTTTAGTACAGTAAAATATTTCATTTCTATTTCATTCTATTTCATTTCAGGAAATCTATACTAACAGGTCTATCTCTGAATATTTTTCTATACATCTATACATATAAATAAAATTGAAGTGTCTGTTTTTAATTTCAAATTCACAGCTTTTCACTAAATGCATATGAATATACGATACTAGCAACAAAAAAACATTTGTGTTTAGTTTTGTCTGTCTGTCTGTTTGTTCCGGCTAATCTCTGAAACGGCTGGACCGATTTTGACGGGACTTTCACTCGCAGGTAGCTAATATTATAAGGCGTAACATAGGATACTTTTTAACCGACTTCAAGAAAGGAGGAGATAGAAGTTTTATTTATTTTAACTAGCGGAACCCGTGGCTTCGCTGACGCTAAACTAAGAGTCGCTTGTATACTATATAAATTTTAAACACAACAAGTGTTTATTTACGAACGTCTGTACCTTTCAAGTAGGAGGTCACAAGTTCAAACTACGACAGTTAAATGTATATTGTATCGTCCATTCATACATTACTCATGTACCAGTTAAGTCAAGTCAGCCATACTTGCAGTTGAAGGATATAGTGAGAAGCTAAAGAAATCACTAGTTTGTGTGCACGACTTTGCTTTGCTTACTAATATTTGTAAGCAATTTCTGCTTTTTAAGAGAATTTTAGTTGAAGTATCGAAAAAATACGTTAATAAATAAATATATTGGGACATTAACTTGGGTTAAAAAGTCGAGGGTAGTCCTTTAGAAATTTAAAAAAACAAATTTTTATACTTTTTAATTTAATTATTAATATAGATTATTTTTAATGTCCCAAAAAAATAAATAAATGATCAATTATTGACACGTTTGACTCAGTTTTACATACTGTACCTGGGATCTTGGGTTCGAGTCCCGCTGGAGTCTTTTTTTTGTGTGATGAATATGAGTTTATAACCTAGTCATATGTGTTTTTATTTATTACTAACGTTTCGCTTTCGCTTCGCTCGGGTTCATCCCTAGGTTTAGTATCAGCGAAGCCGCGAGTTCCGATAGATATAGATAGATATTAAACAAGCAACGCCGAATAATGCAACTAGTTTAATATCTAACATTTTAAATCATAGGCATTGTAACATTAAATCTTCTTTACACATTGCTATTTATCTTCACCATTGACAGACGATATATTATAAAGAACCATCGACCTTTTCAACGTTTACTAACCATTATCAAACGGACAAACATACATAATTATTTATAATAATAGTTATAACCTTAAGTACTGAGCTAGTTACGACATGTGGGTTCGCACGTAGCTTTTAAATTTTAATTTAAGTCCACCATCCCCCAAATAATGGAGTATAATAATATGTTGGGACATTATTACACACAGCGCCATCTAGTTCTGTGGTAAGCTACGAGGCTTGTGTTACGGGTACCAGGTAGATGATACATACATATAACTTAATATACATAAATATTATTAATATAAACACCTATGACTGGAGTACAAACATGCGTTCTTAACAAATGAAAGTACTAGGACTAGAAAACCGAAGATCTTAAAAAGGCCTACAGACTTATAGGAACGAACTGTTAAATAAAACGTTCAAAGAGATTTTTTACTTCACAGTCGGCTCTATAAATTTTTATCGAGGCAACTAAGGCAGGTATAATAAAATACGTAAAGTTCGAGTCAGACTCGCGTACGAAGGGTTCCGTAGCATTATCTATAAAAGATAAAGCGACAGAAAAATATTGAATGTTGTATAGGGATCCTTAAATATTTGTTTAATTTTAATTTAACTACTAGGTACCCCCTTTAATACAAACTTAGATTTTTTTATTTATTATTTTTATTATTAAAATCATCCGTGTGCCTCAAGAAACGTACAAACAAACGTAAAAAAAATGCCGAATTAGAGGAGTCTTAGTAATAGAGTCCCGTTTTATTCTTTTCAAATCAAATCAAA
This sequence comes from Boloria selene, assembly GCA_905231865.2. Taxonomy (NCBI): domain Eukaryota; kingdom Metazoa; phylum Arthropoda; class Insecta; order Lepidoptera; family Nymphalidae; genus Boloria; species Boloria selene. Next base: position 844,681 of record HG993161.1, read on the forward strand.
ATATTTTATTCAGCATAAAAACTGTTACAATTTCTTACTGAACGTTATGAGTCCTGAGAATGAGAGAGACCTGAGAAGAACTGGCGAAAGAAACTCAGCGGGACTAATATTATTTTTTTATCTCTCTTTTTCAAATTAAATTGCAATTTAACAATAATTCTGCATGTTGAGATAGCCTGGCGGCGATCACATCATTCCCAAGGCGTACTGTCTTCTAAAAAATCGTTAATAGAATCATTTAGCACACAAACGTTCCTTCACATTTTCTTAAAATTTGGCAATAGAAGCTTTTTGAACGTTTTCTATAATCCTTTTGTATAGGCGTATACATTGTCCATAAAAAGAATTACTGACTCGGCGTAAGCGAATAACAGGTGTTACAAGTTTATGTTGAGTACGGGTCCCTAAAAATGACTCAAAGTTATACCAAAATTGGTCCTTCAATATTTCGCCGCCCATCCGGATGTGACTTCAGCTATATACGCTTAACCTTAAATAAATTTCTCATAATTACCCACGGTGCATCAAACTGGACAATGTCATGACCATACAATGAATCATATATTCGATGAGACGTTTAGCTCAGTTTGTAGTGACCGTACTTGCTGTGCCAGCGGTCGCGGATTCGAGTCCCGCTGGGGGCATTTGCTGAGAACGAATGTTTGTACTCCAGTCATAAGTGTTTATATTTATAATATGTATGTATTTAAAGTAATATATGTGTATCAACTATCTGGTAAGGTAGCTAAAAGCTAGATTAGTTATAATTGGCTCGAACAACAAACTGAAACCGCTGGGGAAAAACTATTATAGTCATTAAAAACAAAATGGACATCCGGTCTTCTCACTGACTAAGATCAAGGAAAATTTCTCACTGTTTACGACAACTTTAAATTATTAATCATAGCAAATATAACTAGAAATTCTTGAAAATACTACGTATTCGATTATTTATATATTTAAACTAGCTACTGACTGTGGTTTTTTCTGTGTTTGTTGTATTTAGTTCTTATAACATCTCACTGTTGGGGGTGGGCCTCCCTTCAATAGTTAGCGTATAGTTGCCCAATAATAGTTGGCGTACTTCTCATGTCTTTCGACAACTTGCTAGGTTCTCTCAGACATGCAGGTTTCCTCACGATGTTTTCCTTCACCGTAAGACAACTGGTAATCATGTTGGAAATGATTCGCACATGAAAATATCAGAGGTGCGAGACCCGGATTTGAACTCGCATCACTCGGTTTTTTTGTTTTTTTTATGGTAAAAAGGGGGCAAACGGGCAGGAGGCTCACCTGATGGGAAGTGATCACCTCCGCCATGGACATCTGCGGACATCATCATGCGTTGCCGGCCTTTCAGGAAAGGGAGGGATGGAGGAGGGAGGGAAGTGGGAGGGAGGGGGTAACAAAGGCGGAGGATGAAGGGAAGAGGGAGGGGGGAAGGAGAGTGGGCCTCCCGGACTCTCACTCACCGGACGAAACGCAACAGCATAGCTGCCACTTCACGCCGGTCTTCTGTGAGAGAGTGGTACTAATGAAATATAGATATTTTATATAATAATAAGGTTTTGTATTCTAGTACAAAATTCTAACTACTAATCAAAGCAAAATATATATAAAAAGGAGATTTTTTTGTAAAGTTACTTATAAAACTTTAATTATTAACATGTTTAAAATTTATAAACAAAATTTGATCCAAATCGTCAAAACCGTTTTAGAAGTACACGAAATATATTTATATAAATGAACTGATGATTTATTATTACACATCTATACTTATAAAGCTGAATAGTTTGTTTGTTTGTTTGGTTAAACGCGCTAAACTCAGCAACTACTGGTTTGATTAAAAAATTTTTTTTCTTTGGTAGTCCGTATCGAGAAAGGCTATTAAATCGATTTAAAGCGAAGCATTAATGAAAAGTGTTGCAAAAACAGGAAGGGCGGGCGTTAGTTCTGCGAAGTACCATATCGCGCGACTCAAACGCGAAAGAATTTAGTTTCCGGTCTTTAGAACGCACAGAAGCACAGGCAAAGCCGCGGCATCCGCTAGTTATACATATAAACGTTCCTCTTGAATCACTCTATCTATTTAAAAAAACCGCATCAAAATCCGTTGCGTAGTTTTAAAGATTTAAGCATACATAGGGATATAGGGACAGAGAAAGCGACTTTGTTCTATACTATGTAGTGATAATTATAAATGGTGTTCGTATTATAATATATTAACATCCATGACTGAAGTTTAAGTTTGTAGTGACTTAACTTTCTCGCGCCAGCGGTCGCGGGTTCGAGTCCTGCTGGGAGCATTAATTTGTTGGGCTCAGATGTTTGTACTCCAGTCATGGGTGTTTCTATAGCTTCCTTCGTAGCTTACCACGGAACTAGATGGCGCTGTGTGTAATTATGTCCCAACATATTTATTTATTAACACAACTGAGCCAACGTATCGTCAAATAAATAAATAAATAAATAAATATTAATTTTAATAAACATAAATAAATATTTTTTTAATTAATTAAATATAAATGAATTACGCGATCGGAGTCGAATGAATATTCTATCTAGTACATAGATACTAGACAAAGGTATATTTGGCGGTACACGTTGACACTTTTCTGAGTCAGCGAAGGCACGTGAAGGTTATTATGAAATATGTAACATAAATAAAATTTGGTATGCATCGATGAGTCAATTGTATCAAAATTTGGGCATATCTAAATATTTAATGTAAGATAACTGGTAACTGGTAGCCCAATGGTAACGCACTCGCTTCGATAACTGAGTGTTACGGGTTCGATTCCGCGTTCCGCACCTCTGATACTTTCATGTGAATCATTTCTATCATGAAAAGGTTCTTCTCAGCAGAATAGCTTTCCGAGCCGGTGGTAGTTTACTAACAGATTTACAAACTGACATTTAATTTTAATAATGTAAAATGACGATTCAAAAGAGCTTGTCTATTTGAATAAAGAATATTTTGATTTGATTACCTCTTGTATTACGGTGAAGGAAAACAACGTGAGGAAACCTGCGTGTGTGAGAGAGAGAACCTAGCATGTATTCGAAAGACATCTAATGTCCAGCATGGTGGACTATGGCCTGATCCTCCTCGGATTACAAGGCGTGGGCCTCCCTCAGTACGAGGGGGATCAGGTCATAGTCCGCCGCGCTGGCCTAGTGCGTGTTGGCGGACTTCACATGTCTTTCGAAAACTTGCCAGGTTTACTCAGACATGAACATTTCCTCACCATGTTGTATACTACATATATAAGTTTAAATACACACATATCATAAATATAAACACCCATGACTGGAGTATAAGCATCCGAGTTTAACAAATGAATGCCTCCAGCAGGACTCGAACCCGCGACCGTTGGCGCAAAAAGTAGGGTCACTACAAATTGCGCCAAACGCGGCGGCGTGATGACTATTATATTGTTTTTAACTTGACCTTGGTCGATTAAATGGCCTAAAACATAGACATTTATGGATCTTCCTTTAAAAGAATTAAGTCATATCCATATTTACCCCACGCACCATATATAGCTGATGGTAATGTGGGTACCAACGTCCAAGAGTGGTTTGAAAAACCAATACTACCCACTAAAACCATCGGAACCAGTTTCCACGACCTTCAATTGCCTGCTGAAGCAGACCACAGCAACCATGGCTTTGCTGCCACTCTGCAGAGGAACCAGTAGCTTCCCGAATGCTAAAATATTCATCGAAATGTGCCTACCAGTGCGTTTCTTGGCTTCACGCCCGGCTGGATTACCAGATGCCTATTGAACCCACGACAACTTGCATATCGAGACAGACTTTTTTGTATCTGCCCTAATTACCAAGCAAACGGAGTCGCAATCAATAACATGTATATCTATACTAATGATATAATATTATAAAGCTAAAGAGTTTGTTTGTTTGAACGCGCTAATCTCAGGAACTACTGGTCCGAATTGAAAAATTATTTTTGTGTTGGATAGTCCGTTTATCGAGGAAGGCTATAGGCTATATTACATCACGCTATAACCAATAGGAACGGAGCATTATTCAAAAATGTTGAAAAAACGGGAGAAAATGTTTTGATTTTCAGCCTTTAGAACGCGAGCATAGCTGCGGGAAAGGCTAGTTATTGCTATTTATTATTGTTATTTCATACTTAACATGACTTAATTTATTTTAAAGGTCCATTTTAAATTGAATCCGGGTAATAAAATGAATCAGAAAGGATATTGTTTTGTAATTTTATTTCGAAATAATCGATAATGGTATAAGCTCCTGGTAAGACGTAAATGTCCATTTTTCTTTATAAATCAATAAAATTAAATTTTGCTGTTTTTAATTTCAAGTCTTTTAAATGAATATTCGGTAAATATAAGAAAATAGCAATTTGTAAATAATACTTTCTTAGGTTTACGCGAATATTTTACATTATAAATGAAACTATCTTTTCGGATTTTGTCGCGGATTTATTTGGATTTTAGTTACCGACGTTTGGAATGCTTTACAGCGCACATGGTCACGGGAGAGACTAAGGTATTTGACGTTTCAGATGTTTTTATACTTACTTTACCCACAGTTTTGGTGCTATTATGTTTTTTTTTAATTTTTTTGACTGGAGTAGAAACATATTTTGTGCTTAACAAATGTATGGTCACAGCGGGACTCAAACTGCGACTACTATATATATTACACCTACTAGTCATTACAAACTGAGCTAACGTGAAGTTGTTTTCAAAAGATAAACAGACGTTCTGTCAAGTAAAAAATGGCGTGTATGATCTATAAAATAGATCCAATACTACTTATTTATTGCCAATGGCCTTTGTTTTAAATCTAACGTTATTCTCATAGTTATTTATTTTTAATTATTATTGATAATTAATCTAGGTTCAATCATGTTTTAACCTACTTTAAAAAAGAAGTATTTTGTTTTCTATACATTTACTTAATCCCTGAGTCAAATCTAAACTTTAAATATTTTTTGGAAAATCCTATTGAAATAGTAATTATTATAGATACAAAATTTTAATCTACAGTTATTAAAATTTTTGTCTGTTTGTCTTTCTGTGATCGTATCATGAGAAAACTACTGGACATATTTTGATGGAATTTGCTATGATGATAGCTGGTTATTCGGATCAACCATTTTTGTCCTGCAGAAAAGAGCTATTCGCGCCATTTATAATTTAGGCCCTAGAGTATCATTAAGAGAAAAGTTTAAAGAAATATAAATATTGACTGTTGCTTCCCAATACGTGAACAAAATGTCATGTATGTTCATAAAAATATACACGAATTTCCCAAGAATTGCGACATGCATAGCATTAATACTAGGAGCAAACATAATCTTGTAATGCCTGTGACTCGCTTACGCCGAGTCAGTAACTCTTTTTATGGACAATGTATATGTCTTTCGTGCCTCGGAGAGCACTTAAAGCCGTCGGTCCTGCGCCTTAGCTCTCACTGATCGTGTCGAGTAGTCGTCCCACCGGAGTATGAGAGTGATAGGAATAGAGAGTGCACTTGTGTCTGCGCGTACACTTGTGCACTATAATATCTCCTGCGCAGTTGGCCAGTCTCAATGAGATTGGCCGCCGTGGCCGGAATCGGTCGGAGATCATTATTATATGTCTATACAACAGGATACCAGAAAACGTTCAAAAAGCTTCTATTGCCAAATTTTAAAAAATTGTGTAGGAAGGTTTGTGTACTAAAGGCTATTTATTATTCGATTAACGATTTTTTAGAAGACAGTACGCCTTGAATGATGTGATCTCCGCGAGGCTATTTCAACATATACAATTATTGTTAATTCGCAATTTAATTTGAAAAAGAGAGATAAAAAAATATTAGTCCCGCTGAGCTTCTTTCGCCAGTTCTTCTCAAGTCAAAGGTTTCTTTCCAAACTGGTGGTAGACTCATGACGTTCGGTAAGAAATTGTAACAATTTTTATGCTGAATAAAATATTTTGATATTTACTTTTTACCGCGGGAAAATATCTCATTTCTGTAAAATCGAGTTCATTTGTTTGTAAATATAACTAGCATATTGGCACTTTAAATTTAATTATATACATTATTATGATCATCGCCGTTTTACAATACCGCCCACGCGAGTAGACGAGGCCGGGGTACAAGGCTAAGCGAAATTTCTATTATACATATAATTTGAATCATTAACTAATGTGACACACTTAAAAATAGTTTTGCATATTTTTTTTTTTTTTTTTTTATGTATTATAGGCACACGCTTGACCACTATCACACCTGATGGAAGGTGATGATGCGGTCTAAGGTGGGACGCGCATGCCTAGAAGGTGCCTATTCACTTTAGCTTTAAAGCTACCCAAATTGTACGTGTCAGGAAACACAGATCTCGGAAGAGCATTCCAGTCCCTAGCCGTGCGAATCAGGAAAGAAGACTTGAACCTCTTCGTGCGCGTGGGTGGTATATCAACGATATAGGGATGGAAGCCCTCCCGATGTCTTGCAGTGCGGTGGTAAAAGGGTGAAGGGGGGACAAGGTCGAAAAGCTCCTGAGCACACTCCCCAAAATAAATCCTATAAAACACCGATAGGCAAGCAACTTTTCGACGGTGATCGAGGCTCTGGAGTTTGGCTAAGAATGGAGAATCTTATAAATGCATATTCATCTTGAAAGAATTTTAGTAGACTAAGATCTGATGGTAATATTTTTTGGGTAATCGATTACCTGATTGATTGTAATTTAATTCAAATAGAGTATTGATAAGTTAATATGTTGGGGCATTAACACACAGCGCCATCTACTTCCGTGGTACGAGGCTTGTGTTACGGACACCAGTTAGTTGATATACTACACATATATAATTTTAAATACACACATGTTATAACTATAAATAAGTAACCTAGTAAGTACTATACTCATGTATGGACTTGAACCCGTGACGGGTAGCGCAGCAAATACGGTCATAACGAACAAACTGATCCAAACGTATCGTCTGGCCATAATTTTTAGTAACTGTAAAAATATATATTGTTTTATAGGAATAAGTATGTATTTTACAACCAAGAAGTAATGGATTACATTAAATATAAATAGTTTTATGGAATTAACTTCATATTAAAAACAGATAAGTGCAAATTTAAGCTCCCGGATCTTGTCTTTAAAGTTTTTTTTAAAATGTCATTTTTGGCTAGAATATGTTCACTTGTATATAATTTTTAGTTCGTACTTGTCTTGCTGAGTGTTACAGCACTATCTAGTTCCATAGTATTGCCCCCAATAGGACTCGAACCTATGACCGCTAGGTAATTACGAAATTTCTTTCTGACAAAAACTATCTAAATCATTTCACGGATTCAACGGATTTAACTTTTAGGCTCTACAATGCCACAGACATACATACAAATAGTGACGTTAACCTTATAACCTTCTTGGTCTTAGTTAGCCAGGATCCAGGACTTAAAATGAGAATGAGAATCTAATTGCTAAAATTTAAGATCATCTTACATTACCCCTACTACCCCTATTTTGTATCGGAGGTTATAAAGGATGTTAAAAAGGAATCTTTCGATAGAAGTATCCATTTGGATTTTGTGAAGAATTTATTCAGATATTTTGTTCCCGAATATATAGTACTAGCGACTCGCCCTCGCTTCGCTCGGGCTCTTCCCTAGATTTAGCATAAGCAAAGCCGCGGGATCCGCTTGTTATGCATATAAACCTTCCTCTTGAATCACTCTATCTATTAAAAAAAACCGCATCAAAATCCGTTGCGTAGTTTTAAAGATTTAAGCATACATAGGGATATAGGGACATAGGGACAGAGAAAGCGACTTTGTTTTATACTATGTAGTGATGATAGTGATAGTGATGATAGTAATTCTGTGTAGAATCTGCTTCAATGGTGTAGTCGCGCATGTACGGCCACATATTGAAAGGCCCTCAGCCTTAGCTCTCACTGGTCGTGTCTCATGTCGTCCCACCTGAATATGAGAGTGATAGGAATAGAGAGTGCACTTGTGTCTGCACTGTAATATCTCCTGCGCAGTTGGTTAGTCTCAATGAGATTGGCCTTCATGGCCGGAAACGGTCGGAGAACATTATATAATGTGTAGAATTTTGTATTCTAGCTAGCTTCGACGACCCGTTTGGCTCAGTTGGTAGTGACCCTACTACTGCGCCAGCGGTCGCGGGTTCGAGTCCCGCTGGGAGCATACATTTGTTGAGCACGAATGTTTGTCCAGTCATGGGTGTTTATATTTATAATATGTATGTATTTAAAATATATATATGTAGTATATCAACTATCTGGTCTCCGTAACACAAGCCTCGTAGCTTACCACGGAACTAGATGGGCTGTGTAAGTGTATTATAATAAATCCACTGCCAAAGCGTTGAATGTATTCAATGTAAGGTCATATCATACGTAAGAATCATAATTACTTTCTTAGTAAACAAATCGATTACTAATTATTGTAGAGCAATTTGCTTAATTATGTGATATCTTGAACAATGAATTAATTTCGTAACATCCTTTTGCTTTGTTTCTGAAAATTAATAATAATTATACGCCACTTTATGTAAGACTAGCATTTTCCGCGGCTTCGCACGCGTTCTAAAAACCGGAAACTAATTGCATTCTGAGTCTCGCCATGCGATGATACCTTGCAGAACTAACGCCCGCCCTTACCGTTCTTGCAACATTTTTCATTGATTCTCCGCTCCTATTGGTTGTAGCTTGATGTAATATAGCCTATAGCCTTCCTCGATGAACGGACTATCCAACACAAAAAGAATTTTTCAATTCGGACTAGTAGTTCCTGAGATTAGCGCATTCAACCAAACAAACAAACAAACTCTTCAAAGTCAAGTCAAACTCAAAACAAACAAGCTTTATAATATTAGTATCGATTGACTGCGATTGTGGTAGCAGGTTCGATTCTTATGTCTTTATTTACACTTATACATTATTTTTTATGTATATTCTATCGTCTGTTTAAATCAGATTTTGGGCTTCCGTCATTTTCTATACATTCTTTGGAATTAAAGTGAAGACTAACCCTGGTATTATTAATGATATCATACTAAATTTAAGCAGTAAAGGTCGCTTTGAACTTTGTTGACTCCGACCTTCGAAATACAATGCTTCAATTATTCTTAATTCCATATTACCTCATGATGTATTAACCGTTGTATCACAGTGGCAGGTAGTGGTAGCTCAGTGGTAATGCACTCGATTATCCAATAACAAAAGCGGGTTCAAATTCGGGTCTCGCACATTTGCCACCTCTATTTATATTATATTTCTAATCACTTGTCATACGGTGACGTATTAATCTATATAAATAAAATGATAGAGGTCTGCAGTTGTACGCGCATCACGGAAAAACTACTGGATAGATTTCAATAAATTTCTAAGTTTTATTTCTTAGACACTTGGCCCTTATCAAAAAAAAATGATTACGATATCTTCATTTAATAAAAAGTTATTAAAGTTTCAAGAAACAACGATTTGTATATGCACTGCGTGTTCAGTGATGTATGTTTCCTTCTCGCGGAGTGGAACAAAGTATATTTTTGCTTGCGATCTTTTTGATGTTATTTTCTTCGTACATAAGAAAACTTTGTTAATATTTCAAGCAACGCGGACGAAGTCGCGGGTATCAGCTAGTATAGTATAAGTGAGTGAATAAGTGAAATTTTACAATTTAAAAATAGTACTTTATCTGAATTGTGATTGTAATGATTTATTTATTTGAAAAAGACTACGACTCTATCTTCCTTCTTCGACCATTCGGTATTTGAAAATGGACAAAAATATTTTTTTCATTTTCGCAAGAACGATCTATTTAAGATGTATACTTTGACTAATTAAAATAGAAATATAGTTTGAAATCACTATCACTACATAGTATAAAACAAAGTCGCTTCCCGCTGTCTTTCTGTCCCTATGTATGCTTAAATCTTTAAAACTACACAACGGATTTTGATGCAGTTTTTTTAATAGATAGAGTGAGTCAAGAGGAAGTTTTGTATGTATATGAGTAGAACACTCGGCTTCGCTCGCGCTATATCCAGAAACGAGCCCAAACGAAGCGAGGGCGACTCGTTAGTAGTAAATGGTACTGTCTTACAATACCATTTCAGCCTTGTATTTTTTAACAAAAATCAACACTAACTATCAAATCAAATTAAAATATTTTATTCAGCATAAAATTGTTACAATTTCTTACTGAACGTCATGAGTCTACCACCAGTTCGGAAAGAAGAAACCTCTGACCTGAGAAGAACTGGCGAAAGAAAATCAGCGGGACATTTTTTTTTTCTCTCTCTCTTTTTCAAATTAAATTTTGAATTAACAATATTTGTATAATATGTTGAAATAACCTGGCGGCGATCACATCATTCCCAAGGCGTACTGTCTTCTAAAAAATCTTTAATCGAATAATAGCCTTTAGTACACAAACGTTCCTTCACAATTTTTATCTATTTTATTACCCAATCCCAGATTGCTTCTGAGAGCTTCTTGACAGTATTAATAACTAAAATTTGCTCGACCTAGTATTCGAACCTAGGTCCGCCGAATCTAAACTTTACATGCTAGCCACTAAATCTAGACATTTTATTGATACTTTAGTTAAAAATAAACAGTTATAGTCAGTCTTAAACAAACTGGTTATTCGGGAAGGATTTGGTGTGTCGAATATTTAATAGTTTTAAAACCTTGCAAATTATTATAATGATGATACCATATTAAGTTATATACATATAATAAAGTTCAAACAAACATTACTCATTTCTTGATAAATCTAATTGAAATAGTCAGTATTATTGAGGCAAAGGCCGAATCCTATAGCTTTTAGACTTTTTGTTTGTCTGTCCATCTGTCTGTAACGGCATAACGAGGAAACCTCTGGACAGGTTTTGATGTAGCTTAGTATGATGATAGTAGCTTATTCGGGTTAATCTATAAGATAATTTTTATCTCATCTCTGAGAAATCTAGTCTAAGTACGTACCTACGTACTTATCGAATCGGTACGAATCCGAGTGGACGAAGGAGAGTCGCTGCTCAACCAAAATATAATTTTAGTATTGTTGATATAGAAGCTTATACTATTTTATTCGTGTGGGATAAGAGTTAAAAGAAATTAAGTTTATATGTTAGGATATTATAATCGAATAACTACAACTTTACTTTTCTTATAAGGACTTGGCGCTTAATTGCCTATAATGTTTTCGAAGGTTTACGCATTTACACATTCCACCTGCATGCATATAGAGATAGTCATGAAGAGTAGTTGTTAAGAATTCAGTCCTTTTTAAAGTACTGCTAGGCGTGGACTACCTTTCATACGAGTGGGATCAGACCATAGTCCACCACGCTGGCCTAGTTCGAGTTGGTGGATTTCACTTTTTTTATCTATACTAATATTATAAAGCTGAAGAGTTTGTTTGTTTGTTTGGTTGAACGCGCTAACCTCAGGAACTACTGGTCCGAATTGAAAAATTCTGTTTTTTTTTTTTTTATAGGACAAAGGGGGCAAACGGGCAGGAGGCTCACCTGATGGAAAGTGATCACCTCCGCCCATGAACATCTGCAACACCGCAGTTGCCGGCCTTTCAGGAAGGAATACGCTCTCTTCTTGAAGGTCGCCAAGTCGTAATGGTTTGGAAAGACCGCCGGCGACAGCTGGTTCCACAGAGTGGTTGTGTGTGGTAGAAAATGCCTTAAAAATCGCACTGTTGTGGAACGCTGGACATCGAGGTGGTGTGGATGGAAGTTGCGGTTTTGGCGCGATGTCCGATGGTGAAAATCTGCTGCCGGGATCAGTCCAAACAATTCCTCGGAACACTCCCCGTGATAAATGCGGTAGAAGATGCAGAGTGATCCAACATCTCTACGCAAAGCTAAAGGATCAAGCCGATCGGAGAGAGCTTGATCGTCGATAATCCGAGCCGCCCTTCGTTGAATGCGGTCAAATGGAAGTAGCTGGTATTGGGGTGCTCCCGCCAAGAGATGAGAACAGTACTCCATGTGGGGCCGAATTTGCGCCTTATAGAGACTAAGACGCTAACCCGACGTGAATGTCGACGCCAAGTATTCCGATACTGGCTGTGGCAGGCAGGGGAGTGTCCTCAAATTGAGGAGTGACGACAAATGGCGACTTTTTAGCGGTTAACGCGCAAACTTGTGTCTTTTTGGGGTTGAATTGGACTAAGTTTAGTCGACCCCAATCCGAGGCTTTGGTAAGCGACGACTCGATTTCAGACACAAGTTAGTGTGTTGGATAGTCCGTTTATCGAGGAAGGCTATAGGCTATATTACATCACGTTACGACATGAAAATATCAGAGGTGAGACCCGGATTTGAACCCGCATCACTCGGTTATCTAAACGACGCGTAACCGCTGGGCTACCACTGTCTGATACTATAATATAAGAGTAATAATATAAACGAAATCAGTAATTTTCCGCACTCTCCCCTCCTCTTTGTTCGTTATGGGTTTTTAAATTCAATAAAGTATTAATGCCTGAGGTCACGGAATTGATTATTGTAAATACATAAATCGATTTAAATAAATATGAAATGCTATCGAAAGATAATCGATATAAATCATTCTTTTTTAATAACTTCGACTGTATAAATTTTGCTGAATTCTAAATCTCCGGGTTTTAGGACCAAAAAATTTAAAACGTTGGTCAGGATATACAAAATTGCAGAACGAATTGTGCTTTTTCCATTTGTTTTTATACAAAAACGTAAATCGTGTCGTCCATCGTACTAATATTATACATTACTAGCTGTACCCGCGGCTTCGCCCGCGTTCATTTTTTTAATTGCTAATCAACCTAATTGGGTTGATCTGTAGGAAAAACAAATTGTCTAAAAAATAAAAAAACAAAATTTAGGGGTGGACTACCCTTAACATTTAGGGGGATGAAAAATAGATGTTGGCCGATTCTCAGACCTACTCAATATGCTTACAAAATTTCATGAGAATCGGTCAAGCCGTTTCGGAGGAGTTCAAGTTCGAACCCCGTGACACGAGAATTTTATATATAAGATTTTAACTGTACAGTCGCACACTGAGAGGTCCTGGGTTCAAGTGCCGGGTCAGGCCAAGTTAGTTATTGAGTCTTTCTGTTTCGTAAGCCTCAGTAACAAACCAGAGTTGGGAAGATGGCAGTGTGTCACCCGTGCCTCGGAGAGCACGTAAAGCCGTCGGTCCTGCGCCTTAACTGATAACTCTCACTGGTCGAGTCGAGCAATCGTCCCACCGGAGTATGAAAGTGATAAGGAATAGAGAGTTCACTTGTGTCTGCGCATACACTCGTGCTCTATAATATTTTTAATCGATTAGATATATATTATACTAGATTTTCCCGCGGCTTCGTATGGTACGTCGCTCGGTGTGGTACGTCGCATGAACTAACGCCCTTCCCGTTTTTGCAACATTTTTCATTGATGCTCCGCTCCTATTGATAGCAGCGTGATGTAATAAAGCCTACACTCTACATCCTTCCTCGATATACGGAGTATCCAACACGAAAATAATTTTTCGAATCGAACTAGGAGTTCCTGAGATTAGAGCGTACAACCGAACAAACAAACAAATTCAGTTTTATAATATTAGTATGGATTCCCGGCGATTTGTGAAAATATTTTTATTTATTCTGGTCTAACTACAGTAGAAAGTGCGAGGTGCCTGTAAGATATGGTAATTATCGAAGGGATCAAAAATGAGGACATACATAGAAAGAAGAAAGCTTGAAAATGTGACTCTCAAGGTGAACCAACTTGATTAAAGCCGAAGAAAGACTCTTGCTGGATGTCGATCGTTGCTTAACCATACTAACTAGAAGTAAAAAAAATACTAGATTCCAAGTTATGAATCTATAGACTAAATACCATATCAGCCTATTTAAGATTTAATTATAGTCTAATTATTAATAATAATGTTTTCCGACTGAATCCGGCCATGGCGGCTAATCTCATTGAGACTAGCCAACTGCGCAGGAGATATTATAGTACACAAGTGTACGCAGACACAAGTGCACTCTCTATTCCTGTCACTCTCATATTCTGATTCTCTCAAATTTTACTTTCGAAATACTCGTGGATATTAGAATTCATTATTTTTGACGATACGTTTGGCTAAGTTTATAGTGACCGTGTTTGCGCAGTCAGCGGTCGCGGGTTCAAGTCCCGAAGACATTAATTTGTATGATGCATGAACGTTTGTACTCCAGTCATGGGTGTTTATATTTATAATATCTATGTATTTAAAGTTATGTATGCTATTATATATAACTATCTGGTATCCGTAACACAAGCCTCGTAGCTTACTACGGAACTAGATGGTGCTGTGTCAACATATCTATTTTATTTATTTTTTCGCTTACGTCAAGTTCTAATAACGAATCATTTTGTGGTTTTCGTTCCTAGAAATAAAATTTTAACGTTGCATACAAATGATGTCAAACTCATCACAAGTTAGGAGGAAGATGGTAAGATTATTAGGTTTCATCGTCTTAACGTTTATTTGTTATCAATCAATCAAAATATTCTTTATTCAAATAGACTTTTACAAGCTCTTTTGAATCGTCATTTTTACATTATTAAAATTAAATGTCAGTCTGTAAGTCTGTGAGTAAGCTACGTTCGTGTTCTAAAAGCTGAAAATCAAAAGAAATATTTTTCTCCCGTCTTTGCAACATTTTAATGATGTTCCGCTCCTATTGGCCGTAGCGTGATATAATTTAGCCTATAGCCTTTCTCGATAGACGGACTATCCAACACAAAAAGAATTTTTCAATTCGGACCAGTACCTACTACCTGAGAGTAGCCCGTTTGAACAAACAAACAAACTCTTCAGCTTTATAATATTAGTATAGACTAAAAAAATAACAACAAAAGAAAACACGAACACTTCGTTTTTAAATAATAAACCGATTACTAAATTTAAATTATTAACACATTATAAATTTATTGTCAAAAAAGTAATACATTTTCTTTTATTTTACGATGCAAATTTATTGAATATTCTATAACTTATATCTGACCTTATATATTTTATTTTATTTTGTTAAGGATCCTGCTGCTCACTTATCTTCGAAATGGCTGGACTGATTTTGACGGGACTTTCATTGACAGATAGCTGATGTTTATAGTCTATTTTTCCTTACGTCCTAAACGGTAAATAAACACTATCTTGAACGAAAATCACTTGTATTCGGATAATCAAGCATTTTAGATTTGGTTTCATCGTTTATAACTATTTTAGAAACACACACAATATGAATTACACTAATAAAAGCTGTTCATTAGTGCTTTGAACATTATTTTTGCTAAAATTTAAATTTTAACAGAACCAATTTACTGCTATAACGAATGACTTAGGCTTGTCTTATTTTAAAATACGAATTTCCTAGTTCCGGAAGAGTAAGGCGCAAAAAATTTGGCGCAAAACAACAGTGTGGTGGACTATACTTGATTCCACTTGTATTGTGTGAAGCCCAACCCCAGCAGTGTAGACAGTAATTACCACTTGTCTGACGGTGAAGGAAAACATCGCGAGGAAACTTGTATGTCTGAGAAAACCTAGCAAGTTTTCGAAAGGCATGTGAAGTCCGCCAACACGCACTAGGCCAGCGCGGTGGACTATGACCTGATCCCCTCGTATTTAAGGAAGACCCACCTCCAACAATGGGACGTTAAAATATAACCCCAGCAGTAGGTGTTTTATAAAAACTTACATACGTAAGCTCAGGAACATTTGTTGCGTAAGTCATGATCTTCATGATCAGTCACTTAATCGATTTCTTCATAACTAGTCCAATTATAACAAGTGATGAAAGATTTAAACTAACCAAGTTCAATAGGAAGCTGTAATGTCTTATTTACTTATTTCTTAAGATACTAAGCCGGTTATGATTTAACTATAAATACCAAAGTTGAATCAAAACGCCCGTTAATATTTGTGAAGGTTAATATTTAACTATAGGTACATTATATTAAAATTCTGTTTTAGGCGAATCTATAGCCCAGCGGTAACGCGCTCGCTTGAATAACCGAGTGATGCGGGTTCAAATCCGGGTCTCGCACCTCTGATATTTTCATGTGCGATTCATTTCTATCATGATTATCACTTGTCTTACGGTAAAGGAAAGGATCGTGAGGAAACCTGGATGTCTGAGAAAACCTAGCTAGTTTTCGAAAGACATGTGAAGTCCGCCAACACGCACTAGGCCAGCGCGGTGGACTATGGCCTGATCCTCTTCGTACTGAGGGAGGCCCGTGCCCAGCCAGTCAGACGTTAAAAAAGGGGTGATGATGATTTAGGAAAATCTTATTGAAATAGTTATTATTAACGATTTTTTTTCCAGTGTATCGCCGTCCACTGTCAGAGAACGCCAACCAGCCCGATCTTGGTCTGCCTGTATACCTGCCACCTTTTTTAAATCGTCGGTCCATCTTGCCACTGGGCCAACCTACACTACGTTTACCTAAACGTGGTCTCCACTCTCACTGTCTTTCCATTATTATCTATACAGAGGCCGAATCTATAGTTCTTAGAATATCTGTATATCTGTCTGCCTGTGACCTTTACATTTGACCTTTTAACTAGAAATTTGGTATGATGATACGGGAAAATATCTAATTTCTGAAAAATCTGTACTAATCGTTAAAACGTATAGGACTGAACCCGAACGGAACCAGAGTAGGTCGCTAGTGAAAAAATTTATACATATTTTTAAAGTGGTAGTGCCATGTCATACCTTCGGGTAGCAACCGAATGGGCCGGCACGCCCCGTATAGTTCATTAGTACCACTCTCTCACAGAAGACCGGCGTGAAGTGGCAGCTATGCTGTCGCGTTTCGTCCGGTGAGTGAGAGTCCGGGAGGCCCACTCTCCTTCCCCCTCCCTATTCCCTTCATCCTCCGCTTTCGTTCCCCCTCCCTCCCACTTCCCCCCCTCCTCCATCCCTCCCTTTCCTGAAAGGCCGGCAACGCATCTGCAAGCCAGGCTTGCAGATGTCCATGGGCGGAGGTGATCACTTCCCATCAGGTGAGCCTCCTGCCCGTTTGCCCCCTTTTTACCATAAAAAAAAATAAAAAAAAAATATTAAAAAATATTTATGCTAAAACAATAAAGTTTCATGCTATAGTCGTATTTTTAATTAGACGAAGCCAACTGACAGTAGCTAATGTCACTTTGTAAAATAATGTTGCCATAGTTAAAGTATTAGTGATGCGTTCAGTTCTCGTTCAATCAGATGAATGAACAATGAGTGTGAATAGTTAATCATTTCAAACTATAAAAGAATATTATTTCTATTTTACACTAGTAATAGTAGTATGTAACTACAATCAGTTTTTTGACGGCTTATTACAAAGCGCGGCGCGGCGACTAGTGCCAACACCAATCAACGCCGCGCTTGCGGTCGCCATTTTGTTTGTTATTCGGCTTCTAACCTGTAATCTGATAGCACGAATGTTTTTTCTGCGCCCACGCTGTTAAGTTATTGTTTTTGTTAAGTTTGTCGTTTCAAAGATAAATTAGACGATTTTACTTTTACCGCTATAAGGTGAAAAGTACATAATTTTTTTATGACTCATATAATTAAAGAGGAAGACAAAATGTATGGTCTCGACCACAATATGATGGACAATGTTTCAGACATATTAATAAATAGCTGACCCGTGCCCACTTCGTTGGGCATAATGTTAATAATCCTTTTTTAGTACAGAGTATTTAAATTATTTAAATTATTTTATTAATATTAAAAACTAAAAATTAAATTATCTATACTAATATTAAAAAAACTACTTTTTGTCACTAAAATATAAAAGTTAGACATATGCTGTCGTTGACTTTTTTGTAGGCATTTTTAAGCTCCACATCTTTTCTCTAGAACTCAAAAATATATCTTTCATAGTCAAGGCAGCGTTCGTAAGAAACGCTTTTATTCGACCGTTTTTTCTCCGATTCACTTTGCAAAACGGACTACCACGTAAAAGCCTTTTTATTTTTCGGTTTTTTATATAACCTATGACACTCAGCAATAATGTGGCTTTCTATTGGTGAAAGAATTTTTAAAATCGGTTCAGTAGATCCCGAGATTACCCCTTACAATTTAACAAATAAACAAACTTTACTTCTTTATAATATTAGTATAGATTAATAATTAATGTCACCGAAAGCGATAGTGATGATTTTTTATCTGATGATGAGTAAAAACAAATGAATAAGCGATGTTTTTTTATTTTCATTACCTACCTATAATTGGATTCTATAGGCACATAGTCGTCGAAAACTCGTTGGTATGTACAAAGCACGACTAAAATTCGAACCCCGTACCCGATATCGGCAGTTCGGCACACTAACTATTCACTAGACAATCGAGGCAATTTCATTCATTCAGGAGTTTTTTCAATCATTCATTTTGTTACAACACTATTTTTATTTTGTCAAAACCTGACAACACAGTAAACGTCAGTTGACTCCGTCTAATTAAAAATTAGAGTATACAGTTCTATGGACGAGTCAGATTCGCAATTGACTGTTGACCGTGACCGGATTAAAAGATCCGTACGTAAAAAGCAATAAGAAAACTTCTATGATCACTTCGTTATCCGTCTGTATGTCTGTCTGTAAATACCCTTTTTATCAGGAATGCATATACATATATGCATATGCATAAAGACAGTCAGTCAATTCTAAGAACTATAGTTTCGGACCCTGTCTAATAATAATGATTATTTTAATAAGATTTTCCAAAAAATATTCAATGTTTATATAGTTATTCAAAGATTCGAATTACAATTTTATTACATACTAGCAACTCAACCTCGCTTCGCTTGGGTTCGCCCCTAGATTCAGCGCGGGTGAAGCCACGGCTATTACTAGTTAAAATAAATAAAATTTCTAAAATAAAAGCCTAAGTTACGCCTAGTAACATTAGCTATCTGCGAGTGAAAGTCCCGTCAAAATCGGTCCAGCCGTTTCAGAGATTAGCCGGAACAAACAGACAGACAGACCGAAAAATTTAAAAAATGATTTTTTGATGTATTTTATATATTCTCATATGCATTTAGACAAAATCTATTAATTTGAAATTACAAACACTTCAATTTCACTAACATAGTATAAAACAAAGTCGCTTTCTCTGTCCCTATATCCCTATGTATGCTTAAATCTTTAAAACTACGCAACGGATTTTGATGCAGTTTTTTTAATAGATAGAGTGATTCAAGAGGAAGGTTTATATGTATAACTAGCGGATCCCGCGGCTTTGCCTGTGCTAAATCTAGGGAAGAGCCCGAGCGAAGTGAGGGCGAGTCGCTAGTTATTTATATGTATAGATATACATTATTGTTTGTTTTAATTTTCGCATACAATTCGCAACACTACATTAACTGTTTACGAATAAAATACTCGCGGACTTTGGAAACCCAAATGACTAAACAAATTATGATGTAATTATTTATATTATATATTATTGAAATGAAAGTAAGTCAATTTGTGATGTAAACAAAGATACGTGTTATTGGGAACTCCGAGACGTGAATCATTATACGCGTAATGCGTGGCATTGAAGGTATTTTGTAATAATAAAACAGCAAAATTTGGGGGATTTCCTTTATTTCCCGAGATAGAAAGTAGATTACGTCCTTCTCCATAATATTAGCTATATGTAGCTTAAATTAAATTAAAATCGGTTCAGTTATTTCGCTGTTTCTTTATTAATAGTAAATAATAAATAAATGTGGTGGGACATTATTACAACATCGTCATCTAGTTTGTTGTAAGCTACGAGGCTTGTGTTACGGATACCAGATAGTTGATATACTACATATATAAGTTTAAATACATACATATTATAAATATAAACATCCGAAACTATCTTTTCGGATTTTGTCGCGGATTTATTTAGATTTTTGGTTCCCGATGTTTCGCATGCTTTACAGCATTCATGGTAAAGAATAGTTTTATTTATAATGTCAAATATTCGCGTAAACCTAAGAAAGTATTATTATAAGCATCTGAGTTTAACAAATGAATGCTCCAAGTGGGACTCGAACCCGCGACCGCTGGCGCTAGAAAGTACTACAAACTGCGCCAAACGTGTCGTCAAATTATTAATATGAAGGTAAGTGAATCATAGCTATTTATTTTTGTACGTAATGGGTGACATTGAAAAGATTTTAAATCCTTTCTTGCATAATATTACACAAATAATAATAACAATATAGGTATTTTTTACCTTGCTTTTTAGATTAAACTTTGCTAAGTTTAGAAAGTTAGTTTCAGACTATCCCATGACCATGATTGCTGTAAAGCATTCGAAACCGCTTCGGGAACCAAAAATATTTATTTTTAAACTTATAAGGGGCAAACTAGCAAACGATCCATGGTAAATCAAATCAAAATATTTTATTCAGCTTAAAAGTCGTTACAATTTCTTACTGAACGTCATGAGTCTACCACCAGTTCGGAAAGAAGAAACCTCTGACCTGAGAAGAACTGGCGAAAGAAACTCAGCGGGACTAACATTATTCTTTATCTCTCTTTTTCAAATTTAATTGCAAATTAACAATAATTGTATGTTGCAATAGCCTGGCGGCGATCACATCTGTCCCAAGGTGTACTGTCTTCTAAAATGGTATGGTAAATGATTATTGTTACCCATAGACATCTGCAACATAAGAGGAGTTGAGTGCGTTGCCAGCTTTTAAGGAACCTACAGACACGACTCTTAAAGGAAAATCTCGGGATGAAGATCGATCCACAGTTTGCACGTGCGAGGTAGAAAGCAAGATGCATGTACAAATTTCATTAAAATCGTTTAAGCAGTTTTCTAGTGATACTTTCTTAGGTTTATGCGAATATTTGACATTATAAATGAAACTATCTTTTCGGATTGAACTGAGCCAAACAATACAACATATGGAAGACTGAAAATCTTTTAAAGTAACAATGACTTGAAGTAAATTTTAACAAATAGAAATGTTACTACTTTCTTATGTTTACGCGAATATTTGACATTATAAATGAAACTATCTTTTCGGGAGAGTCTCTCCCGTGACCATGATTGCTGTAAAGCATTCGAAACGTCGGGAACCAAAAATCATAATAAATCCGCGACAAAATCCGAAAAGATAGTTTCAGTTTCCTAATGATGTGGTCTCAGACAGGCAAAACCTCTAAAAACTATATATTCAGCATCTGTATCGATAATAAGGACTATTTCAATAAGATTTACCAAAAAGTATTTAATGTACTGTAATGTACTGAATCAGAACTAAGTTCAGAATTTTATTATATGTATAGAAATAATAAAGTGTAATCTTTTATTTTTCATTATCAGCTCTTTTTCACCATCGTCCCACTGCTGGGCACGGGCCTCAGTACGAAGGGGATCAGGCCATAGTCCACCGCGCTGGCCTGGTGCTGGTGCGTGTTGGCAGACTTCACATGTCTTACGAAAGCTTGATAGGTTTTGTCAGACATGCAGGTTTCCTCACGATGTTTTCCTTCACCGTAAGACAAGTGGTAATCATGATAGAAATGATTCGCACATGAAAATATCAGAGGTGCGAGACCCGGATTTAAACCCGCATCACTCGGTTGTAAGCGAGCGCGCTTGGATAACTTTTATTTTTATCTTAATTAATTATTGTAATTAAAATTTAAGTGCCTTTTAACTGTAAAGGTGCGTTGACTTCAAGAATTAAAATTAATTCCGTTACAAACGTTAGAAATGTAATTTGTGTTTTTTAGTTAAGTTAAAAATAGCTTATATTAGCTTTAAGATAAAATTTTGACGTAATTTCCATAATACCTTTCATCCCGTATTTCAACCCCTTACAGACCTTTTTTTGCTTTGAAAAGTACCCTATGTCCTTTCTCAGGCTCTAGACTATCGCTGTACTAAATTTTATTTAAATCGGTTCAGTAGTTTAAGCGTAATTGATTAATACAGACAGACAGAGTTACTTTCGCATTTATAATATTAGTAAGGATAAGTGTTATCACAACGTATATTTTTACTAAACATTAAAATCATTATCTTTCCTTTTAAAGTCGGTCAAGAAAATAAGAGTCTTCTTGAAATTCATTGAAATAAAATATAATAAAAAATTTAAATACGAAAATATAAAAATCGAAATCTTTAAATATTTCGGTTCCCAAAATCGATTATTATATAAATAAACATATATGTAAATGACTTTAAGTTACTAACTATTCAAGGTGCATTGAGTCAGAGGTCAGTAAAAGTTTGAGCTAATTCCGTTTCAATATCAGAAATATTAGTCAGTTTTGGATGTCCATTTGTTTACATCATAAGCCTATATTGTGGTGGTAGTCCAGTAGTAACGTTCTCGTTGGGACAGTGGGTTCAAATCTCATGTAACTCATCGACTTGTCTTACTGTGAAGGAAAACATCTGCATGTCTGAGAGAACCTAGCAAGTTTTCGAATAACATATGAAGTACGCCAACCCTCCCTTAGTCAGTGTGGTGGACCTGATTAATCCACTTTTGCATTAAGGGCATCTGTCAAATGCAGAACTTATAAAAACCTTAAATTTGTCCTTTGTATCGATAATAATGTCTATTTCAACGACATTTTCTAAAAAAAATTAATGTACGGATAGCGATATTGTAACTTGATAAATAGTGAATGTCCTTAATGACTGACATTATAAAATTAATATGTTGGGACATTATTACACGTAGCGCCATCTAGTTACGTGGTAAGCTACGAGGCTTGTGTTACGAATACCAGATAGTTGATACACCACTTATTGTTTGTTTGGTTCATTGCGCTAATCTCAGGGACTTTTGGTCCGAATTAAAAAAAAACTTTTTGTGTTGGATAGTCCGTTTATCTATATACCGAGGAAGGCAATACGACCAATGGAAGCGTAGCATCAATGAAAAATGTTGCAAAACTGGAGAAAAATATTTCTTTTGATTTTCAGCCTTTAGAACGTGTGGAGCCGCGGGAAAGGCTAGTTATACATATACCAATGACTGGATAAACAGTCGTACTCAACAAATGAGTGCTATCAGCGATACTCGAACTCGCTACCGCTGGCACAGCAAGTAGCGTCACTATAACTAGATTAAAGCGAATTTTAAATAACTATTTGGTATTCTTTATCGCTTCTTTAAATCTTATTTCTCTAATAAATTTTGATAAGTAATTTATTAACGTATAATTGCCGTACTATTAGCATTTCGGAACGTTTTGGCTTTGTGATTTATTTTTTGCTACCTAACTATTAAACATCTACATTACTTGTATGTCTGTACGTTTGTTTGTTCGTAGTTATTGTAAAATGGATTATTTTCAGTGGGATTTTCATATCTCATATAATAAAATTGAGTGTCTGTTTTCATTTCAAATTAACAGCTTTTCACTAAATGCATATGAAATACTACTATACTAAGTTTACTCTAATTAGTTTTCTAAAATAATAAAGTTATTCCTTATAAAATCAACTACCTACCAGAGAAAGTTCGGACATAATCGGTCTTTAGGACCACAGAATAGATGATAGGTACCTATTCCGTGTTTAGGACATTAGCCAGAACAAACAAACAAACATACAAAAGAAATAGATAGATGTGTGTTTTTCCAAATTTTCCAAATTTAGTACATTATTGTCACTTTGACGCGACAAACAGACTCTTTTATTTTATTTATCTATACACTTTAATTGTATTTATCGATTATAAATAAGCAAAGTCGTACTATAAGCTAGTATTGCCAAAGCATTTGCCATACTTTGTTGACTTCGAAGCAGGGATGTTGCGAATATTCGCATCTGCATCCGCAATTGCGGAACTTCCGCATCAATTTGGACATCCGCATCCGTATACGCATCCGCAATAATCGATGCGGAGTTGCATAGGGATGCGGATGTCGCACGAGTTGCTATAAGAAATAAATTAGGTGACCAATAGGAGCGAAGATTTCGTTCGATGACAAGTTTCGGCACGTTTGTTATTGTGTATTATTTGTTTACCGTAAATTAAACATTGGAAAAACTAGGACCAGGATCAAAGTTGATAAAAATGCTTTAAAATGGCATGGTGGAGCGTTCACCGAGAAGAATTAAAACTATTATTACAAGTAGCTCGCAGAGTCTTGTCGACACCACCAGGCAGTGTTCCAAGCGAACAATTGTTCAGTAGTGCGGGTTTAATTTACGAACCTCTGCGTAACAGACTTGACCCCGAGAAGACAGCAATATTGCTTTTTATTAAATATAATGCTCCAATTGATAATTTTTACTACTAATTAATAAAAATATTAAAAACAATACTATTCTTGCTATTTTATTTCTGCATCCATATAATTTCTTATAAAAAAATCAAAATCCGCATTCGCATCCGCATCCGCAGATGTGAAAAAATCTGCATCTGCAACATCCCTACTTCGAAGTGTGAAAGGCGATGTAGGAATCCAGCCTTGAACTTATAAGAGCAGCATTTGTGTTGTATCCCTTTAAAAAACTCGAGTCACGCATCTTATAGGTCAAATATTAAAATTGTTATAGATGAACAAAAAATTGTCTTTATATAAGTTTGGCTTAGTTGAGCTCTACTCGCTGTAGATCGCGGGTTCGAGTTCCGCTGAGGGCATTAAATAAATATGTTGGGACATTATTACACTTAGTGCCATCTAGGTCCCTGGTATGCTACAAGACTTGAATTACGAATACCAGATAGTTAACGACTCGTTTAGCTCAGTTGGTAGTGACCCTGCTTTCTCCGCCAGCGGTCGCAGGTTCGAGTCCCGCTGGGGGCCTTCCTTTGTAGAAAACGAATGTTTGTATTCCAGTCATTTTATATATTTACAATAATATGTTTGTTTTTAAAATGTATATATCATCTGGTATCCGTAACACAAGCCTCGTAACTTACCACGGAACTAGATGGCGCTGTTGTAGTAATTTCCCAACATACTAAAAATATATAAATCTTAATTTGTATGGCTACTTATACAAAAATGCGGTTAAAACACATCATTACTCACAACTTTTCAATGTCATCTAATATCTTCCGACTCAGTTATTTTTTATTTCGTATTTCTAATACAAAAATGCAAGACAAGGACTTTGTAATCAATTGAAAATTGATATAACTATAAAAATAAAAGGCACTGTAATTACAATTTACTTGTTATAGCTCGTTTTGATGACATGGCACAGTTTTTTTTCTTGTGCCAGCGGTCGCGGGTTCGAGGCCCGCTGGGGCATTCATTTGTTAAACTTTAATATGTATAGTCCAGTCATGGATGTTTATATTTATAATATGTATGTACTTAAACTTATATCTGTAGTATATCAACCATATGGTATCCGTAACACAAGCCTCGTAGCTTACCACGGAACTAGATGGCGCTGTGTGTTATAATGTCCCAACATATCTATTATTTATTTTATTGCTCGTGGACTTGTTCTTGTTCACATTGTGAGTTTGATTTTAACCTCCCGGAAGGTATGTATTCAGAACTCTTTAACGTCCCACTGCTGGGGGTGGGCCTCCCTTTAATATGAGGGGGATCAGATCATAGTTTACCAAGCTGGAAAATTGCGGGTTGGCGGGTTACACATGTCTTCCGAAAAATTGCTAGGTTCTCGGTTGTTTGTTTGTTAGTTTGTTTGTTTGATTGAACGCGCTAATTTCAGGAACTACTGGTTCTATTTGAAAATTATTTTTGTGTTGGATAGTCCGTTTATCGAGTAAGGTTATAGGCTATATTATATCACGCTACGACCAATGGGAGCGGAGCATCAATGAAAAATGTTGCAAAAACGGGAAGGGCTGGCGTTAGTTCTATGAGGTATCATACCGCGCGAATCATAAAGAATTTGGTTTCTAGTCTTTAGAGCGCGTGTGAAGTCGCGGGAAATGCTAGTTAATAATATAACCTAAAAAACGCTAAAAAGTAAACAGTGGGTTTTGTTAATTTACTTACTATAGATATCTAAACAGATATTTTCCAAGTCGTTGCGAGCTGATACAAAATCAGAGCAAAGCTTACATCACAAAGTTATTAGTACATATTATAAGTAAAATTGAAGTGTCTGTTTTTAATTTCAAATTAACAGCTTTTCACTGCATGCATATGAAAGTAATACGGTACTTACATCAAGAAAACCATTTTTAAAATTTTTGTCTGTCATTATAAATGAAACTATATTTTCGGATTTTGTCGCGGATTTATTATGATTTTTGGTTCCCGACGTTTCGAATGCTTTACAGCAATCATGGTCACGGGAGAGACTAAGGTATTAGACGTCTCAGGGGGTTATATACTTGTTACAGACAGTGCCTACCCACAATTTTTTACAAATATTCAAAATGATAGACTATAAAATTATACATTTCAATTCTATACTTTTAAGATTTTAAAATTTTTTAAATTATATTATAAATATGGCAATATTATTAACTTATTTTTAGCTACTATAATTATAATTATTATAATTTTCTAATATTTGTTAAAATAATATTAAGTAGTGTTGCTATTATTAAAATATGTATAATGTGTTATATTAAAATATAAATTATTAAAGCAATATTAAACTTTCATATATTATAAATTAAAGATTAATAGTTAAAAACAACTTGAGTTTTGATAATTATTTTAAGTTAAATATTAAGCAACACCACTGCAAACTAAATCATTTTTAAATTTGATAATATAATATTAAACAAATCTAACTATGCTCAAGCCACATAGACCTCTTTAAGTTCTTTTGAATTATAACTTTTAAACTATAAAATGAGTTAATGTCATTTAGTATGTCAGTTGGTATGTCCGTCTGAAGTTATTATAGGGATTTGAGACTATATTAAAGAGTTAAATTGTTGTCAGTCTGAAGCTACTACCGGTTCGGAATGCAACTGATACTGAGAAGAACCGGCAAGAAACTCAGCTCTTGCTTTTTTCAAAATAATATGTTTACAATTTCAATATTATCAATATCAAAAATATATAAGTTTACTTAAGTTTACAATATTGCAATACAATAATTAATATATATAATTAATCCTCACTACTATCATTAAGATCTACACAGTATGAGCTAACTACATCTGGCTGTCTATTATGACTAATTTTATTAGATGATTTTATTATATTAATGACAGGATCCCAAGATGATGGTAGTACCCAGCCGTCCTCTCTATTAAAGTTAGGATGTTTTTTAATTTCAATTGCTTCGCGAATCATTCTTGGTCTATAACGAGTTTCTTTCGCGAGTATTTGAGGATTATCAAAGCGAATATAGTGGTTGGGGCGATCCTGACTATGTTTACAGACAGCAGATGTTGCATTGCGACGGTGTTTCACATCAGCTATGTGTTCTTTGATCCTGGTTCTAATGGATCTCTTTGTTTGGCCGATATAAGAGAGCCCACAATCACAATCAAGCTTGTATACTCCTGCATCTTGGAGGGGTATATGGCACTTGACTGATGGTAAGAATTGACTAATTTTCTTGGGCGGCTTGAAGTATGTTTTGATAGAAGCACGCTTTAGGATGTAGCCAATCTTGTCAGTGACACCTCTCATGTAAGGCAGAACTGCAGGTACGCGCTCGACTGTGGCTGGTTTCACTCGTTCACTGTGACGCAGGCGTGGCACTTGCAGCTTGTTGTCTCGCAGAACCTGCTTGACATGTTGCAGTTCTCCCGCTAGGTGTTGCTCGTCACAGATCCCTTGTGCCCTCTGAAACAAAGATTTTCCCACGGTAGCTAACTGTGAAGGGTGGTGGTGAGATTCACCATTCAGGTACCTATCAGTATGGGTCTTCTTTCTATACACAGTATGACTCAAGGTGTTATCTAGTTTACGTTTAATTAAAACATCTAAGAAAGCTAATGTATTGTTCGATTCTAATTCCATTGTAAATTGTATTTTAGGATTTATAGAATTAAGGTGTTCTAAGAATACAGTTATTTTGTCAGTTGGTACTATTGTGAAAGTTTCATCTACATACCGCTTGTAGAACCGAGGGGTCACAGGTGATGTGCTCCAGACAGTCTCCTCGAAGTCCTCCATGAAGATGTCGGCTACAACGGGGGAGACTGGCGAACCCATGGCCACTCCATCCACTTGCTTGTAGA
Source organism: Boloria selene (assembly GCA_905231865.2). Classification (NCBI taxonomy): domain Eukaryota; kingdom Metazoa; phylum Arthropoda; class Insecta; order Lepidoptera; family Nymphalidae; genus Boloria; species Boloria selene. Next base: position 872,825 of record HG993161.1, read on the forward strand.
ATTCATCATTCCACAGTAAATAGCCAATTGTTAGGCAGTGTTTTAAAAGTTCAGTGTATTCAATAGGCATGTTGTTATCCATAAGTTTCTTAGATATTACTAATATACTGATAGGTACCTGAATGGTGAATCTCACCACCACCCTTCACAGTTAGCTACCGTGGGAAAATCTTTGTTTCAGAGGGCACAAGGGATCTGTGACGAGCAACACCTAGCGGGAGAACTGCAACATGTCAAGCAGGTTCTGCGAGACAACAAGCTGCAAGTGCCACGCCTGCGTCACAGTGAACGAGTGAAACCAGCCACAGTCGAGCGCGTACCTGCAGTTCTGCCTTACATGAGAGGTGTCACTGACAAGATTGGCTACATCCTAAAGCGTGCTTCTATCAAAACATACTTCAAGCCGCCCAAGAAAATTAGTCAATTCTTACCATCAGTCAAGTGCCATATACCCCTCCAAGATGCAGGAGTATACAAGCTTGATTGTGACTGTGGGCTCTCTTATATCGGCCAAACAAAGAGATCCATTAGAACCAGGATCAAAGAACACATAGCTGATGTGAAACACCGTCGCAATGCAACATCTGCTGTCTGTAAACATAGTCAGGATCGCCCCAACCACTATATTCGCTTTGATAATCCTCAAATACTCGCGAAAGAAACTCGTTATAGACCAAGAATGATTCGCGAAGCAATTGAAATTAAAAAACATCCTAAATTTAATAGAGAGGACGGCTGGGTACTACCATCATCTTGGGATCCTGTCATTAATATAATAAAATCATCTAATAAAATTAGTCATAATAGACAGCCAGATGTAGTTAGCTCATACTGTGTAGATCTTAATGATAGTAGTGAGGATTAATTATATATATTAATTATTGTATTGCAATATTGTAAACTTAAGTAAACTTATATATTTTTGATATTGATAATATTGAAATTGTAAACATATTATTTTGAAAAAAGCAAGAGCTGAGTTTCTTGCCGGTTCTTCTCAGTATCAGTTGCATTCCGAACCGGTAGTAGCTTCAGACTGACAACAATTTAACTCTTTAATATAGTCTCAAATCCCTATAATAACTTCAGACGGACATACCAACTGACATACTAAATGACATTAACTCATTTTATAGTTTAAAAGTTATAATTCAAAAGAACTTAAAGAGGTCTATGTGGCTTGAGCATAGTTAGATTTGTTTAATATTATATTATCAAATTTAAAAATGATTTAGTTTGCAGTGGTGTTGCTTAATATTTAACTTAAAATAATTATCAAAACTCAAGTTGTTTTTAACTATTAATCTTTAATTTATAATATATGAAAGTTTAATATTGCTTTAATAATTTATATTTTAATATAACACATTATACATATTTTAATAATAGCAACACTACTTAATATTATTTTAACAAATATTAGAAAATTATAATAATTATAATTATAGTAGCTAAAAATAAGTTAATAATATTGCCATATTTATAATATAATTTAAAATTTTAAAATCTTAAAAGTATAGAATTGAAATGTATAATTTTATAGTCTATCATTTTGAATATTTGTAAAAAATTGTGGGTAGGCACTGTCTGTAACAAGTATATAACCCCCTGAGACGTCTAATACCTTAGTCTCTCCCGTGACCATGTGCGCTGTAAAGCATTCGAAACGTCGGGAACCAAAAATCATAATAAATCCGCGACAAAATCCGAAAATATAGTTTCATTTATAATGTCAAACATTCGCGTAAACCTAAGAAAGTATTTTTGTCTGTCTGTTTATTCGGGTTAATCTCTGAAACGGCTGGACCGATTTTGTTGGAACTTTCACTCGCAGTTAGCTAATGTTATAAGGAGTAACTTAGGCTACTTTTATTTTTCACTTACTCTTAGATTTTTTTATTACTACATACGGTGATTGATGGTTAAAATGACCAATTTCATATTACGATATACTACAAACTTATCGTATTTCTTAATTTTTGAATCAATGTTTGCAAATATAATAAAAGATGTGCTCTACAAAGAAATAACATTACTTTTTGAACAAAATCTTCAATAATTTCAAAATATACAAGTAAATAATAGAATTGAAATATTTATTATAAAGGAGATGACTCAATAGACGTTGTCGTGCAACAGTTGCAATTGATTTCATAATCTATGGATAATAATGTTCTCTGACCGATTCCGGCCATGGCGGCCAACCTCATTGAGACTAGCCAAGTGCCGGAGATATTACAGTGCAGACACAAGTGCACTCTCTATTCCTATCACTCTCATACTCCGGTGGGACGACTGTTCGACACGACCAGTGAGAGTTAAGGCGCAGGACCGACGGGTTTACGTACTCTCCGAGGCACGGGAGTGACACAACGCCAACTTCCCAACTCCGGGCTGTTACTGAGGCTTACGAAACAGAAATACTTAATAATTGACTTGGCCTAACCCGGGACTCGAACTCACGACCTCTCGATGTATGACAGTACACAGCCACTAAACCACCGAGGCAGTATTATATACATATTATAATAAAATTAAAATTTTTAGGTAAATCTTATTGTTAGACATTATTATCGAAACAGACGCCGAAATATAATTTTGTATAATTTTTATCCGTCTGTCACGACATTATGAGGAAAACCAATGGATAGATTTTGGTGATATTAGGAAGCTAGTTATCCGGGTCAACGTCCTTATTACGAATAGGATAAATTTTAGTGCGGGAAAATATCACAGTAATCGTTAAAACGAACGCGTCAGTTGCTAGTAGGTAAATATACTACTAATCTATACTAATATTCACGGAATATGTAAAAAGTAATGTATGTAGAGTAATGGTCCGCATTGAATTCCGCCCGAAAAGTCCGAATTAAGAAATTCTTTCTGTGTTGGATATTCCGTTTATCGAGGAAGGCAGAAAGGAATAGCTTATAGCTATTAAATGAGCATCAATGAAAGTGTTGCAAAAATGGAAGAAAAATATTTCTTTTGAGAGCTAATTTACTTAAATAAACGTTTAATTTACCGGGTTCGCTTGTAATATATACATTTATCCGGCTTGCATTTCCTGCTTAAAATCAATCACTTTTTCAATAACATCTGATTGACACATAATTAGAAGGATGTTCAATTGAACCATGTATGGAGAATTTTATTAAGGTGACCTTAGCTTTGATTCTCATTGAATGCAAATATTTATAATAAATAATAAAAATAATGAAAAATTTGTTCGGACATTTTTACAACAGCGCCATCTAGTTCCGTGGTAAGCTACGAGGCTTGTATTACGGATACCAGATAGTTATTATACTACACATATAAATTTTTAAATACATACATGATATAAATATTAACACCCATGACTGGAGAACAAACATTCGTGCTCAACAAATGAATGCCCCCAGCGGGACTCGAACCCGCGACCGCTGGCGCAGAAGGTAGGATCACTACCAACTGAGCCAAACGTGTCGTCAAATTTTTTTGATTCGTATTATTATTTATCACTTAACTAGTTTTCGCCTGCGATTCCTCTTGCGATGAGTATTTTTTGTATTTATTTTATTTGTATCCTAGAAAATGCATTAACGCATACCACCTGTAGAAAACAGTTGGTCATGTGGGACTCACCGGCAAGCCAGTACTACCCACTAAAACCGAATTTCCTTAAGAAGAGCTTAAAATAATCAGTGTGCTGTATAAAATAATTTCAAGAAAAATGAGTTTCTATGTATATATAAATAGACAAAAAGAAATAGTGTTTAGTCTTACTTTAGGCCTCAATTTTGGTGTAAGGCAACTTTTGTCTGTCTGTCTGTTTGTCCTGGATTATATCTAAATCAGCTATATCTATTTTATCGAACTTTCACTCGCACATAGCTTATGTTATAAATAAAAAAAATTGGCTATTTTTTTTTAAAAAGAATGTTAGGGTTTTGCTAAAAACCTAACTTATAGGGAAAAACCTCTGTGAAGGGCGATTCGTTATAATACTAGCATAGATTAATTAGGTCATGCTGTAGATCAATAGCTAGCACTAAATAATATGAAAAATAGTTAGAAGTGATCTCATTTCGAGTTTCAAACACCCACATTCCAAATGTTAGTATTACACATTAAGCGTGCTACATCTGAGAGAACATTTAACTTATTGATTTGCATCACAACTGATGTCATCTTAGTAAATGTCTGACTACTGATACTTTAGATTTATTTATTATTTGTGACGTGGTGGGCCTATTTGGTTTTCTCTACCAATGAGTCCCAGCGACAAGTGACCAGCTCGTAGAGAAGGAACACCGAAACCGAAAGAACGAAACCGGTACAAACCGAAACTAAAAAGAAAAATATAATACTTTCAATTAATTATTTATTGTTGGAGTCGGTGCCAGCCTGAAAGAAAACAACTGTCGGTCCATTAATACGTATAATATTAAAAGAACTTTCTTTCAATCCTAACCGTTGAGGAGCTATACCTTCCATTACCAGCTCATCCACATGAAATGATGAGTATCAAACGGAAATACATGAATAGCTTTAGAAATTAGAAGTATACCCTACCGAACAAAAAAGTAATTTTTGAAATCGGCGAAAAATTGATGGAGAAATCGGTGGAAACACATAAGAAATAACCGTTGAGGAATTTTACCTTAATTTGCGTTAAGAACAACGCTTGAACATTTTTTGAAAATATATCAGTAACATAATAGGTGCCTATAAATTTTGAGACTTGCCCTCGACTTCCTGAGATCCCATCATCATATCCTGACTTGGTGACAATGGGACCCCCTCGGAAGTATACTACAGAACAAAAAAAAATTTTGAAATCGGTCTACAGTTGGCGGAGAAATCCGTGAACATCCATAAAAGAAATTATACAGTGGAACATATAACTTCCTTCTTTTTTGATGGCTTGTAATTATCTTTTTGCAACGTTTGGAAATGCCACCAGTTGATCTTTTAGGGGTCAGGCTTAAAAGAAGCCGGTATTACTCACAAACCATCAAAAACTCCCTAAATTCCTACCGGTCTGAAAAAACGGTCTAAATGGGGCCGTCGCAGGATTGCTTACACATTCGACCGACCCGACAGCAGGTCTGCCGAAGAAGACCACACAGCCAAGAGAGTTGCTCCACAGTCCACTCTGCTATCCAGAGAAGTACCAGGAGCAATACGCATGACACATCACTCATCGAAGTGGGCCATCTCATTGTGCGTCTCTTAACTTCGCACCCAATCGTATTGCCGGAAGCTTCTGAGTCCCTTATCACGACAAGGTTTCATTTCATTGGAGGAATTTGGAACACCAAGTGAACCTTGGTCCATCACGAAATTCAATAAAAAAATATGTTGGAACATTATTACACACAACACCATCTAGTTCCGTGGTAAGCTACGAGGCTTGTGTTACGGATACCAGATAGTTGATAACTACATATAGTATAAGTTTAAGTATATACTTATATAAACACCCATGACTGGAGTACAAACATCTGAGTTTAACAAATGAATGCCCCCAGCGGGACTCGAACCCGCGACAGCTGGTGCAAGAAAGTAGGGTCACTACAAACTGCGCCTAACGCCAAACAAGTTTGATTCGTAGTTTAAGTAGACACTTTAAATATTTACATACAAAATAGATAGTTATTACATTCAAATTTCGCCCTTTTGAATGAAAAATGTCAGTGACTCAAGCAAATGCTTTTAGAATACTTCATCTTAGTCAGAGCTTAGATAGTATAATAATATTATAATACATTTATAGGAATGTACTATAGAAGAAAAATAATAGTAAGGTTTAATTTATACAAGCGACTTGTCCTGGCTCCGCTTGAGTTCGCCCTAGGCACGTTTTAACGGTTAGAATTTTTCTGATCCTACCAATATTATAAACGCGAAAGTTTGTATGTATGGATGGATGGATGGATGTTTGTTACTCTTTCACGTAAAAACTACTAAATGGATTTTAATGAAACTTTACAATAATATAACTCATACATTAGAATAACACATAGGCTAAAATTTATAAAGATATCGTGTGAATTGTCCAAAATATGACGATAAGTGTCAAGTAAGTAGTAAAAAATCTACCATCTGCGAACTATTCTGGCGTGCGCTGCCAAAACCGCTAGAGATACACATATTATGCAATGTACTAGCGGAACCCGCGGCTTCGCTCGCGCTTAATCTCTAGTCGATAATAATAAGTATTTCAATAAGATTTAACAAAAAAATAATATACAGATTTAACTTACAATTTTATAATATGTATTGATATATAGAATAACTTTAAAGGGTCTCAAATACTACTATCTCTTCGCATTATTCGTTGTCTGGATCAAATATTGTGTTTAAAAAGATTTCGCTTCATAAGTTTGTCTATACAGGTGTCTTTCTAGATAAACCGAATCTCAATCTTTTTTCCGAAATAACGCCGAATAAAGTTCGTTCATCAAGGCATTAATAGTGAACATACTTGCGCTAGCGGTCGCGAGTTCGAGTCCCGCTGGGGGCATTAAGCTCGAGATGTTTGTACTCCAGTCATGGGTGTTTATATTTATAATATGTATGTATTTAAACTTATATATGTAGGATATCAACTATCTGGTATCCGTAACACAAGCCTCGTAGCTTACCACGGAACTAGATGGCGCTGTGTGTAATAATGTCCTACCATATTTATTTTAAAAAATATATATTATGAATGTTGAGTCAATATGAGAACTATTTAGCCTTAAAATTTTGAACGCCATTAAATAGATGAGTATTGTACGGACATTCAATGTTTTATGATTGTACTTTATGTCCTTTGTACGCCTAAGATCCGCCTTCAGAAACAGTTAAAACAGTGACTGATTTTATTAAAATGGGTTCTGCATAAAAATAATAAGTTAATTATTTATATATACGTTTCGACGACACGTTTGACTCAGTTGGTAGTGACCCTACTTTCTGCGCCAGCGGTCGCTGGTTCGAGTCCCGCTGGGGACATACTTTTGTTGAGCACGAATGTTTGTACTCCAGTCATGGTTGTTTATATTCATAATATGTATGTATTTAAAATTTATATACATAGTATGTCAATTATCTGGTATCCGTAACACAAGCCTCGTAGCTTACCACGGGACTAGATGGTGCTGTTGTAATATTGTCCAAATATGTTTATTTATTTATATAAATACTAACTACTCACTTGGCTTTGCTTTTATTTATATAAATACTAACTACTCACTTGGCTTTGCTTGGGATAATCTGTCGCAGCAAAAGTAGGTACTTAATGCTACTCTCCATACCTCTATTTTTAAACAAAAATTCCAGACCAATCCTTTATCCTATTTAGATGTGAAAAAAAGACAAAAAGAAACAAACAATCAAATAAACTCATATTTAGTCTTCAGTCTTAACGTCCCACTGCTGGGCACGGGCCACCCTCAGTACGAGGGGGATAAGGCTATAGTCCACCGTGCTGACCTAGTGTGAGTTGGCAGACTTCACATGTCTTTAGAAAACTTGCCAGATTCTCTCAGACATGCAGGTTTCCTCACGACGTTTTCCTTCACCGTAAGACAAGTGGTAATCATGATAGAAATGATTCGCACATGAAAATGTCAGAGGTGTGAGACCCGGATTTGAACCCGCATCACTCGGTTAAACCACTGGTTACAGTCACATTTATTACATTAATATCAGTATGGATTGTTTTAAGTGGTCATTTATTACCTAGAAAGATAACACATCTAGATATGAAGTTAAATTACTATGTTAAAGCACAAATCTATAGGCGTGATAGTTTTTCAGTTAAGTGTACCACAAACTGCTCAGGATTATCTTATGAAAAAAAAAAAAAATTTTATGCATATAGATCTCGCTTCTATTTTATATTATACTAGCGACTCACTCTCGCTTCGCTCGGGTTCGTCCCTAATCAAATCAAAATATTCTTTATTCAAATAGACTTTTACAAGCTGTTTTGAATCGTCATTTTTACATTATCAAAATTAAAAGTCAGTCTGTAAGTCTGTGAGTAAACTACCACCGGCTCGGAAAGCTGTTCTGCTGAAAAGAACCGGCGAGAAGCTCAACAGTTGCTCTTTTCAAAAAAAATATTTGGTAACAATATTGTATTACAATTTATCTATATATTTATAGATAAAGGTAGGTTTAGCGTCAGTGATGCCACGGGTTCCGCTAGTAAAAATAAATGAAGTTTCTACCTTCTCCTTTTTTAAGTCGGTTAAAAAGTAGCCCAAGTTACACAGTATAAAATTAGCTATCTGCGAGTGAAAGTTCCGTCAAAATCGGTTCTGCCGTTTCAGAGATTATCCGGAACAAACAGACAGACAGAAAAAATTTTAAAAATTGTTTTTTTGTTGCTAGTATAAACTTTTGTATGCATTTAGTGAAAAGCTGTTAATTTGAAATTAAAAACAGACACTCCAATTTTATTTATATGTATTGTATTTTATTTATTTTACTTATAGATATAGATTATGCTTATATATATATACCTAGTCTAACCTATAGTTTGTAGAAAGTAGTTGTTTTTTTTTTGTTTTATGAGAAAAAAGAGAGAATTTTAAGAGATTTCCATATATTTAAAAAATCTTTAAAAATAATTTCATTTAAAATCTATTGCAAATCTAACAAACAAGTAAAACTTATTATATTTTATCAACTAACTCTAACTCGTAGTACGTGAATGCTCATCCACTGTATAGAATTGTTAGAAACGGTTTTTCTTTACCGTTTTTGTTCCACGGTAGCGTTATTTTGAATACCGGAACTAAAAGTTTAAAAACATCTTGTTTAATTTAACTAGTTTTAACTGTAGCTTGCCTCACGATTTAAAATTATATATATAACCTAGTAACTCAACCTCGCTTCGCTCGGGTTCATCCTTAGATCTAGCGCGAGCGAAGCCGCGGGTTCCGCTAGTGTATTATGTTGGGACAATTTTACAACAACAGCGCCATCTAGTTCCGTGGTAAGCTACGAGGCTTGTATTACAGATACCAGATAGTTGATATACTACATATATAAGTTTAAATACATACATTATATAAATATTAACACCCATGACTGGAGAACAAGCATTCGTGCTCAACAAATGAATGCCCCCAGCGGGACTCGAACCCGCGACCGCTGGCGCAGAAGGCAGGGTCACTACCAAATGATTATACTTACATAATATAAACCATCCTCTTGAATCACTCTATCTATTAAAAAAACCGCATCAAAATCCGTTGCGTAGTTTTAAAGATCTAAGCATCAAATCAAATCAAATCAAATCAAAATATTTTATTCAGCATAAAAATTGTTACAATTTCTTACTGAACGTCATGAGTCTACCACCAGTTCGGAAAGAAGAAACCTCTGACCTGAGAAGAACTGGCGAAAGAAACTCAGCGGGACTAATTTTTTTTTTTATCGTATTCTCACTCTTTTTTTTAAAATTAAATTGTAGATTAACAATAATTCTATATGTTGAAATAGCCTGGCGGCGATCACATCATTCCCAAGGCGTACTGTCTTCTAAAAAGTCGTTAATCGAATAATAGCCTTTAGTACACAAACGTTCCTTCACAATTTTTTTAAATTTGGCAATAGAAGCTTTTTGAACGTTTTCTGGGATCCTGTTGTATAGACGTATACATTGTCCATAAAAAGAGTTACTGACTCGGCGTAAGCGAGTCACAGGCATTACAAGTTTATGTTTGCTCCTAGTATTAATGCTATGCATGTCGCAATTCTTGGGAAATTCGTGTATATTTTTATGAACATACATAACATTTTCGTACACGTATTGGGAAGCAACAGTCAATATTTTTATTTCTTTAAACTTTTCTCTTAATGATACTCTAGGTCCTAAACTATATATGGCACGAATAGCTCTTTTCTGCAGGACAAAAATGGTATTAACGGTAGCTGCATTACCCCATAATAGGATTCCATACGACATAATACTATGAAAATAACTAAAATATACTACGCGAGCTGTATCTACGTCTGTAATAAGTCTAATTTTTTTTACCGCAAACGCTGCAGAGCTGAGTCTTTTCGCTAGCCCCTCAATATGGAGATTCCACTGTAATTTCGAATCTATGATGATACCTAGGAATTTAGTTGATTCTATCGGCCTTAGCATATCTCCACCCAATACTACACCATTATCAGCAATTTTAACATTAGGTGTTGTAAATTTTATTAATTTTGTTTTTTTGTTATTTAATAATAAATTATTCGAATCGAACCAATAGACAACCTTTGAGAGAGCATCGTTTACATCGTCGTACATAAGTAAATTACGTTTTACCTTAAAAATAAGTGATGTGTCATCTGCGAACAATACTATCTCATGTTTGTCCTGTACAAAGAATGGCAAATCATTTATGTAAATTAGGAAGAGAAATGGACCAAGAATAGAACCTTGTGGAACCCCCATAGCAAACGGAGCTCCAGGAGATCTCTTACCATTTACATCAACCCTCTGAATTCTATTACTGAGATAGGAATTCAGGAGGTTGAGTGCCTTATATCTAATCCCATAATGATGCAGTTTCCTGATCAACGTCTCGTGATGCACACAATCAAAGGCCTTGGATAAGTCACAGAATATCCCAAGAGCATCCTGTGACCTCTCCCAAGCCTCAAAAATATTTTTTACTAGCTCAACACTAGCATCTGCTGTGGAGCGACCTTTCGTAAAACCGAATTGTTTCTTATGAAGTAGATTGTGTGCATTAAAATGCAATAACATTTGCCCGAGTATGATTTTTTCAAAAATTTTACTAAATGTTGGGAGTACTGAAATTGGTCTAAAATTATTGGGGTCTAAGGTACTACCTGATTTAAAAATAGGAATGACTTTACTGTGTTTCATTAGATCAGGAAAAACACCATGTTCTATACAGCCATTAAATATAGTAGCAAGATAAGGCGCAACAACATCAATTACCGAATTAATAACTTTTACAGATATACCCCATAGATCAGCTGTTTTCTTGAGGTCCAGACTTCTGAAGGCTACCATTATGTCTTTGGGGTTTACTTGTTTAAATTTAAATATAACATTACATTCTTTGACGTTTTTCTTTAGCAAAAGTTCGGCAATGTCGGGAGACGAATTAAGTGATTGCGTTGTTGAAAGTGGAATGTCAGTGAAAAATTTTTCAAACTCAGATGCAACTTCTCGGTCTGAAATAATAAATAGGGAAATACAGACAGCGGGAAGCGACTTCGTTTTATACTATGTAGTGATGTTGGGACGTCAACACACAGCGCCATCTACTCGTAGTTCCATGGTAAGCTACGATTCTATTGCAATTTAGTATTCTAGCTAGTAGTTAACCTCGTAGTTTTTCGGAAAACCCTAAATCTTGGGTTTTTTGGGTTTTATTATAAACTAGTCTTTCCCGTGACTCCGCTCGCGTTCTAAAGGCTGAAAATCAAAAGAACTATTTATCTCCCGTCTTTGCAACATTTTTCATTAATGCTCAGCTGCTATTGGTCGTCGCGTGGTGTAATATAGACTATAGCCTTCCTCGATAAACGGACTATCTAACACAGAAAGAATTTTTCAATTCGAGCCGGTAGTTCCTGAGATTAGCGCGTTCAACCAAACATACAAACAAACTCTTTATCTTTATAATATTAGTATACATTGGGAAAACGATTGTTATATTCAAAGAAGACGAATAAAAGTCATATAAAAACTAAAAAGAATTCATCATTAAAATTAGGTTAAAAAAGTGAACTTGAGGCGTTAAGGAAAATTACTAAAAGAACGTTAAAGTTTACAAAATAGTAGGTATGAATAAGTAAGAATAGTTAATATACTGATAATATCTTTACACTAGCCTTTCCCGCGGCTTCACCCGCGTTCTAAAGCCTGGAAACCGAATTCTTTCCGACTCGACTTACCTCGCAGAGCTACGGGCCCTCCCCCCTAATTTGTGCCCCTTAAAATACATACAAACTTCCATTTAATAAATGAAACTATCTTTTCGGATTTTGTCGCGGATTTATTTGGATTTTTGGTTCCTGACGTTTCGAATGCTTTACAGCAATCATGGTCACGGGAGAGTATTTTACGTCTCAGGGGGATATAAACATTTTTGTGAATATCGAGTATCATCAAATATACATACTACGTATTTTTGAAGTTGGTCAATAAACAGACAAAAAATTACAACACTATTAATATGATTAGTATGCATTGATTATCTTATAAAAATCACTGATTGGGACGAATAAAGGCCTTGACATATTGTGAAATTGTCTAAACTTACAGTGTTTTATAGTAAACCCATATATTATCTCAAGTGGTAGCCCAATAGCGCTCGCTTGGATAACCGAGTGATGCGGGTTCAAATCCGGGTCTCGCACCTCTGATATTTTCATGTGCGAATCATTTGTAACATGATTACCACTTGTCTTACGGTGAAGGAAAACATCGTGAGGAAACCTGCATGTCTGAGAGAACCTAGCAAGTTTTCGAAAGACATGTGAAGTCCGCCAACACGCACTAGGCCAGCGCGGTGGACTATGGCCTGATCCCCTCGTACTGATGGAGACCTGTGCCCAGCAGTGGGACGTTAAAAAGGGCTGAAGATGAAGATATTATCTCAATCATTTTCAAGGATTCAAACTTATATGAATGAAGTTAGATTTGAACCTGTGGACTGAAATACCTACAAATTCTAAATTCGTGATCTCTAATAGAAGACTAATCAGTATTCAATTTGTTGTTATTTTCAAATTAACAGCTTTTCACTAAATGCATATGAAAGTATATATACGGTACTAACATAAAAAAATCAAGTTTTAAAATTTTGATATGTGTGTCTGTCTGTTTGTCCCGAGTAATCTCTGAAACGGCTGGGTGATTTTGACTGTACTTTCACTCGCAGATAGCAAATATTATAAGGAGAAACTTAAGCTAATTTTATTTTAGAAATTTTATTTAACTATGGGAATCCGCAGCTTCACTCGCGCTAAATCTAGTTAAACATCCTTGAACCCGCGGGTCTCGAATTCAAGACCGCTGGTGTGTCAACAGATGTTGTGACAACAAGCTGTCTGCTATACCAAATATGTCATAAATTTTTAAAATATCCCCTGTTTCTAGAGATACACGCGTACAAACAAACAAACTAACTAACTAAGAAACAAACAAAGAAACGAAAAAAACACAGAATCTTTTCTGTGGAAAAAACAAACTTTACACCTTGTTTTTGGTAGCAAGGATAAAACGTGACTGTTTTGAAACTACTTTATTTTGGAATGTACAAACTTTTGAATCCTTTCAACACAATAAATTAGATATAATTTAATGATGCCACACGATCTAAATTATTCATTGATGTTTCATAATTATATAAGTAGGTATCTATACTAATATTATAAAGAGGAAAGGTTTGTATGTAAGTATGTTTGTAACGAATTGGCTCAAAAAGTACTGGACCGATTTTAAAAATTCTTTCACCATTTGAATGCTACATTATCACTGATTAATATAGGCTATTTTAATTGCAAGAAAAAAATAAGGATCCCTACTCAAACAACAATAACAGGAGAGGAGGAGGAGTGCACGCCGCACATAATATATGAAATAGGTAGCCGCGCGGCTCAGGAGTATATTAAAGCTGGAGTAATTTTAGAGAATTTCAACCCAGCGAGTGATCGAATGTAGTTTAGTATCGATTAAGAAAATGAACGCGGGCGATGTCGCGCGTAATGCTAGTAATATAATATATTAAATTAAGTTTTGTCCATTTGTACGTAAAACAAAATATCTTGAACTACGGCTATTTATTAATGTACTCAATTGTAACCAAATCTGCTTAGCCAATTTCAGAGTGAAGAACTGACAAACGCACATATTTAAATAAATAAAATCAAGATGCAAGGGCATTAACACAGCGCCATCTAGTTCCGTGGTAAGCTACGAGGCTTGTGTTACGGATACCACATCACATATTATAAAACAAAGTCCTCCGCCGCGTCTGTCGGATCGTGATAAACAGAAAAACTACTGCACCGATTTTCATGCTGTTTTCACTAATGGATAAAGTGGTTCTTGAGGAAGGTTTTAGTATATAATTTGTTAAGTTTTTGTATATATTTACGGAACGAACCCAAGCGACGCGAGATAGAGTCGTTAGTAGTTGATACACTACACATAACTTTAACTACATACCTGCATATCTATACTGTATACATCTATACATATAAATAAAATTGAAATATCTGTTTTTAATTTCAAATTAACAGCTTTTCACTAAATGCATATGAAAGTATATACGATACTAACAACAAAGAACCATTTTTAAATTTATTTTGTCTGCCTGTCTGTTTGTTCCGGCTAATCTCTAAAACGGCTGGACCGATTTTGACGGGACTTTCACTTGCAGATAGCTAATGTTATAAGGCGTATCATAGGCCACTTTTTAACGAACATGAAAAAGGAGGAGGTGGTAATTTTATTTATTTTAACTAGCGGAACCCGTGGCTTCGCTAGCGCTAAACAGTTAACACCCATGGCTGGAGTACAAACACTCGTGCTCAACAAATGCATGCTTCGAGCGGGACTCGAACCCGATATCACAACAAGGGTCACTGGGTCACAAACTGAGCCAAACAATACTGCATCAGTAGAAGACTGATAATATTTTTAAAGTAACTATGAGTTGAAGTAAATTTTATCAAATTGAAACGTTAATACTTTCTTAAATTTACGCGAATATTTGACATTATAAATGAAACTATCTTTTCGGGAGAGTCTCTCCCGTGACCATGATTGCTGTAAAGCATTCGAAACGTCGGGAACTAAAAATCCAAATAAATCCGCGACAAAATCCAAAAAGATAGTTTTATTTATAAATAAATTGAATTGTTACTCAAGATTTTTCTTAAATGTTCGCAAACACAAAAATAATCTTCGTTGATTAAAAAGAGCGGCCGAGCTCATTAGTCAAAGCATGTTATTATAGGAGATAGGTACCTATATTAAATATTTATGAATTAAACACCAAATTAGTGTTTCTTAATTTTTATTTTTAATCAGTTAAATGTTGTTATAATCTATAAGCCTTTAACGCGGCTCCGCTCGCGTTCTAAAGGCTTAAACTCAAAATAAATGCTTTTTCTCCCGTTTTTGCAACATTTTTCATTGATGCGCCGCTCCTATTGGTCGTAGCGTGATGTAATATAGCGAAACTACTGGTATAACTATACTATATAACTACTGGTATAACTACTGGTACGAATTTTTCAATTCGTACCAGTAGTTTATGAGATTAGCGCGTTCAACCAAACAAACAAACTCTTCAGCTATATAATATTAGTATAGATTTAATATTTATTAATTATTATTTATTACTACTTAGAAAAATTATGTATTTTGCTAGTTATATGCATAGAAGATGTTTTTGCCAAAAGCTTAGAAACATCACTTATGTTACACACCGTATAGTGACTTAAGCCTCACATTTCAACTTTCATATTTCGTTTGAATAGGCAATATATTGCTTATTAAAATTATAAATCAATAACAAATATCAAAACTTTAGCATTTAAAATGTTACTGAAATGTTTAAAGTAGTGGTAGCAGAGTGGTAACGCGTTTGGATAACCGAGTGAAGTGGGTTCAAATCCGGGTCTCGCACCTCTGATATTTTCATGTGCGAATTATTTTTAACGTGTTACACCATAAAAATAATATAAAAATAAGATTTATATATGTGTATGATAATTATAAATAATTATTTAATTGTAAAAGTTGCACTTTCTGATATAAAATATTTTATTTGGGTTTTCTTAAGTTGGCAACACTGATCATTCGTAATGTCGTTAGAGCCGTTAGTCGTTACTCTGAAATCTGAATAGTGAATGTAAATGTGATGTGGAACTAATCACTACATAGTATAAAACAAAGTTGCTTTCTCTGTCCCTATATCCCTATGTACGCTTAAATCTTTACTACTACGCAACGGATTTTGATGCGGTTTTTTTAATAGATAGAATGATTCAAGAGGAGGGAGGTTTATATGTATAACTAGCAGATCCCGTGGCTTTGCCTGTGCTAAATCTAGGGATAAGCCCGAGCGAAGCGAGAGCGAGTCGCTAGTTAATGTATAAAATAGTAAAACTGTGTGAAGCCTCATCGAATTTATTTGGCTTACCTGAACTACTTCTGAAATAACCCATAACACATGATAACCACTTGTCTTACGGTGAAGGAATCATGATGAGATGATCCCTTATTTTTATAACTATTATTTTTTAAACAATGTTACTTTTATACACTGTTGGTAATCCTATTTAAATAAATAAATAAACTAATTACATCAGTTTGTGGAAAAAAGCAATTCGATATTTTACCAAAAGAACTAGAAAGGCACAGTACCTAGGTACCTACTATATGTAGTTTATTGAAGTGAAACTTCTTTATCGACGTATGGAAGAAATTTTGTAGAAAAATCGTCACGTTTTTCGGTTACGCGCCATTTTGCTTTTTGATGAAACTTCTTTACCGACGTATGGGAGAAATTTTGTAGCAATGTAAAAATACAACAAGAGCAATGATATTATAATATGAACAATGATAAAATAAATTACTCATTAATTGTATGCATGTCTATAATAATAAAATAGCTTTAATTTAATACGGAAAAAAATGTTTTTCTTAAGGCTTAAGCCTTATCTACCCCATTTTCGTGAAGTTGCAAATAGTAGAAAAATGATGATATTATTTGGAATAAGTCGTAGGCTTCCACTTGGACTGCTTATCATTTTACAGTGAAGTTGATATTCCGTTCACCCACACCCCTTACTTAGGATACTAACTAACTAGTAACTTAGGCTACTTTTATTTTAGACTAGCTGATACCCGCGACTTCGTCCGCGTTGCTTGAAATATTAACAAAGTTTTCCGCATGCGCGCTACGCCGCTTGCCCCACTACTCCGCGAGAAGGAAACATACATCACTGAACACGCAGTGCATATACAAATCGTTGTTTCTTGAAACTTTAATAACTTTTTATTAAATGAAGATATCGCAATCATTTTTTTTTGATAAGGGCCAAGTGTCTAAGAAATAAAACTTAGAAGGTTTCATTGAAATCTATCCAGTAGTTTTTCCGTGATGCGCGCACAACTGCAGACCTCTATCATTTTATTTATATAGAAGATGTTATTATTTATTTTAACTTTCGAACCCGCGGCTTCGCTCGCGCTAAATCCTGAGACGAACGCGAGCGAAGCGAGGATGTTCTAGGATCATAGCAGTATAGCATCCATCTATGCTCTATATAAGTAGAGCTTCAAAAATTAACATGAACGGAGTTGATGAAAAAGAAGATTATGAAGAAGAATATATCAATTTTTCATAATAAATCATATATATACATATTAGAATCAAACGAACCAAACCATAGCTTGAATTCTGATGTGGCAGCGACATCTAGAGCGCGGCTTGAGAACTGACGCGGGGTTCATATCTATACTTCTATACTATAATATTACAAAGAAGTAAAGTTTGTGTGTTTGTTAAATTGTAAGGGGTAATCTCGGGATTCATAGGTTATATAAAAAACCGAAAAATAAAAAGGCTTTTACGTGGTAGTCCGTTTTGCAAAGTGAATCGGAGAAAAAACGGTGGAATGAAAGCGTTTCTTACGAACGCTGCCTTAACTATGAAATATATATTTTTGAGTTCTAGAGAAAAGATGTGGAGCTTGAAACGTAATATTAAAAAGATATAAATAAAATTTCGGTATTTTTTTTTAAATAGCACCATCTAGTTCCGTGGTAAGCTACGCGGCTTGTGTTACGGATCCCAGATAGTTGACACACTACACATATAAATTTTAAATACATACATAATATAAATATAAATATTAACACCCATGAGTGGAGTATAAACATTCGTGCTCAACAAATGAATGCCCCCAACGGGACTCGAACCCGCGACGGCTGACGCAGAAAGTAGGGTCACGACCAACTGAGCCAAACGTGTCGTCGTTTAGTATTCTATTAGTAAAAATGTCACATGTCACATGTACTATGTAAAAATGTACTACCCGGAGTGCAATTTTTGGGCATTGTGTCTAGAATTTTCAATTTTTTGTAGGTTTTATTGCTGCTCGCAAGTAGTAGTAGTTGTTGCCAAATCGAATAAATTGAAAGCAAATGTATTTTTAAAGAAAAAGGTGTAAATATCATCGATACATGTAAGTACTTTAAATTCACCATCACTTAACTCTACTGAAAAAATAATAAACTAAGCCGAGCAGACAAGTTTAATCAAAAAATTGTCCATTGAGATTCAACAATTCTCAAGAAGGCCTTTCTCCTGTGTCACGTTATACTTCTGGGACAGCCTGTATACGCGTAGTCTATCAACTATCTGGTATCCGTAAAACAAGCCTCGTAACTTACCACGGAACTCTATACACAAACACAAACTCTTCATAATTATACTCTTTATAATATTAATTATAAAGAGTATAATTATGAAGAGTTTGTTTGTTTGGTTGAACGCGCTAATCTCAGAAACTACTGGTTCGATTTGGCAAATTCTTTTTGTGGTGGATAGTCGGTTTTACAAGGCTATAGGCTATATTATATCACGGTACGACCAATACGAGCGGAGCATCAATGAAAAATGTTGCAAATACGGGAAGGGCGGGCGTTAATTCTGCGAGATACCATACCACGTGACTCAGTATGAATTTGGTTTCCGGTCTATAGAACGCGTGCGAAGCCGCAGGAAATGCTAGTAATAATAATAATAATTTTCTCCGACCGATTCTCATTGAGACTGGCCAACTGCGCAGGAGATATTATAGTGCAGACACAAGTGCACTCTCTGTTCCTATCACTCTCATACTCCGGTGGGACGACTGTTCGACACGACCAGTGAGAGCTAAGGCGCAGGACCGACGCGACACGTGCTCTCCGAGGCACGGGGGTGACTCACCGCCAACTCCCCAACTCCGGGCTATTACTGAGGCTTACTAAACAGAAAGACTCAATAATTAAACTTGGCCCGACCTGGGACTCGAACCTAGGACCTCTCGATGTATGACCGTACATGCTAGCCACTACACCACCGAGTATTTTATATAGGTCAAATATATAACCCTTCTTACCTCGTTGCAGTCGGATAAGAAAGAAACTACAATACAATTTAAATTGTAGATAGATTAGTCAAACGGTTGCTATTTAAATAATTTATTGCGGTCATTTAGAATTCAAATGATCTATTTCCATAATAAATATATTACTATTTTACAAGCGAAGGAATTTGTAAGAGTATCTATTATAAATGTTAATTTATGCTATTACAAGAAAAGCCTGGAGTAAGTTAAAATAAATTAAACGGTTTTTATAATTTTTTAATAAAATAACAATAGCCTAAGTTACTCCTTATAACATTAGCTATTTGCGAGTGAATGTCCCGTCAAAATCGGTCCAGCCGTTTCATAGATTAGCCGGAACAAATAGACATACAAAAATGTTTTTTTTGTTGTAAGTACCGTATATACTTTCATATGTGTTTAGTAAAAAGCTGTTAATTTAAAATTAGGAACATACACTTTAATTTTATTTATATGTACTGATGTACTGATTAGTTTAAGTCCTGTCTTTACTTGCTTGTAGGTAATTGGACGATTTCAAGGACGTATGTGGTTCATTCGGGTTCGAGTCCCGCTGGCGGCATTCATTTGTTGAGCACGAATGTTTGTTACAGTCATCCATGTCTTTATTTCAATTATATAAGTTTTTAAAGTTGTTTTTAAAGTCGTAACACAAGCATCGTAACTTACTACGGAAGTGGATGGCGCTGTTATAAGAATGTCCTAACACATTTATTTATAACTATACTAGCGACTCGCCCTCGCTTCGCTCGGGTTCTTCCCTACATTTAGCACGGGCAAAGTCGCGGGATCCGCTAGTTATGCATACAAATCTTCCTCTTGAATCACTCTATCTATTAAAAAAACCGCATCAAAATCCGTTGCGTAGTTTTAAAGATTTAAGCATACATAGGGATATAGGGACAGAGAAAGCGACTTTGTTTTATACTATGTAGTGAGGCCAGTGTTTTAAGTAATTAATACATACATAATATAATAAAACTCTAACTAAGTGGAATCTGTATATTGAATATTATTTGGAAAAATTTATTGAATGACTATTTCAACTTATTATCGATACAGATGTAGAAGTTTTTTGAATTTTTGTTTGTCCGCTTGGGAACGGAACACGAGAAAATTCAAAACCACTGGGCAGGTTGTGAAGAAATTTGTTTTTTTAAGACGAAATTAAATTAAATAAAAAGTGCGTGTCAAATCACATCGAATCTAAAGAAGTTTCACTTCAAAAATATAGTGAAATTAGTTTTTGTTGATTTTTTTCTTTTGTTTTTGATAGATGGCTCTGTTTAATGAGCTTGACAGGACGCCACTCTCGCTTCGCTTGATTTTCTCGTGACGCGATCCCGGAAAAAAATTTTTATACTTTAGATTCGGCCTCTGTAAAGATTATTCCAAAAAGTTTTTTTAAAAATATTAATTAATAACAGATTCGAGTGAGTGTGTGTTCAGCCTATTTTAATAATTAATTAGCCTAATTCAATTAGCCTATTCCCGTCCACTGCTGAACGAAGGCCTCCCATAATGAGCGCCAACTATCCCGGTCCTGGGCAGTCCGCATCCATCTGCTGCTCGCCACCTTCTTTAGATCATCATCGGTCCATCGTGCGGCTAATCTGTACATTGTAATCTTTCGATTTGAGGAGAAAGGAGAGCGGGTGAATGAGGTGTAAATAGACCTACCTTAAAACTTTAAAACGGGCGGGTGCAGGAAATTAGTAGTTTCTGAGATATCTCAATTCGGGAGATTACAATGTACGTTTCAACCCATCGTGCTGCAGGTTACTACTCCACTCTAACACGTGTCTGCTCCATCGACCATCAGTACGTCTGGAGATATGACCTTCAATATACCATATACCATGCCATGCCATATACCATCACGCTGGCCCTGTGCGGGCGGACTTCACATGTCTTTCTAAACTTTGCCAGGTTCTCTCAGATATACAGGTTTTCTCACGATGTTTTCCTTCACCGTAAGACGAAGAATGTAATCATGTTAGAAATGATTTACGAATGTAAATCAGAGGTGCGAGACCCGGATTTAAACCCCTGGACTACCACTACTTGGTAAGTCTATAGTTTGACAAAATTACAAAACTATGAAAAGGTTCGAAAAAGGAAACAAACTGAATAAAAAATAACATTATGTATGTATTTTTAATTAAAAATGTATGTACAAAAATTATGATAGCACAATATACCTTAAAATATTCTTATGAATAAACTTCCAGCTGCAAATTCTTCCGGACTAAAATAAAAAAAAACACAAAAAGACCGACAAGGGACAAAAAAATCACATTCATATATAAAAAAATAAAATCATTAATAAATATTATAAAATAAAACTGTTAATTCACAAAAAAATATTTTTAAAATATGGAAATCCTTAAGTTTTTCCACCCGGATAAAATTAATAAAAAAATAGAGACAGATCTAAAAAGCACAGATTATTAATAATAAATATACCTTGTGATATATTTTCATTAAAAACATATTGCAATATAAAATAATATGTTGGAAAAAATAAAAAAATATCAATTTAAAAAAAAGCCTCTTTTTTTAAATCGGTGGAATTTGTGATGAAATTCGTTTTTATTTTTTGTTAAAATCCAAACTAAACTAAAGGAATGTTTTTATAATACATACGTTTTTTTATAAATAGTATTTAGTACCTCACTATTATCACCTCTTGTGACATAAACTGAAAGATATATCATCTATCTCTTTCTTTTTTAATAAAAATCTCAAAAAATCTTTTGTTTGGCTTTTTTATAGCTGTTGTTAAGCGAAAGGGAAAAGGTTGTAGGGAACCAAAAATTAATATAAAACTGAGAAAAAAAACAAAAAGTTTCTCTTTTCTTCTTTATCTTTCATTATGTTTGATATATCTAATATCTGGTATTAGGATAAAACTGGTTATACAAATATGTATTGTTTGTTAGAACAATCTTCGAAACGTCTGGACCAATTTAACACGAAATTTTACAGGTAAATATTTAATATTACAAGTAACTTGTACTACTTTTATTCTTAAAAAAGAACACAACACTTTGCCAGCGAAAAAAAAATTCGTGTATATCTAAATAAATGTTTTGCAAAATAGTCTGAAAATTTATATTTACAATCTCACGGACATTAACCTCGAGATTATTCAAATTTTTATTCTATGAGGGAGAGAAAAGGACGTCGATATATATCCCTCTCTTTCTATCCCAAGAGTGTGAAAATTAAAGCGTTAAGTTCACAAGTTATTTTTCCATACAATATTTGGTATTCTAATAATAATGTGATAAGATTTGTTTGTTACGAAAAAAATTAAAAATACTGAACCAATTTTAATAACACTTTTAATATAAGAAAGCTTGATTATTCAACAAATCTATTCTATTGTAAGGAGGCAAAAAAACGAATATTATTTTTATTAAAAAAAATAATAGCGAAAAGTTTATTAAATATAACAAAAATGAAGTCACTTCGCAAACAAAAAAATAACTTCATTGAAAAATATCTGTAACAAGGAATTTCATATATGCAAGTACATATATAAGTAGTATATATTATATATAGTACATAGTAAGGGGCATTCAAAAGGAATATTGTCAACCCCTTATGGGTTGAAAATTGGGGGTCTATCAAGATTTGTATGGAAAACTAACTCATAAACGACTCAAATTGCTAAAAATTGTTAGATATAATACAAAAAATAGCACATTTTCATATTTGAAATACATCTACAAATCTGTTCCTAATAACTACACTAATTAAGGCACGTATTTATTAAATAAACTATAATACGCAAAAGTTTAATTAAAATGGTGATTTTTTATCTATCTAGATAATTCAGGCACTATAATATTAAAAAAATATATTAAAAAATTTAAAAAATACCATACATAGAATCATACACATTTATTAATGTTCTTAATAGAGTGATGTAAGTGTAAGTGAATATTTAGAAAAATTCACAAAAAAAAAATATTAACACTCACTCACACTTTTAACTAAGTACAAAAAATATTTTTTTTAAATCTTACAAAAAAAATCAAAAATCTTGTAATTTCAATATTTTTGTGGGCTGTAACTATTTTGCGCACTAATATATTATAAAGACAAAAAATCACCATTTTTTTTGACTACACTTCGTCGTCGCAGAACTTATTTTCCCAAACGACCAATTCACTGAAGGAGTTTTTAATACAGCATTATTGACTTTTAAATATCAATTCAATTAGTATTAAATACATTATATAGCACTCTAAAAAGGCCTTAAACATATTATATATAATCTATATACATACGTATTTATATCAACCTTAGAAGCATAGTTTCGTTTTTGACCGACTGCGCCAGGACAGTTGTTTTTCGAGTGTGTGTATGTATGTATGTATGTATGTATATATATTTCTTTGACACACTCTGTAGCCTAAACGGCTTGGGCTTGATAGATTTTAACTTGAGAGGTGTCATTAGATTCGTGTCAAATGTGAGTGTCACTGGGTATATAAAAATTATAATTTAAATAAAAATTTCCGACAGTTTGCGACCATAACTTTTTTTCAACCTGTCGAGAGGTATCATAAAAAATAACAAAATAGGTGCATTACTTTAAAATTGTCTTTTTTGCAGTCGAGTTTTATAACTTTTGTTAAAAAATTTAAAAAAAAACTACTGTAAAATACAAGTATTGGCCGTTTAAACAAACATGCTCTAAGACGAAGACGTATTTAAAAATAATATCAGTTCAAAATTATAAATGAAACTATCTTTTCGGATTTTGTCGCGGATTTAACACCTACGCTCAATTACTTAATGCCTACCCACATTTTTTTATATTTTCTTCAAAATGGCACCAAAGTACTTTACAAAGTTGTTAATTGCGACAAAATCCGAAAATATAATTTCAATCATTTATAAGCCTAAGACAATTCTAAATAATCTACGCAACTAGCTCTCTTAACTTAGTTTTAAGCATTTTAACTTTTTTATTTACCGCATTCTTGTAATTTAACTTCGAATCATACTTATTATCTGAATTCTTTCTACTTTTCACCCTGTCATGGAACAATTCGTAGTAATTGGGTAGAGGAGTGTCGACTAAAGTTGCATTCACATGATCCGAGGCGAAGGGGAAGTCGGGGAACGAGAGAGCCATGTTTTGTATGAAATGATTAAACATGGCCGTTTCTGTGAACCATTCGAGGAAATATTGTATTTGTTTCGACGATGCGCTCTTTTTGAAGGCTTCTTTCTGTAAAAGGGAGAATTTTTGTTATTAGCAACTTTCTGCTCGCGTTTCACTATGTAAAATTTTAACTGTTATTATATATGATAACCCAGATTAGATGCTATCATCATATTTAATATCATCGAAATCTTTCTAGTAGTTGTCTCGTGATGCGGTCACAGACAAACAGACTGAAACAAAAAATTATGACTATTACAATAAAAAAAATAAAAAAAGATTTATTACACAGATTCGAGCGAGTTAAAATTTTATTATAGGTATGTATAGTTTATACTATACAGATAACATATTAGTTTAAAAATAAAAAAAATACTTACATCAAAAACGACGCCATTTTTCCCCAAATCACCCTCTTTAACTTCACCCTCAGAGAAGAACCTCCAGAAATCACCCAAAATGTCGACGAAAAACCGCAAAAACGCTTCAGAAATCATTAAGTTTCTTGTTTTTGTGTCTTCTTGCTTGTCTTTGTGCTTTGAATATTCCATTTGTAGTGAGGTTTTTAGCGTTTTATAGCTAGAAGTTGGGAGGATAGTCGACTCATCGCCTTGGTAGAAGAGGACTTTTGACGGGTTAGACAAGTCTATTAGCATGCCCTGAAAAAAAAACATAACTTTCTTAGATTTATTTAGATTTTTCGGGAGTCTCCCGTTGAATTTTAAAAAATTAAAAAGAATATTAAAAAATCGCTCGATAAATTATAAAGTAATGCTCGCTGCCTTTCAAAATTTATATTTTGAACTGAAACTTTCAGAAACTTATTTTTTTCTGGTCTATAAAATTATACCGTATCAAGAAAAAAAATTAAAAATCTATTATTGACGATTTTAGAAATAAAAAAAAATTTGGAGCGACCTCTTAAATTTTTTTTGAGCTATCCTTTGGAGAGGACTCTTAAAACATCAAAAAGTAACATTTCTTCACTCGAGACTCAAAAAAATAGTCGATTTTTTTTGCGCTACCCTAATATATACGATAGTTTTTTTTATAATTAAAAAACGAATGCCAAGCTTTTTTATTTTATTTTAATTTTTGGTTCCCAACAGTCAAGACTCCTCAAACTATAACCATCACTACCCAGTGGCTCTCAACCTTTACAAACCCCCATCCCAAACAGACCCCCCCCCCCACACACAAAAAGGCAAACCCCCTTTAACTGTGCTGTTCACAGAACATGAAAAAGCCACACCACCTCAACCTGCGCCAGTCATAGAACACAAAAAGGCATACCTCCTCAACCTGCGCCAGTCATAGAACACAAAAAGGCATACCTCGTCAAACTGTACCAATCATAGAACAAAAAAGCCACACCACCTCAAACTGCGCCAATCATAGAACACAAAAAGCCACACCACCTCAAACTGTACCAATCATAGAACACAAAAAGGCATACCTCCTCAAACTGTGCTGGTGTGTGGTCAGCCAGCATGGCAGCCAGGATTGGCAGGGGCGCAGCCAGCACGTCGCGTTGGATCTGTGCTGGGATGGCTGAGATCAGTGGCTGCTGCCACACCAGGGGGTATAGGGCACTCTGGAGGGCCTCCATGCAGGAGGATAGGACACTGGAACCAAGAAGTTCCATGGTGATGATCATAAAATATATAAATAAAACTAGGAAACCCGGCCGGTTCGCTGGGCGTAAGTTAAAATAAATTAAACGGTTTTTATATATATTTGAATAAAATAAAAATACTACTCCTTACTACATTTTGCCCACGCGCCATCTATAATCTAGAAATAGAATTACGGTGCCATCTACCGGATATCTGTGCAACTTAGATGCCAAACCGCCATCTATTAGGATTTTATAGAACTAACCGATAAATACACACTATAGTCGTATAATAAACATTTAATTTGAAATAAAATAATATTGCGACTATAAATTAAGATGTAAGCTATCCTATCTTTCAAGTTGGATCAAACTGAACTCCGTGTGCAAATTTGATTAAAATCAGTTAAGTAGTTTAGGAGTCCATCGCGAACAAACAACGTGACACGTAATTTATATATATAAGATATAAATATGTTGGAACATTATTACACACAGCGCCATCTAGTTCAGTGGTAAGCTACGAAGGAAGCTTGTGTTACGGATACCAGATAGTTATTATATACTACATAATATATAAGTTTTTAAATGCATACATATTATAAATATAAACCCTCATGACTGGAGTATAAACATCCGAGTTTAACAAATGAATGCCCCCAGCGGGACTCGAACTCGCTACCGCTGGCGCAAGTAAGTAGGGTCACTACACATTGCACCAAACGTGTCGTCGAATCATATCATTCATTTTTAACCGACTTAAAAAAAGGAGGAGGTTATATGTTCCATTGTTGAAGTAAAGCTTTTTAACGCACGTTTGACTTGGGGAGTAAACTGCAGAGCGTTGCGAAATTGTGATCGGACGAGGCGAACGGGAGTTGAGATAGAAAGTGAGAGTTACATTTTGTATATAAGTGTAGGGGCGAGAAAGAGAGGTGCGAGTACACATTTTCTTCTCTCTTTCTCTGTATATATTTAAAGTAAAATTATTAAACTATTTTAACGCCATCTATATATTCTACGGTGAACTACATCAATATCCCGTAGCCAGTCAATTATTGTGAACCATTTAAAACACTTTCACCGACAGATAGCTAATATTATAAGATAAGATTTAAATTACTTTTATTATTACCAAAAAAAGAAAGTATTTACAAACAAACTAAAACCTAACATTCAGTCAGACACTAACCTCAGGTCATCCCCCATGATGATGACCTTCCTCTCCAAGAGTAGGGACCCGAAGACCTTCAGGACTAGACCGGCACCGAACGTGTCCAATAACACTGACATGTTGTCTTCATCAGCTCGAGGGTCGATAGGCCTTTTTATTATATGAGTCCTGGAAGAAAATTACATTTTATAATCAAATCAAAATATTCTTTATTCAAATAGACTTTTACAAGCTGTTTTGAATCGTCATTTTTATATTATCAAAATTAAATGTCAGTCTGTAAGTCTGTGAGTAAACTACCACCGGCTCGGAAAGCTGTTCTGCTGAGAAGAACCGGCGAGAAACTCAACAGTCGTTCTTTCAAAAAAAATATTTGGTAACAATATTGTATTACAATATTTATCTATTTATCCTATCCCAGAAGGTAAGGTCACTACCAACTGAGCCAAACGTATCGTCAAATTAAAAATATAGACAACAAACTAACCTTGGCCTTTCCAAATTAACGACACGTTTCGGCCGATTGTTGTTCTCCAAATCATAATAATCTGGCAACTGATGATGATCATCATCATCTAGAACCAAAGTCTCCGCTTTATCCGATCTCTCTGTGTCCAAACTCTCCTTCCGTACACTGACATTCATTGTGCTCTCATTCCTTCTTGGATCAGGCATGGTTTTACACTTATGTATATCTCCTAAACTGATGGAATTCCTTGAAATATCTTTATTATTTGTATATTTGATGGCAATCTGCTCTCCAGGATTTGGAAAGTCCGTTTCGAAGAGCTGTTGCAGGATTTTGTCGATCTCCACTTCTGAATCGCCGTGATGTGTTTCTATTTCTTGTAAAATCTGAAAATTGGTTTTTTGTTGAATCATCATCATCAGCCCTTTTTAACGTCCCACTGCTGGGGGTGGGCCTCCCTCAGTACGAGGGGGATCAGGCCATAGTCCACCACGCTGGCCTAGTGCGTGTTGGCGGACTTCACATGCCTTTCGAAAACTTGTTAGGTTTTCTCAGTCATGCAGGTTTCCTCACGATGTTTTCCTTCACCATAAGACAAGTGGTAATCATGATATAAATGATTCGCACATGAAAATATCAGAGGTGCGAGACCCGGATTTGAACCCGCATCATTCGGTTATCCAAGCGACGCGTTACCGCTGTGCTACCACTGTCTTTGTTGAATATTTTTTCGAAATATATGGAGTCAATGTGATAAATAAAACAAATTAAAAAATATATATCGAATAATCAAGACAAACATTATGGCACAGAAAGCTATACAATGTATAAAACTCGTATACCTTAAATAGATCAATTATTTATATAATATTGATATTGATACACACATTATACAGTAAGACCTAGTGACTCATTATTCCTATTAATTTCTCAGAGATGTGATATTTTGCCACAATTGAAATATCCTATATATATGTTGACCCAAATAACCACCTATCATTATACTAAATTTTATCAAAATCCATCCAGTAGTTTTCTTATGATCGTTCACAGATAGACAGGCAAAAAAAACAAACAAAAAAAACTCTAGACCTGCACTGTATCGATAATAATTACTATTCCATTGACATTTTAATAACAATATTTAATTTACTAGACTCAGCTAGTGTTTTTTTTAATTTAAGTAGCATATAAAACAGAGAGAGAGAGTGAGAGAGGGAGAGAGAAAGAGAGAAGATAAATATTATTTATAAAAATAAATACCTTGTAATAGAAACCAGGCGCTCTGTATTTCCCTATCAAGCAGTAGCAGAGTGGGAGGCACGTTGTTGCACCTTCTGGCAACACTCGACGGCAGTACCTGAATAGAAAGTTAGCTGGTTTATTTATTTATTTATTTTATAACACGTTTGATTCACTTTGTAGTGACCCTACTTTCGCGCTGGGGGCATTCATTTCTTGAACAGGAATCTTTGTACTGTAGCTTTAGCTGTTTATATTAATGTATGTATTTAAAGTTACTACTATCTGGTATCCGTAACACAAGCTTCGTAGCCACGGAACTAGATGGCGCTGTTTGTAATAAAGTCCCATCATATTTATTTATTTGGCTATTTATTTATTTTTAACTAGTTAAACTGAGCCAAACAAGTCTTCAAATAATATTTTGTGTGTAGAGGGAGGAAAGGAGTGGTCTCGGGCCTCTCTATCTCTTATTCAACTCACCCATAAGATCTCTCTCCTCTCTCATCCGTGAGTACTAGAGAGTAGCACTGTGCAGTTTTCTCCGTCGCCCACTCTTCAACATTCTTGGAACTGATAGTCTCTGGAAATATAAGGTTTTCTATGTGTGGTGGTACTTGGACCTGGAAAGAGAAAAAATATGACAATAGAAAAATCTTCCTTTTTTCCCCTTTTAAATTATAAAAAACCATGTTTAATTTAATCAATTTTTCTATGTTCCAATAATTCATATCAATTAACATAAAGGACTAGAAACTATATAACTTATGTAATTGTTAATAGTTGACTGCCTCGGTGGTATAGTGGCTATCTCCTGCGCAGTTGGCCAGTCTCAAGGAGTTTGACTGCCATGGCCGGAATCGGTCGGAGAACATTATTATAAATACGATAAGTATTCTTACCGACTTCAAAAAAGAAAGAAATATATAAAAATAACAATATTTGCAACCACGACTTACTGAATCTTCAATTCTTTAATATTAGCAAATAAATTTGAAAAAAGAAACAGCCATTTTATCAATATTAAAGAAAAGAATTACATATAATAAACTTACAAACTTAAAGAAATAAGATATAAATCCTCACCTGACTTGGAAATACACTTTTGACATATGCTTCTCCTGTCATATAGTTCAGTCCAACCAACAGACAGACATTAAACAGCCCTTTTTCTCTAGGCTCAAAAGGCAAATCGATATCCACACACCCAGCCTTTTCATCGATACTCAAATTATCGATGGACTCATCACTAGCATCTATGTTCATAGACAATATATTTCCGGAAGAATCTGTCAGATTGATCTTCGAATCTATCGAGTCGTGTCGCTCCATTTTCTCTTTGGCCAAGTTGTTTTGGGATGTCCTGAAACTTTTCCAAGAGCGAAACGTTGAATAGGGATTGTCTATGACTTCAGATTTGTATGAACATATAGATGTTTGGTGTCGGAATCTTCGAGATTTAACATTTTGGTCCAAATATGCTACCCTGGAAGACACACGTCGCACGTAGTTCTTTCGCTTTTCTGTCAAACTTCTTGTGAGTGTTACTGATTCTGGGGAATAATTATGTTACAAATTAATTGTTTGTTTTTGTAGCATCATGTGTACTTAAGTCGGGGTAAGTCCATACATTGGAAAAAAAATCAGTTTTGGAAGTGACGAAAATCTATATATTATACACAAAAAAAACTTAGTCTAACCTATATATTAAACATTTTTTTACTAAATCTTATTGAAATGATCATTATTATACAGGACAGAATTTATAAATTTCAGATTTTTCTGTTTGTCTGTGACAACATTACGCGGAAACTTGTGGACAGATTTTGATAAAATTTTGTATGAGATAGCTTGTTATCTGAGTTAACAAAATGGATACTTTTTATTTTTTTTAAATATTATGACCTTATAATTTTGATCTCGCAGATGTGGGAACGATTGCCTTTGATTTACTCACACTTAGGTAAAGCAGAAAGGTGGTGCAAAAAGTATTAATAACTTAAAAAAATAGTAATGTAAAGAAACAGACCAACAAACAAACAAAATATTAATATTACATTTTAAATTTATATTTCCATGCGTTTAACTATCGCGTGGGCTGCCCGTATTAATATATTAATAGTTTTGAACATTGATAAGAATATTTGGCTTTTTATTATGCACGATACGATTTTGTTGACAATACAAGATAAAGATTTTATGATGCGGAAATTTGCGAATATTATAAGTAACTATAGCAGATATATTTTATTCAAATAATATAGTCCACATCTAGTCTACTACGGTCTACTACAGTCTACTGTGATCTATTACAGTCTATTTTAATCTACTACAGTTTACTGCGGTCAACTCACCTTCACTAGCAGCATCAGAGAGATCAGTGGGAAAGCTTCCCGGTTTATTCTCGTCCATATTGCACGCAGCTTTTACTGTTTCGTAGATTTCTGACATGAGACGATTTAACTGGAAACGAAAAGTGATGTTTTTATCGATTGATTATTATGAAAAATATACCGTTAATTGTTTATATAAATATTAGAATATATGCATAAAAAAAGTGTTTTGATTAACATCTTATTACATAAAGCCTATTAAATGCATAACATAATATTTTCTATACATTACGTTTTATATATGTTATTAAAGCAACGAAATGGTACCTACATAAACTTTATTTTTGCTGTGATATCGTACATGACTCACTTTGTTGGGTTGGTTCCCTTGGTTAATTTATATTTCACAGAAATGTGATATATTCCGCAGTAAAAACTAACCTATTGCTTAATAACAGGCTATCATGTTAGCAAATTTCATCAAAATTCAGTGACACACAGACTGAAACATTCTAAAAACTAATTATATGAGTAATACATAAACACTTTATGTTGTCATACATAATACATGCCATTACATAATATAATATATTAAATATTCCAATACATACGGATACACCACTAAACTAATATTAGTAAAACTTTAATAGCTATATCACTATTATATGATATCAGACCACAAAGTCATCACTCCCTTATCACTGATAGAATCTTACTCACAAATCTTATTCACAATATATAATAATTACCTTGGAACAACATTTTGGATGATTCATTAACACAAGACAAGCAATTAAATTAAAATAAACTGAATTATATAAGAAATTTGTACTAAAAGTACTGATTTTCGGTCGCACTTATTGTTATAACACGTCCTGACGGCCAGTGGGAGTGTACTAATTTGAATATTAAGAAACATCATGTTATTGATAGTAATTAGGATGGTGTTATACTGTAGTGAGCTATTTATTAAAATGTGTTGGAACATTAACATACAGCGCCATCTAGTTCCACTGTGAGTTTCGCTTGTGTTATTGATACCAGATAGTTGATACACTACACATATATAACTTTAAATGCTAAATAATAATAATATAAATATAAACCCATGACTGGAGTACAAACTTTCGTGCTCATTACCCTAGAGGGACTCGAACCCTCGACTACTGACACAGCAAGAAGGATCACTACTGCTAAAACCAAAGGTGCCGTCGTCAAAAATTTATCAAATTAATATTTTAAACGCAAAAGTTTGTATATGTATAGGTTTTTGTGTGTTTGATGCTCCTTTACCTAAAAAAAGCTGGATTGCTAATTTTTATTTATTATACGTATAGACTATGACTTAAATAAGTCTTACTTTATACTTTCACTTTTCACACAGAAAATAGAAATGGAAGTTAATTCCATTCTATCGAACATTTTAGAATCAATGATATGCAATGGACGAGTACCTTCAATCGACCTACTACGAGCGAAGACGTGGGCAAGGACTAGTGAACTAAAAACTCATTAAATACTAAGCAAATCCTGTCTCATTACGCATAACACCGTCCACACAATCACAGCTAGGTCACAAAACATTGTACAAACAATAATTATGATAACGTCAATTAGGGATGTGCAATACATCGATAGATAAAAGACGTTGCATTAATTGATTTGCCTTAGAAGTTTGCGGCATTGTAGAAATCTGACTTTATATAATTTATGAGTCAAATTCTTACTTTATCGGCACTCGAACCTATCAATATCTGGACAGACAGTTGATTTATCTATATTTATCATATTATTATTATAAAAGCTTTTATGTTTGTATGTGAGTGTGTTTGTTGCTACTTTACACCTGGATTTGGCTTAGTAGGTACACATCACAGACGGAAGACTTAAAAAAGTGTTAATGTTAGAAATAGTAGCGTATTTTGCTGTTTTTCACGATTTTTTTAAAGAGAAAGGGAAATTTTAGATATGTTTTAATTAAATTAAATTAATAAACGAGTATTCTATGGAAGTTAGATTAATTTAAAAAACTAATAAAACATGATTTTAACCAACTTTACAACAAATCGAATTTAGGCTTTTTTCTTGATTTTATTACACAAAACGTGCCTTTTTCATTCTACACGACATTATCACTATGCCATTGCCATTGAACAAGATAATTACTATACGATTGTTATCCGAGCATAAAAAGATGACAATTAGAAGTAGTTTTAAAATGGATTTCTTACATTTGAAGCGAATGCTTGTTTGAATATCGATACATTTATTAATCGATTAGCGGTCAAGCCGATGAAACCAATAAGGAAGGTTATATTTACACATATCGATACATAGTTCCCATCACTATGTAATCAACACGACCCAAAACATTGAGCCTACAGACAGTGGGACGCCTTGTGACACCGAAACCAAATCCTTTCATGTGTACCGACATTATCTTAATTGGAGAGATTGCTAATTTTTCTTGACTGTGTAATGAGAGGTCAAATATGATGAAATAAACATATGTATTTTTAGGTATGTATTTTACAACATCAGTTTTTCTTGTGGGACTAGTTATAATACATTAAATGGTTTTTATAATTTTCTAATAAAATACAAGTAGCTTAGTTACTCCTTATAACATTAGCTATTTGCGAGTGAAAGTCCCGTCTAAATCGGTCCAGCCGTTTCAGAGATTAGCCGGAACAAACAGACAGATAGACAAAAAATAAAAAAAAATGATTTTGTGATGTAAGTATCGTATGTACTTTGCATTTAGTGAAAAATTGTTATTTTGACTAATATGGACGAATATCTTACTATTATATAACTGCGAAAACTTGAAGGATGTTTGTTACTCAAACACTCAAGAACGGCTGAACACAAAGCACAAAGCGCACAGCGCACAGTTTTTGTTTATTAACACTATCCCACAATCTGAGCATTTTGTGGTACACTTTACTGAAAAACTATCACTTCTATAGATTTGTGCTTTAACATAGTAATTTAACTTCATATCTAGATGTGTTATCCGTTCAAAAAAGTAATTATTTATAACCATTTAAAAAAAATAACATTAACAATTGTAAGCCATTAGAAAAACTACGCGAGTTCTCACAAAGCTCAGCTTTTTGCTAGTTTACTTCTACTTAAAATGGAGTACATTTGTTTTTGTTTTTCACTAAGAACGAGTTATTAGAAAACTTCACTAAAATCGGTCTAGTTAGTAGTACGGTAAGCGTTTAAGTTATATTCACCTACAAGAGTTACCTGTTATAACTTCAAAAATTATTATCTGAAAATAGATAAAAATGAGTCTACAATTGACGCCTTATCTTGTAACAGACATACAAAAATGTGACAGAATTGAATGGTAAGGTATTTTTAAACTTCATTTTCTTCGAGATGGTAAAAACTATTCGTTTTAGGCAAAATGCGAACCGATTATTATATTTTTTTAACAGGTAATTTTCTTCATTTGGTTATGCAAAAACGTATGTAAAAAAATAGGTTATTATTAAGAAGTAGCAAAAGGCTGAGCTTTGTGAGGGTTCGCGTTGTATTTTTAATGGCTTATAATTTTTAACCGACTTCAAAAAAGGAGGAGGTTATATGTTCCGTTGTATGTATTTTTTTTATAGATGTTCACCGATTTCTCCGCCGTCTGTGGGCCGATTTCAAAAATTTTTCTTTTGTATGGTAGGGTATAGTTCCGAGGTGGTCCCATTGTCACCAAGTCAGGATCTGATGATGGGATCCCAGGGAAATCGAAGGCAACTCTCAAAATTTTTAAGACAGTTGTTGTTAATGGTAATTTTTTAATGGTTATAAAATTATTATTTTTTTGACAGATAACACATTTACCTATAGAGATATTTAGATAACGCTTATAATTTGTAAGACAATTGTTAATGTTATTTTTTTTAAATGGTTATAAATAATTACTTTTTTGAACGGATAACACATCTAGATATGAAGTTAAATTACTATGTTAAAGCACAAATCTATAGGCGTGATAGTTTTTCAGTAAAGTGTACCACAAAATGCTCAGGTTGTGGGATAGTGTTGGGGTTCACTTCGCTCGCCCGAATAAAAAAACGCATTTTCATATTATTAAAAAATTATATCGATATACTTCCAAGAATTATTACACTATAACCAGGTTACATTTTAAATACATCTTCGTACAAAGTATTCGCAATACGTTTCATCTTCTCCGTGGAAGAACTGATAACCTAACATACTTTTACGATTCTCGTTATATAATAATAAAGAATTTCATAATAAACTTTGCGGCGTATATTATTTATTATCTATACTAATATTATAAAGAAGTAAAGTTTGTTTATTTGTTAAATTGTAAGGGGTAATCTCGGGATCTACTGAACCGATTTTAAAAATTCTTTCATCAATAGAAAGCCACATTATTGCTGAGTGTCATAGGTTATATAAAAAACCGAAAAATAAAAAGGCTTTCACGTGGTAGTCCGTTTTGCAAAGTGAATCGGAGAAAAAACGGTCGAATGAAAGCGTTTCTTGCGAACGCTGCCTTAACTATGAAAGATATATTTTTGAGTTCTAGAGAAAAGATGCGAAGAGCTTAAAAATGCCTACAAAAAAGTCAACGACAGCATATGTCTAACTTTTATATTTAAGTGACAAAAAGTAGTTTTTTTAATATTAGTATAGACTATAGATAATTTAATTTAATTTTTAATATTAATAAAATAATTTAAATTATTTAAACACTCTGTACTAAAAAAGGATTATTAACATTATGCCCAACGAAGTGGGCATGGGTCAGCTAGTATATACATATAAATAAAATAAAGTGTCTGTTTTAAATTTCAAAAACAGCTTTTCACTAAATGCATATGAAAATATATAAGGTACTAACATCAGAAATCAATTTTTTAAATTTTTGTCTGTCTGTCTGTTTGTTCCGGATAATATCTGGAATTACTGGACCGATTTTGACGGGACTTTCACTTGCAGATAGCTAATGTTATAAGGAGTAACTTAAGATACTTTTATTTTAGTTTTATTTATATTAACTAGCGGTACGCGCTGCATAACCTGAGCGAAGTGAGGGTTTGTCGCCAGGTAGTAGTTATTTATTACTAGCAATTCCCGCGGCTCCGTACGCGTTTTAAAGAATGAAAACGAAATTGTTAGATTATTATTTTTATGTAGGAGGTATTACTGTAGAATATTTTTTTAACTGTAAGTTTAGATTTCTCATGAATTAGATATTTTCCTGGAGTAAAAATTATTTTATTTGTTGATTCGGATAATCAGCTATCATCATACTCACGTAGAAATTTCATCAAAATATTTCTAGTGGTTTTCTTGTGCTGCAGACAGACAGACAGACAGACAAAAATTATAAGAAACTAGAATCGGCCTCAGTATTATTAATTATGACTATTTCAATAAGATTTTACAAATATTCAAAATCAAAATATTCAATCTATATTATAAATATCTAATCTAATTCAGATCTATACCAAAATTCACTAAAATCGGTTCACTCGAACCCGCGACCGCTAGCATAGCAAGAAGGCTCACTACAAACTAAGCCAAACGTGTCATATATTTTTTCCTCAAATTTCCAATAACGATTATAGTCGAATTTCATCAGAGCAACCTGCAATAAAGCCATGCTTTATGGTAGGTAATAGAACTAACTTCGCTAGAACTGGAGTCACCATGGCTATATTTAACTTAGGTCACGTCACTCCCCATAACCTTCACGTTAAATACACCATGAGTCATGGAAAATATGGAAACCTATTTCAAAATAGTAAGAAACAAAACACTGCTGTTTTTACAAGATTTAAGTTACTTGCGTGTCGTATATAAGTAGACTATTTTAAAGTGAAGTAATTATCAACCAGTTTCTGGTACCTTATTTAGCTAAAATTTTGTATTTATGCAGGCTTATAAGCACTTTTGTGATTTCGGTGACAATGAAATCTGTACATATAACGACGACACGTTTGGCTCACTTGTTAGTGACCCTACTTTCTGCACCAGCGGTCGCGGGTTCGAGTCCCACGGGGGCATTCATTTGTTGAATACGGATGGTTTGTACTTCAGTCATGGGTGTTTATATTTATATTATGTATGCATTTTAAGTGATATATTTGTAGTGTCTCAACTATCTGGTATCCGTAACACAAGCCTCGTAATTTACTACGGAACTAGATAGCGCTATGTGTAATAATGTCCCATCATAATAATTATGAAGTTCTCTTAGACTAACCTCATGACATCATCGCTGTGACGTCATTATCCTTATCTCCCTTATCAGTTACGAGTAAAAAATGGCCGCGTACGTAGTTTAGAATTACAATGTTATCGGAGGATGTTGAATTTTAAATGGAATTTTTATTTGAATATCTGTCTACTGTTTTGAAGTAGCTACTTCTCTAAATGAATAACTATAATCTATACATCTATACATAGTATATAAATAAAATTGGAGTGTCTGTTTTTAATTATGGCAACAAAAAACATTTTAAATGAAACTATCTTTTGGATTTTGGCACGAATTAATTATGATTTTTGGTTCCCGACGTTTCGAATGGTTTGTTTTTTTCGAATAGCAGAAACCGTGGCTTTACTTGCGCTAAGCCTGGGGACGAACTCGAGCGAAGCGAGGGTAAGTCGCTAGTATATAATAAAATTCTAACAGTCGATTCTGTACATTGAATACTATTAGTATTATTCTAGGACTTAGGTCATAGTATCTAAGTACTATCAACATTCCTCCTTATTTCATCAAAATCCCTTTAGCCGTTTCAAAATAAAGACGTACCCGACATACCTATTATATAAGTTTGTTACTCGTTCATTCAAAATATCTCAAGTTGAATGCACTGTATCTTAAAAACTACAGATAGTTTATCGAGATACGCTGTCAAAAATAACTAAACTTTCATTAAAATCGGTTAAATATTAACAAAAGTTATAGCGAAGCCAGAATGTGGCTAAACTAGGCTTTATAAAAACATAGGTATAGCCTATAGCC
The DNA here is from genome assembly GCA_905231865.2 of Boloria selene. NCBI lineage: Eukaryota > Metazoa > Arthropoda > Insecta > Lepidoptera > Nymphalidae > Boloria > Boloria selene. The sequence continues at coordinate 911,016 of HG993161.1, forward strand.
TATAGGTATATGAGAGACACTACGCCGGTTTCGAACCCACGATCAGTTACGCCAACTTTCGTACTCATGCAATTTAATACGAATCAACAAAACCTATTAAACTACTTTTTATAGTAGCACAATGGCAGTTTTGCGTGAGACCCAAGAAGGCTCCGCCCGGTAGCTTATTATAATTAAAATGATGTTTTTAATATATATTTTTTGTTATCTGTATTTTTATTTTTTAATTAAAAATATTCTTTAGAGGTTATATTTATGTCGTAATATTAAATAAGCAAATCTATACATATAAAAAAATCTAATTGAGTCTGATCTGTAGGTACATTGATTAATTATAAAAAAATCTTATGAGTATTTCGTTAGTCATTATTAATGACTAAATCTTAGTCTAAATATTAGTTATTATCTATACCTACTAATATTATAAAGCTGAAGAGTTTGTTTGTTTGTTTGTTTGGTTGAACGCGCTAATCTAAGGAACTACAGGTAGGAATTGAAAAACTCTTTTTGTGTTGGATAGTCCGTTTATCGAGGAAGCCTGTAGGCTATTATATCACACTACGACCAATAGGAGTGAATCATTAATTAAAAATGTTGCAAAAACGGGAAGGGCGTAATGATGAAAACACAGGACGAATCTATAGTTTTAAGATTTTTATTTCTGTCTGTCTATCACAGCATCACGAGAAAACCACTGAACGGATTTTGATGTAATTTGGTGAGATGATAGCTGATCTGGGTCTCAGGTTTCTAAAATAATCTATACTAACTGCCAAAGCGCAACTAGCGAGCGAGGAGTCGCTAGTCTATACATATAAATAATTGAAGTTTCTGTACATTTTTTTTTAATGGTAAAAAGGGGGCAAACGGGCAGGAGGCTCACCTGATGGGAAGTGATCACCTCCGCCCATGGATATCTGCAAGTCAGGCTTGCAGATGCGTTGCCGGCCTTTCAGGAAAGGGAGGGATGGAGGATGAAGGGAAGAGGGAGGGGGGAAGGAGTGGGCCTCCCGGACTCTCACTCACCGGACGAAACGCGACAGCAGAGCTGCCACTTCACGCCGATCTTCTGTGAGAGAGTGATACTAATGAACTATACGGAGCGTGCCGGCCCATTTGGTTGCTACCCGAAGGTAACAAGCATGGCACTACCATCTGTATGTATTTATGAAAAGATTGGACCGATTTTGGCGGGACTTTCCCTCGCAGATAGCTAATGCTATAAGGTGAAACTTAGGCTACTTTTATTTTTTTTTAAATATTTATTTTAAATATCCGAACCCGCGGTTTCACTCATGCTGAAGGTAGGGATGAGCCCGAGCGAAGCGAGGGTGAGTCGCTAGTCTATAACAAAATTGTATTGGGGTCAAAGTTTACCTAAACATTTTTTCCAGAGTTTATATTAGATAATATGCTATAACAACATTCATATTATCAGACAGTGCGACATCGCACATTACGTGATAAATGCTAGGACATTTTTGATAAAATTTTCTATATAGTTATAGCTTAAATATACTTTAACGAGGTACCATCAATTTCAGCTAAAACAGAAGAAAGTACAATAAGAAAATAGACGAAAACGATTCATCAAAAGAAGATGACATCGATCGATTTCCATATTGTTTACATTTTTTTTAACGTCATACATAATTTATATAATCTATTTTTTAACGCAGTTAAAACAATTGAATTATACATTATAGGTATATTATAGGGAAAGAATATGATATGTGTGACAGATATGTACTATGTATGACAGATACAAACTAATCGTCCTAATCAAGAATCGAACCTTCGTGTCTTCTCCATTCTACGTGACACTCGCGAAATAATCTGTGCTCAACTGGCACGCTTTGAAGCCATTAACAAGAGAATTGAGTTGAATTGAAGAATCGAACCTGTGACTAAGCAGTAACAGCAAGCCACATCTAACAATAACATCCCACAATATAATTAGCAAAATAACACGTGACCGTTCATACTTACATAAATACAAGTTTTCAAACAATCCACTCCATTGTTATTATTGCATGCAATCACGTTTCCTCCACATTTAATAAATCTAAATGCTATAATTGAATTCACGTCACTATTAACCTTAGATCTCGTTTTTTTAACACATTTTTAACTTAAACACAAACACTGGCACAAAAGATAATATTATTTATAATAATAATTATCTGTCACTGTATTTTTTAACCTAATAACATGTTACCTTTGCCTATTTAGACATTGACATTTAAAAAATAGCAGTGATATTTGGGTATATTTTCGCGGGAATTTTTCCGAAATGGCGCGAAGACGTGCCTCTCCAACGAACTGTTTTCAACTAAGCGAGTTAGAATCCTTGGGTTTTATTAAGGTGGGTTCACATGGCGTCTTTCTGAAGTCATTATAGAGAATAAAATATTTGTGTGGGAGCTAACTAATTACCATCACAATGAAAGCCAAAAATATGTTTGTTTATATCATTATTGAAATAAAAGTTCTTTATTTATTGTAATATCGTACTCATTAAGTAATTAAATAAACAGTGCTTACAACTAGTTAAACTGAAATATATGGAATACAGAAAATCAATTTTAAAATGTTTGCCTAAATATCCGTTTGTTCCAGCTAATCTCCAAAACGACTTAACCAAACTCTGGCGGGACTTTTATCTATTGTAGAAAAAAATGGGTTCTTTTTTAAAAAAAAGGAGGTAATTAAGGTTTTTTAATATAACTAAAAATAGAAATTGTCAAGATTTGCCAAGATTTCAAAATTACAAACATTGTCCGAAATGTTACTAACGCGAACGCGATAAAAATATATTAGGCAATGACATAATATTAGTGTGATTAACATTGTGATTAGTTTAAGTAAAAATAATACTTATCACCTTATTTTATGTAAATACTGACATGGCTTTTTACTTTTTTAAATTTAAAATAGTTCCAATCAGAGCTTCGTCATGTAAACCCACGCTATACGTTCCGTGCCATTTTTCCGTGACTCACAGATAATAGACGCTACTATGTAGTAACTAGGTATGTATACAAGTACGCTTAACAATAGAAGTAGGTCCGAAATTATTATTTGTCGTAGCAAAACAATTGAAATTTCTAAACCACCGTTAAAGATTTAGTACTGTTAAGCACTGTCTGCCTCAGCGGTGTAGTGGCTAGCATGTACGAGCATACATCGAGAGATCCTGGGTTCGAGTCCCGGGTCGGTTTAGTTATTCCGTCTTTCTGTTTTGTATGCCTTAGTAACAGCCCGGAGTTGGGAAATTGGCGGTGTGTCACCACCGAGCCTCGGGGAGCACGTAAAGCCGTCGTTCCTGCGCCTTAGCTCACACAGGTCGTGACGAACAGTCGTCCCACCGGAGTATGAGAGTGATAGGAATAGAGAGTGCACTTGTGTCTGCACTATAGTATCTCCTGCGTAGTTGGCCAATCTCAATGAGATTGGGTTTCTCTTATTCGCTATGTCCGGAATCAGTCAGAGGTCATTACTGTTAAGCACAAGACAGTCGTAGCCCAGTGGTATATCTTTCGAAATCGAGTGAAGCGGGTTCAAATACCGAGTCTCGAGCCTCAGATACTTTCTTGTACGAATCATTTGTAATATGATTACCACAGTCTTGTCTTACGGTGAAGGAAAACGTTTTGAGGAAACCTGCATGTCTGAGAGAACCTAGCAAGTTTTTGAAATATTATCCCACGGGATTCATTTTTCTGGGATTGGTTACAAACCAATGACTGAACTACAAACATTCATCATTCATACTCATGACACAAATGAATGCTCCCAGCGGGACTCGAAGCCGTGACCGCTGGCTCAGCAAATAGGGTCACTAGTCATTACAGACTGAGTCAAACGTCGTCAATCCGACATAAGTTTTGTTGTTTCTAGAGGATTCGATCCCGGGATCCCGGATCTCGGGATCCCGGGATCCCGGTCATATTTTAGTCCCGAAATTTTCGGGATCAAATTCAATAAATCCCGGGATTTTCGGGATTGATACATTTTTTAAATAAGTCAATAAAAATGTGCGTGAAACGAAACGCACTAACTTGATGAGACGTTTTGATAGCCATTTTGTTTACACAGCTGATTTCATTTGTTTTTGGTACCGACCGGTACCGGATTATGCGTAAAAGTGTGTAATTGCTTTTAGAAAAAAATAATGTACAAATTTGAAATGGAATATTTTGAAGAATATTTCACTTTATATTTTTTAATTTTACTTGCGGTTCTACAAATGATAAATCTTCGGCTTTACACACTTCTCCACCCACCTTCTTTATACCCATTTTTCGTGATTGCAGGCCACACGGCGCGACACGGCGGCGTTTGGTAGACTTTGCCACTGTATAACGCCTTTTAATAAAGCCTTTTTAATAATATAAAAAATATATAATTAATGAGTAAAGTTTAATATATAAAAGTTTTTATTAAACGGTTTTATTTAGCTCACCCCGTTTGTTTTATTTATTATTTATTATTTATTCTTGGGTCAAATTTAGTAATTCAAATTTCACCCTCTTCCTGTCAACCGATTAATCTGAAATTTTGTATACACTTTGGATTTTGGTGACAATACAATTATGTTTATTCATTATCATTATAAATTCAAGATGGCCGCCGCTACAAAATGGCGGATAATTTATGTTTTATTAATCCCATCAATATGGGTATCAAATGAAAGGGCTCAACAAGCAGAATACAATATACTATAAAAAATTGAAATCCAAGATGGCGGCCGCTACAAAATGGCGGATAACGTAGGTTTTATCAATCCCATCAATATGGGTATCAAATGAAAGGGCTCAACAAGCAGAATACAATATACTATAAAAAATTGAAATCCAAGATGGCGGCCGCTACAAAATGGCGGATAACGTAGGTTTTATCAATCCCATCAATATGGGTATCAAATGAAAGGGCTCAACAAGCAGAATACAATATACTATAAAAAATTGAAATCCAAGATGGCGGCCGCTACAAAATGGCGGATAACGTAGGTTTTATCAATCCCATCAATATGGGTATCAAATGAAAGGGCTCAACAAGCAGAATACAATATACTATAAAAAATTGAAATCCAAGATGGCGGCCGCTACAAAATGGCGGATAACGTAGGTTTTATCAATCCCATCAATATGGGTATCAAATGAAAGGGCTCGACAAGCAGAATACAATATACTATAAAAAATTGAAATCCAAGATGGCGGCCGCTACAAAATGGCGGATAACGTAGGTTTTATCAATCCCATCAATATGGGTATCAAATGAAAGGGCTCAACAAGCAGAATACAATATACTATAAAAAATTGAAATCCAAGATGGCGGCCACTACAAAATGGCGGATAACGTAGGTTTTATCAATCCCATCAATATGGGTATCAAATGAAAGGGCTCAACAAGCAGAATACAATATACTATAAAAAATTGAAATCCAAGATGGCGGCCGCTACAAAATGGCGGATAAAGTAGGTTTTATCAATCCCATCAATATGGGTATCAAATGAAAGGGCTCAACAAGCAGAATACAATATACTATAAAAAAATGAAATCCAAGATGGCGGCCGCTACAAAATGGCGGATAATGTAGGTTTTATCAATCCCATCAATATGGGTATCAAATGAAAGTGCTCAACCAGTAGAATACAATGTACTATATAAAATTAAAATCCAAGATGGCGGCCTCTACAAAATGGCGGTTAACTTAGGTTTTATCAATCCCATCAATATGGGTATCAAATGAAAGGTCTCAACAAGTAGAATACAATTTACTATGCAAAATTGAAATCTAAGATGGCCGCCACTACCAAATGGCTGATAACAATTTTTTATCAATCGCACCAATATGGGTATCAAATAAAAGGGCTTGACAAGAAGAATACAGTGCACTATACAACCTCAATATTTAAGATGGGCGCAGCCACTAAATGGCGTATAATAATAAGATTTAAATTTAGAAATTGAATCTGTAATTTTTTAAGTATCTGATTAATCCAGCCTGAATCCACCACCCAAGTCAAGATTTTGTATCGTGTTGAGGACTGTGTGGCGTTAGGGTGGCTAAAAATGATACGTCGTTAGCGGTACACCACCCAAGTTAAGGTGAAAGGTTAAAACGCGCCGAGAACTGTATGGCATTAGGGTGGATAAAAATGATATGTCGTTAGCGTTTTCCCCTCAAGACTCAGGCGCATCTTGTTGTACATAGCCTTGCCCCTGTATTGGACCTCTGGGGGGGTCGACCGTTAAAATGTCCATTACTCGTGGGAACAAAATGGTAAAAAAAATATAAATAAAAACTAAAAACTAGAAAATAAAAATAGGTAAAAAAACTTTTTAAGTTAAACGGTTTTATGTTAAACATACATTGCAATGTTTAAGATAAATGTACTAAAAACCAAAAAATAATAAAATAGATACAGTCGTGGGAATTATAAACATATGCATAGACTAGACTAAAATAAAACCGTGGGGCACGTCAATAGATATACGCCAACTGCCTAACGACGAATTAAACGATTCTTCTATCGCACATTAAGTCGATAATTTGTAGACAATTGACGTGCCCCACGGTTTTATTTTAGTCTAGTCTATGCATATGTTTATAATTCCCACGACTGTATCTATTTTATTATTTTTTGGTTTTTAGTACATTTATCTTAAACATTGCAATGTATGTTTAACATAAAACCGTTTAACTTAAAAAGTTTTTTTACCTATTTTTATTTTAAACGTAAATACGAAAATTAGTAGCTATTTGTTAATAGATTGAACGTGAGGACAGTTTGTTCAAACCGCGACTTTTTTCATGGAACTGAAGATAGCAGCCGGCTAGCGGCCGGCCGCCTGACGATTTACGCGAAGGGCCGCAACGGTACCGCGCGTCGTAGAAACTTTTTGTTATACCATAAATTCGCTACAAATGCTATTAATTATTACTTTTTGATAATTTTAAATAGATATAGTAGTAATGTACAGTTATTTCTTAAAATATTAAGCAATTTTTTATTTTATTAATACTCGTGTCCGTTCTTAGCGTAAAGGGTAATTTCATTATAAAAACTATATAAAGCAAACTGTGAGCAACTTAATTTTTTTATATATTATTATGCTTATATATACTAACTAAATAACGTTAAAATTAGACAGGATCAAATCATACTTTACTTGTAAAAAAATTTTAAAGATTACTTCTTACGGCATCTCGTACTAAGATACAGACGTCTAAAAATAATACAACGCCAACTCGAATCTGGATGATATTTTTCATAAACATTCTTTTAATATCAATAAACAAGAAATAATTAAAATCTCGCAGGATCAAGACATAGAATAGTAGTAAAAAAACTTGTAAATATGCTCATATTAGCCCGCCCGCGGTACTAGAATGTATGAAAACTTCAAGTCCAAGAAAACGATAGAAAGCAAACTGGGAGGTCTTTGATTTTTTTATATACTATTATGCTTATACATACTAACTAAATTACGTTAAAATTAGACAGGATCAAATCATACTTTATTTGTAAAAAATTTTTAAATATTCCTTCATACCGCATCTCATGCTAAGTTTCAGACGTCTAAAAATAATACAACGCAAACTCGAATCTGGATAATATTTTTAATAAACATTCTTCTAATATCAATTAACTTGAAATAATTATAATCTCGCAGGATCAAGACATAGAATAGTAGTAAAACAACTTGTAAATATGCTTATATTAGCCCGCCCGCGGTTCTAGAACGTATGAAAACTTCAAGTCCAAGAAAACGATAGAAAGCAAACTGGGAGGTCTTTGATTTTTTTATATACTATTATGCTTATACATACTAACTAAATTACGTTAAAATTAGACAGGATCAAATCATACTTTATTTGTAAAAAATTTTTAAATATTCCTTCATACCGCATCTCATGCTAAGTTTCAGACGTCTAAAAATAATACAACGCAAACTCGAATCTGGATGATATTTTTAATAAACATTCTTCTAATATCAATTAACTTGAAATAATTATAATCTCGCAGGATCAAGACATAGAATAGTAGTAAATTAACTTGTAAATATGCTCATATTAGCCCGCCCGCGGTTCTAGAATGTATGAAAACTTCAAGTCCAAGAAAACGATAGAAAGCAAACTGGGAGGTCTTTGATTTTTTTATGTATTATTATGCTTGTATATACTAACTAAATAACGTTAAAATTAGACAGGATCAAATCATACTTTATTTGTAAAAAAATTTTAAATATTCCTTCATACCGCATCTCATGCTAAGTTTCAGACGTCTAAAAATAATACAACGCAAACTCGAATCTGGATGATATTTTTAATAAACATTCTTCTAATATCAATTAACTTGAAATAATTATAATCTCGCAGGATCAAGACATAGAATAGTAATAAATTAACTTGTAAATATGCTCATATTAGCCCGCCCGCGGTTCTAGAATGTATGAAAACTTCAAGTCCAAGAAAACGATAGAAAGCAAACTGGGAGGTCTTTGATTTTTTTATGTATTATTATGCTTGTATATACTAACTAAATAACGTTAAAATTAGACAGGATCAAATCATACTTTATTTGTAAAAAATGTTTTAATATTCCTTCATACCGCATCTCATGCTAAGTTTCAGACGTCTAAAAATAATACAACGCAAACTCGAATCTGGATGATATTTTTAATAAACATTCTTTTAATATCACTAAACAAGAAATAATTAAAATCTCGCAGGATCAAGACATAGAATAGTAGTAAAACAACTTGTAAATATGCTTATATTAGCCCGCCCGCGGTTCTAGAATGTATGAAAACTTCAAGTCCAAGAAAACGATAGAAAGCAAACTGGGAGGTCTTTGATTTTTTTATATATTATTATGCTTATATATACTAACTAAATAACGTTAAAATTAGACAGGATCAAATCATACTTTATTTGTAAAAAAATTTTAAATATTCCTTCATACCGCATCTCATGCTAAGTTTCAGACGTCTAAAAATAATACAACGCAAACTCGAATCTGGATGATATTTTTAATAAACATTCTTCTAATATCAATTGACTTGAAATAATTATAATCTCGCAGGATCAAGACATAGAATAGTAGTAAATTAACTTGTAAATATGCTCATATTAGCCCGCCCGCGGTTCTAGAATGTATGAAAACTTCAAGTCCAAGAAAACGATAGAAAGCAAACTGGGAGGTCTTTGATTTTTTTATGTATTATTATGCTTGTATATACTAACTAAATAACGTTAAAATTAGACAGGATCAAATCATACTTTATTTGTAAAAAAATTTTAAATATTCCTTCATACCGCATCTCATGCTAAGTTTCAGACGTCTAAAAATAATACAACGCAAACTCGAATCTGGATAATATTTTTAATAAACATTCTTCTAATATCAATTAACTTGAAATAATTATAATCTCGCAGGATCAAGACATAGAATAGTAGTAAAACAACTTGTAAATATGCTTATATTAGCCCGCCCGCGGTTCTAGAATGTATGAAAACTTCAAGTCCAAGAAAACGATAGAAAGCAAACTGGGAGGTCTTTGATTTTTTTATATATTATTATGCTTATATATACTAACTAAATAACGTTAAAATTAGACAGGATCAAATCATACTTTATTTGTAAAAAATTTTTAAAGATTACTTCTTACGGCATCTCGTACTAAGATACAGACGTCTAAAAATAATACAACGCAAACTCAAATCTTGTTCTTATTTTTACTATACATTCTTCTAATATCACTAAACAAGAAATAATTAAAATCTCGCAGGATCAAGACATAGAATAGTAGTAAAAAAACTTGTAAATATGCTCATAATAGCCCGCCCGCGGTACGAGAATGTATGAAAACTTCAAGTCCAAGAAAGCGATAGAAAGCAAACTGGGAGGTCTTTGATTTTTCTATATATTATTATGCTTATATATACTAACCAAATAACGTTAAAATTTGACAGGATCAAATTATACTTTATTTGTAAAAAAATTTTAAAGATTACTTCTTACGGCATCTCGTACTAAGATGCGAGATTTTAATTATTTCTTGTTAAGTGATATTAGAAGAATATTTATTAAAAATATCATCCAGTTTTATTTTTAGACGTCTGAAATTTAGCATGAGATGCGGTATGAAGGAATATTTAAAAATTTTTTACAAATAAAGTATGATTTGATCCTGTCTAATTTTAACGTTATTTAGTTAGTATATACAAGCATAATAATACATAAAAAAATCAAAGACCTCCCAGTTTGCTTTCTATCGTTTTCTTGGACTTGAAGTTTTCATACATTCTAGAACCGCGGGCGGGCTAATATGAGCATATTTACAAGTTAATTTACTACTATTCTATGTCTTGATCCTGCGAGATTATAATTATTTCAAGTTAATTGATATTAGAAGAATGTTTATTAAAAATATCATCCAGATTCGAGTTTGCGTTGTATTATTTTTAGACGTCTGAAACTTAGCATGAGATGCGGTATGAAGGAATATTTAAAATTTTTTTACAAATAAAGTATGATTTGATCCTGTCTAATTTTAACGTAATTTAGTTATTATGTATAAGCATAATAGTATATAAAAAAATCAAAGACCTCCCAGTTTGCTTTCTATCGTTTTCTTGGACTTGAAGTTTTCATACATTCTAGAACCGCGGGCGGGCTAATATAAGCATATTTACAAGTTGTTTTACTACTATTCTATGTCTTGATCCTGCGAGATTATAATTATTTCAAGTTAATTGATATTAGAAGAATGTTTATTAAAAATATTATCCAGATTCGAGTTTGCGTTGTATTATTTTTAGACGTCTGAAACTTAGCATGAGATGCGGTATGAAGGAATATTTAAATTTTTTTTACAAATAAAGTATGATTTGATCCTGTCTAATTTTAACGTAATTTAGTTAGTATGTATAAGCATAATAGTATATAAAAAAATCAAAGACCTCCCAGTTTGCTTTCTATCGTTTTCTCGGACTTGAAGTTTTCATACATTCTAGTACCGCGGGCGGGCTAATATGAGCATATTTACAAGTTTTTTTTACTACTATTCTATGTCTTGATCCTGCGAGATTATAATTATTTCAAGTTAATTGATATTAGAAGAATGTTTATTAAAAATATCATCCAGATTCGAGTTTGCGTTGTATTAGTTTTAGACGTCTGAGACTTAGCATGAGATGCGGTATGAAGGAATATTTAAATTTTTTTTACAAATAAAGTATGATTTGATCCTGTCTAATTTTAACGTAATTTAGTTAGTATGTATAAGCATAATAGTATATAAAAAAATCAAAGACCTCCCAGTTTGCTTTCTATCGTTTTCTTGGACTTGAAGTTTTCATACATTCTAGTACCGCGGGCGGGCTAATATGAGCATATTTACAAGTTAATTTACTACTATTCTATGTCTTGATCCTGCGAAATTATAATTTTTTCAAGTGAATTGATATTAGAAGAATGTTTATTAAAAATATTATCCAGATTCGAGTGTGCGTTGTATTATTTTTAGACGTCTGAAACTTAGCATGAGATGCGGTATGAAGGAATATTTAAAAATTTTTTACAAATAAAGTATGATTTGATCCTGTCTAATTTTAACGTTATTTAGTTAGTATATACAAGCATAATAATACATAAAAAAATCAAAGACCTCCCAGTTTGCTTTCTATCGTTTTCTTGGACTTGAAGTTTTCATACATTCTAGAACCGCGGGCGGGCTAATATGAGCATATTTACAAGTTAATTTACTACTATTCTATGTCTTGATCCTGCGAGATTATAATTATTTCAAGTTAATTGATATTAGAAGAATGTTTATTAAAAATATCATCCAGATTCGAGTTTGCGTTGTATTATTTTTAGACGTCTGAAACTTAGCATGAGATGCGGTATGAAGGAATATTTAAAAATTTTTTACAAATAAAGTATGATTTGATCCTGTCTAATTTTAACGTAATTTAGTTAGTATGTATAAGCATAATAGTATATAAAAAAATCAAAGACCTCCCAGTTTGCTTTCTATCGTTTTCTTGGACTTGAAGTTTTCATACATTCTAGAACCGCGGGCGGGCTAATATAAGCATATTTACAAGTTGTTTTACTACTATTCTATGTCTTGATCCTGCGAGATTTTAATTATTTCTTGTTTAGTGATATTAAAAGAATGTTTATTAAAAATATCATCCAGATTCGAGTTTGCGTTGTATTATTTTTAGACGTCTAAAACTTAGCATGAGATGCGGTATGAAGGAATATTTAAACATTTTTTACAAATAAAGTATGATTTGATCCTGTCTAATTTTAACGTTATTTAGTTAGTATATACAAGCATAATAATACATAAAAAAATCAAAGACCTCCCAGTTTGCTTTCTATCGTTTTCTTGGACTTGAAGTTTTCATACATTCTAGAACCGCGGGCGGGCTAATATGAGCATATTTACAAGTTAATTTACTACTATTCTATGTCTTGATCCTGCGAAATTATAATTTTTTCAAGTTAATTGATATTAGAAGAATGTTTATTAAAAATATTATCCAGATTCGAGTTTGCGTTGTATTATTTTTAGACGTCTGAAACTTAGCATGAGATGCGGTATGAAGGAATATTTAAAAATTTTTTACAAATAAAGTATGATTTGATCCTGTCTAATTTTAACGTAATTTAGTTAGTATGTATAAGCATAATAGTATATAAAAAAATCAAAGACCTCCCAGTTTGCTTTCTATCGTTTTCTTGGACTTGAAGTTTTCATACATTCTAGAACCGCGGGCGGGCTAATATAAGCATATTTACAAGTTGTTTTACTACTATTCTATGTCTTGATCCTGCGAGATTATAATTATTTCAAGTTAATTGATATTAGAAGAATGTTTATTAAAAATATTATCCAGATTCGAGTTTGCGTTGTATTATTTTTAGACGTCTGAAACTTAGCATGAGATGCGGTATGAAGGAATATTTAAATTTTTTTTCAAATAAAGTATGATTTGATCCTGTCTAATTTTAACGTAATTTAGTTAGTATGTATAAGCATAATAGTATATAAAAAAATCAAAGACCTCCCAGTTTGCTTTCTATCGTTTTCTTGGACTTGAAATTTTCATACATTCTAGAACCGCGGGCGGGCTAATATAAGCATATTTACAAGTTGTTTTACTACTATTCTATGTCTTGATCCTGCGAGATTATAATTATTTCAAGTTAATTGATATTAGAAGAATGTTTATTAAAAATATTATCCAGATTCGAGTTTGCGTTGTATTATTTTTAGACGTCTGAAACTTAGCATGAGATGCGGTATGAAGGAATATTTAAAATTTTTTTACAAATAAAGTATGATTTGATCCTGTCTAATTTTAACGTTATTTAGTTAGTATATACAAGCATAATAATACATAAAAAAATCAAAGACCTCCCAGTTTGCTTTCTATCGTTTTCTTGGACTTGAAGTTTTCATACATTCTAGAACCGCGGGCGGGCTAATATGAGCATATTTACAAGTTAATTTACTACTATTCTATGTCTTGATCCTGCGAGATTATAATTATTTCAAGTTAATTGATATTAGAAGAATGTTTATTAAAAATATCATCCAGATTCGAGTTTGCGTTGTATTATTTTTAGACGTCTGAAACTTAGCATGAGATGCGGTATGAAGGAATATTTAAACATTTTTTACAAATAAAGTATGATTTGATTCTGTCTAATTTTAACGTTATTTAGTTAGTATATACAAGCATAATAATACATAAAAAAATCAAAGACCTCCCAGTTTGCTTTCTATCGTTTTCTTGGACTTGAAGTTTTCATACATTCTAGAACCGCGGGCGGGCTAATATGAGCATATTTACAAGTTAATTTACTACTATTCTATGTCTTGATCCTGCGAGATTATAATTATTTCAAGTTAATTGATATTAGAAGAATGTTTATTAATAATATCATCCAGATTCGAGTTTGCGTTGTATTATTTTTAGACGTCTGAAACTTAGCATGAGATGCGGTATGAAGGAATATTTAAAATTTTTTTACAAATAAAGTATGATTTGATCCTGTCTAATTTTAACGTTATTTAGTTAGTATATATAAGCATAATAATATATAAAAAAATCAAAGACCTCCCAGTTTGCTTTCTATCGTTTTCTTGGACTTGAAGTTTTCATACGTTCTAGAACCGCGGGCGGGCTAATATAAGCATATTTACAAGTTGTTTTACTACTATTCTATGTCTTGATCCTGCGAGATTATAATTATTTCAAGTTAATTGATATTAGAAGAATGTTTATTAAAAATATCATCCAGATTCGAGTTTGCGTTGTATTATTTTTAGACGTCTGAAACTTAGCATGAGATGCGGTATGAAGGAATATTTAAAATTTTTTTACAAATAAAGTATGATTTGATCCTGTCTAATTTTAACGTAATTTAGTTAGTATGTATAAGCATAATAGTATATAAAAAAATCAAAGACCTCCCAGTTTGCTTTCTATCGTTTTCTTGGACTTGAAGTTTTCATACATTCTAGAACCGCGGGCGGGCTAATATAAGCATATTTACAAGTTGTTTTACTACTATTCTATGTCTTGATCCTGCGAGATTATAATTATTTCAAGTTAATTGATATTAGAAGAATGTTTATTAAAAATATTATCCAGATTCGAGTTTGCGTTGTATTATTTTTAGACGTCTGAAACTTAGCATGAGATGCGGTATGAAGGAATATTTAAATTTTTTTTACAAATAAAGTATGATTTGATCCTGTCTAATTTTAACGTAATTTAGTTAGTATGTATAAGCATAATAGTATATAAAAAAATCAAAGACCTCCCAGTTTGCTTTCTATCGTTTTCTCGGACTTGAAGTTTTCATACATTCTAGTACCGCGGGCGGGCTAATATGAGCATATTTACAAGTATTTTTTACTACTATTCTATGTCTTGATCCTGCGAGATTATAATTATTTCAAGTTAATTGATATTAGAAGAATGTTTATTAAAAATATCATCCAGATTCGAGTTTGCGTTGTATTAGTTTTAGACGTCTGAAACTTAGCATGAGATGCGGTATGAAGGAATATTTAAATTTTTTTTACAAATAAAGTATGATTTGATCCTGTCTAATTTTAACGTAATTTAGTTAGTATGTATAAGCATAATAGTATATAAAAAAATCAAAGACCTCCCAGTTTGCTTTCTATCGTTTTCTTGGACTTGAAGTTTTCATACATTCTAGTACCGCGGGCGGGCTAATATGAGCATATTTACAAGTTAATTTACTACTATTCTATGTCTTGATCCTGCGAAATTATAATTTTTTCAAGTGAATTGATATTAGAAGAATGTTTATTAAAAATATTATCCAGATTCGAGTGTGCGTTGTATTATTTTTAGACGTCTGAAACTTAGCATGAGATGCGGTATGAAGGAATATTTAAAATTTTTTTACAAATAAAGTATGATTTGATCCTGTCTAATTTTAACGTTATTTAGTTAGTATATACAAGCATAATAATACATAAAAAAATCAAAGACCTCCCAGTTTGCTTTCTATCGTTTTCTTGGACTTGAAGTTTTCATACATTCTAGAACCGCGGGCGGGCTAATATGAGCATATTTACAAGTTAATTTACTACTATTCTATGTCTTGATCCTGCGAGATTATAATTATTTCAAGTTAATTGATATTAGAAGAATGTTTATTAAAAATATCATCCAGATTCGAGTTTGCGTTGTATTATTTTTAGACGTCTGAAACTTAGCATGAGATGCGGTATGAAGGAATATTTAAAAATTTTTTACAAATAAAGTATGATTTGATCCTGTCTAATTTTAACGTAATTTAGTTAGTATGTATAAGCATAATAGTATATAAAAAAATCAAAGACCTCCCAGTTTGCTTTCTATCGTTTTCTTGGACTTGAAGTTTTCATACATTCTAGAACCGCGGGCGGGCTAATATAAGCATATTTACAAGTTGTTTTACTACTATTCTATGTCTTGATCCTGCGAGATTTTAATTATTTCTTGTTTAGTGATATTAAAAGAATGTTTATTAAAAATATCATCCAGATTCGAGTTTGCGTTGTATTATTTTTAGACGTCTAAAACTTAGCATGAGATGCGGTATGAAGGAATATTTAAACATTTTTTACAAATAAAGTATGATTTGATCCTGTCTAATTTTAACGTTATTTAGTTAGTATATACAAGCATAATAATACATAAAAAAATCAAAGACCTCCCAGTTTGCTTTCTATCGTTTTCTTGGACTTGAAGTTTTCATACATTCTAGAACCGCGGGCGGGCTAATATGAGCATATTTACAAGTTAATTTACTACTATTCTATGTCTTGATCCTGCGAAATTATAATTTTTTCAAGTTAATTGATATTAGAAGAATGTTTATTAAAAATATTATCCAGATTCGAGTTTGCGTTGTATTATTTTTAGACGTCTGAAACTTAGCATGAGATGCGGTATGAAGGAATATTTAAAAATTTTTTACAAATAAAGTATGATTTGATCCTGTCTAATTTTAACGTAATTTAGTTAGTATGTATAAGCATAATAGTATATAAAAAAATCAAAGACCTCCCAGTTTGCTTTCTATCGTTTTCTTGGACTTGAAGTTTTCATACATTCTAGAACCGCGGGCGGGCTAATATAAGCATATTTACAAGTTGTTTTACTACTATTCTATGTCTTGATCCTGCGAGATTATAATTATTTCAAGTTAATTGATATTAGAAGAATGTTTATTAAAAATATTATCCAGATTCGAGTTTGCGTTGTATTATTTTTAGACGTCTGAAACTTAGCATGAGATGCGGTATGAAGGAATATTTAAAATTTTTTTACAAATAAAGTATGATTTGATCCTGTCTAATTTTAACGTTATTTAGTTAGTATATACAAGCATAATAATACATAAAAAAATCAAAGACCTCCCAGTTTGCTTTCTATCGTTTTCTTGGACTTGAAGTTTTCATACATTCTAGAACCGCGGGCGGGCTAATATGAGCATATTTACAAGTTAATTTACTACTATTCTATGTCTTGATCCTGCGAGATTATAATTATTTCAAGTTAATTGATATTAGAAGAATGTTTATTAAAAATATCATCCAGATTCGAGTTTGCGTTGTATTATTTTTAGACGTCTGAAACTTAGCATGAGATGCGGTATGAAGGAATATTTAAACATTTTTTACAAATAAAGTATGATTTGATCCTGTCTAATTTTAACGTTATTTAGTTAGTATATACAAGCATAATAATACATAAAAAAATCAAAGACCTCCCAGTTTGCTTTCTATCGTTTTCTTGGACTTGAAGTTTTCATACATTCTAGAACCGCGGGCGGGCTAATATGAGCATATTTACAAGTTAATTTACTACTATTCTATGTCTTGATCCTGCGAGATTATAATTATTTCAAGTTAATTGATATTAGAAGAATGTTTATTAATAATATCATCCAGATTCGAGTTTGCGTTGTATTATTTTTAGACGTCTGAAACTTAGCATGAGATGCGGTATGAAGGAATATTTAAAATTTTTTTACAAATAAAGTATGATTTGATCCTGTCTAATTTTAACGTTATTTAGTTAGTATATATAAGCATAATAATATATAAAAAAATCAAAGACCTCCCAGTTTGCTTTCTATCGTTTTCTTGGACTTGAAGTTTTCATACATTCTCGTACCGCGGGCGGGCTATTTTGAGCATATTTACAAGTTTTTTTACTACTATTCTATGTCTTGATCCTGCGAGATTTTAATTATTTCTTGTTTAGTGATATTAAAAGAATGTTTATTAAAAATATCATCCAGATTCGAGTTTGCGTTGTATTATTTTTAGACGTCTGTATCTTAGTACGAGATGCCGTAAAAAGTAATCTTTAAAATTTTTTTACAAGTAAAGTATGATTTGATCCTGTCTAATTTTAACGTTATTTAGTTAGTATATATAAGCATAATAATATATAAAAAAATTAAGTTGCTCACAGTTTGCTTTATATAGTTTTTATAATGAAATTACCCTTTACGCTAAGAACGGACACGAGTATTAATAAAATAAAAAATTGCTTAATATTTTAAGAAATAACTGTACATTACTACTATATCTATTTAAAATTATCAAAAAGTAATAATTAATAGCATTTGTAGCGAATTTATTGTATAACAAAAAGTTTTTACGACGCGCGGTACCGTTGCGGCCCTTCGCGTAAATCGTCAGGCGGCCGGCCGCTAGCCGGCTGCTATCTTCAGTTCCATCTTTTTTCTTACCTAGAGATTTTTTATATCCGTCATAACTTTTAAACGAAAAGTCAGATCCTCGTTATTAAAAGTGTAATTAACACATATATAATTTACCTTATTTATCAAACCATTTAAAATTATAAGGATTAATATCATGATACAAATATCACCGCTATTCGATTCCACCCGTATTTAAACTAAACATTTCAAACTAAAACTGTTATTGTAGCATAACTATAATAGTTAAATCTATCGCGGACTTTTTTCTGAGCAATCATGAGTACTATTAATAATTATATAGAACATTATTTTATATATCGTCAACAGTTTTCGCAGCGTACGCAGAATAATGACTTTTATAGACAAAATTGTGATACCTTGAGTTACATTATTCCATTTTATGTAGAGATTTATATTTTTTGGAAAATATATTATAGCCTATGTTACTCAGTAAGGATGTAGCTTTCTAATGGTGAAAGAATTTTAAAATCGGTTCAGTAGTTTTTGAGTTAAATCGTAACATCTCTAATCTAATCTTTCCTCTTTATAATATTAAGTATAGATATAGATAGTATAGAAGAAGAAAGTATAATTTTGTTTAACCGCCTTTTTGAAGATTTAAAACTTAAATTATATTCTATGTCCTCACAAAACTAAAAGATGAATAAAAAAAAGATTTTGATATGTTTTACTGTCTTTTTGTTACCACTTTCCATTAACAGTATAATCCCGGGACTATCCCGGGATCCCGAGATTGACTGTAGATAATCCCGAAATCCCGGGATTAGAAATATCGACCGGGATCGAATCCTCTAGTTGTTTCTAACTTTCTATATTAGAGACCGTTGAAAATCGATTTATTTATCATAATTATTTAATTAACTACACATATAAATAAAATTTAAGCGTTTTAACATCAACATAACAGCTTTTTCTTACATGCATATGGAATTATATACGGTATTTATAACAAAACACAATTTTTACAATTTATGTTTGTTTGTTTCCGCTTATTAAATTTGGCTGGACCCATTTAGACGGGACTTTCAATGCCAGATAGCTGATGTTATAGATAATAGCCTTAAGTTTCTTTCATTTTATAATAAGTATTGCCATAAAAAAATCAATAAATGAGTCATTTGTAAAAAAAATAACACATTTAATGTATTGTAGCATTACTGAAACCATCTGACTATAACCAAGGACCTCACGAGTCGGTCAGGGTTAACCAACATCCAAAGAAAGCAGTATTATATAACTTTTTGCGATTTTAACTTGCAATTATAATATGTATGTGATTACGCAAACCCTTCGAAGGTTTTCTGGCAACATTGACTGAATATTTTTGTTAAAACTTTAAGCAATTTTTATATAATTAAGCTAGCGAATTGCCCTCACTTCGCTAGCGTTCGTCCTAAGGTACATTTTAACGGTCAGTATGAAACAGATAATATATAATCTATATATTACATACATTATAGTGATATATAACTTGTAGCTTTCTTCATCAAACGGGCTATCTAATGCAAAAAGAACTTTTAAATCAATTTGGCAGTTCCTGAGAGAAACCAACAAACGAACGAACAAACAAACTCTGTCTCTAATAATGATTTTTATATATTACCTTTTTTTCTAATACATTTTTTTTTAATTTAATAAGTAAAGTCAAAGGCAATTATTTAATAAAAGCGTGCAAGGCCGAGTGAATCTGAACTTGGGTGATCCATCAAAAATACCGTATAAAGATTGACACTTTTGAGATACTGTAAGATTGTTTCAAAGAAAATAATCTACTAGTTCTTTTATTAACTTTCATTAGACATTCGATGTCATTACGACATTATAAATTAAATTTTTGCCCAATGTGTAGATAATTTTATAATCCGTTTATATATTTGTTACCTATTCAGGCCAAAACAGCGTCAAATTTGGATGAAACTTACTTCACAGACTACGGTTACCTAGAGTCGTCATTAAAGTAATATTTAACTAACGAAAAATAGCAAGTGTCAAAATTAAAAAATAAAGAAATAAATATGTTGAGACAATATTACACACCACCTAGTTCCGTGGTATGCTACGAGGCTTGTGAGTTGTGTTACCAGATACTATGTGGGTAATACGCTACACATATATTATAACTTTAAATTACGAGGATCTAAATATTATAAATATAAACACCCATGACTGGAGTTTGTACTCCAGTCATGGGTGTTCGTGCTCAACAAATGAATGCCTCAAGCGGGACTCGAACCACATAGCAACTAGAGTCACTATAAACTGAGCCAAACGTGTCATCGAAAAAAATTAAAATTAAAGCCCATAAACTTAACACTTTTGGCCTCATCTCTACTCAAAACAATTAGACTGAGTGATAGTATATCACTGTCTCTGTCACTCTTATCAAAAACTCCTAAGACCATTTCTTTCATAGTTATAACGTTACTATAAAGACTCATGTTTAAATTTCAACCTTATCATGTATATAGTAAAGTACATTTTAGCAAATTGAACATCTATTTCTCATATTGAAGTTCATTAAGACAATGATAATATAAAAGCGACGGAATAAACCAACGGTTTTAGGACATGGCACTATAAAGGTCGTAAGTTCAATCTTGAGTTTAGTACATAGTACGTACACTATGATGTCCATTGTCCATAGCCTTGGTGCTTGGAAACCAAATCAAGAGCTAATTAAACTAAAAAGACGAATCTTTTCGAATTCGAATGACGTCGAATCTCTAGCTTTTAGAATTTGTCTGTTTGTCTGTCTGTCTGTGACCACATCACAAGAAAACCACTGGATAGATTTCGATGAAATTTGGTCTGATGATAGCTGATGATCCGTGTCAAAATTAAGAATATTTTTTTCAGCAAGAATGTATATTAATTCCACATAAATGAAACAATACTCACATTCTCTCTATCCACATCTAGTTGAGCATCTCTTTTTGGAACACTCAAGGCCAATTTGCTGTCGTTCTTCTTATACCTCTTGGTTTCAGTCGCAAACTTCTTTTCCATGTTCTTCTGAAGAACTTTGAAATCATTCGACACATTCTCTGTCGACTTCCAGTTTTTACCACTTAAAATTGGCTTTAGTTGATTCTTCTCTTTCACATCTTCTATTTTTTGGTTTTGGAGTGGATTTTCGAAGTTCTCTCTTAACTTCTGGAATTCTGTTTTTTGAACTTCTGGAGTGGGAACACGCGGTGTTTCGTATGGGACGTCGTATATTTTCTGATCCTGGAAATAAAAAAAAATCTTGTGAATTATTTTATTTTACTTTTTTATTTTATTTTTTATTGTTTCTCTTTCTCTTTTTTTTTGTTACATTGAAAGTGAATTATTTGATATGGGAAGGTACTAGCTCCTGAAACACAGGTTTTTAGTTCAGGAGCTAGGGCTGTGTAAAACTGTACCAATGTATTTGTTTTTCAATAAAGACATTTTTTTTTCTATTTATTAATATTAAAAAAAAAACTTTAAAATATATAAGGTTGCCTTCTTGTGGGCACTTTAGCCTTAGTCAACTTTTCCTTAAAGCTGACCACATACGGACGGGCAGAGGAACAAAGCGAAATTATTAAGATTTTTACACATTTTAACACAAACTCTTATTCTAAATCGGTTAAAAAATCTCTAACGTTAACCGAGCATTTAATTTCGAAGCTGTGAAATATCGATATCATCCTATTTAAATACTTGTTGTGAGAAAAATTTTTAGACGTATCACTGCAGGTTCATTATAACGCCAGCGGAGTCAAACATATGGTACCTATCTATAAATAGAAATAAAATTCGAGTATCTGTTTCTAATTTTAAATTAACAGCTTTTCACTAAATGCATATGAAAGAATAATACGATAGGTACTAGCAACAAAAACATTTTTTTTTTAATTTTGTCTGTCTGTCTGTTTGTTTCGGTTAATCTCTGAAACGACTGGACCGATTTTGACGGGACTATCACACGCAGATAGCTTATGTTATAAAGCGAAGGCTACTATTTAACCGAATACAAAACAAAAGGAGGTCGACATTTAATTTATTTTAACTAGCGTAACCGGTGGCTTCGCTGACGCTAAACCTAGAGACGAACCCGAGCGAAGCAAGGGTGGTTCGCTAGTTTCAAATATGAATATAGATTAAGTAGTGTTTAATTTAGGGTGATTCCCAGTTGCGATCCTTCGAGCCCCATCCTATTAAGGCTTTCCTAGCCAGTCAGTGCCACATAACCACCTGCATTTATGAAGGCGGTATGAGTTAATCCATTCCTCAACGTTAAAAAAGGTCCTTTGATACGCTTTTATTTTTCGAGCGGAAACCAGACTCTGTAAACTATCACCACTAACTTAGCCCAAAAAGTGTGACGCAGAATTATTAGAAGTGACCTCAAGTAATCTAGAATAATAGCCAGAAGAAAGAAGAAAAAGAAGTATACATACATTTTTAATATACCAGCACTAAAACTCGAAAATGTTCGCCATACCTGTCCAAGGCTATACGACACATAAAAGGAAGTTGTGAGAGTCGCTTTCTAGTTTAAACGTCGCTATATTTACTTTTTGTGTTGAACTTTCTAAATCGTAATTGCTATTTAACTGTCAATTATATTGGTACTAATACTGCAATTTTGTTATGTTTTTTTGTCACGATACTGTTTCATGTCCAACCAACTAAAGCATGTAACTCAAAAACTTCTCAGTACATGACGACAAGTTTGGCAGTTTGTAGTGACTCTACTTGCCACGCCAGTGGCTGCGGGTTCGAGTCCCGCTAGGGCCATACATTGGCTAAACACGAATTTTTGTACTCTAAGTCATGGGTGTTTATATTTATAATATGTAAGTATTTAAAGTTATATATGTGGAGTGTATCAACTATCTGGTATCCGTAACACAAGCCTCGTAGCTTACCACGGAACTAGATGGTGCTGTGTGTAATAATGTCCCAATATATTTATTTATAGTTATTTTTTGGTACCATGTTTAGTTTTTACTCTCTGTTTCCTTATTCTTAGGAGGAAATAGACTCGCATATCTAAAACTTATTATTATGAAACATTATACCAATCAAGCCAGTAACTTTAGACTTTGACCGCAAATACCACAAGTTCAATAAACTCTGGGCAATGTGTTATATTGAATTGGTCGAACTCCTTATAATATAGATCACTCGTAGATATTGTAGTCAATCAATAATCAATGGATTTGTTATTGGCATGAAAAAATCATGGGAAGACATAGAAAAACCTATAGAAAACTAGCGTAGACAGTGTAACGGAGTGATGCAGGCTCAAATCCGGGTGTCGATATTTTCATGTGCGAATCATTTATAACATGATTACCACTTGTCTTACGGTGAAGGAAAATCGTGAGGAAACCTGCATGTCTGAGAGAACCTAACAAGTTTTCGAAAGACATGTTCAGTCCAACCACACTAGGCCAGCTAGACCGAGTATGGTCTTATCCCCCTCGTATTGAAGAGGGACCCGTACCCAGCAGTGGGACATTAAAAAGGCCTAAATAATTATAATATAGATTACTCTCAGATACAATAGTGCATTTTGTGTTACTTATATGAAAATATCGTGGGAAAACACAAACAAAACCAAAGGCAAATGCTTGTGTATACTGTATACCATAGAGTCATACTTTCCAAGACCTATTAATATGTAATCCGTATAGGAAGACATTATTACAATGGGGTCTAGTTCCGTTTGGAATGCAGATACGTAATGGCCTACTGCTTTCTCTCGACAATATATTCTCGGTACAACATTAATAAACTAGCAATGTACACTTGCTTCCCTTGGATCTGACCCTTAGTATCTAACGATAGCTCATAATATATTACTTGGGGTCATACCCTATTTGTGAACTAAATTCCAACAAAAGGTTTCCAATAGTTTTAACGTAACAAACATACACTCAGACAAACATACACATTTTATTAGAACACTTGTGAAATGCAGGTTCAAACTTGGACAGGTTAGTCTCATATCTATTATATTTAACTCTTTTTAACGTCCCACTGCTGGGGGTGAGATTCTCGTAATTGCAAGGTGTATGAGACAATGGTGACCATAACACGTCTCTCAAAAGTAGGTCCTTATACAATAATAATATTATAAATTATACGAAAGTTTGTGTCAGTAGTCAGTAAACAGATAAGTATGTTTCGAAGCTGTAAAGATTCAATAGATTTGAAATAAATTCATCAAATTGTATATTTGTTAAACCAATTTTGAAGAAAATTTCACTGATGAATAGGAAACTCAATAGGATTTTTATACCACTTGTATAGCACTCACATTCTTTTTCGATTCCTCTAAATAGCGCAACTCATGAACAGTACTCATCAAAAATATAATCTATAATATAGTCAAAATTAACATTAAGTTACATCAAAATCGGGCCACTATGTTTCCTAGTAGTTACATCTTCTCTCATAACACCACAAGCTCGAGTATTACAAATCGTATCATCACCTACATAGATAAAAATCTGCATTTAGAACAATGGACGACGTGACCGACTCACAGTATTGTTACTATATTACCTACTTATGTTATTAATATTTACGAAATATAAGACCATCTGGTACAGTACTACTTAATTCGCTTGAATATCGTTGGTCGTGGATTCAAAACACGATACGTTTGGCGCAGTTTGTAGTGACCCTACTTTCTTGTGCCAGCGGTCGCGGGTTCGAGTCCCGCTGGGGCATTCATTTGTTAAACTCAGATGTTTGTACTCCAGTCATGGGTGTTTATATTTATATTATGTATATATATTTAAAATTATATATGTAATAATTTATCAACTATCTGGTATCCGTAACACTCCTTTCGTAGCTTACCACGGAACTAGATGGCGCTGGGTGTAGTATTTTGTTATATCCTTGGGAAATGCATTAACGCATACCACGTGTAGAAAACAGGTGGTTATGTGAGACTCACCGGCAAGCCAGTACTACCCACTAAAACCCAAGCACCCATCTTCCGTGTTAATGGGACGACACATTTAAACACGACAGCAGATCTGCTGAAGCTGACCAGACAGCCAAGTCCACTCTGATATCAGAGAAGTGATGATGATGATGAACGACCGATTACGGCCACGGCGGCCAATCTCATTGAGACTAGCCATCTGAGAGGGACATATTATAGTGCACAAGTGTACGCGCAGACACATGTAAGTGCACGCTCTATTCTTGTCACTCTCATATTCCGGTGGGACGACTGCTCGACACGACCAGTGAGAGCTAAGACGCAGGACTCCAAGGCACGGGGTTGACACGCTGCTAACTTCCCATCTCCGGGCTGTTAGTAAGGCTTACGAAACAATGACTCAATAACTAAACTTGGCCCGGGACTTGAACCTAGGACCTCCCGTTGTGCGACCGTACATGCTAACCACTACAACACCATCAGAGAAGTACCAGGAGCATGAATGTAGTAATGTGCCAACTTATTTTGGTCTGACCACCCAAAAAACTGACTTTAAAGTGTAATTTCAATATGGTGAGAAATCAAACTTCTAAGTAAACACTCCAAGTTTCCGATTATTATGGCCTATTATACGGTATTTTAATTGTTGCTTAAGAACCGTGACGTACACCGAGACGAATCAGACTCTTACTTACGAGCCCTTTTTTCGTAATGTTACCTACAGCATTGGTTCAACTAATTAATGTATAAATATAAAAAAAGGCTAGAAGTAAAATTGTCTTGACATACATATTACATACAAAATTATAAGTTTGTATTTTTATAAAGTGTATGTAACCTCTTTTCGAAGTTAGACAATATGAACAAAGGCGTACTTCCTTCTCAAGAGGTTTCATTGCTACAAATACAATAGTTTTTGTTTAGAATTGTGTAGAAAAGTTTGACTAGATTTGGTTAAGTGATAGCATATCACTACATAGTATAAAACAAAGTCGCTTTCTCTGTCCCTATATCCCTTTGTACGCTTAAATCTTTAAAACTACGCAACGGATTTTGATGCGGTTTTTTTAATAGATAGAGTGATTCAAGAGGAAGGTTTATATGCATAACTTGCGGATCCCGCGGCTTTGCCTGTGCTAAATCTAGGAAAAAGCCCAAGCGAAGGGAGGGCGAGTCGCTAGTTTCTTAATAAGCTGATGTTAGTCGATTCGATTCTTGTATGAAGTAAAAAATTTTTGAACGTTCAAAGCAAAAATATTAATGATGCGTGACAAAGAAACATAAAATCTCATATTTTTAGGGTTCCGTAACCATAGAAGCCTAATAACTTCAAAACGTCTGACTGTCTGTCAGTAGAATACAGTAATTTTGTTCGGAGACTATAGTAATCGTATACTATAATAACTGAAAATGCCACTTCTGTACAAATAAGAAAAATTTACAACCAAGATTGAAACTATTTATTAAATCTAGACATATAAATAAAATAGAAGTATAATTCGCGTCATGTAAAAAGAACGCTGGCTGTCAAGTTGCGCAGAGGCGATTTATCGGCCAATTTGGTGGTAAGACGCGGGGCGAGGGACGTCGAGGCACGGCTCGCATGCTTTCCGGCTCGCTATTGGTTTGTCAGTTCAAAATACCATCGCGCACAAAAAAGTTATTAATTACGAAATGATTTTATATAAAAAATAGCGAAAAAATATTTTTGACGTATATTGTTTTATAAAAAGAGAGACTTATAATAATGCTGTTAATATTTTAAAAAATATATTAAACGAATTAATTTACTTTTTTGTAAGTAGATTAAATATTCTACGATGAATCAAACATATTTTATTAATTAATAGAATTCTATTTAATGACATTCTATCTAATATATTTTTCAATGTACCTACCAATACTCAATATACATCGTGACCAAAGGCTAGTTCAAAAATAAAAGAATAGGCTTAGGAATTTCGTATGCGAATGTACCGATGCGCAAACACACCCCCCACCACTTTCTTCCAGCGTTCTTTTTACGTGACGCGAACTGTATCTGTTTTTAATTTCAAACTAACAGCTTTTCACTAAATGTTACAGATGAAAGTATATTAAGGTAGGTTACCTGCATAAAAAAAAATGCGTGTGCACAAAGTACACATGTCAGAAGTAAAACTTGAATTTAAATTAAGGCTAACTCTTCCCCGTCTCTAAGTGCCTGGTACTATGGACTTATTTTTTCGTTTCATCGAGTTTGAAATCACAACGATTCTAAAGAAGTTTCACTTTAAAAACATATTTGTGTCTGTTTGTTCCATCCATTCTCTGAAACGACTGGACCGATTTTGACGGGACTTTCACTCGCAGATAGCTCATGTTATAAGGAGTAATTTAGGCTACTTTTGTTTTATAAAAAGTTTGAAAGTTATGAAAAACCGTTTAATTTAATTTAACATACGCCCAGCGAAGCGGGCTAGTTTGGTAGTTAATAATAAAAGGTGTTAATTACGTCTAAAAAAACAGACGCTATTGTCCAGCGTGCTATGTTATCAATTTCCTTAGATCATGTTTTTGCATACATTCGCGTGTTTGCTATTAAAGAGATAAGTTATGCCGATTAGCTTTCTACTTGTAACTACTAGTTGTAATCTCTATACTTTGTCCATTTTGTTAATGGTTTTTTGACAGCTCACGCCCACGAAGTTTCGTATTTAATGGTTAGTCATTATAGTTAAAATGTCATACTCATTAATATTGTACTTCATGGACGGGCAACTCCCCCTTATTGCTGTGCCACGCATAACGATTACTACGATTGTGCCACAGATTACAAATAATCGATAGAAATCAATGCTAATAATAAGGTGTAATGTTATTTTAATGTTATTTAATAAGGAAGACAAAAAATTTTAAGATTTAAACCAATAAATTAAAATATTAAAGTTAATAGTAAAATTTTACTTTCTTTTTAGTATAAGGCATACAAATAAAACAACTAAAATAGTTTAATTCCTTTTATTAACATGATTCGTCAGAATCATCATTTATATTAGATTTGTCCGATGAGGAGTCTTCAGTTATAATATTAATTATTAACTCTTGTGTGCTTAAATTATCAAAATATGCAATGTCACGGCCCGAATCACATTATGATTCTCTTAGTTCTCTCCACCACACTTAATTTTTACGATAATATATTTATTTTCATATTAATAAATATAAAAATAAATATTATTTTATACTTAAAAAAGCCGTGAGGTGACCGGCAGAGTAGAATAGCACCTACCTCTTTCTTACCGAGGTGTCGTAAGAGGCGACTAAGGTATACAGGTGTATTTGCATCTTCACCTGTAGTTGATCTCAACGACTTCTGGCGGAAAACCAGACAATGCTTAAAACACAGAAGTGTATACGGATTGAACATCGGATCCGGGGTTTCCCTGCGTTCTAGTATGCAGGTTTTTGTACGTCAGATGGCAATCGGTACTAGAGTTAATAAACCCAAACACAAAAAGCCAAATTATAAAAATGGGAAGGTTACACCGAGTATTGAGGACAACGGTTAGGGCGTCGCCACAAAACGACGCGCAGATACATCGCCCTACCTCTGCGAATAGTATGCTAGGGCTACCGGGTCACGGACGGGCCCGGCTAACGACGTTAGTCCCGACTAGTAACCTAAAAATCCGCTTCGCGACATTAAACGTTGGAACACTTACAGGAAAGACAAAGGAACTTGCCTCACTCTTCAAACGTAGGAGACTGGATTTTATTTGTCTACAAGAAACTCGATGGACTGGATCAAAAGCTCGTAACATCGGAGAGGGCTATAAACTCATGTATGTAGGTTCAAAAGACAGAAGAAATGGCGTAGCAATTGCTGTCAAAGAAGAACATCTAAATAATATACTTGAAATCAATCGTATAAATGACAGACTAATGTCTTTAAAAGTACTAGTAGAAGGTGAAATTGTTAATATAATATCTTCATACGCCCCACAAGTAGGATGTAGCCAAATGGAAAAAGATCATTTCTGGACGACTCTAGAATATACACTCCAACAGGTACCTACAAAGGAATACACTATACTAGGGGGTGATCTAAATGGCCACATTGGAGAAAGAAATAACGCTTTCGCAAGAGTACATGGAGGGCACGCGTGTGGTACTCTAAACGACACTGGAAAAGTTATACTAGCAACAGCAGCAGCATTCGACCTTGCTATTGTCAATTCCTTCTTCTCAAAAAAGCTAGAACATAAGATCACGTACAAAAGTGGTCAAACATCTTCACAAATTGACTACATCTTAGCAAACCGAATTCATATTGGTCGCGTCACAAACTGTAAGGTGATACCGGGAGAAAGTGTTACTACACAACACCGTCTTCTTGTGATGGATATGACGTTTAAAAAGAAAACTAAGGAGAAATCTAGAAGCATTCCGGAACTTACGAAATGGTGGAATTTGAAAGGGGAGAAAGTTTCTGAGTTCTGTGATCTACTTGACAATCACGAGGTCGATGTTAACACAGATATTGATACCATGTGGGAAAATCTGCGTCAATCCGTCATAACTGCAGCAAATAAGACTCTTGGTCGTACAAAAGGAGGACCTAAAAACAACAAGGAAACTTGGTGGTGGACAGAGTCTGTGCAAACGGCAGTGAACAAGAAGAAAATAGCTTTTAAGACTTGGCAGAATACTCAAACACCTGAAGATCGAGAGACATACAAAAAAGCTAAAAGGGATACTAAGAAAGCAGTTGCAATAGCACAAGCGAACTCCCAGAAAAACCTTTACAAATCTCTGCACACTAAAGAAGGCCAAAAACTAGTATACAAACTAGCGAAACAGCGCTCTCAAAATACAAAAGATCCCACAAAGTGCAAAACTATCAAAGGTTCAAATGGTGTATTGTTGTATAAAGACCAAGACATCAAAACAGCCTGGTATCAACATTATAAACAGATACTGAGCCTAAATTCTGATACCGTAAGACTTCCGGAAATGGAAAAAAATTCGGGCCTTGTACTTCTAACAAATTTGTTTAACTGCATGATGCTCTCTTCTAAAATGCCAGAGGCATGGAGATTGAGCACTATTGTTCCAATCTATAAGAGAAAAGGAAGCAAGTACGAGTGTAACAGCTATCGCGGAATCAAGCTTTTAAGTCACACTATGAAGCTGTACGAGAGAGTGATTGATAGCCGCTTAAGATCTGAATGCTGCTTGTCAAAAAATCACTATGGCTTTGTTCCCGGCTTATCGACCATCGATCCCATGTTTGCTCTCAATACAATCGCTGAAGAATACCGTGCAAAACACCGAGCACTATATGTCGCATTCCTAGACATGGAAAAAGCATTTGACCGTGTCCCAAGGGAAACCATCTGGTGGAGTCTCCGTAAAAAAAACGTCCCCGAACGTTATATTAACATAATTGCCGATATGTATAGGGGAGCGAGATCGATGATACGGACGGTGGTGGGCGAGACAAAACCCATGGAGGTAACAGAAGGCGTGCATCAAGGATCTATACTAAGCCCCTTTCTGTTTTGTCTGGTTTTGGACTCGCTCACCGAGACCGCGCAAAATTCTGCAGCATGGACATTTATTTATGCAGACGACGTGGCCATATGTAGTGAGACCAGAGAAGACCTACAGCAGGCATTGCTATCGTGGAAACATCAGTTAGAGGCCGGGGGCCTAATGCTGAGTGTTGCAAAAACCCAGTTCCTATGCTTCAATGAACCAGATTTAAATGACAGTCGATATATTTCAATCGACGATCATCAAGTAAGCATGTGCGATCAATACAAGTATCTGGGCAGTATAATGCACAATTCTGGGAATTTGGAGTGCAACATACAGCATAGGATAGCCGCAGCGTGGTTGAAATGGAGAGAACTGACTGGTGTCACATATGATAGAAGGATGCCTGTAAAACTCAAGGGTTTAGTTTATAAAACCATTATAAGACCAGTCCTTATGTATGGCAGTGAAACGTGGGCCGTAAATAAAAAGCACGTCCGTACCATCCAAGTCGCCGAGATGAAAATGCTTAGGTGGATGTGCGGCGTCACCAGGCTCGATAAAATACGCAACGAGCACGTGCGAGGAAGCCTAGGAGTACGCGATATATCCGACAAGATGCAGGAAAGTAGGTTACGGTGGTACGGTCATGTGAAAAGGAGGTCACCAGACTATGTGGGGAACTTGGCACTACATCTCTCTATACCAGGTCGAAAGTCCAGAGGCAGACCCAAAACTAGATGGAGAGATGTAGTGTCAAAGGACATGAAGGAGTGCAGGCTTTCCGAAGACGATGTCTCTGATAGAGCGAGGTGGAGGAGCG
Organism: Boloria selene; assembly: GCA_905231865.2. Lineage (NCBI taxonomy): Eukaryota > Metazoa > Arthropoda > Insecta > Lepidoptera > Nymphalidae > Boloria > Boloria selene. Next base: position 942,610 of record HG993161.1, read on the forward strand.
AAATAAGGAAGGCTGACCCCACCACCATGTGGGATATATAGCTAGGAAAAGAGAGAGATACTTAAAAAAATAAGAGAAATCGATTATGACGTCCTTTTTTCATCACTATAGCTTGTCAGTCGGCGAGCTGTCAAAAAACCATTAACAAAATGGACAAACTATAATAATAATGTTCTCCGACCGATTCCGGCTTCGGCGGCCGAACTTAGTGAGAATGGCCAACCGCGCAGGAGACATTATAGTGCACGAGTGTACGCGCAGACACAAGTGCACTCTCTATTCCTATCACTCTCATACTCCGGTAGGACGACTGTTCGACACGATCAGTGAGAGTTAAGGCGCAGGACCGACGGCTTTAGGCAGGCAAGGGGGTGACACACCGCCAACTTCCCAACTCCGGGCTCTTAGTGACTGACCGCTCACTAAAGAGAAAGACTCAATAACTAAACTTGGCCTGTAAATAAAAGCTGTTAAATATCTATCTATCTATTGAGTCTCTATAGATTTATTGAATCGAAACTTAACTACCTTGAAAAAACACTAATGCTGCGGCCACACTATCGCGATAACGCAAAGATTTGCGTTGTCGCGACTCGTCTGGCCAAAGAATTCATCCTATCGCGAATCATCTTCGCGAATACACGGTGGCTTCGCGCCGCTGTCGGTAAATTGCCGCACATCAAAAAAAAAGAATTTTCGCGACTTTCTAGAATATCACAACGTAGTGATTTTTTTTTTGATGTGGCCAAGCACGTTCGTCATGGATCGAACACGAATTTTTTATCGCGACAACGCGACGACGAATCTTCGTTCAATATCAAATCAAATCAAATCAAAATATTCTTTATTCAAATAGACTTTTACAAGCTCTTTTGAATCGTCATTTTTACATTATCAAAATTAAAAGTCAGTCTGTAAGTCTGTGAGTAAACTACCACCGGCTCGGAAAGCTGTTCTGCTGAGAAGAACCGGCGAGAAACTCAACAGTTGCTCTTTTCAAAAAAATATTTGGTAACAATATTGTATTACAATTTATCTATTTATCCTACGTGAGACACAACAAGTCACTAATCCCACACATTTACATCTACCAGGTATTCCACTATAGTGTAATAAGCTTTATTCAATAACGTATTTTTAATTTTTGATTTAAATTGCCTCAAAGGCAAGTTCAATATGGACTGTGGAATTTTATTATACATGCGTACACCTTGCCCCATAAACGATCTGTTTACCTTTTGTAGGCGAAAACTGGGTGTTACAAGTTTATCCTTATTTCTAGTATTTATACTGTGTTTGTCGCTGTGCTTTGAATAGCAATTAATATTTTGCCGAACAAACATAATGTTACAATATATATATTGCGAAGCAACCGTAAGAATTCCTATTTTTTAAAAAGTCCGCGGAGAGTATCACGAGCGCTTATGTTATAAATAGCCCGAATGGCCCTTTTTTGTAGAATAAATATCGATTTAATGTCCGCTGCATTACCCCACAACAAAATACCATAAGATAAAATGCTATGGAAATAACTGAAGTAAACAAGTCTGGCAGTATCAATGTCCGTTAGCTGCTTGACTTTTCTAACAGCGAAAACAGCTGAGCTCAGTCTACTCGCAAGAGACGAGAGATGGGGACCCCATTGCAGACCCGAATCTAATGTCAATCCCAAGAAGACCGTGGAATCTACCGTATTTAATGTGTCGTTATTGAGATACAAATTCAAATTCTGTCTTTTTACATTAGGTAATAAAAACTGCATATATTTTGTCTTCTTAGGATTTAAAGCCAGATTATTAATGTTAAACCAGTGAAGTATATGCGATAATGCACAGTTTACTTCGTCGTAATTATTTGACTTTCTATCAACTTTAAAAATTAAGGAGGTATCATCCGCAAAGAGTACAATATCACACAACTTATCGGCATAAAACGGGAGATCATTAATATAAACTAAAAACAAAAATGGACCTAGGATAGATCCTTGCGGAACACCCATTCTAAGAGGAGAACCAGAAGAGTTGACGTTATTTACTGCGACCTTCTGAACTCTATCAGTAAGATAAGAAGCAAGTAGATCGAGAGCAATACCACGAACACCGTAATGAGCAAATTTAAGCAAAAGAGTTTCATGTTTCACACAATCAAAGGCTTTAGACAAATCACAGAAAACTCCAATTGCATTCTGTGATTTTTCCCAAGCGTCATAAATATGTCTAAGAAGCGCAATCCCCGCATCGGCTGTAGATCTGCCTTTAGTAAAACCATACTGTTCACTATGGAAAATATTATTTGCGTTAAAATGAGTCAGAAGTTGACTTAAAATAAGTTTCTCAAAGATTTTACTCATACATGGCAATATAGAAATAGGTCTATAATTGCCAGGGTCATTTTTTTCACCATCTTTAAAAAGAGGTATTATTTTACTAATTTTCATAAGATAAGGGAATATTCCAGTATCTATGCATTTATTGAATATAAGAGATAATTGTGGTGCAATGTTTGTTATTATTGTATTAAGTAATTTAACAGACATGCCCCATAAATCACCAGTTTTTTTAAGATTAATAGTTTTAAATATTTTAATTATTTCATTCGCATCTACATATGAAAATTTAAATTGGTGATCACAGTGAGGAGTATGACTTTTCAAAGAAATTATTGCATCTGAAGTAGAGGATTTTAAAGAAGATGTGACCTTTTCAGGGATTTTCGAAAAATAACTTACAAATGAATTTGAAACATCTTCATTGGAACTCACTGTAGCATTATTAATTAACAATTGGATAGGTTCACTAGCGGGCTTAGATCTGCCAGTCGTACGAGTAATCACGTCCCAAGTGGCTTTAATTTTATTGTCAGAATTTAAAATTTTATTTCTAATATATATAGACTTAGCCTGCTGACAAACTTTTTTAAAAATTTTTGAATAAGCTCTTACCCGAGTATAGAACGTTGGGTCATGATTCCACTGCTTCATACTATATAGTTTATACAAATTGTCTCTACTACGGTATATGCCGACTGTCGCCCAGTCGCTAAATTTCATTTTAGGGTTCTTAATTACAGTGCGCTCTTTGAATACGTCATTGAACGAGTCTAACAGTATATTAAATACTTTATTATAATAAGAGTTGGGACTATCTACTGCCATGTCCACTTGAAGTAATTGTTGCATAACTTTCTCTTTAAAAATGTTAATTTTATAATTAGTGACCGGTCTACATTTTATATTTTGCTTAGTGTTAACAATATTACTAGTTATTGAAATTTTTTGACCCAAGTGGTCTGAACTTAAATTTCCTATTATTAATTTATCGAGTACTTCCCCATGACAGAATACATTATCAATACACGTGGAGGAAGAATTTGTCACTCGAGTTGGTTCGCAGAAGACATTACTTAAGTCATATGATCTGAATAGACTTAAAAGGCGATTACTGTGCTGCGTTACTTGAAGTTTATCGACATTAAAATCCCCGCATACAATTATTGATTTACTACTTGTACATACATTTCTAAGGATATCGTCCATCTTATTTTCGAATATATCAAAGTCACCCGAAGGGGGCCGGTACACGCATAATATAATATACTGTTGAGTCTCAACGCAGGACAGTTCTATAGAACGCTCGACAGAGAGTGCCACTATGTCCTGTCGGCCCTTGCAAACTATATCATTTCTAACTAATACAAGAGAGCCACCGCGAGTAGCGTTCACTCTAACAAACGAACTTGACAATGTAAAATTTTCAATATGTAAAATATATGTAGCCGTAGCGTTAGAAATCCCAATAATCTTTTTTGATATTTTATACTGAAAGCAGAAAGACCCAGTAGTATGGTTTATTTGACGACATATTTAGTTCAGTTTGTAGTGATTCTATTGTTGTGCCAGCAGTCGCTAGTTCATGTCCCGATGGAGGCATTCTTCTGATGAGCACGAATGTTTGTACTTTAGTCATGGATATTTATATTTTAGATAATATGTACCTATGTACCTACTTAAACTTATATTTGTATAGTGTGTCAACTATCTGGTATCCGTAACACAAGCCTTGTAGCTTACCATGGAACTAGATGGCGCTGCGTGTTAATATCACAAGATATTTAAACAGTAGCCTGGCTTACTCCAGATCCACAGTCTACCTTAGTAATAAATTCCATCCAAATCCGTCCAGCCATTACGTGAAGGAGTAACATACACACAAACAAACATTCGCATAAATAACAATACATATTTAACTAAGGTCATAAAGAATAGTATGTTTACGAACAGTCGAAAGCAGTCCAACATTGAACGCCTACAAGCCAATGCCGCTGATACGATGGGCCACGGCCTCTGATAAAAAACACATAAAACGTATAATTGATTAGTAATTGATTACATCAATCTTAAGTTCACATTCTAATCAAATAAAGTAAATAATCAACAAAGTTTGACCGATTTCAATAAATGAGGAGTAGATTTTATAAAGATACTAGCAATTGTCCAGCTCCGCCCGCTTGTCACTATTAAAAAATAGGGTTTGGTGGTAGAAGGATGAAAATTTAGGGTTATAATTATTTTTGATGCCAAAGAATAAAAATATTGAAAAAATGGTCTAAAAATAAAAAAAAAAATATTTGGAAAGGGCCACGAGGTATAAAAAATAGCCTAAGACCTATTATCAGACCTCCCATATACACGCCTAAAAATCATAAAAATCTATCAAGACGTTTTGGAGGAGTTCGATAATAAACACGAGATATTTATATATTAGAAATAAAAGAAGAAGAAGAAGATCCAAGATAGATTCTAGAGTGACGTAAAAACCATTGTAAAGTGGACATGACAGAAGATGTGCCTTTTATTGGTATTAAAGCATTTATGCATACTTACAACCTGTATATGTACATATAGGTAGTTTAGTAGTCATGTGGGACTAACCGGGTTAAGAGTAAACCGGTACTCCCCGCTAAATCCCATCAGAACCAACTGTATTGATGGGGTGTCGAAGGATCACTTACGCATTCAACAACCACGCCCCGCAGATCTATCTAAGTTCTGCTATCAAGAAGTATCTGTAGCCTACATGGCACCATGGTAGGCCACTACCCAGTATTTTGAATAGCGTAGCTCGGTATGTACACATTAAATTCAAAATTCAATATATTTTATTTAGCATTAAATTATTACAATTTCTTACTGAACGTCATGAGTCTACTATCAGTTCAGAAAGAAGAAGGCTCTGACATTCGAATTTCTTTTTTAAATACACACATCAACAATCAACATACCAATGCTTACATAATATAAGTAAAGAAATCTAAATCTAAAATCGAATAAATAACTATTAATGAGTCATAAAATTCCACTTTTTATAATGTATCGAGTATTATGAAGATATGACACTTAAATATATAAATATCGCACGATTAGTCCTTTATCGGTCATATACTTTATATTTATATGACTAATCTAATCGACCTACTTGTTGTATAGATATCTGTTTGTAAAAATGTATGTTAGTACATACTACATAGTTTATAGGTTAATCCAGTGAGACGCATTCGCTATGCAATTGGGAAGCGAGACGGGTTCAAATCCCATTGCACCTCTGATATTTTCATGTGCGAATCATTTCTATCATGATCACCACTTGTCTTACGGTGAAGGAAAACATCGTGAGGAAACCTGCATGTCTGAGAGAACCTAGCAAGTTCTCGAAAGACATGTGTAGTCCGCCAACCCAGTCTAGCGTGGTGTACTATGACCTGATCCCCTCGTAATAAAGGGAGGCCCACCCCCAGCAGTGGGATGTTAAAAACAGCTGAATAAGCTAATTGTACAACCTTACAACCCTTTTTATATTTAACTAGCATTTCCCGCGTCTTCGCACGCGATCTAAAGACCGTAAACCAATTCTTACTGAGTCGCGCCGTATGGTATTTTGTAGAACTAACGCCCGCCCTTCCCGTTTTTGCAACATTTTTCATTGATGCTCCGCTCCTATTGGTCGTAGCGTGATGTAATATAGCCTATAGCCTTCCTCGATAAACGGACTATCGAATACAAAAAGAATTTTTCAATTCGGACTAGTAGTTCCTGAGATTAGCGCATTCAACCAACCAAACAAACAAATTCTTCAGCTTTATAATATTAGTATAGCTACCAATTCCAACAACACTATCGATGTATAACACTATAGAGGGATATCGATCATCTAAAAAAAAAGTTACAGAAAAAGGATAAAACACCTGTTTCCTGTCACATATGGCGTCTCCATATAATATCTAGGGGAGATATTTCATCTCAGAATGTTACGTACTAATATAGGCACATATTACCAACTAGCAAACCCGGGGCCCACTTCGTTGGGTGTAAATTAAAATAAATTAAACTGTTTCTATAATTTTCTAATAAAATAAAACTAACTAAGTTACTCCTTATAACATTAGCTATCTGCGAGTGAAAGTCCCGTTAAAATTGGTCCAGCCGTTTCAAAGATTAGCCGGAACAACAGACAGACAACAATTTTAAAAATAGTTTTTTGTTGGTAATATCGTATATATAATACTTTCATATGCATTTATTGAAAAGCTGTTAATTTGAAATTAAAAACAGACTTTTTTTTTAGTGGTAGTGCCATGCTTGTTACCTTCGGGTAGCAACCGAATGGGCCGGCACGCCCCGTATAGTTCATTAGTACCACTCTCTCACAGAAGACCGGCGTGAAGTGGCAGCTATGCTGTCGCGTTTCGTCCGGTGAGTGAGATTCCGGGAGGCCCACTCTCCTTCCCCCCTCCCTCTTCCCTTCATCCTCCGCCTTCGTTCCCCCCTCCCTCCCACTTCCCTCCCTCCTCCATCCATTCCCATCAGGTGAGCCTCCTGCCCGTTTGCCCCCTTTTTACAATAAAAAAAAAAAAATCTATTCTATTTATATGTCACTACATAGTATAAAACAAAGTCGCTTTCACTGTCCCTACATCCCTATGTATGCTTAAATCTTTAAAACTACGCGACGGATTTTGATGCGGTTTTTTTAATAGATAGAGTGATTCAATAGGAAGGTTTATATGCATAACTAACGGAACCCGCGACTTTGCCTGTGCTAAATCTATCTCGCTAGTATAGAATATAGATACAGAGAGTATATATACGATACTAACAACAAATAAGCTATTTTTAAAATTTTTGCCTGTCAGTCTGTCTGTCTGTATAACTAGGGGAACCGGCGGCTTCGCTCGCGCTAAATATAAGATTCGACTAGGTTAAAATTTTCTGTGGTATAGCTATTTATGATATGGTTATAAATAGGTTTATTTATGAAGTTATCTCGTAGATTCTAATTGCTTCCACATTCTAGAACTGTTATAAAGTAAAGGTTAATATGAATGTCAATTAATAATTTCCCCGGACTTCGTCTGTTAGGAGGAAAACTGTCTGGACCATAAACGATATACATTGTCTTGTTTACAATAGCGTAATTAGTTCCATCGTGGTTCCATAGCAGAATGACTAAAACCATGTATTATGCAGAATGTCTGCATATCTGTCTGTTTTTCACTACTATCTACTAAATAATTTTTAAAGTAAAATTATGAAAGGTAGGGTAAGTTAATATAACAGTGGTAGCCCAGCAGTAAAGCCGTCGCTTAGATATCCGAGTGATGTGGGTCTCGCACGTCTTATATTTTCATGTGCGAATCATTTCTATCATGTCTTACGGTGAAGGAAAACATCGTGAGGAAACCTGCATGTCTGAGAAAACCTAACAAGTTTTCGAAAGACATGTGAAGTCCGCCAACTCGCACTAGGCCAGCGCGGTGGACTATGGCCTGATCCCCCTCGTACTGAGGTAGGCCCGTGTCCAGCAGTGGGACGTTAATAAGGGCTGATGATGAGGGGCTCTCTATACGTACATGATAGTTGAAAAACGTTCTTGAAATAAAAAAAACAGATCTATGCAATTTTTAAATTATAATATAAACAAATGTTTTAATACACAATTAGTTTAATATACCTTAAAAAAATCTGCCAATTTTATGTAAAAACCCAGACTGACTTTTGAGCTGACCCAGGACTTGAACCCAGGACCTCTGAAATAGCAATCCTACAGCCAAACCAATGAGACAGATACGAATAAACAGCAGCGGTAAATCAAAGAATATTAGGTATCTGTCAGTACGTCTGTCACTCATATACTTTACTACATATCGTAGCTGACGTCAAATTAATTTCCAATAGGGACTTATCTAGACCACTTAAACCCTAGGTCAGAGACCTAGATGCGTCATCTCTTTGTTTATTTTATACCTAAATTAGTTCATAAGGAAGCATCTGCTTTACTTTATCACAAATACTTTGCACATGAAAATATGGCATTAAATATAAGTGCTAGTCCAGTGGTTACGCGATCGTTTGGGAAACCGAGTGAAGTCGGTTTAAAACCCGGGTCTCATACATCTTTACAAGGCTTGTGTTATGGATACTACATAGTTGATACACTACTAACTTAATCTATACTAATATTATAGCTTAGCTTCAGCTTTATATAATATTATAAAGCTGAAGAGTTTGTTTGTTTGTTTGGTTGAACGTGCTAATCTGAAGAACTACTGATCCATTTGAAAAATTATTTTTGTGTTAGATAGTCCGTTTATCGAGGAAGGTTATAGGCTATATTATATCATCCTACGACTAATTATAGGAGCGAAGCATCAATGCACAAAAGTTTCAAAAACGGGCGTTAGATGGGCGGGCGAGGTATCATACCGGCTCAGTAAGAAGTTGGTTTTCGGTCTTTAGAATGGGTGCGAAGCCGCGGGAAATACTAGTATAATACATCGACTACTAAGCCCGATAGTCGCCTAATGTAGGGTAAACATACCGGTTTACCGACCACTACCCCTTTTCGACCACTTCGCATGTTATTTTAAATAATAGACAGTGTTATAGACCGATCTTTTCTAATTTCGCGTCATTCGATCCGGGCGAACTTCACAGTTTATATTTTAACGGCATGACCTCGAAGTTTTCAAATTGAGCACTCAGTCGCTCTTTCAAAATTTGGTGTATGAACGCGTGTAAAATTTAGCGAAAAAAATAGTAGGTGGATTGATTTTCAAAGGTAAGTTTTTAAGTGTTACTCTTACTTTATTGGTCATTGATTTGGTTTGTGGGAATTAGGCATGTTTAATTTCAATATTCAAGTGCCTAAACTCATCAAACTTTTTATAATTTATGATATTTTTGGTGGTCGGACAATACGTTAACGATTAATTACAAAATCTACTTTCCGACCGGGTGGTCGCAAAACCGGTTTATTCGCGTCGTTTTTCTTTGCCTTTATTGCGGAAACCTTAAATTCACCAACATACATTGCACTATATTTGTGAACAGCTAGAGTTTTGTGAATTTACAACTAGATTACGACCGTCTGTATACCTTATATTTTCAAAGATATGGCCTTCCAAAATATCGAATATTTAACGGCCGATGACCAGTAAAAACAAAACCTGTCCCCGACCGTTTCAAAACTCCCTTATAATCTTACTAATATTATAAAAGTGAAAGTTAAGATGTATGTTTGAATGTTTGTTACTCAAGCACAAAATTTGGTACAGAGATAGAGTATACTCTGGAATAGCACATGCTAATTTTTATCCCGGAAAAATATATAGTTCCCTTGGGATATATCTGTTTTTATTTTGTAAAGGCGAACTTATTCAAGCTTGTAAATAAGCTTATATGTTTTAAAGATAATGGATACATTTTGGTTGCTGTGCTTGGTGTTAGAATTGTGCTTGTTTTTTTATCAAATGGCACCTATCAGTAAAGAAAAAAAAATTAAGAGCCCCTAAACTTTCCTTTGAATTTAAAAGTCCTTCTAACAAGCGTACGAAAACGCTAGGACGAAAATTTCACATTTCGCACAGCTCTATTAAGATTCCATAGTTTTTCTTATATATCTCTTATCGACATCTCAATATCACCATTTAGTGACATTCAATTATCACAAGTCTTAGGTTGGCAACAATACTATGAAAAAAGAGATATAGCGAAAGAGGACAAAGAAAACTAAATTAAGAAAAGAAAGCTCGAAAGAGCTAAAGAGAAAAGAACAACTACTTCACCACCACCAACCATCAAAGAGAATTAAAAAAAAGTAGAAGAAACTCCAGCCCGTGTTAAATGTGGTTCTTGTGATCTTGACCTTAATACCGTTACTTAATTTTATTTTTAATTCGTAAAAGAGAGTAAAAATATACAGCTTTTGTGAATTTATTAATTGTATTATTATCATACTATTATAAACCTTACAGGCTATTACACAAGAGTCGTTTTTCTACCGTAAAATAGGTGGCCGATAACCAGTGCACTGGTGGACGATAACTGAGTGAAAAGGCCGATAACCGGTATATTTGCTATTTTTACGAATATATATTTTTATTAAATTATGTATCACTGATACATCTATAGGCGCTAGGTTTAATGAAACTAGACTATTGTAGGATGCAATGATATTTTTTTGAAAAATCTTGGAGTATAACATTATGATAAAAATCAACTCCGAAGTCAACAAGTCGCTTAAACGGTCGATAACCGGTATGTTTACCCTATGTACTTCTCCGTCCAAACCTGTCAGTCAAAACTCTGAGGTAAGCGATACGGGGGAGGCGGGTTGAAATGCACGCTGATTGGTTAATTCAAGGTCGCGACACTTGCTTATAGACAAATAGTGATGGGTAATAAATTTGGGTAGTAAATTTTTTGTACCAAGTCTACTTAATTAGTACCAGAATTATATTCTACTATAAATTAGTACAAGAGAAAAAAATTACAAAATAAGTTTTATATCTTATCGTAGGTAAGAATATTTTTATTAAAACAAGCTTTCTTTACTACAAGGAATAAATATTAGAATACTTATCTTTATTTACATGTTTACACATGTTTAAAGTTTTCGGGACGTGTCGTCAAATGTCAAAATGTCCGAACTGAAATATATATAATATATATATAATATATCTGTAAAACATTTAAGAAAAAATGCATAATATTTACTTGTACCAATTTTATAGTTTAACTGGTACAGCACTAGTTACTCGTGCCGGTAATTAAAGAAAAGTATAGCAACAATGATCTGTATCGAAAAGAAAGGGATGCATTTTCCGGGAATGTCCGAAGATGTCAAATACATCATCGCGAGTTGCGTTGCGACCAATATAGCTTGAGCTCTGATTTAATCACATTTAATGATTTTGGAAATTAAAATTCACTTACCTATGAAAAGAGATGCCATTTTTTTTTAAGTTACATGTTTGGCTACTATTTCCACACCATTTTATTGTACAGGGAGCCATGTTGCGCGACTGTTGTATTTTATTTTGTCGGAAATTCACGAGTCGCAAGCAATATGTTTTGGGGCACGGATGTGGTCGCTACTAAAGTAAGTCGCGCGGTCGTTTTCTTAAGTCAGACGTATTTGTCCAACGTGTTGACTGAAAGTGTTCGCCTTGCGTGAGGTGTCTATTGGGCTTAGTAGTCGATGAGTATAATATATGCATCGCTTGGGAAACCCAGTGAAGTGGGTTCAAACTTCAAAACCCACTTGTTCTATACAAGGCTAGTGTTATGGATACCAGATAGTGTTACACTACATATACATAACTTTATTTTTATGCACAATGCACATATTCTAAATATAAACACCCTTGACGGTAGTACAATAAATTCCTGCTCATTACATAAACAAATGCCTCAAAAAACAAATGCCTTTTGATGCGGTTTTTTCCAATAGATAGAGTGATTCAAGAGGAAGGTTTATATGCATAACTAGGCGATCCCGCGGCTTTGCCTGTGCTAAATCTAGGGAAGAGCCCGAGCGAAGCGAGGGCGAGTCGCTAGTTATATTATAAAGATAGTATTTTTAGTCTATTAGTAAAATTGAAGTGTCTATTTTCCATTTCAAATTATTAAGCTAAGCTAATCTTTTCACTAAATGCATATGAAAGTATATAAACGGTACTTGCATAAAAATCAATTATTAAATTTTTTGTCTGTCAGTCTGTTCCGGCTAATCTCTGAAACGGCAGAACCGATATTGATGGGACTTTTACTAGCAGATAGCTAATGTTATAAGGCGTAACTTAGGTTACTTTTTAACCGACTTCAAAATAGGAGGAGGTAGAACATTCCCGAGCGAAGCGATCGCTAGTTTGTAATGTTAACTTTGACTTAAACTGAACACGAGTGCAAGTTAAGTTCAAACGTGATTCACCATCTAACAGCTGAGTCAAACATATGTTACAAGTTACTTTATAAATAAACCGTCCCTACATCCATATCTATAAATATAATGAAATTATGAGTGGAATCTGTACATTGAGTGTTTGGCGCAGTTTGTAGTAACCCTACTTTCGTGCGCCAGCGGTCGCGGGTTCGAGTCCCGCTGGGGGCATTCATTTGTTCACGGATGTTTGTACTCCAGTCATGGGTGTTTATATTTATAATATGTATGTATTTAAATTTATACATATAACATGTAGTATATAAACTATCTGGTATCCGTAACACAAGCCACGGAGCTTACCACGGAACTAGATGGCGCTGTGTGTAATAATGTCTCAATACATAAAATAAAAAAATCTGTACTAACCGTTGTTAAAACATAACTAGGACCCGATGAGTCGCTACTCTCTAGTAAGCTATAATTAAAACGAAAGTCATTACGAAACCCATAAAACTTTAAATAGAATAATGTTAAAAATAAAGAAGTACTTTGAAACACAAAACACATCACGCTATATCGTGAACAGTTCTATTCTAAACGTGTTAAATTAAACACCATGACAGTTATGTAATAGGGCATCCACACGATATAATTTTGCAACCAATTTAACCAGATTGGCAATCAAATTGTGTACTGTGTGTAGTCTATTTTTCCTTACGAGTCTTAAATGGTAAACAAACACTACCTTGAACGAAAATCACTTGTTTTCGGACAATCAAGCATTTTATATTTGGTTTTACCGTTTATAACTATTTTAGAAACACACAGAATATGAATTACACAAATAAAAGCTGTTGATTAATGATTTGAACACATTATTTTTGCTAAAATTTAAATTTTAACAGAACCAACTTCTACAGATAAAATATGAACACAACATTTTGACGTTTCGATACGCTACTTTGTCTTTGAATCATAAGAGATGTAACATGTAAAATTAATTGGCGAGAATGGAAACTGAACTTTTAAAAAAATAACAATTTTTTTAAATAACAAAGTACGGACATTTTCTTCAAATTTTATTAGGTTTTAAAATAGTAGTGTCGTCTGTAGACTATAGAAGATTTTTAATTGCTTCGCTCTTCACGGAGATATTTGCTTTTTTAGTTTAAAGTTTCAAAAATGAGCTTATATTAAGACAAAAAGGAAAATAAGATTATTAAAATTACTATTATTAGTAAGGGGGTCATATCTGAGTAATAAAATTATTAAAGTAACTTGTCGTATTATTCTACCCAATACTTTACGTTCACTGCATAAAAATATGTTGGGACATTTACACACAGCACTATCTAGTTCCACGGTAAGGTACGAGCCTTGTGTTATGGATACTAGATGGTTGATATACTACACATATATAGGTTTAAATACATACATATAATAAATATAAACATCCATGACTGGAGTACAAACATTCGTGCTTAACAATATGCCCCCAGCGGGACTCGAACCCGCGACCGCCGGCGCAGCAAGTAGGGTCACTACAAACTGCGCCACGCGTGTCGTCAAATATAATAAAAACCATTAAGTTCAGTCGTGGTCATTCATTCGTCATTGCCATCTCTATGAATTATCTCTGGTTAACTGTCCGCCATATTTGTTTACTATTTAAGACAAGTAAGAAAAAATAGACTATAATAATAAAGATATATATTTTTTAATATTTAAACATATAAAATTATGGTAACTTTCTTAACTAGCTGTAGTATCAACTAGTACTTCACTAGTTGTGTATAGACTATAGACATTATATAAAACACAGCATTTTACTTATGTAAAATGCTACTTATGTAGTCGTTTAAAATCATAACGGTATATTTAATACGCAATGATTCCGTAAGAAAAAATGTGTTCCAATACAATCTCGATAGGGTTGTCACGTTAAATATATTAAATTTCCTTATAAAAATTAACTAACTTAACTTGGTTTCCCAAGCGAGCACGTTTCTAAAAACTATAGGCTCCTGTATCGATTATTAAAATATTAAAATATTGGCATAATCAATATAAGAAATTATTATATTAGGTATATATATAACAGGACATAACAAATTTTAAATGGCAACCCTATCATCGCTTTCAATACGCCATTAACACGCGATTATCTAAAGTGGCTTTCGCTACAATGCCGATATTCAACAAGCTACTTGTTAAACAAACAATTAACACTAGCACTTCAAGTTAATACTATATTGTACTAAAATAATACATCTGTCTGTACATTGCAAATAAACGAAATGTGTAGTGACCCTACTTGATGTGCCGGCTCAACTATCTGGTATCCGTAACACAAGGCTTGTAGCTTATCAAGGAAAGATCAGTTAGTAGATATATTACACAAATAGATACATACTCGTATTATAAATATAAACACCCATGACTGGAGTACAGACATTCGTGTTCAACAAATGAATGCCCTCAGCGGGACTCGAACCCGCGACCGCTGGCGCAAGAAAGTAGGATCACTACAAACTGCGCCAAACATGACGTCGTATAATAATAAGTCATTCGCGGATATCGCACGATTTCCTACGAGGCGGCTTGCGTCCTGGCCGGATCCACGCCCTGGGACCTAGAGGCGAAAGTACTCGCGTCATTATATCGATGGCGCGAGGAAGAGCGGACGCGGGGCTCGAGGCCGGTGCAGCGGCAGATCGCGCTGCGCCGAGAGAAGCTCCGTCAGGTCTCGGTTGCGGAATGGCGGAAAAGGCTTCTGCGCCCTACCGCCGGCCTCACTACCATCGAGGCGATCCGGCCAGTACTCGACGACTGGCTCGGGAGAAGGCACGGCTCCCTGTCGTTTAGGGTGACGCAGGTGCTGTCGGGGCACGGCTGCTTCGGCAAGTACCTGTGCCGCATAGATAGGGAGCCGGACGCTCGGTGCCGCCACTGCGTCCATTGCGGGGAGGACACAGCGCAACACACGCTCGCCGAGTGTGTAGCTTGGGAGGAGCAGCGCCGTGTCCTCACAAATAAAGTAGGAGGCGATTTGTCGCTGCCGGCCATAGTGCGGAGGATGGTCAGCAGTGCAGAGTCGTGGGACGCGGTGGTGTCCTTCTGCGAGGACGTGATGTCGCAGAAGGAAACTGCGGAACGGGAGAGGGAGATCTCGACTCCCTTCCCCGGCCGCAGGAGGCGCACCGGGCGCAGGAGAAGAGCGGACAACGCCCTTCTCCGGCCCCCATGAATGGGTCCAGGGGCGAGGGACTTGGGGTAATCCTCGCCCCCTATTCGATGGACCCGAGTCAAAGGTGCGCGCGAGTGTTGGCGCGCACCTCTGAGACGATGCGCGGGGTAGTTCAACACTTCACTACCCCGTGCAGGAGATGAGGCCCGCACGGATCCGACCAGCACTAGTGTGGGGCTGCGGAAGAATGTGGATTTCCGCGGCCTCACGCGCACGTGCGAGGAGACACCGGGGTGGTTTTAGCCGGTAAGAGTCCGGCACTCCCCTCCGCCTTTCCCCAGGCGGAGGTAGTCCATGAGGATTTCCCCCCGTTAAAAAAAAAAAAGAAAGTAGGTTCACTACCAACCTAGGAGTATAAATGCTACCAACTGAGCCAAACGTGTCATCAAAACGTGTTGTCTTTTGTTGCAAAAGTTGCAAATTGCATATTCTTATCTATAAAAATAAACATATGCATTATCTATAGAACCAAAACTTTCATATATAAACCTAAAACTTTTGATTTACAGTAAAATATAAATATATTTTTTCATTAAAGGAAACCCCTCATTTTGGTTAAACTATAATTAATATTTTTTCAGTCATTATTGTCCCACTGCTGGGTAAAAACTCTCTTTCCTTCATCCACTTTTTTCTATTTTTATCGATAAATTGCCAGCTTTTTATAAAGTTTTTTCCACGTTGTGTCTTTTGTTTTTGGGTTCTATACAAGCATCGAACCTTAGATCTGCTTTAAATAAACTATCTACATATACATTAGATCTATACAACGTATCGACGATACTTTCTAACTAGTCAGATTCAAAATCGTTAAAATTCTACAAAACTAGAATTTCTCTTTAAATTTGGTAATTCGATATGAATTATTTACATATTATGCCAATATTTATTTACGTAATCCACACTAATATTTACTACAGTAATTAATACTAATATCTTCTCTCTGATCTTTAAAACTACGCAACGGATTTTGATGACATTTCTTTAATAAATAGAGTGATTCAAGAGGAAGGTTTATCTATACTAATATTATAAAGCTGAAGAGTTTGTTTGTTTGGTTGAACGCGCTAATCACAGGAACTACTGGTCCAAATTGAAAAATTCTTTTTGTGTTGGATAGTCCGTTTACCGAGAAAGGCTATAGGCTATATTACATCACGCTACGACCAATAGAAGCGAAGCATCAATGAAAAATGTTGCAAAAACCTTTTCAGCCTTTAGAACGCGAGCGGAGCCGCGGGAAAGGCTAGTAAATGTAAAATACACTAGCGGTACCCGGGGCTTTGCTCGCGCTTAACCTACGACGAGCCCGAGCGAAGCAAGGTCGAGTCGCTAGTAAGTATATATTATATAGTGACAATTGCTTTAAAAGATTTATCGAGAACAAAAAACAAGGCGAAAATAAATCACTCATCAATCATCAACTAACTCGGATGTTTGTGCTCCAGTCATGGGTGTTAATATTTATAATATGTATGTATTTAAAACTTATATAATATGTAGTATATCAACTATCTGGTATCCGTAACACAAGCTTTCTTCGTGGCTTACCACGGAACTAGACCGGTGCTAAGTGTAATAATGTCCCAACATATTAAAAAAATCACTAGCATTATATATTAATAATTTTTGATAAAGAAACAGTATTAATAACACATGTACAGGAAACACAAATAATATTTAAATCAGTAAAACTTCCACTACTATATATGTTAATGAGCAGTCAGAAAAGAGGAAAAAACTCAGTAAAATAAGATTATTAATATTATGTGCTAGCAAACCCGGCCCGCTTCGCTGGGCGTAAGTTACAATAAATTAAACAATTTTAATAATTTTCTAATAAAACAAAAGTAACCTAAGTTACTCTTTATAACACCTTCCTTCCAACCTTCAAAATAGGTCCAGCCGTTTCAGAGATTAGCCATAACAAACAGACAGACAGACAAAAATTTTAAAAAACTGTTTTTTTGTTCTTAGTATCGTATATACTTTCATATGCATTTAGTGAAAAGCTGTTTGAAATTTAAAACAGACACACCAATTTCATTTATATGTATAGATCTATAGCTAAATACCCATGACTGGACGCACCCAATACCCAGCGGGACTCAAACCCGCGACCGCCGCAGCAAGTAGGATCACTATTCACTACAAACTAAGACACGTATCATTATAATAATACAATATCGGTCTGTGTATCGAGTTGAAATTAAACAGAGGCCTTGGAGAGCCGGTTTCACATCCTGCCAGATACAGCTGGATATTGCTTAGGTTCGCTTTATTTTGTAATTTCGATTGATACCAGTTTAAGTTTCTAAAATTTGAACATATCTATGAGAATTTCTGTTTTAGTAGGGACTTAGCTTCGCTTCGCTCAAGTTACTAGGTACAATTTATACAGTTCAACTAGTGACTCTCTTCGCTCCGTTTGGGCTCATTCTTTTTGAGGGTTGGTATAGATTTCACAGAAATTCGATATTTTCCTGCAGTAAAAAGTATCCTATATTTTGACCCGGAGAACCAGCTATCAGAAAACCAATTCAATTCAATTATTTCCTTTAATGGCTTCCATAAGCGCCAGTTGGGCACAGTTGACTTCGCCAATGTCGCGTAGAATGGAGAATACACGTTATATATAGATTGATCGGTGAATATGAAAAAAAAAACAGACACTAAGACTGATCACATCAATGTAGAGACGGAAAACCAATCAAAATCTGTCCAGTGGTTTCCTCGTGATGCGGTCACATACAGACAGACAGACAAAAATTCTAAAAAAAGTGCGTGTGTACAAAGTACACATGTCAGAAGTAAAACTTGAATTTAAAATAAGGCTTACTCTTCCCCGTCTCTGAGCGCCTGGTACTATGGACTTATTTTTTCGTTTCATCGAGTTTGAAATCACATCGATTCTAAAGAAGTTTCACTTCAAAAACAATAGATTCGGCCTCTGTATCGTTAATAATGACCATTTCAATTGCAATTTCCAAAACTTATTCAATGTACAGATTCAGATATATAATTTTAATATAATCAAATCAAAATATTTTATTCAGCCTAAAAATTGTTACAATTTCTTACTGAACGTCATGAGTCTACCACCAGTTCGGAAATAAGAAACCTCTGACCTGAAAGAACTGACGAAAGAAACTCAGCGGGACCAATATTTTTTTATCTTAATCTCTCTTTTTTAAATTAAATTTAAATTAACAATAATTCTATATATTGAAATAGCCTGGCGGAGATCACATCATTTCTATGTTTCTTCTAAAAAATCGTTAATCGAATAATAGCCTTTAGTACACAAACGTTCCTAATGTATAGATTAGAGACAGTAGAGTGATGTAAGCTAAGCTACGCAAGCACCAAACCCACTATCCATTTGACAATCTAAAGCCAAATCCAAAATATACATATCACACTTTTCTAGCCATATTTTAATAAACTCGACCTGTATCTATTTTCATGATGATAGTGCAATTAATTCTGTTACCGAAAACCAATCTTATACTTTAGAGTTAAAGCTTATTTTATTTCAGCAAAGTGCGTGCGAAACTTTAATGCATCAATTGTCATGTCAACAAACGGTATTAGAAACGGTGTAACAATCTGCTATCGACTAACTTTAATGACTAACAAGGTTTAAATTATACGCCCAAAATAGTAGTATTTAGCTCTTTTTAACATCCCACACCCACTGCTGGGCATGGACCTTCTGTCTTGGATGCGAGGAGATCAGGGAATAGTCCACTACATTGGCCTAGTCTATTAGTTTAAGTTGTACGCCCAAAATAGGTAGTAGTATTTAGCCCTTTTTAACATCTCACACCCACTGCTGGGCATGGATGCGAGGAGATCAGGGAATAGTTCAAAACATTGGCCAAGTTTCTAGGTTCTCTCAAACATGCAGGTTTCCTCACGATGTTTTCCTTCACCTTCTTTATTTGCGAAACATTTTATCAGATGTTTTGCAAATTTATTTAGGTTTTTGGTTCCCGTCATTTCAAATCGCAATCTTTACTCTCAATCGCGTCTCTTTCTAAAGTTATTTCAAAGCTTTGGAAACCAAAAATCGAAATAGTTCCACAAAAAAAACCGGAAACACAGTTTTATCTAAAACCAGCGTCACCCTCTCAGTCTCACTTCACTCGAGTGCGTTCATATGGTATTACTACGAGTAATATATGGTATGTATATTAAAAAAATCTGTTCAATATTAAGCGCGTGAAAGACCTTATCATGCAGACCTTTTCACGAAAATTACGAATACTAGAACGAAAAAGAAGTGATGAGCTTACACAGAACATACAATCGACTAATAATTTTCATTTATACCTACATACATTGTCAAAGATTCACGTCAATACTAATAAAAATACCTACTTAAAGGTATTAAATATGTAAGTGAACCAATAATTGATCTATATATCTGTCAAGTATGACCAAGAAGGGTATCAGTAACGGTATTCAGCTATCTGTCATCATCTATCACGCTTATACTAGTCTACACTTAAAGTTTAAGAGCAAAGATTGAAAATTCTCGACTTTCGAAAATTTAATATTGATGACAGATTATAAAAAATATGAAATAATAAAAATAAAAAAATAATTTCTTTTCTTGGAGCTCTATCATTCATATTTAATTCATTTTACCCATTGATTATAGTTGATCAAAATATTATTTTTAGTACACAGATTATGTCAAATATTTATTTTACACGGGAAGATTTGGTAGATAATGTAATTCACCGACTAGATCCAGTCCATCCAATACTAAAGCCTAAAACCCAACGGAACCTCAACCATTGTTATTTGGCGTCGCGAGATCAGATAAACTATGGCGTGGAGTAACAAATTAGGTTATGTTAGGCACCTCGACTCTAGAGTACCATTACATATCTGAGAGAAGAGTGGACTTTGGAGCACTCTTGGCTGTGGTCTTTTTCAGCAGACCTGCCATCGGGGCAGAGTGGTTGAATGCGGAAGCGATCCCATTAAGACTGGTGAGGTTTTTGGGTTTTAGTGGGTAAAACTGGCTTTTCTGGCCAGTGAGGCCACATAACCACTTGTGGTATACGTCAATGGACTTTCCAACATTAACAAAAGACACCTAGAGTACTGAGGTTCTTTAACTTTTCTATTTTGCTATCAGAGAAGTACCAGGAGCATCTCACCTCTCAATGCGGCTTTTGGCTTTACACCCCGC
The DNA here is from genome assembly GCA_905231865.2 of Boloria selene. Lineage (NCBI taxonomy): Eukaryota > Metazoa > Arthropoda > Insecta > Lepidoptera > Nymphalidae > Boloria > Boloria selene. The sequence continues at coordinate 963,281 of HG993161.1, forward strand.
TGGGTTGCAGAGGCTAATGAGCCATCACGACAAGATAGAACATACATTGGAACCTTGACGCAGCCGAGCGAAGCGAAATGTGAATCTCTAATATACATATTAAAATACATGATAGGTAACTTAAACACACATTTATTTTTGTCTTGACAAAAGCGAATATTTAATTTTTTCACAGAAAGAGACAAACGGAGAGTGATATATTACTTTTTATAATGGTAATTAAACAATACGACTCGCGCTTGACCATAAGTCTAAGTACCCCTGGCCTAGATGATAAGAGTTTACGACTACATTGATAACCGAAGTTATAAAAACACATCGTTAACTTAGCCATACAAGCTAACCAAATGGGAGTTTCTAAAAGAATTATTAATTACAATTAAGACTTAGCGCGAGCGAAGCCGCGGGTTGCGGTAGTTATAAACTGAAACCTTCCTCGAGAACCACTCTATCAATTGGTAAAACAGCATGAAAATCGGTGTAGTAGTTTTTGAGTTTATCGCGAACAGACAGACAGAACGTCAAAAGTCGCTATGCTTGAATTCTCAGGCGTTATTTTCCCGCATCAAAAAGTAACCTTTATATTATCCTGGATAACCAGCTATTATCATACCAAATTTCATCACAATCTGTTTCTCGTGATGCTTTCACAAACAGACTTGCAAAAAAAAGTGGTAAAAAATTTGATTCGACCTCTGTATAGGTAATCTATACTAATAATATAAAGCTGAAGAGTTATAAAGCTGTTTGTTTGTTTGTTTGGTTGAACGCGCTAATATCAGGAACTACTGGTTCGATTTGAAAAAATCTTTTTGTGTTGGACAGTCTGCTTATCGAGGAAGGCTATAGGCTATATTACATCAGGCTACGACCAATAGGAGTGGAGCATCAAAGAAAAATGTGGCAAAAGCGGGAAGGGGTTCTGCGAGGTACCATACCGCGCGACTCAGAAAGAATTTGGTTTCCGGTCTTTAGAACGTGTGCGAAGCCGCGGGAAATGCTAGTAATTACTATTTCAATACGATTGTACAGTGGTTCACAAACTGAAAGACCAAACATTGTAAAAACTATAAAAACAGCCTTTATATGACTATTTCAATAAAGAGCCTATTACATTATTCAGCATTAAGACAGTCTAATTAGAACTGTCTAAGACAAGCACGCTATCAGACCGTCCGAAATGCCGCATGCAAACTCATTTACAAGGCGTACGTAACCGGTGACGTTGGCTGCTGTCACGGTGTCATGGGAAGACATACGGACAGTACTTGCTTACTCTTATTAAACTACGCTAAATCTTAGTAAGACTGTCTTGAGACTGAGTAACGTAATAGTCTTTCAATGGTCCAAATATATTCTATAATAAATATCTTTGAAGGCAAAGGCTTTTCAAAAAACTTGGAATGTAAACCAAGGGTAGGTTCTCATTCATCCGCGCATGACGTATCGCTTCCGACCTTCAAGGTCCGACGGAGATGGATTGGGTAAAATGTAACTTAATATAAGATTCGTCTTGAATAACATTTTAACTAGTAAATATACCCAGATTTGTTTGGATTTATGTTTTTTCTATTTAAAGCATAGATGCGAGCTAAAATGCTCAACATGTTTTATTTTAAACTAGAGACAGAACCTCGCTTCGATCGGGTTCGTCTTTAGCGCGAACAAAACCACGGTACGGTTACGGTAGCGGCAATAAATGGTTTAGCGTCAGAGAAGCCACGCTTCTTAAAATAAATAAAATTTCTACCTCCTCCTTTTTGAAGTCGGTTAAAAAGTAGCCTAAGTTACGCCTTATAACATTAGCTATCTGTGAGTGAAAGTCCCATCAAAATTGGTCCAGCCGTTTCAGAGATTAGCTGGACCAAACAGACAGACATTACAAGCATTTTTAAAAACAGACACTTTAATTAAGTTATGTCAGAAGCAGTTAAAATTATATGATACATTTCTTTGCAACAAATACATAAATATAACTTTAATAACATTAATAACTTTTCTTATCTCATAAGTTTATTTGCGCAAACAAATGTTTCAATACCTATATGTACATACTCGACTGTCTTTTTCATCAAGCTCATATTATATGGCTATATTGATTTTGATGGAGTTTTAACTGAAGAATAGTAAAAATTTACTGCTAACAATAATAAACATATTTTTAATGTATTTATTATTGTTATGTTTTATCATAAAATTGACTTATTTTGTATAATATAAAGTTAATTATCACAGTTTTGCTCATGTACCTCCTATTTGAGGCAAATTTACCGCATTATAATTAAAAGATGAATCATATTTCTCTAACCTACTGTTTTAAATAAGGTATGAAGAGACTGTAATCTATACTAATATTATAAAGAAGTAAAGTTTGTTTATTTGTTAAATTGTAAGGGGTAGTCTCGGGATCTACTGACCCGATTTTAAAAATTCTTTCACCAATAGAAAGCCACATTATTGCTGAGTGTCATAGGTTATATAAAAAACCGAAAAATAAAAAGGCTTTTACGTGGTAGTCCGTTTTGCAAAGTGAATCGGAGAAAAAACGGTCGAATCTAAGCGTTTCTTACGAACGCTGCCTTAACTATGAAAGATATATTTTTGAGTTTTAGAGAAAAGATGTGGAGCTTGAAAATGCCTAGAAAAAAGTCAACGACAGCATATGTCTAACTTTTATATTTAAGTGACAAAAAGTAGTTTTTTTAATATTAGTATACATAATTTAATTTTTAATTTTTAATATTAATAAATAATTTAAATTATTTAAACACTCTGTACTAAAAAGGATTATTAACATTATGCCCAACGAAGTGGGCACGGGTCAGCTAGTTATATATAAACTAATGACTCAACCTCATTTTAATGGGGCTAGTCCCTTGGTGACTTTTTCAATTCTAAAAATAAAGACCCCACAAAAGTAGTTTCATTTTAAATATCTTCCACATACAGACAACAATCAGTCATAAAATCACTACATATTTAAAACAAAGTCCTTCTCTGCATATATCTGTCTGTCTGTTTGTTCGCCATAAACTCAAAAACAACTGGTCATATTTTACAAATAGATCGAGTAGTTTCAAGGAAGGTTTTAGTATATAATTTGTCTAGTTTTTGGTATCCATTTATGTATGTATATGATAAAACATGCATTTTAAATTAATACTAAAAAAATATTAGTATTAAAATGAATAATTTAAAAATCTTGACTTTAATGTAGACATAATTTTACATATTTGATTATATAATAGCGCTACACAAGATAAAACTTGTTTTTAATATTATAAGATGGCTGCACTTGTATATTTAAAATGAATAAGAATAATATAAATTGATATAGATAAGTTGAACTTTCCGCTCTTTTCTGTTTATTTTTGTATTGTTGTTCTAACAACTGTACGATATCACTTGTAGTGATAGGGCAGCCGTTGCACATTTCTTTTTTATATGTATTACTTTATTTTTGTATGCAAATAAAGAGTTTAAACATTTTTATAATTTGTGATGTATAACTAAAAAATATTAGTATCAAAATGAATAATTTAAAAATCTTAATATTAATGTAGGCAACACTTTAAGTTATAACATTATAAGTTATAGTGATAAGGCTGCCTTTGCACATGTCTTTAAATGAATATTTTTAGTATACAATTTCATTTTTGTGTGGAATAAAGTGTATAAATATTATATTTTTAATATTATATATAATTATGATTGGTTGAACCATAAGGGAGTTGGTTGCTTTTTAAAGTGAGGCTGCCAGCGTTACCCATACCAATTATATAAGGCAGCCCCTTCTAAGTAGTTTAAATAAATAAATAAATAACTTACATCATCAGCACTTTTCATCTTCAAATCTTCCATACTCCGACTGTGATTCAACTTAAATGAATTTAACGTCCCATACTGGTTGTCAAATGGAACATCATATATATGTTCTTTTGGCACAAAAAATTCTGAATTTTCCTTCTTACACTTACAATGTAAGTGACACTTAAAACCTGAAGCTTTATCGTTAGATTGGCACTTAATACACTTATCCGTTAAAAATGTTGTCACATTCAGATTCTCGTTGCTACATGAACAAATATTGGAGCTTAGTCTTGTATATGGCAAGCTTAGAGTTGAATTATTCGTTATTATGGCACAGTTTAAAGAATTTAAACACTTAGAAAATGGATCTTTGCTTGAATTCCGTTGTGTTATGTCTAATAATTCAGTACATAAGTAATGCATTTCTTTTGGTTTCTTGACATTTTCATCTAATTCAGCTATATCATAAATATTTTTACTTGGATTAGTATTTTGGTGTTGCGCTTCTCTTTTGTGAAGCACTTGTTCAAGTTTTTCTAGCATTTTTTTAGGGTCTTTCTTATCTTTTTCAGGAGATTCAGTCGAGGACGGATATAAAAAGGTTCTCGGAGGTTTCTTAGGAGGTGGACCAGCAGGCAATGGTTGTTTTAAAGCCTTTTTCAAAGTATCTGTTAAAATTAGATGAGGGTTCTTACGTTCTAATTTCATTGTTTCACTAGATGCACATAAATCATTCATTATCTCCAAATTAGGTTTTGATGCAACTAGAATTTTGGGATTTTCATACTGGGAAACCAATTTTTTAATCTTATTAGTTTTTTCCTCCTCAATATTCTCTGTTTCTGAACTAACACCACTATCAGTCATTGAATCCTGCCTATTTTCTGGTTTTTTATTTTTTATGACTTTGGCATACTGATCTAATATGTGTTTTGGGACTTCTTCATCAGGTATGGAATCCATAGGCTTTACCTCCTGGACTACACCCACAATGACATTCTCCAAATCCGGCTTAAAGTTATCCTTTCTCATTTGATCTTCTAGAAAGTTACCAAGCTGCTTTAAACGTTCTTTACTTAATTTCTGTTCACCCATTTTCAAAGAAAAATCACTGGTTTCAGACCTGCCTTTACAACTATCGTGCCTTTTAGGGCTAGGGTGAAGTTTTTGACTTTTATCACACCGGAAAGCGTGGCTTCTGTGTAATTTCTTCCCTGGATCACTAGTTTGTCTTGTTAGAGACGATTTTGTATCACTTAAGCTACGTTTCACATCATTTTTACTGTACAAATAACTGGAATTAGGTTTCGGCGACCACTCATCAGAATCTGATTCATAACTGTGCTTTTCCTTACACAAATTGTAGTCATTTTCATTATGCACATTATCCTTTTCGGTGGTTTGTATAGAATTCTGTTTCAACGACTTTTTCCTAATAACGTAATCGGGTTCAGTACTCAAACTTTCAAATTTACTTTTAATAGCTTGCACTCTGTTTTTCGGCTGCGCCAACATTATTTCAAATATTTAAAATACATTTTCGAGAACGAAATCACATTTTACATTAAACTGTTACGTACTATTATATCGAAACACTTTCCAACACGATATTAATATTTTAATTGGCACAAAAACAGATGTACATGTAATCAACCTGTTGTTTATTTTTCTTTGAATTTAAATCACAAATGTCCTAATTTTGTTTAAAATATTAAGTAATTGCTACGTTTATGTTAATGTTAAATTTTAATTGGTAAAATTGTAATAAAACTTTTTAAAAACACGATAAAGCCAGCACTTGTCACTAAGTTAAGTTTACAAAACAGTTGTTCTCGTATCGCGACTCGCGAGGGCATGGCACTATGAGATTGCCAGATAGAAGAAAGTTAATAAAATCCACCGACATTACTTACACTACCATTTATTTTAAATTAATCAGTACATATAAATAAAATTGAAGTGTCTGTTTTTAATTTCAAATTAACAGCCAAACATTAAATGCATGTGAGAGTATATTTTAATTTTTGTCTGTCTGTTCGTTCCGGCTAATCTCTGAAACGGCTGGACTGATTATGACGGGACTTTCAATCGCACATAACTAATATAAAAAGGGGTAACTTAGGTTACTTTTATTTTATAAGAAAGTTATAAAACCGTATATTTTATTTTAACTTACACCCAGTGAAGCGGGCATGCTGTTGCTATTTTTTTTAAATTTTATTTTAATTTAAATAAATAACTGTTTTTCTTATAACTTATAAAATTAATATTTAGCAAATAAAATTTCTGTCTCCGTTTATTTTTAAAACGTTTAAGAACTTGATTTGTAGTAATTAAAGTTGATTTAATTGAAAACATTTTTGTTTATCATCAATTTGGTTGAAAAAGAATATTTTAGAGATAAACACTATTCATGGAAAAGGGAAATTTCTTTCAAACCGATAGTCGTACTAAAATATTTTATTGTGATAAAAACAAACTATATATTTTTACAATTTACTAATAATGAGCAGAATTTATTAATTGTTTTAATGAAACTAAATGTACATTATTAAAAGAAACAATAACATAAAGCTATTCATTTAACAGTTAACGCCATCTTGTATCAAATGAAGGTACTCTTACGTAAATAAACAAAGTGTTAGAGTAAGTGATTCTCAAATCTCAAATCATTAGGTAGGTATACACTTTACAGCGCTAATGTTCAAGTTCGAAATAAGGTTCAAACTAATTAGGTAAAAAATAAAAATGAATACAATCCCTTCATAGGTATGTTTATGTTTCTTTAACGAATAAAAATATTAATATAGTTAATTAAAAAAATACAATTTATTATATATTATAATCAAGTTTTTATAATATGATTGTATATACTTACTGAATATTTATTCGTTATTTTATGATATTAAAAATTACAGGCAGATTAGAATGATCTTTGCCTTCAGTTAACTTCTTTATCACCAATTAAAAAAATAAATAATAATTTTGTTATCGCATGTTATGTAAATGCATGTTTAAATAAATATAAAAAACAAAAATGATGATTAACTAAATCTTAATAAATGAAAGAAATGTCAATTTTTAAGTTAAGTATATGCTATTTTAATTACAATATAGATTTTAAGTTTTGTATTAATCTTGTCTGACATCTATTGGCTCTTTTACAAACTATATTACAAAAAATGTTAGAAACATTCTAAAGATGTCACTGTTGTAGAATATTTATATTTTAATGAATATTTACCTTAGTATACATTTATAGTAATTAATGAAAAGTGTTTGTTTATTTGTATTTGTATAAAGATTTTTACATTTACTTGAGAAATTTTAATCTTATCTGGATTCTGCACATGTAAAAATTATAACCATACAAACTTCATACAAACTTATATTCTAACGGTCTTATTCATAAAAATCTCTTAATATAGGTTTACAATGTTCATTAGCTAAAATGCTCAATAGGCCTATTAAACGTTTCATAACTTTCTTTATTCATAACGGTTCAATAAACCTCTCACAACTAAATTCTCGCTATAAGCTGGTTTCGCTTTGTTATGTTGTCGTTTTGATAAATCATGGACAAAATGTCAAAAATACTGGGCTCTATGCTCCGTGAATCACAGTGTGACATTTGTTTTGACTTTCCCGCCGCCAAAAGTACTAGTTATAGATGGGCCAACTCGGGATCTGGCTAACTCGAGTTAGCCCGAGTTCGAATCATGGTAACCCGGGTCAACTCGAGTTAACTCGAGTTAGCATGATAACTGGTATGATTTTAGTTTATACCTACATTGTTTCATTTTATTTCGAGTTCAATAGATCTATTCCTTTCTTTATATGTATGGCTATTGATAATTGATTACATTAATTAAAAAAATCTTTTTAAATATATAATTAGTATTAAAATGAAGTCAAATGAGGCGTTTGTTATATTATTATCTTTTCTTACAATAAAACTCGAAGTTAAATCAACAAACATTTAACGATTTTTTTTTGGAAAATGTATTACAAATTATAATAGTCATTATCAACGATATTGAGGCCGATTCTACGGTTTTCAAATTTTTGGCTGCGTTTCTTTCAGTCTGTCTTTTTTTCTGTATGTATCCGCATTACGAGAAAACTGCTGGACAGATTTTGGTAAAATCCAGTATGCTGATAATTGGTTATCCGGGTCAACATATTTAATAGTTACTTTTACTGCACCAAAATATCTTATTTCCGTAAAATCACTTTAGATTACATACAATATTTGTTTATTAAATAACTAGCGACTCGCCCTCGCTTCACTCGGACTCTTCCCTAGATTTAGCACAGGCAAAGCCGCGGGTTCCGCTAGTTATGCATATAAACCTTCCTCTTGAATCACTATCTATTAAAAAAAAACAGCATCAAAATCCGTTGCGTAGTTTTAAAGATTTAAGCACACATAGGGATATAGGGACAGAGAAAGCGACTTTGTTTTATACTATGTACTCAGACCAAATAAAAAGTAGTATTTTTTATTTGGTCTGAGACTATGTAGTGATGCTTAGTAACTAGAGTAGATACAAGCACACACTTAACTATTAAAACTAAACAATATCTTTTTGTATACATAATTCTAAATTAAAAGCATGCACTACAATGCATAATTAGTAATACATAATATATAAAGTATATTTTTAATTTTTTTATATTTTACACTTGATACATACTTAGCTGCTTAGCTGTACAAAGCTGTTAATTTTTCTTAAAAGAGCGCGCAATTTGTAATGTTATCCAATCTTAAATAGTATGTTAGGCGATTCTACCATATTTTTCAATGTTTTGTAGTTCAATGTTGTGTAGAAATATTAACCCAAGAGGTTCTGGCACTTGAAACAACCGTAATCTATATCGCAAAGAGTTGTCCTTTGATCTAAGGAGTTGTCAGAGTTCTTAAAGCAAATATACAGATTTAAATTCGCTCGTATTAACGTAGATAACATTGAGCATTTTAAAACAAGTCAAAACAGATTAATTAACATGTCATTTTTTCGTTTCAGAATCCATAATAGCAAACATCAAGATCCCTAACTTTATTTATTTCTTATTGTCTAGGTCTAAGATAATTCGATACCATTTAGTAATTATATCTATTTCTATTCGATAGGGTACATCATTCATAAAACCTAAAAATCAATGTCAGATTGTAGTATTCTTAGGTATTCATAACTTCTTAGATTTCTAAATATTTTTTAATCATGTATCCGCATCACGTAGATTTTATAAACACGTCAAAAAATAATAAATATCGATGATAATATAAGAATAGAAATTAATAAGTGTCTAACAGTACTTAAATAAAATATAGGTTGGAACTGTCGAATGAACATAAGGTCTAAATATTCCTTAGTATTAGTACCTACTTATAAATAAAATTGAAGTGTCTGTTTTTAATTTCAAATTAAAAACTTTTCACTAAATGCATACGAAAATTTATACAGTAATTAGTACATCAAAAAAATAACTTTTAAAATTTTTGACTGTCTGTTTGTTCCGGCTAATCTCTGAAATAGCTGAACTGTTTTTAATAGGACTTTCACTCGCAGACAGCTAATGTTATAAAGAGTAACTAAGGCTACTTTTATTTTACTAAAAAATATGAAAATCGTTTAATTTATTTTAACTTATGCACATCGGAACGGGTCATATCTTTACTTCTATACTATTTATTTATTTATTATTCGGAAGACAAACGGTATTTAGTTACATATAAAACGAGAAAAAAAAACATATTATACCAATTAAGTCTTCACAATTTACAAGACTATATTTTATACTTATCTATACTTTACAACGCTAATATACCAATAATATAATGTTTGTAACAAATAATAAAAATATGCATTCAAAAACTACTAGACAGATTACGAATTTTTTTTTACCATTCGAATGCTACATTATCCATGAGTAACTTAAACTATATTTCAAACCTCAATAATAATGTAACCAATTGTATAAAAAATATGCTACCTATTAAATGTTTTTATTGCATGAAAAATTAATAAATCAATACGAGTCTAGTACTTTGCTTTGTAATTCTGAAATTTATAAATTCGGCTTCTGTATGAATAATAATAACTATTTCAATAATACATACAAAACATATTTAATATAAAAAAAAGTCCGTGTGTACAAAGCAAAGAGAAAGTACACATGTCAGAAGTAAAACTTGAATTTAAAATTTAGTCTAGGCTGTATGGACTATAGTCCTTTGCCTTTCCCTATTGGGGATAAATTTAAAAAACAACTTGAATTTAAAATAAGCTAACTCTTCCCCGTCTCTTAGCGCCTGGTACTATGGACTTATTTTTTCGTTTCATCGAGTTTGAAATCACATCGATTTTAAAGAAGTTTCTCTTCAAAAAGATTCAGTATTTTAGAATTTGATTATATGTATATTGTAGTCTGTTATAGTAGTCAATAGTAAAAGTACTTTTTTGTAGACTCGCTACTATTTCTAATGGACGTTAATTGCGCGCAATGATTCGTAAGCAACCCGAGTTGGCTTCCGTCGGAGAGCAAACTTCGTTTCGTGTATGAAGTATGAAACTAAGTTCCAAGCGTTATACAATACGACTCATCCGAAGAACAAAGTCCGATCTGTAGAATTGGTAGTTTTCAGTAGAGGTAAAAGAAGTTTGAAAAGTTGAAAAACTTGTATAACTTTTAAATGGTGAGACTTGCCACTTACATTTTTTGGTATGTTGTAACAGCTACCCAGCCAATTTAAATGCTATGTAGTGTATCTTTGTAATCCTTTTATTTTACGAGATAGTGAGTTCCATATCAACATAGGACATTTTATCGTGGAAGAGCGGGGGTCCGTAGTGAACATTGTACGTTGTTTTACGGAGACGTTTGAATTAAGTAACGCTCTATATTAACATAGGTCATTTTTGTTTGCAATTACTGATCCCATATAAGTCCTATGTGAATGGCTACGTTAAAATATTTAAACGTAACTTTAGTCATATTGTGACTACCTTCCCATATAACTAAATAAGAAAATGAAATTATTATTTAAAATCGTTTATTAATTTAAAAAATCTCACAATAGACAAAAAACCATAAGATGGCATCATTTTAAATAGTAATCACATCACAGTCATGTACGGATGTAACATTAGAAGCCTAAAACATACAGATCTATATTATACTATTAGAATAAAGTCGGAGACGCTCATGAAGAGATCTAAACTTCGCATTAGTTATAAAATAATGAAATCAACAATAACATATTTTTTCAAAATAACATTGTCTTTTATAGTTTTACCAATCCGAAGCATCTTGATGTAGGCGGTGTTCTCTCTCTAAAGTATAGAAAAACTTAACAACAATTATAATTAACGTTTACTTAAAACTGCCATTGTGGCGTAATAGTTAAAACTTAAAATAGTAATAAAATGGCACAACGTATCACAGCATGGTAACTATGTAACCTACACGACTACGCAACGAACTACATAAGTATTCTAAACTTCTAAATATACGTAAATATTTACCATAACAAATACGTATATGAAGAAATTTATTCTTAGCACTAGTTACTTAAATCAAAATAAATCATAATTTGTAACAACCAGTCTTCAATTAAAATTATTTTTATCAATCAGTCTTACATCGTGGCCTAGACGTGAGTGCACATACTTAATAACAATTAAATTATAAGTAGGCAAACATTCAAATCAAAATATTCTTTATTCAAATAGACTTTTACAAGCTCTTTTGAATCGTCATTTTTACATTATTCAAATCAAATCAAAATCAAATCAAAATATTCTTTATTCAAATAGACTTTTACAAGCTCTTTTGAATCGTCATTTTTACATTATCAAAATTAAAAGTCAGTCTGTAAGTCTGTGAGTAAACTACCACCGGCTCGGAAAGCTGTTCTGCTAAGAAGAACCGGCGAGAAACTCAACAGTTGCTCTTTTCAAAAAAATATTTGGTAACAATATTGTATTACAATTTATCTATTTATCCTACGTGAGACACAACCAGTCACTAATCCCACACATTTACATCTACTAAGTATTCCGTTATAGTGTAATAAGCCTTATTCAACAACGTGCTTATAATTTTGGATTTAAAGTGCCTCAAAGGCAAGTTCAATATGGACTGTAGAATTTTGTTATACATGCGTACACCTTGCCCCATAAACGATCTGTTTACTTTTTGTAGGCGAAAACTGGATGTTACAAGTTTATCCTTATTTCTTTTATTTATATACCGTGTTTGTCGCTGTGTCTTGAGTAGCAACTAATGTTCTAACGAATAAGCATAATGTTACAAAATATATATTGCGAAGCAACCGTAAGTATTCCTATTTTTTTTAAAAGTCCGCGGAGAGTATCATGAGCGCTTATGTTATAAATAGCCCGAGTGGCCCTTTTTTGTATAATAAATATCGATTTAATGTCCGCTGCATTACTCCACAACAAAATACCATAAGATAAAATGCTATGGAAATAGCTGAAGTAAATTAAAATACTTAGTTGATTACTTATTATAATTACAATTACTTCGTTAGATCTGTAGGAAGAATGCAATTATAATTCAGAAACATCAACAGTGGCAAAGCGTTAAATTACGGGTGATACTCTAAGTCAATTACTTCTGAGCGGCACATATCAATTAAGTCTTTATATTTAGCAGTAAATAGGCTTCGAATATGTAGGTTTTAGTTTAGTTTGTACTGAGTTTCTTGTGTCTTGGTGAATCAATTTAAAGAAAAAAATATTGGGATCACTACAATCTGCATGAATTTCTCGAATGTTATTCCAGTTAGTCTTCTTGCCCTTAATGTCTTGCATCCAAATCTTATTATTAACAAGACATTTAAAGTTAAACTCGTCATTCTTTGATCCCTTGGTCATCCTTAGCCTGAACAAATTCTAAAAGGCAACTGCTAACCTTATTTGCCCCACGTTTTGCTACAAATTCATCCCATATAGCAAACGGTCTTCCTTTTACCCATAACCAAGGCAGAATGTACTGTTGTAGTATGATTAGACATTAGCAGGAAATGGCATTGGAGTTAGCACTGACAGTTCCAAGTTAACCGGGGTAAATGAATTGTGAGAAACTTCTAACAGCTCTTTACGTTGTATTCATGGTGAATTTTCGAAACTAGAAGGCACTTCCAAAGACAATGTACTAGGTTGATTGCTGTAAACATCCTCGGCAAATAGATCAGGCATGAAATTCGTTATTGAACTGCCGCAGGTAACTTCTTTAGTCCCACCATCTTCATCCAGAACTTCTTTCCATAATATATCAGCTAGTTTCTGACTGATTTCTTCTGCACCGGGAGGTAAAGGTAAAGTTTGTTGTGTCATGCCTTTTTCATCAACATACATAACTAAAATAAAAAAAAAACCGTATAATTATTATCATCGGTATTCATAAAATACTATTTATAATATGAATATTAATAATTTAATTAAATAATTTAATAATTTAACGATATTTTTAAATGAACAACGTCCTAAATGATTTCATTATCCCAATAACAACGTCTCATCTTAATATCGAACCAACAAATCGTATCACAGATTTCGTAGACAAACGTCCTATATTCACATGAAACGCTTAGAAGTTCAGTAATGTTCGTGTAAAATCATCCTAATATTTCATAAGACATTAACTTTTTACTGTTTATTATTACAGTAAGAATGATTACCCTGTGAATATACATTACACCAATTCTATTTTTTCATTAAATATGTTATTAAATACCTCTCCGTCAAAAAACGTCTTATGTAAAAATCAATCGCCAACAACTGTTTACTGAGACAAAAAAGCAATAATAACATGATTTTTATTAATTTAAGAACTAATTAGTATGTATCACGAAATAGCACAACTGAAATCATTAACTTACCAGAATTTACTTTTTTTTTCATATAAATGGCAGGAACATTAGAAAATGGTACAAAAGCCCAGGCCTTTCTGCGTCTTCTTTTAACATTTTCAACATTTTCCGTGATCGTGACTCTCTAATATATGTTTTTCATGAAAAAAACTTGAGTAAAATAACTTTTTCATCAAAGCAAACAAAAGCTAAGCGCATGACACAAAATCGTCCTCCCTCCAACAAACAGCGGCCGAAATGACGAACGGACCTGGCGCCCGCGCCGCCCACGAGCCCTGCGCGTCGTCACATGTTCACTCCGTACGTTTATGTGCGGAGCTAATGTCAAATTGAACGTTATTCGACACTATTATTTCCGAAACTAAACAAGATACGAAAATTCTAAAAACTGTAGTCTGTAGAGTTTGTATTCCTTATCTCGTCTAGCTATTAATCTCGTTTTTGCTCTATGATCACATCGGATTTTGTTCTTCGGATAGGACGAATAGTAGTCTTTGGTTCCAAGCGAGACGAGGTTCGGTATCGCGCGGTGTCCAACCCGGGTTACGATCGGTCGAACTCGGGCTGACTCGGCGCGACGCTAACTCGAGTTGACCCGGGTTGGCAAACCGAGTTGACACATCGCTAGTACTAGTGCTTTATTTAAGAATTTTCTTAATTTTAACATGGAAAAGGGAATAAAAATAACTAAAAAGAGAGACAGAAGTGAAAATTGGTTAAGCGAAGACAAGGTGAGTACAGAAGTTTGTATTCAGTGTACTTCCTTTGTATTTCTACGTGTTGCCTTAATATTTCCACGTTCTTATTTCTTTCCGTAGCATTTATTGACGAGTGACGAGTTGGTCAGGGACAGCGTTCGGAACCGTACGATAATTATCGTACACATACGATAATTTTGCCTTAAATGTGCCTACGTACGATGTATGATAGCATATTATTATCGTACGCAGGTCTGTATACCACGTGTAAAACATTTGGGTTTCAGTGTTCTGTTGATTTGACAGCGGTGGTTTAAAAAAGATAAACTATAGAGTACTTGCATGCATATCAATATTACAATTTATATGATTTATTTATCTATAATAGACATTATCCTAAAAAATACGATAATTTCGATCCATGTACGATAATTTTACGCCCCATGGTACGATAGTTAGTCCACTTCAAGTTGCTAACGCTGGTCAGGGAGAGGGTTTCCGCAATTGAAAATAAAAATACGGATACCAACACAAATTCAAAAAAGCAGGCAGCATGGGAAGATTTATTTAACAGGTATAGTATTTTTAAATCAATACAGTGCATTATTAGTGTAAATAAACATTAAAATGTCATATTGTTCACAGTTTTAACTGTATGTGTAAGGGGACCAAACGCAGCATACAACAGTTGAAGTCTCAATGGAGCATCATTAAAATGCAAGAAAAAAAATCAAAGCTTACAGAGCGGAAGCAAATAAATGCTACAGGGGGCGGTCCACCGCCACAGCAGGACCCTCCAAGAAGTGATGATATAAGTGCATGGCTGCCCAATGAATTCACCATTGACTCTAATGAATTTGATTCTGATCAAATCAATCAGGTGAGTGTTTTATATTGTGTAGGCATAGTTTCTGCGCATTCTTGCCACAGGTAATTTCATATGAATGAAGCACCTTATAGTGACATATCACTAAAGACATACCACCATATCACAAAAAGATATATCTTTTTTGAGGCATATTGTACATCTTTATTATTATGTCACAGTTGCTTGTTCATGTGCATAATTCAACTTGACCAGGATATCATTTGTTATTAAATAATTTACAAGTGTTTCATTCTGTACTCTCATATCCATATATACAAGTATATTATTAATTATGTCCATATTAATTCAATAATATAGTTTCAGGTCAAAGTGCTTACACCAGATCAAATCATCTTGGAGGTAAATGAAGAGGACAAAATTCCACAAGAGGTAAAAATTAATATTTAACAACATGGGTTGATAATGAATTTTTGATAGTCATTCTCATAATAAATTATCATAATATTATGATAATTTTTACCACTTCCATTGCTTCAGGTCCTACCTCTAAGTAAAGAAAAAAAAGAGATGAAAATAAAAGAAGATAATGAGAACAAGGTAAATATTATCCATATGAGCTCATATCAAATGCTATATAAATTACATACTATTGATGATGGTTTTAATATGTATTAATCAATTTGTATTTAATAACAATTTGAGTATAAAAGTCTTTCCAATGAGTTGATTTTAACAAGTAATATTATTTTAGGTTGTGTCCCCTCTGATCAAACAATTTAGAAAAAAGAAGATTGGGAAAAGAGAAAATGAGAACAAAGTAATATTTATCTCATATTTATGAGCATCAAGGTAGTGGGAGCAGTCTCATTTAAAATGTTTCAGTGATAGTGCTTTGACTTCAAGCACACATTTATTTTGTTACTATACAATTACTAAGTAAAATGAAACACCTACATTACCTAGATAAAAATTGCAAACTTCATCCCACTATCTTGAAGCTAAAAATATAATGTTGTTTCACAAAATGATGCCCATTCATTGAAACATTAAAATTAAAAACTATTTTGTATTACAGGCATCTACTTCTGCTGTAAATGAAATAAAAAATGTTGAAATAGATTGTAGGAAGGAGCTGCATGCTATCCAAATGGAAAACGAAAAAAAAATAGCACGAAATTTAGACTTGGAGGAGGAATTAATTAAAAAAAAATTGAATATTATGAAAAAAAAAATAAAATGCTTTAAAATAAAATATATATTTCTTTTATTAATTTACAATATTATAACAGAGGTAGGTATATAGTTGTATAAACTATTATGATAACATTTTTACAAACTTTGAAGGTCTTATTTACTTATACATATCTAATCAAAAACCTAAAAAATAGTTTCAAGCTTCTAGCTTTAAAAATGACGCAATTTCCATACAAACTTTCATCCCCTATTTCAACCCTTTCTGTGCCTTTTTTGCCTTGAAAGGTAGCCTATGTCCTTTCTCAAGCTCTAGACTATCTGTGTACTAAATTTCATTTAAATTGGTTCAGTAGTTTAGGCGTGAAAGCGCGACAGACAGACAGAGTTACTTTCGCATTTATAATATTAGTAATGATAGTTAGAATTAAGTACACTGTTATTTCTGTCCTTAGTTAAAATGTTCATCGATAAATGCTCGCAGGAAAGTACTGTGTCCTACTCTTCCTCTTCCAGTCTCATAAGTAGGTGCTACAAAGTCATTCTCCTCTGCAATATAAATGTCATCATCATTTTCTGAAATAAAATAATAATTGTTAAAAATATTGCAGCTCTGGTGATGTGCCACGGCCTCTCAAGTCGAGTTGCATATCTTGCCTCACGAGATCAACAATAAACCTTGCGGTATCTTTATTGAAGCGGTATCGCCGTTTAAACTCCAGGTCCGCCAAAGAAAACGGGTCATATCTGTTCTGATACACCTTCTGACGACGTTGAGTGTTTTCAAAATATTTAATGGCAGCTATCGTTTGTAGAGCTTGCATTATATAGTAATTTGTTTTTAATAGAAAGCAAAAAAATACACTTATTATGATAAAATAATCTCACTTCAAGTTTAAATTATCAGCTGTCACTGAAGACAAGACGACCATCTTGTTCTTTATTAAAGGTTTATACAGTTCGCGTCACGTAAAAAGAACGCTGGAAGAAAGTGGTGGGGGGTGTGTTTGCGCATCGGTACATTCGCATACGAAATTCCTAAGCCTATTCTTTTATTTTTGAACTAGCCTTTCGCTCACGATGTATATTGATTATTGGTAGGTACATTCAAAAATATATTAGATAGAATGTCATTTAATAGAATTCTATTATTTAATAAAATATGTTTGATTCAGTGTAGAATGTTTAATCTACTTACAAAAAATTAAATTAATTCGTTTAATATATATTTTTTAATTATTAACTGCATTATTATCGGACTCTCTCTTTATAAAACAATATACGTCAAAAATATTTTTTCACTATTTTTTATATAAAATCATTTCGTAATTAATAACTTTTGTGTTCGCGATGGTATTTTAAACTGACAAACCAATAGCGAGCCGGAAAGCATGCGACGCGTGCCTCGACGTCCCGCACCCCGCGTCTTACCACCAAATTGGCCTATAAATCGCCTCTACGCAACTTGACAGCCAGCGTTCTTTTTACATGACGCGAATTATAGTAGGCTTCAAGCTACTATAAGTTATAGAGCCGTTATTGAATACTTATGGAGCGTTTTAGCACTATTGAACGTTTATGAATAATGTTTTTGAGAATTTGCTTATTAACAAGCTAATAAAGCTTCTATATTTTTTTATGAATAAGACCATAAGTATATAATATATTATATTATGCACGGTCTAGAAAGAAGGTCTAGCATCGAGGATTGGGGATACGTCGGCTTATCGTGACAATAGTTTCCATTTATGGCCGTGGCGTGATGATAGACTGGGGTGTTGAGCAACTAAAATAGAATATTATTCTGTTTCTTTTTATCCCACGTAATGCAAGCGTACTAAACCCTTATAAATACTCGAATTTATTTAGTATTAGCATTTCCCGCGGCTTCGCACGCGTTCTAAAGACCAAACTAATTTTTTTTTTACCAAAGAGTCGCGCGGTATGGTACCTCGCAGAACTAACGCCCGTCCTTCTCAGTCTCAGTCAACAAGCAAACTCTTCATAATTTTAGTGTAGATTCTAACTTAGTCGAATCTGTATATTGATTTTTTTTGGAAAATCTAATTGAAAATGTCATTATAATCGATACTTCGAGGACTCTGTATTGAATACTGAATATCTCTTTCTAAACCAATCAATTCCCAATCTCCACCGCGTCATGTCCATTCTACACGACATTGGCGAAGTAATTTGTGCCCTAATGGCACATCTAGACGCCACAGAATACATAACATACCATAACATTGTTAATACTGTTTATTTCAATACGTTTGGCTTTGTTGGTAGAGCTCCAGCGGTCGCGGGTTCAAGTCCCGCCGGGGCATTCATTTGTTGAGATCGAATGATTGTACTCCAGTCATGGGTAATATATTTATAATATGGATGTGTTTAAAACTTATATATGTGTAGTATAGCAACTATCTGGTACCCGTAACTCAAGCCTTGTAGCTTACCACGGAACTAGATGGTGCTATTGTAATAATGTCCTAACATATTTTTATACATTTTTTCATTTATTTATTTTCCAAGAATTAAATGTCCACATTCGACTAAGAATTTTTTACATGTATAATAGGGTGTCCGTTATTTCCCAAATTGGATTTTGTTCTGCGAACGCCCCTCAAATTTTTAGGTTATGACCTAAAAAAAAATATCCGACCCAAACCAGCCCTTAATATTCACATTATCCCGTGCCTGAATCATAATACATTTCCCATTTAAATAACATGGGATTTTTGCACTTTTTGCACTTAATTTTTTTCCACCGAAACAAATGTAGCTAAAAATACTTTGACAGTTGTTTTTTGTAGGAAATTTAACGCTCTTCAAAAAAGATCTGAACGCTTTTTGCGATAAAATTTACGGTTTAAAAGTTATTCAACGATAAAGTTGTATTCATATTAAAATTCATCATATTCCTATTTTTTATTTACTATCGCTTTTTGTTTGCAATAAAATTATAAAGTAACTCTAATAGGCCGTATATAAACGTGATTCTACATAAATTTAAGTGTTTAAATAATTTTCTTTTTTAAAATTTGTGAATTTAAGGCAATTAAACGAAAAAACTAAAAGCAATCACGTTTTAAATTTATTCGTTTTATAACGCCATCTGTGAGTAACGTGAGAGAACTTCATATCATTTGAGTCTATAACCTCGGTGAAATGTTTGTTTGATAAACTTTATTAGTGTTAACTCATTCAGCAAAAATACTGTTTAATATAATTTTCCAAAAAAAAAATGAATACTTCTGTGAGCTTGAGAAATCCAATGTTTCTTTTGGGAGAACCAACCGAAACAATCAGCGGCAATAAATTACCAACTAACAAACAAGTACTACAATTGTTATTTTATCAAACAAGAGAAGCAAAAAAAAAACACTTACAGCAAGTTATCAATTTGTTATTGGAGAAGTTACTAAATTTTGGTCTAGAGCTGGAATTAAAATACAAATTGTTTCAAGATGTGTAAAAAAAGTCGAAAAACTGTATGATAAGTATAGAAACTTACAAAAAAATCCAAATCCAACAGTAGAACGCGAGTTTTCTGAGTTTCTTGAAACATTATTTGACATCGCACACGGAAACGTTCAAGATATAGCTGATAGTGAAGCGTTAAAGTTTTTATTTGACCAAAGAACAGTAATCTGCAAGTAGTAAACGATGTGGCCGAAAGAGCTGTTCAATTGACACAAGATTATATCAATAGATTAACAACTCAAGAAGATCAAAAACAATATTTGATTCAAGTTGTAAGTGAATACAGAGCGAAATATCCCACTGCAACTAAAAAATGTTTGACAAAAAAATTGTAGAACTGAAGAAAGAACTATAAATATTTTGAAACTATTATTTGTAAGCAATAATATACTTTATTTTTTAACCAAATTTTGTATTTATTTATTTTGTTACCTATCTACTTGCATTTAGTTTGATATAAATAAAAATTATGGCGGAAATTAAAAAAAAACGATGAATTTAACTATGAATACAACTTTATCATTGAATAACTTTTAAACCGTAAATTTTATCGTAAAAAGCATTCAGATCTTTTTTGAAGAGCGTTAAATTTCCTACAAAAAACAGCTGTCAAAGTATTTTTAGCTACATTTGTTTCGGTGGAAAAAAATTAAGTGCAAAAAGTGCAAAAATCCCATGTTATTTAAATGGGAAATGTATTATGATTCAGGCACGGGTTAATGTGAATATTAAGGGCTGGTTTGGGTCGGATATTTTTTTTTAGGTCATAACCTAAAAATTTGAGGGGCGTTCGCAGAACAAAATCCAATTTGGGAAATAACGGACACCCTAATGTATAAGTATAGGTACCTACTACATTAAAAGTTCAATGTGACATGAATTGTAGATAGGTAGAAAAACAGTAAATTACAACAAAAACTATAATTCATGTAATAGCCTAGTAAACTACCAATTTACTTACTTCTAAAAAACTGGAAAATTATATTATTAAATACTTTGAATGTCAAATCAAATGTCATTGTGATCAAACAAAATGGCGATTTACGTTCCGTTTCACTTTGACGTTTCAAAGACAACTTACTTACCAAGTTGTACTAAGAAAAATCGTTTCCATTACACGTTTACAAAAACGTTATGCGCATACAAAAACATTAATTTAAAAAAATCATAAAAAACTACGGTCCTCCCCGCGGGAGTGATACTATCGGGTATACTAATTTCAAAAAAAGAGGAGGTTATATTTCAGAAATTTTAATAATAATATTAATAATATAAGTCCCGCTGAGTTTCTTTCGCCAGTTCTTCTCAGGTCAGAGGTTTCTTCTTTCCGAACTGGTGGTAGACTCATGACGTCCAGTAAGAAATTGTTACAATTTTTATGCTGAATTAAATATTTTGATTTGAATCGATTTGAGTGTCTTACTTAAAAAAAATAAAATAAAATTAAAGTACTTAATTTACTCGTTTTAACATAAGCTATGTGCTAGTGAAATCCTCCTCAGACGGACTAAAATGTTAAAAATTGTGTTTTCTTATATGTATAACTCTCGCTTTGCTCAGTGTGGTTATCCCTTCGTGCTTCCTGCTAAATTTTTAGTTTGTAGCATAAAAACTAGAGGACTTTCATACAAACTTGCGAGAGCCCTTAGAACTCCTTAATCCGGCCCTGTCGCAAAATCCGTTGTGAGCGAACGTCTGCTAACTATAAAGTACCTCCATGCCAAATTTTATCTTCATATACGTCAAGCGGTTTCGATATTTAGACAGGAGTGAATGACCTTTCGCTTTCATATATTAAAATAACAAACAAACAATTCAATTTTATTATATCTGTAAAGAAGAAAGAAATACCGTTATAATGGAATATACAATAAAGATTTTTAATAATTATTTTATTTTCAGACAACGGTAGCCCAGTTGTAGCGCGCTCGCTTGTATAACCGAGTGATGCGGGTTCGAATCCGGATCTCGCACCTCTGAGATTTTTAATGTGCGAATCTTTTCTATCATTATTACCACTTGTCTTACGGTGAAGGAAAACATCGTGAAACTTGCATGTTTGAGAAAACCTAGCAAGTTTTGAAAGACATGTGAAGTCCACCAACTCGTACTAGGCCAGCGCGGTGGACTATGGCCTGATCCCCCTCATACTGAGAGAGGCCCGTGCCCAGCAGTAGGACGTTAAAAAGGGTTTCAAATATAATTTTGTTTTGTTAAAAATTTCATGTGATAATTGCATTCTGGTAGTGAAAAAAATGATTACCATAATAAAAAATGAATTGTCAGATCTACATACATTTGGCCATAGTGTTATAAATACTGTCATACTTGTTACTTTTGTTAACCGACTTCAAAAAAGGAGGAGGTTATATTTTAAGTGAAGTGTTTGTTTGTTTACAAATAGCAGTTTGATCAATCCGGTTTGGACACAATGTATGTGCGAAGCTAATTTTATTAAGAACTAGCCTTTCCCGCGGCTTCGCTCGCGTTCTAACTTCTAAAGGCTGGAAACTAAATATCTTGCAGAATCACCGCCGTCTCTCCCCTCTTACGACCACCCGTCTTGCAGGCGGTAATCATTATTTCGATACAAATGAGTGCCCACAGCCGGACTCGAACCCATTCGTGCTAGCACAGCACATCACTACACACATTACACGGACCTAAACGTGCATCGTCAGTTAGTATTATAAACTTTCGTTTATTTAGCCTTAGTCATCTAGGAAAAGTTAAAAGCTGTTAATTCGAAATTATAAACAGACACTTCAATTTTATTTATATGTATTGTTTAAGTTAACTTTCTTTTATTCAAGATCAATTCGACGGTAAACAAACCCCATAACCCTTATCTTATTTTTATCTAATACGCTAATACATTAATAGTTTTTCATGGAATATAGCTATAAAGCCCATAAAAATACAGTGTTTATATTATTAATATTAAGGATGAAGCACACTGAGTTTAAAAAACGCTTGTCAATGCAGGTGAGACGTTGTGTTAGTGACATACATATTATAAAACAAAGTCCTCCGCCGCGTCTGTCTGTTCGCGGTAAACTCAAAAACTACTGCACCGATTTTTATGCTGTTTTCACCAATTGATAGAGGGGTTCTCGAGAAAGGTTTTAGTTTATAGTTTGTCAATTTTTGTATATATTTACTAGATTACTTATAAAAAATTGCTCTTGGGTTCTCTTACTATTATAGTCTATTTCTAGGTATTTGTACAATCTTAGATAAAGATCCAGCAGTAAAAAATTGTAATTATAAAACCAACTCAAAAATTTAAACATTTGCTAACATATTTTAACCTAACCCTTATTGCAATGCTGTTTTTTAACCGACTTCATTACAAATTATAGTTCCTACATTTGACTTTGAGAATGAGATAATTCATCAGGCTCGATGTTCTACTGTAGTAAAGCTACTGGATAGGTTACTTAAATGGTAAGTCATCCCCCAACGTGCGTTCACCTTGTCGTGGGGGGTTTAGTAGCGTCCGGCAATCCAGCCGGGCGTGAAGCCAAGATACGCGAAGGGAGGGCCCACTTCGTTGGGCGTGTATCATAAGGCTTACTCCTGGTACTTCTCCGATGCGGAGTGGACTGTGGAGCAACACTCTTGGCTGGTCCTAGTTATAAGCGCAAGCGATTCTGCAACGACCCATTAAGGCGTGATGGGTGCTTAGGTTTTAGTGGGTAGTACTGACTTGCCGGTGAATCCCCCTGTCTTCTATAGGTATGTGTTAATGCATTTCCCAATTATAAAAAAACTTAAATAGTAAACCATTCGGACTATGGAAAATATGGAATCTAAAAGGGTCTATGGATTGGACTGTATGGGCCATAAAACTGGACTATTAGATTACTGGAAATCCGTCTTTTACACAGTTATAGATTGAATATTTATTATTATTATATTTATGTTTGATATTTATGCACTAAACAGTGATGCAGCGTGTCATTTTCTAAACGATGCCCTTTGGTTCTCATTGCGAATATTGTTGAGGTTATCAGCTCCAACAAGCAAAAGCTATTCAATCAGTACATCAGTATATACATACATATGAATCAAATTAAACTGTCTGTTTTTAATTTCAAATTATATAACAGCTTTTCAATCAATACATACGAAACTGTATACGGTAAATATAACAAAAAAAAATGTTTATCTGTCTGTTTATTCCGCTTCCGGCAAATCTCTGAAACCGCTGGACCGATTATGACGGGACTTTCTCTCGCAGATAGCTTATGTTATAACTTAGGCTACTTTTATTTTATAAGATTATAAGAACCGTTTAATATATTTTAACTTTTGCCGGATTTGCTAGTATAGAATGAAAATTTAAGTCAACAATGTGTTGCCTTCTTTAAAGTACTTTAAATTGAACGTATAATTCGCGTCATGTAAAAAGAACGCTGGCTGTCAAGTTGCGCAGAGGCGATTTATAGGCCAATTTGGTGGTAAGACGCGGGGCGCGGGACGTCGAGGCACACGCCGCATGCTTTCCGGCTCGCTATTGGCCCGTCAGTTCAAAATACCATCGCGCAAACAAAAGTTATTAATTACGAAATGGTTTTATATAAAAAATTGAGAAAATATATTTATGACGTATATCGTTTTATAAAAAAAGAGTCTGATAATAATGCAGTTAAAATATATATTAACCGAATTAATTAATTTTTTTGTAATTAGATTAAACATTCTTCATTGAATCTAACATATTTTATGAATTAATAGAATTCTATTTAAGTACGTTCTATCTAATATATTTTTCAATGTACCTAACAATGACCAATATACGTCGCAAGCGAAAGGCTAGTTCAAAAATAAAAGAATAGACTTAGTAATTTCGTGTGCGAATATACCCATGCGCAAACACACCCCCCACCACTTTCCTCCAGCGTTCTTTTTACATGACGCGAACTGTAGATGCATTTAAGTTTATTGCAGTTTAGTGTGCATAAACATTAAAGCCAAGTGAATCAGTAAAACTATAAGTTAGATTATTAAATACGTTGTCAATAAGAAAACGTGAGGGAATGATACAACATATTCTTGGTACAATTGAAGCGTGTTCGTACATAAATCCCTACTAATATTATAAATGTGAATGTAAGTTTGTTTGTTACGCTTTCACGCGAAAACTACTCAACCGATCATCATGAAACTTTGTACACATATTCTTGGAGGTATTAGAAGTAACATAGGATACTTTTTATTAAAAATTTTTTTTACGAAAAATTAAAAAAAAGTTTGTATTAACAATGGGTTCTGAAATAGCTACCTAGAGTAATTTTGAAGAAACTTTCAGGCATCCTACAGATCAACCCAATGAGGTTGATTAGCAATTAAAAAAATGAACGCGGGCAAAGCCGCGGGTAATGCTAGTAATATTATAAAGCTGAAGAGTTTGTTTGTTTGGTTGAACGCGCTAATCTCAGGAACTACTGGTTCAATTTGAAAAATTCTTTTTGTGTTGGTTAGTCCGTTTATCGAGGAAGGCTATAGGCTATATTAAATCACGCTACGACTAATAGAAGCAGAGCATCAATGAAAAATGTTGCAAACACGGGAAGGGCGGACGTTAGTTCTGCGAGGTATCAGGTATCATAAAGAACGCGTGCGAAACCGCAGGAAACGCTAGTTATAAATAAATATGTTGAGACATTAACACACCGCCATCTAGTTCCATGGTAAGCTACAAGGCTTGTGTTACGGTTGTGAAATTTTTTTCAGATATTATCCGGAACCAACAGACACACAATTTACAAAAAACATGTGTTTTTCTTATAAGTGCCGTATATAATTGCATATTCAAAGCTGTTATTTTCACATTACAAACACTTCTACCTACTTTATTTATGACTAAGATAAGAAGACGTTAAATTGCGCTAATTAAAAGGATAATGCAACAAAGTATTGTTACTCAACAAAAACTACAAATACAACATAAATATATTAGATATATCACTACATAGTATAAAACAAGTAAGTAAGTTTTTAAAGTGGTGGTGCCATGCTTGTTACCTTCGGGTAGCAACCGAATGGGCCGGCACGCCCCGTATAGTTCATTAGTACCACTCTCTCACAGAAGACCGGCGTGAAGTGGCAGCTATGCTGTCACGTTTCGTCCGGTGAGTGAGAGTCCGGGAGGCCCACTCTCCTTCCCCCCTCCCTCTTCCCTTCATCCTCCGCCTTCGTTCCCCCCTCCCTCCCACGCTTACAGATGTCCATGGGCGGAGGTGATTACTTCCCATCAGGTGAGCCTCCTGCCCGTTTGCCCCCTTTTTACCATAAAAAAAGTCTTCCCGCTGTCTGTCTGTCCCTATGTATGCTTAGATCTTTAAAGCTACGCTACTGATTTTGATGCGGTTTTTTTAATAGATAGAGTGATTCAAGAGGAAGGTTTATATGTATAAAACACTAGTGGAACCCGCGACTTTGCACGCGTTAAGTTTAGTTTAACTTCGCTAGTTCTATCTATAAAACAGACAACATGTTACAAATAAATTGTCGGAGTAACCATAAAAACCATAAAATATTTAATACTAACAATTCTCTGGTTAAGAAGCAATTATGCGATACTCTGAAACGATTAACAGGTCAGAAGTGTCACTGGCGTTTATAGGAATTAGACGTAGGTAGATTTTAGAATTAATTATATAGCTGTAATTTATACCTTTGAAGCACTTTTAGGGTTCTGTGTATAAGAAATCATTATAAGTTGATAATAAAATGATGATTTAGGTAAACAGTAGAACTACTAATAGTAATAGTAATAGTAGTAGTAGTAGTAGTAGTAGTAGCAGTAGCAGTAGCAGTAGCAGTAGCAGTAGCAGTAGCAGTAGCAGTAGCAGTAGCAGTAGCAGTAGCAGTAGCAGTAGCAGTAGCAGTAGCAGTAGCAGTAGCAGTAGCAGTAGCAGTAGCAGTAGCAGTAGCAGTAGCAGTAGCAGTAGCAGTAGCAGTAGTAGTAGTAGTAGTAGTCGGCTCTTCTCTCTTCTCGGAAAATGTTGCAAAAACGGGAAGTGCGGGCGTTAGTTCTGCGAGGGTGCCATATCGCGCCACTCAGAAAGAATTTTGTTTCCGGTCTCTAAAACGCGTGCGAAGCCGCGGGAAATGCTAGTAAAGAATATTTTGATTTGATTTGTGAGTAGACTGAAAGTAGTGGTAGAAGTAGCACTCCGTTGCTTTGCAATGAGGCAACAATCGAACGTCGATAAGCAATTGTTTATTTAAGATTTTTTCACAATACCCTCACTTAAGAGATGTGGTTCGGTGATAGTGAAATTACACATATATTTAGTTTTTTGTTGGCAATTTTTTAAATCAGCCAATATATTACCTAGTTTAATTTATCTTCAAAGTGCACAATTTGGTCTATCAACAAGAAAAATGGAATACCTAATTTTTATTTTGGATTTAATTTATAGACTAAGGTAGTTTGTGATTTTTTTCATACATATACACAAACCCATGAAGAAAATAGTACCTACTTTTAGACTAGACCTATTCTTTGTAATTTTCTGAACCTCTTAGAAATGAAATGTCATTCACACTTGGCCGATTTTGGAATAACTAGTAGACGAGTATATCAGTATCGAACCTACGACCTCCAGAGTATTAAAAGCCAAATGAAATTACTTTGTTTTTTACTGGCGTAAACCTACTTACATACGTATGTATAAAAATAAAATCTAATTAAAAACTGACGTAAACTAAAAAAATGGGTTTTTCGTTATTTAGGTACTAGATGTTATTTTGTAAGACTTTTATTCTATTTTCGTTGAACAAAGGATGGTATGCTATAAAAATTAAATTATAGTTATGTGGTTATTTTTGCAAAACGAAGTTTCTTTCAATCGAATGATAATCAAATGCAGTATAAAAAACGTTACAGACAAATTCTTAAGTGTTCTTTTTTCGGAAAAAGCTGATTGATTATTAAAATATAAATAAATATGTTGAAACATTGTTTTACAACAGCGCCATCTAGTTCCATGGTAAGCTACGAGACTTGTATTACGGATACCAGATACTTGATATACTACACATATACATTTTAAATACATACATAATATAAATATTAACACCCATGACTGGAGAACAAACATTCGCGCTCAACAAATGAATGCCCCCAGCGGGACTCGAACCCGCGACCGCTGGCGCAGAAAGTAGGGTCACTACCAACTGAGCCAAACGTTTCGTCAATCGATTCGAAAGACCGACAAAATAATAATATTAATCACGCCCAGGCCTAAATTTCTTTCGCCAGTTCGTCTCAGATAGCCTTCTTTCCGAACTGACGTAGATTCATGACGATCAATTAAAAAATGAAATAATTTAATAGTATAAAACAAAGTCGCTTCCCGCTGTCTGTCTGACCCTATGTATGCTTAAATCTTTAAAACTACGTGACGGATTTTGATACGGTTTTCTTAATAGATAGAGTGATTCAAGAGGCGGAATCACGGCTTCGCTTCCGTTAAATAAAATATTTTGAAATTTAAATCCTTACAAAAGATATAATGGATAAGAGTAAACTTGCAAATAGCTGTTGAAGTTCGTTCTTTAAACAGAATTCTGTCATACTGCTTAATCTTATTGAGAGTCAAGAAGAAATATTAAAGCGAACAGTGTGTATTCTCTTTAATTCTCTTAAAGTTACTCAAAACGAACTTTTACAAAACCAGTGAGGTATCAGATGTAGGAACGATAGCTTAGCTAGCTAGGCAGTGGTATGCGGGTTTAAATCCGGGTCTCGCACCTCTGATATTTTCATGTGTGAATAATTTCTACCTTGATTATCACTTGTCTTACGGTGAAGGAGAACATTGTGAGGAAACCTGCATGTCTGAGAGAACCTAGTAAGTTTTCGAAAGACATGTGAAGTCTGCCAACCCGAACTTAGACAGCGTGGTGGACTATGGCTTGATCCCCTGCGTATTGAAAGGAAGCCCACCCCTAGCAGTGGGGCGTTATAAAGGGCTGAATAAATACATAATACACTGAATAAATATATGATGATGAAATACAGGCTGAATAAATATACGTACATCATGAATATTGTAAAAATTTGCATGTAAAAAGTGGAAAATAATAAAAGGCTTATTTTATTTATTTTATTTAAGATTTAGCGCGAGCGAAGTCGCGGGTTACTCTTTATAACAACAACTGCTAGAGTAAGTCCCGTCAAAATCGGTCCAGCCGTTTCAGAGATTAGCCGGACAGGCAGATAGACAAAAATTTAAAAATTGATTATATACTTTCATATGCATTTAGTGAAAAGGTGTTAATTTTAAATAAAAAAACAGACACTTCAATTTTATTTATATGTATAGATGTATAGATACAAGATGCTGCGTTTAAAGCAAATGTTGAACTTATCTGATCTCGTTACGTAAGTCGTATTTAACGTAACAATCAAAATAATAACTACTATTATTTATCTATAATTGAAAGTAATGTCACAATAATAATATCACAATGTCATATGTTATTTACACTGCTTTGCAGGTTACAAAGCGTTGAAGGTTATTTTTTCTTAAAACAAATTAAAATATGTTTTACAAGCACTTTACATTATGATAAAACATAATTTAAAATAAATGTCAGTATGTAAGTCTGAGGACGCTACCAGCTCGGAGGGCAGTTCTGCTGAGAAGAGCGAGAAACTCAACTAATATTGCTCTTCACTACATAGTATAAAACAAAGTCGCTTTCTCTGTCCCTATTAAAACTACGTAACGGATTTTGATGCGGTATTAAAAAAAAATAGATAGAGTGATTCAAGAGGAAGGTTTATATGCATAACTAGCGGACCCCGCGGCTTTGCCTGTGCTAAGTCTAGGGAAGAGCCCGAGCGAAGCGAGGGCGAGTCGCTAGTTTAAAATAATATAACTCTATTTCTAAATCCAGGGTTATCTTGACTAGATTACATTTTACTCGTAGGTACCTCATGTACTGACATGGTACCCTTCAACCAACCCGTTTGAGCAACCCCTTAATTGCTGTGGTCTGCATCAGCTCGCAGCCATTACGATGTCGTGAGAAGGACAGAGGAGTAATACTGGCTTTTCTCGTCTGTAAGTCCCATATTTTTTACCCTTGGAAAATGCATTAACGCAAAACACCTATAGAAAACCCTTTGCTGAGTCTCTTTCGCCAATTCTTCTCAGGTCAGAGGTTTCTTCTTTCCGAACTTGTGGTTATACTGAATAAAATATTTTGATTTGATTTGAAAACAGGTGGTTATGTGGGACTCACCGGCCAGTCAGTACTTCCCACTAAAACCTAAGCACCTATCTTCTGTCACAACACAATGATGACCGACAGCTCGGCAACTCGGCCGAAGCAGACCCAGACAGTCACGGGGTTGCCCACAGTCCACTCTGCTATTCAGAGAAGTACCAGGAGCAACCCGAATGACACACGCCTACCGAAGTAGACCCTCCCTGCGCATTTCTTGGCTTCGCGCTCGGCTGGATTGCCAGACTCCTTCACGACAAGATGAACGCACGTTTGGGCGAATCCCATATAATATATATTCATGTAACTAAAAAAAACTCAATCAAAAAACAAAATAACTAAAAAGTAAAAAACTGATTGGTAATTTTCATTTACAATAACATAATTAGACATTTCGAAGTCCGTGCCAGCGGTGTCTATTAGGCCGAAAATAATCGGATTATTTAAAAATAAAATTGTTCGTGCGTCTGTTAGATACCTGTTTGTGATAATTCGCGGTTTTTTTAATTCTTGTAAAAAAATCGTACGAAGATCTATAAGATAATGGATGGTTTAAATATCAAGTTCGGATACAAAAAAAAATATATGAATCTAAATTATGGCTTTTTTTTACGACAAATATAATAAAGCTCCGGTGCGTAAATAGCGAATTAAATGTCTGACGTACTTTGATGAACCGGTCGAAATAAAGCTATAAAATGTATGATAAAAACTTAGCTAGAGTTTGATAAAGACGTAGGGAAGGTTGGGTTCCGTCTTAATGGGGCGTTGCAGGACCTCTTACTTATAAAGACAAGACGCCACAAGGCAGGTCTGCTGAAGCAGACCACCCAAGAGGTTGATCTATAGTCAATTCAGTTGCTTGAGAAATACAAGGGAACCTGTATAGTTTACCGTCCATTGTAAACGGCCTTTCTTCCAGTGTATCTCCTGGCTTTACGTCTGGCTGCCGAACGCTAATATCCTACTAACTTATCCCGTCACGCCAAGATTACAATAAAAGGAGTTCTTTTAGGTAACTTTTTATGTTGAGACTGGAGACTCTCACTCGCTTCGTTCGATTGGTAGATTTATCGCGAGCGAAGTCGCGGGTTCCGCTAGCAAATGTATACAAAAACTGAACAAATTTTATACTTAAACCTTCCTCGAGAACCACTGTAACAATTGGTGAAAACAGCATGAAAATCGGTGCATTAATTGAGTTTATCTAGAACAGAAATACAGACAGACGCAGGAAACTTTTTTTTTATAATATGCAGTGGTACTAATATGTACATTATACTACTTGCGTACATACTCGTTCAGTTGTTTATGTGAGACTCTCCGGCTAGAGAAACCAGTACTACCCACTAAAACAAAACAAAACTTCCCCCGACTTGATGGGTTGTCTTGGGATCTCTTACTAAACCATACCTTGACGATACACCAAGGAGTTTCTCCCAACGTACACTCTGATGTCAAAGAAATACCAGTAGCCACACAACATTGGCTTCAAAGCCGGCTGGATTACCGGAAGAATGAATGCATCAACCCATCATGACAAGATGACACATCGGCTAGATTCATCTACATGAGCAGAGCTGAAATTTATCTTTTTAACGATTTGTCACTTATTGAATCAGTTTACGACTATTATAGTCATATATTTCATTGCCAGATGAGGTCAGTGGTGAGGAAATTATAAATTATCTATTGTCTTGTAATAACGCTGTGTGTTTTATTAATGTTTACTCATTTTCAGAAGCGCAATTTAAAATTTGACATGATTTCACAATCTTGCATACTTTGTTATGATCATAACCTAATTACTTCAATACTTATTTTTATTTTTATCACTTATCCTCTACTTATTACTACTACAAGCTTAGTTTATGTATCCTTCTACACTTCTAGTGAAAGCAAATCTTCTAATTTTAGTGAATATTAAGCAATATAAACGCAAATCTCACTCTTAATCCTAAGATTATTAGTATTTTACACATATATGTAAAGTTAAGCAAGTCTAGTCTCAAAGTTTCAAAATCTTGTTCGTAACACTAACGACTCACCCTCGCTTTTTCGGATTTGTCCCTTGATACTTAGAGTTAGTAAAAAGTTTCGTATATCTATGTTGATTTAGATTACTAGCTATCATCTTGGCGTTTTTTGACAGGGCCAGATTAGGGTGGTGTAAGGACTCTCATAAGTTATTACGAAATTACTTTATTTTTTGTGCAACAAATTTTAAATTTGACTGGCAGTTAGTTTAAAGTTAGTAGATAACTTTTAGGATAATACAAATTGGACAAAAGATATTACGAATTAAAAAGTCAGTCTAAATAAAATACTAATAGAAAAATAAAGCTCAGCACAGCGGGTAATGGGGAGAGGAAAGGGTTGCCAAGACTGGGAGAAGGGCCTGCACATATATGAAATAGGTAGCCGCGCGGGCCATGAGTATATTAACGATGGGTTCTGAAATCGATGGAGTAATTTTAAAGAATTTTCTACAGACCTAGCGATCAAATGAAGTTTAGGAGCGATTAAAAAATGAACGCGGGCGAAGCCGCGCGTATTGCTAGTAATGTGTGTAAAAAAGTCACATTACCTCTATTGACTTGCCCAGGATGACACTAAAGACCGTGCAAAGTGGATTAAGCTAAGTCAGAAAACTCTGGCAATAGCCTGGATTAATGCCAGGCATTGGAAGAAAATACTATAAACTATAATAGTACCTATTAATTTTGATTTCAGTAATGTAAACAGTGATTCGCCGATTTTCTACCAATGGTGGCCAGTATTTTTTTATTTTTTGTTTTTACAGGTAAAAAAGTGTTAAGCTTGGTTTTGTTTTTAATGTTCTGATTGTATAATAACGATTAAATTTTTAGAAAGAAGGAGATGGAAAATATTCTGCTAAGTGTAAAGAGTATAGCACGCTTAAAACGTTTGACATTAAAAGTTATTTTTTGCACTTATCACGTTTGTTTTTAAGACTATAAATATTTTTATTAGCAATTATTAGAAGAGACTGCCTGCGAATTTGCTCGTGAATTTTTGGTCTACCGACTTCAAAAAAGATTGAGGAAGGGAGGTTGCCTCATAACTTCGCCATTTACATTTGAAGATAAAAATTTACCTACGTGATTGTTACTAATATTATGATAATTTTTATGTTTGTTTACAGTATTATCCGATTTTAAAGATTCTTTCGAAGAAAATAAGGGAAGATTCGAATCTCGAGGCTACGAGTACAGAAAGACTTACAAACGAAGTAGTTTTAGTTTGAGGCTTTTAGTATAAGGAAAATATTCTACATTTAGATGCCAATTAAATATATAATTGGCCAGTAAAATCATCCTAAAGTTCCATGTAAGGAATCGCTAATTAGCCAAAAACCGTTCAACGTTTTATATTTGATTATTTTTACCCAACTGCGCCAGAAGGAGGGTTATGTTTTACGATAATATGTATGTATGTATAATTGTTTGGCACGCTTTTCGGCCTGAACGACTCGAAGGATTTTAACTTGTGTCATTAGATATTATGTATTTACTATGAGAGTAACACTGGGTATATTAAAATAAAATAAAAAACAAAATGGCGGATTTTTGGCGCAAAATTCAAATGGTACACTCTGCAGCCTGAACGGCTCGATGTATTTTAGCTTCAAAGGTCTCGTTATATTCGTATTAAAAATGACACCGGAAATTGAATCAAAACACAATATATTTTAAGGTACTTTTATTTCCAAATTACGCAGAAACGCATTCCGGGGTTTTAGTGTTCTAATTACACTGTTGTTACAAGTATATTTAGTTGTTTGTCTGTCTGTTTTACAACTAATTTCTGAAACAGATGGGTTGATTTTGACCGAACTTTCGTCCTATATAATAAAGTAGTGACTCATGATAGTAATTATAAAAAGATTTATAAAAATTCTTATAAAAATAAGTATGTAATAAAAATATTATAAAAATCCGAGTAAAATAATATGCCTTACGTTAAATATTTTTTGGAAAATCTTATTAAAATAGTCATAATTACAGGACAAATGTTTGTTTTTAGAATTCCTGCCTTTTTGTCAGTGTGATCGCATCACAAGAAAACCACTGGACTTGTATGGGAATTATGATAGATTAGCGACTCGCCCTCGCTTCGCTTGGGGTTTTTCCTAGATTTAGCACAGGCAAAGCCGCGGATCCGCTAGTTATGCATATAAACCTTCCTCTTGAATCACTCTATCTATTAAAAAAACAGCATCAAAATCCGTTGCGTAGTTTTAAAGATTTAAGCATACATAGGGACAGACAGACAGCGGGACGACTTTGTTTTATACTATGTAGTGATATGTGTAACTACCGACTCACCCTTGCTTGACTCATCAAGAGAAAAGGTATGTATGTAGCGAGGGCGACTCGCTAGTTGTATAATATTCGCATAAATCTAAAACCAAAACGTTTGAAATGCTAATTGTGTAGTATAAAAATATATCTTAGTTATTTTGCTCAATTATATTTTATACATCTAAACATATAAAAAAATCTAACCGTGTCGAATTTGTTCATAAAATATTTTATGAAAATTTATATTGAAATATGTTGTTTTTAAAATGTTTTTGTCTGTCTGTTTTAAGTGAAAAGAAAAGAAAAAAAAGAAAAAAAATATGATACTCTTACAAAATAATAAGGAAAATAATTAATTTGTTAGAAATCTCAATTAAACATATAAACTATGTATAGGGACGCCGAGTGGAGCCAGGGTAAATCACTAGTACGTCGCTCAAGTTGTGACCGGCGTTTTCCTTCAAAGTAAAATACTCTATCAGATTTTTTGTTCAAATATAATTTAATAATACAATTCTTCATTTGCATATATATTTTAGCATAATTATTTTAAGTGTCAAATATTCGCGTAGATCTGATAAAAAATACGATTACTTTACATTTGTTAACATTTAACATATTATATATGGTAAATTAAAATAATTTATTGTTATGTTTATAAATTTTAAAATGACAGATTTTTTATGAATTAATTCGATGAACGAAATGACGTATTTAGGTACGTTTTGCGTCATCATTAATCAAACTTTTATAGGCAAATAGATTAGCAGCATAGATAGAGTAGCATAGATTTAGCACAGGCAAAGCCGCAGGATCCGCTAGTAATGCATATAAACCTTCCTCTTGAATCACTCTATCTATTAAAAAACTGCATCAAAATCCGTTGCGTTGTTTTAAAGATTTAAGCGCACATAGGGATATAGGGACAGAAAAGGCGACTTTGTTTTATACTATGTAGTGATTATTACAACTATAGTTTTATGTCATGAGTATACCTATTGGTATTTACTTTTTTAAAATTCCACTGCTGGGAGTGGGCTTCAGTTATTAGGAATATCAGTACGCACGCTACAAGCTACAAGAATAATTAGTGTCGGTACCGTGTACTATGTCTACTCTGATCCTCCCAACGGGTAGGTATTTTCGAAAATTATAAATGAAACTATCTTTTCGGAACATATCTGTTAAAACATTCAGCAATAATAGTCACGGTGAAAGACAAAATTGCTGTAAAGCATTTGAAACGTCGGGAACCAAAAATCATAACAAATCCGCTACAAAATCCGAAAAGATAGGTCATTTATAATGTCAAATATTCGCGTAAACCTAAGAAAGTATTACTTTCGAAAACTTGCTAGGCTTTCCAGACATGCAGGTTTCCTCACGATGTTTTCCTTCACTGTAGCCTGTAACACAAACATCATGTTATGATTATTAGTGACAATATCAGAGGTGCGAGACCCGGATTTGAACCCGTATCACTCGGTTATCCGAGTTTTTAGACATTTGTATTATGTAAATTAATATATGGGTAATTTATGGGTAAAAAAAGTTTTGATTTTTTTACCCATAAATTACTCTTCATCGCGAATGATAGATTCTTATTTATTATATTAGCTTTATGCTTATTTCTTTAATATTATAAACTCCGTTTCCCATTGTTATTTATTTACTTAGAGAATACATATTTTAGTACTAAACTATAAAGAAAACTATCTTTGTCCATTTTGTTGCGGATTTATATTCATTTTTGGTTCCACTTTTGGTTTAAATGGTAGACTCGGAAGTCAAAATACCAAACATACTTAGTTTCATTTATATTGTCAAACTAGCGACTGACCCTCGCTTCGCTCGGGTTAATCTATAGGTTTATCGCGAGTAAAGCCACGGGTTCCGTTAATAAAAAAAATATATTTTTTAATTAAAACCTCCTCCTTTTTTGAAGTCGGTTAAAAAGTAGCCTAAGTTACGCTTTATAACATTATCTATCTGCAAGTGAAAATCCGATCAAAATCGGTCCAGTCTAGTCCAGTTCTGCGCCAGCGGTCGCGGGTTCGAGACACTTCGCAGGCTTCCCAACTCTGGGCGGTTATTGAGGTTTACTAAACAGATAAATAAATTTTACAACAGCACTATCTAGTTCCGTGGTAAGCTACGAGGCTTGTGTTACGGATACCAGATAATTGATATACTACACATATATATTTTTAAATAAATACATAATATAAATATTAACACCCATGACTGGAGAACAAACATTCGTGCTCAACAAATGAATGCCCCCAGCGGGACTCGAACCCGCGACCGCTGGCGCAGCAAGTAGGGTCACTACAAACTGAGTCAAACGTCAATAACTGAACTTGGCCCGACCCGGGACTCGAACCCAGGATCTCTCGATATATAACCGTACATGCTAGCCACACACCATTGAAGCAGCCAGTATTGTATATCACTAACTGCCAGTTTCTATAACCTATCTACCGATAGACCGGTAGATATTTTCATACGATTTTGACAGGTTGTAACTTTTAATGTGTCAAAATAGTATGAAAGTAACTACCGGTCTATCGGTAGATAGGTTATAGAAACTGGCAGTAACACAACCGGTCTCCAGATGAATTAAAAGTGATGTAGCTCTTAATCCTTGAACTTAACGAAATTTGCGAACCCACTTGTATAGTATTTTATGTTATCTAAGTAATTTATACGCAAATATGAGTTTTAGCCCAGACTGCGACTTTGAATAGTTTTAACTGTTTATTTTGGGAAATATATTTTTGAAGTGAAACTTCTTTAGAATCGTTGTGATTTCAAGCTCGATGAAAAGAAAAAATAAGTCCATAGTACCAGGCGCTCAGAGACGGGGAAGAGTTAGCCTTAGTTAGATCTCGCCCACCGCGAGTCAGTGACATTTCTAACTCTGTCTAACTCGTGGGTGTGACCTTCGCGCCATCTCCCTCTCTCAACGAGCTAAGACGGGGTTATTTAGTATAAATATAAACGATATTTAAAAATTAGTTTGCCAAAGAAGTTTTACTTCTGACAGATTATGTACTTTGTACACACGCACTTTTTATTTTAAACAGTTATCCTTCTACCTAAAATAATGCGTTAACGATCTCGTTTTTCTATACTGTTAATAAATTTAAATTAAATAAATTAACTTTTCTCGAATTAATTAAGTCTGAAATAAAAAGTAGCATAGTGAAACAAAAAGAAGCACTGTGAAACAAAAAGTGCGTGTGTACAAAGTACACATGTCAGAAGTAAAACTTGAATTTAAAATAAGGCTAACTCCCCGTCTCTGAGCGCCTGGTACTATGGACTTATTTTTTCGTTTCATCGAGTTTGAAATCACAACGATTCTAAAGAAGTTTGTTTCACTTCAAAAAGTAGCATAGTAGTTTCACATTACTAGAGATGGGGATTTCATGAGATATTCATTCATTTCATTTAAAGTGGTAGTGCCATGCTTGTTACCTTCGGGTAGCAACCGAATGGGCCGGCACGCCTCGTATAGTTCATTAGTACCACTCTCTCACAGAAGACCGGCGTGAAGTGGCAGCTATGCTGTCGCGTTTCGTCCGGTGAGGGAGGCCCAATCTCCTTCCCCCCTCCCTCTTCCCTTCATCCTCCGCCTTCGTTCCCCCTCCCTCCCACTTCCCTCCCTCCTCCATCCCTCCCTTTCCTGAAAGGCCGGCAACGCATCTGCAAGCAGGCTTGCAGATGTCCATGGGCGGAGGTGACCACTTCCCATCAGGTGAGCCTCCTGCCCGTTTGCCCCCTTTTTACCATAAAAAAAAAGAAAGGTACACTTTTAAGAGATGACAAACATACATTTTTATATACATGTAGTATATATTTAAGTTTTATAATAAAATGTAAATATGTGTCTTTTTTGTTTTAATATTGATAAAACGGTACAAAGGTTTTTAATAGAATGGTAAAGATGTAGCGTTGTCACAGTTGACGTTCAATATTTAAATATATATTTTTCTACTCGTTTATATATTATGTGCCAACACTACCCCTTAAACGAATATAAAAATACCATATTCGCAACTTATATCATACATACCACTTATATCTTTACGTTTTAAGTAACTTAGATACAAGTTTCTTATGTTTCACAATACATAAAGCCTTTGTAAAAATATCAGCTAACATATCTTCAGTACATAGATAATCTAACTTAACTATCTTTTTATCCACCAATTCTCTAATAAAATGGTATCTGATATCAATATGCTTTGTTCTAGAATGCGATATAACATTAGAACATAACTTCTGAGCAGACTGGTTGTCATTATACAAAGTTATTTTACAGAGTTTACCAGTACACTCATTAATGAACGCTCGTAAAAACATAGCTTCTTTACAAGAATCAGAAACCGCCATGTACTCAGCCTCAGTGCTCGAGAGCGCGACAGTGCGCTGCTTACGACTTTCCCAGGATACTATTGATTTACCAATGCAGAATACGTACCCTGTGTAGGATCTCCGATCCAATTGGTCTCCGCCCCAATCAGCATCGGCAAAACCTAGAATTTCAAGATTACTTTTCTCAAAAATTAGCGAGTACTCTGAGGTGCCTTTTAAATACCTCAAAACCCTTTTCGCAGCTTTGACAAGACTCTCACCATGGCAATCATTGAATTGGCTCAAGTAGCTGACACTGTGAGCGATATCAGGTCTGGTACATACCGCTAAATACATTAAGCAGCCAATCAAACTCCTATAATCAAAGTTACAATTACTGACATTTCCCTCTCTTTGTAACTTTAATCCTACCTAACTGACTTACTGATAATAAATTTACACTAAGTTCAGGTATAAAATATACATTATTTATAGTTTTAGTACCATTTATTAATTGTACCTTTACTCTACCGTGACCCTTTGTTGTTAATTTATATCCATTAGCTACATTTACCTCAAGTGACTTTACATTCTCATAATCATACATAATATCTTTATTATTACACATATGATGAGTAGCCCCAGAGTCGATACACCACATATCACTGTGAACATTCACACGTAATGCAGACGAAAACAACGTCTCAGGATTCTTCTTCCCAGTAGATTCTTGTACAGAATTATTTTTGTACACTTTACTGGTACAGTCCTTCTTCATATGTCCAGGTTTTTTACACTTGAAGCACATGACCTTTGATCTCGTTTCCTTTTTAGTAGCTAATGCGTTAATCCCATCTTGACTCTTGTCATCTCGCCTCTGTTGCTCCTGCAGTAACTTTGATTTGACCACTTCACTCGTGAGCTTTATATTAGAATTTTCTAAAGCCATTATCAAGGGGTCAAAGTCCTCCGTCAAACCACTGAGCATAATTACAGCTAGAAATTCATTCTGTTGAGTTTTCAGCAAAACAGCTCTCAGAGCCGGTGGTAGTTTACTCACAGACTTACAGACTGACTTTTAATTTTGATAATATAAAAATGACGATTCAAAAGAGCTTGTAAAAGTCTATTTGAATAAAGAATATTTTGATTTGATTTGATTTATACATACTGGTGGTTATTTGGCACCGGCATACCAAAAATCTGACGACTGTGGTACTGGCCAGCGGTAACGCGTTCGCTTGTATAAACGAGTGATACGGGTTCAAATCTGGGTCTCGCATCTCTGATATTTTCATGTGTGATTTATTTCTTTCAATATTACCACTTGTCTTACGGTAAAGGAAAACATCGTGAGAAAAGCAGGTGTGAGAAAACCTAGCTAATCTACGAAAGACATGTGAAGTACGCCAACACGCACTAGGCCAGTGCGTTGGACTAAGGCCTGATCCCCTTCGTGCTGAGGGAGGCCCGTGCCCAGCAGTGGGACGTTGAAAATATAAATATAAAATAAATAAATAATTTATAAGTGGTAGTGCCATGCTTGTTACCTTCGGGTAGCAACCGAATGGGCCGGCACGCCCCGTATAGTTCATTAGTACCACTCTCTCACAGAAGACCGGCGTGAAGTGGCAGCTATGCTGTCGCGTTTCGTCCGGTGAGTGAGAGTCCGGGAGGCCCACTATCCTTCCCCCCTCCCTCTTCCCTTCATCCTCCGCCTTCGTTTCCCCCTCCCTCCCACTTCCCTCCCTCCTCCATCCCTCTCTTTCCTGAAAGGCCGGCAATGCTTCTGCAAGCCAGCTTGCAGATGTCCATGGGCGGAGGTGATCACTTTCCATCAGGTGAGCCTCCTGCCCGTTTGCCCCCTTTTGTACCATAAAAAAAAAATATATAAATATGTTGGGACATTTACACGCAGCACTATCTAGTTCCACGATAAGGTACAAGCCTTGTGTTATGGATACTAGATGCTTGATATACTACACATATATAAGTTTAAATAATTCGTGCTCAACAAATGTATGCCCCCAGCGGGACTCGAACCCGCGACTCGAACCCGCGACCCGTGGCGCAGAAAGCAGGGTCACTACCCATTAAGCCAAACGTGTCGTCAAATGGCTTATGATGATCAATCAGGATCCCTTACGCATTCAACCGCCGCGAGGGCAGATCTGCCAAAGTAGACACCAAAGGGTTCCAAAGGGTTGCTCCATAGTCCATTCTGCTAATAGAGAAAACCCAACATCAACCCGCAGAAAAAGGCTCACGACGGACGGCCACAAGAGCATGATGACTGTCCAAATTAAATGAAATTGAAAAATCTTTTTATATTAATAAAATATGGATTTGCGAAGAAAACTATATGATTGAGAGAAACTACCAAGTTTTAACTTAAACTACCAAGCGTGACGTAGTGAAACAATTAAGAATAGGGTCCATACTTTCAGAGAACCCCATCCACGTACAAACTTACACACTTTATTCTATAACATATATTACCAAATTTCAAGGAGAAAAAGGGTGAAAGAGATGAACATATATTTTATACACTTAATTCTATAACATACCTATATTATATTTTTCCAAACCGATGGAAAATTTAAATCAATAAATTAAACATTAATCATAAAAAACCAGATACCTTAGAACGCCATTCTTTTCCATTTTTTGTTGTTAATAATTATGTACACCTGTTACTTATGGCCAGTTAGCAAAGAGTTTTATTAGTAGCCATTTCGGTTATAAACTTTAACGGTTACTACAAAAGTGAGATATTTTCCTGCAGTAAAAAGTATATTTATGTTGACCCGAATAACCAGATATCATTATAGCTACCAAGTTTCATCAAAATCGGTTTTCTCGTGACGTGATCATAGACTGGCAGATAAAACGAATCTAAATTAAACGTGTGGTGTCGTGGGACACCGGATAGGAACGAAGTTCCTTTTTATAAAAATACTAGCTGACCCGTGCCCACTTCGTTGGGCATAATGTTAATAATTTTTTTTTAGTACAGAGTGTTTAAATAATTCAAATTATTTTATTAATATTAAAAATTAAATTATCTATACTAATATTAAAAAAAAAACTACTTTTTGTAACTTAAATATAAAAGTTAGATATATGCTGTCGTTGACTTTTTTGTAGGCATTTTCAAGCTCCGCATCTTTTCTCTAGAACTCAAAAATATATCTTTCATAGTTAAGGCAGCGTTCGCAAGAAACACTTTCATTCGACCGTTTTTTCTCCGATTCACTTTGCAAAACGGACTACCACGTAAAAGCCTTTTTATTTTTCGGTTTTTTATATAGCCTATGACACTCAGCAATGATGTGGCTTTCTATTGGTGAAAGAATTTTTAAAATCGGTTACAATTTAACAAACAAACAAACTTTACCTCTTTATAATATTAGTATAGATTAATATTAAGTTCTATTAGCGGTATAAAGAAAATAATTATTCGGGTATACATTTTTAATGATTTTTTTAACGTTAAATATCAAAAAAACTAATTTACAAAATTATCTTAACACCTTTATTTTATTTACCATAATTTATAAAAACTATGAGAGAGAGAGAGACAAACACGCGTACGCCGCACGGCTTACAACTATAGCAAAAAGTGTCGTTACAACTTTTGGTCTTAATTTTTTCAGTCTAGCCCCCTTTCGCAACGCGCGATAAGTAACTTCGTTCCAAAAGTATAGATTCAGTTTCGCTCGCCCTAATAACTATGTGCTAACTTTTTTAGGTCATCTTATTTATCCCTTTTAGCGCGAGCGAAACCGAGGGTTCCACTAGTTATACATATAACTTTCTTTTTGACTCTATCTATTAAAAAAACCGCATAAAAATTCGTTGCGTAGATTTAAAGGTCTATGTAGTATACATAGGGACAGACAGCGGGACTTTGTTTTATACTATGAAAGTGATTTCTCTAGCGAGACTCTTTTGCTTCACTCGCTTTACTTATAGGTGAGGTGTGATGGTTTAGTATGGAACTAGCGACTCGCCCTCGCTTCGCTCGGGCTCTTGTCTAGATTTAGCCCAGGCAAAGCCGCGGGATCCGCTAGTTATGCATATAAAACTTCCTCTTGAATCACTCTATCTATTAAAAAAACCGCATTAAAATCCGTTGCGTAGTTTTAAAGATTTAAGCATACATAGGGATATAGGGACAGAGAAAGCGACTTTGTTTTATACTATATAGTGATAAATAAATAATAATGTTAATACACAGCACCATCTAATTCCATAAGATATTAGGTTATTCCATAGTTAGATATTAGGCTGCGGGTCTCGAACCTGGAACCGCTTGCATAGAAATTAGGGACACTACAGACTGAGTCAGACGTGTCGTCAAAATAAAATAGACTATACCTATCATCATCATCATCATCATCATCAGCCCTTTTTAACGTCCCACTGCTGGGCACGGGCCTCCCTCAGTACGAGCCTGGTGCGTGTTGGCGGACTTCACATGCCTTTCGAAAACTTGTTAGGTTTTCTCAGACATGCAGGTTTCCTCACGATGTTTTCCTTCACCGTAAGACAAGTGGTAATCATGATTGATTACCTGACTGACTCGCACATGAAAATATCGGAGGTGCGAGACCCGAATTTGAACCCGCATCACTCGGTTATCCAAGCGACGCGTTACCGCTGGGCTACCACTGTCTATATATACCTATATAGTTTATATATTTTGTTAACATTTACATGTATAATTACCTACTTACTGCTCCCTTTGCATTATGGTTTGGTGACCTATAGCCTTCCTCTGTAAATGGACCGTGTCTAGAATAAATATTTTTTTAAATCGGCTTACTACTTACTTTCTTTCGCCAGTTCTTCTCAGGTCAGAGGTTTCTTCTTTCCGAACTGGTGGTAGACTCATGACGTTCAGTAAAAATTTTAACAATTTTTTTGCTGAATAAAATATTTTGATTTGATTTGAATCAAACAAACGAACAAACAAACAAATTAACTATTTAAAAAAGAAGATTTAAAAACAACGGTACATCAAATATTTTGTTTTAAATGTTATTGAAATATTTATTATCGATACAGCGGTGGGATTTATTGTTTTTAAAACTTACTGGCTGTATGTCGGTCTGTCTGTGACCGCATCATGAGAACCCCACTGGACAGATGATGATAACTGATTACCAACTGTCAAGTTGTAAATTTTTTTTTTCGTCTTTTTTGAGTCAACTTTCAAGATACTTTTTACTGCTGGAAAAAATCTATTATTACCATTAAAACGTATCTATTTAACGAACCCGAGCGGAGCAAGGGTAAATCGCTAGTTAAGATAAGTATAGATCTTCATAGAGGTTAAGTATTCAAAATGGGTAGGGCTTTACTCATACAAAATAATATCCGATAAAAATAAAAGTTTGGCCTTGGATGAGGAGACAATGGCGTGAATCATGTGAATTTATGGTAATCACTTATTATTGTGTTGAGAAGTTTTTAATCTTAATTTCTATTGAAAATTTTTATTTATTAATAGTTGATGTTTATTTTGACAACACGTTTGGCTGTTTGTAGTGACCCTACTTTCTTGCGCCAGCGGTCGCGGGTTCGAGTCTCACTGGGGGTTTTTAATTTGTTAAA
Source organism: Boloria selene (assembly GCA_905231865.2). Classification (NCBI taxonomy): domain Eukaryota; kingdom Metazoa; phylum Arthropoda; class Insecta; order Lepidoptera; family Nymphalidae; genus Boloria; species Boloria selene. The sequence continues at coordinate 1,007,744 of HG993161.1, forward strand.
CACGGATGTTTGTACTCCAGTCATGGGTGTTTATAATTATAATGTGTATCTATTCAAAGTCATATATGTGTAGTGTATCAACTATCTGGTATCCGTAACACAAGCCTCGTAACTTAACTGCTTTTTTATAATTACCAGTGATGAATAGATATTAATATCTACTAATCAAAAAAAATAGGCCAGATGCCCAAATAAAACAGAAAAAAATATGGCCTAATATGGCCTGGCCCACTCATACAGAGAGAGGCACGTGCCCAGCTGTGGGACGTTAAAAAGGGCTGAAGATGATGAATATTATTAAGTTAAACATATTGATGAAATATTATCGTAATAATATAAAAAGTTATTAAATACTATCGACTCACCTTCGCTTCGCTCGGGTTGGTCCCCACATTTGGCGCGAGTGCGATAGTTGCAATAAATAAAATACCTAAAATAAAAGTAAGTTACTCCTTATAACATTAGCTATCTGGGAGTGAAAGTCCCGGTAAAATCGGTCCAGCAGTTTCATAGATTAGCCGGAACAAACAGACAGACAAACATTTAAAAAATTTGACTTTACTACCGTAATATACTTTAATATGCATTTAGTAAAAAGCTATTAAATTGAAATTGAAAACAGACACTTCAATTTTATTTATAAGTATGTATAGAATATAGATGTATAGATAAGAAGTTATTATGTTTTTATAAGTGAAGTGTTTTTCTCAAACTTGATCATGGTATTTATAAGCTTTAATCGTTTACAAGCAAAGAGCCGAGCAAAAACTTGCAGGACGTTTATTTAATAAATATTTTAATAAAAAATACATAAATAAGCAATAACTACATATTATAAAACAAAGTCCTCCGCCGCGTCTGTCTGTCTGTTTGTTCGCGATAAACTCAGTAACTTCTGCATCGATTTTCATGCTGTTTTCACTAATGGATAGAGTAGTTCTCGAGAAAGGTTTGAGTATATAACTCGCGCAACCCGCGGCTTTGCTCGCGCTATATCTAGGGATGGACCCCAGCGAAGCGAGGGTGAGTCACTCGTAAACAATAAATAAAAATAAACTTATGGGAACTTAAACACACAGTGTCATCTAGTTCCATTTTAAGCTACGAAGCTTATGTTATGGATACTAGGTAGATGATACACCACACATATATATACATACATATTATATGTTAAGGACAATTTGTCCTTTAATATACATGGCAACTCAACATCGTGTGGACTGCTCCTTATTCGTCGCGCCCCGGTGTGAAGTTCTACAATATATACTTTTTTATCTATGTACACAAGTGAAGTGAGTGACAGATCTTACTATAAAAGGCGAATTTTTCTATTGTGACATCCTCTCTTTTACTCTCTTTCCGCCATCATATTTTGCAACTATAAATATTTAATATTGTATTCATTATCCATTTTCATCATGCGAATCCATCTATACAAACTCATTGTAAGAACTTAAATATTAATATACGTGGTTATTCAGTTTGCTTTTTATTTGATTTCGGAAATTTAAAGTAAATTGCAATCGTCCCCTATAGTCTAGTCAACAAGTTCAAAAACGTGTTAAATAGACATAAAGCTCCTAAAAATATGTGCCATAGCTCATTCGATTCGGAATGACGTCTAGAAAAATGTTTTTTAAGGGTATATTAGCACATAAAAAATTGCGATTGTTATTAACAAAATAAGAAAAAAATAAAAAGGTATTTAGTTTTTCGTTAATAACTTTTAAAATAATGATATTTAAGGAATTTTGAAAAAAGAACCTGAAAGAGGAGATAATTTCCAATAAAAAAGTCCTAACTCCCGGAACTCTATCTATATTATTTATAATTTTTTTTTAACGCTGAAAATAGGGCTCCGCGAGGGCGTTACGGCATAGGCGCGCCGCCAAAAAAGCCGGTATATCACCTAAAATAATTTTTTTTTAATATTAAATAACAATTTTAAAATTTGAATAAATTATAGTGTAATCTAGACACTTGAACGAAAAAAACCTCGGTGAAAAAAAATTTTTTTGTCGATTTTTCAAAAAGTTACACCATTGTTAATTAACTAATTTTTTTCCAATCTCTGTTTTTATAAATTACGGTATAAAAGTTTAAATAATTGGTCTATAAATTTTTCGCTTCGTGGAGCTCTTTTTGTTTAGGTACTTAATAAAGTTATGCAAAAAAAATTTATTAAAGTTATTTATTTTGTTAATTATAATTTTTTTAAACTAGCTAAAAATGAAATTTCTAAAAAATGTTATCAAAAAAATTTTTTTTTGGTAATATATTATTATTGCTGTTTTTGCACCTGATATAGGTATTAATTAACATTGGAAAAAAAATTTTTACGTCATTTGTTAAGTAATTGTTTATAAACAAATAGACTATTTTGGGATTTTTAAAAAATTTTTTTTATTATCTTTTAGCATAAGTGAAATGATGATTTTTTTTTAAAAAAATTTTTCTTAAATAAATTTTTTCATTGTTTATAATCGTTTTTTTATATTTCAATTGTTTAAATAATTAGTTAAGAAATTATTTTATTCTTAAAAATCATCATTTACCCTTTTCAATGGAATAACAGAGAAATAAATTTTTTGTATTTTTTACAAAAAATTTTTTGAAAAAAATTTTTTCTTAACTTTGTTATATATGGTTGTTTTTATAATTTTTTGAAGTTTTCGAAAAAAAATATAACGGTTAATATTATTTGTTTATAACAAATTGTTAAGTTAATAAACAATTAAATTATTTATAAAAAAAATTTATTTCTCTGTTATTCTATTGAAAAGGGTAAATGATGATTTTTAAGAATAAAATAATTTCTTAACTAATTATTTAAACAGTTGAAATATAAAAAAAACGATTATAAACAATAAAAAAATTTATTTAAGAAAAAATTTTTTTTTAAAAATCATCATTTCACCTATGCTAAAAGATAATAAAAAAAATTTTTTAAAAATCCCAAAATAGTCTATTTGTTTATAAACAATTACTTAACAAATGACGTAAAAATTTTTTTTCCAATGTTAATTAATACCTATATCAGGTGCGAAAACAGCAATAATAATATATTACCAAAAAAAAATTTTTTAGATAACATTTTTTAGAAATTTCATTTTTAGTTAGTTTAAAAAAATATAATTAACAAAATAAATAACTTTAATAAATTTTTTTTGCATAACTTTATTAAGTACCTAAACAAAAAGAGCTCCACGAAGCGAAAAATTTATAGACCAATTATTTAAACTTTTATACCGTAATTTATAAAATCAGAGATTGGAAAAAAATTAGTTAATTAACAATGGTGTAACTTTTTGAAAAATCGACAAAAAAATTTTTTTTCACCGAGGTTTTTTTCGTTCAAGTGTCTAGATTACACTATAATTTATTCAAATTTTTAAATTGTTATTTAATATTAAAAAAAAATTATTTTAGGTGATATACCGGCTTTTTTGGCGGCGCGCCTATGCCGTAACACCCTCGCGGAGCCCTATTTTCAGCGTTAAAAAAAAATTATAAATAATATAGATAGAGTTCCGGGAGTTAGGACTTTTTTATTGGAAATTATCTCCTCTTTCAGGTTCTTTTTTCAAAATTCCTTAAATATCATTATTTTAAAAGTTATTAACGAAAAACTAAATACCTTTTTATTTTTTTCTTATTTTGTTAATAACAATCGCAATTTTTTATGTGCTAATATACCCTTAAAAAACATTTTTCTAGACGTCATTCCGAATCGAATGAGCTATGGCACATATTTTTAGGAGCTTTATGTCTATTTAACACGTTTTTGAACTTGTTGACTAGACTACTACGAGACGAACATTTGGCGACCGTGACAGGACACCGAAGAGGACAACGAAGCGGTTAGCACCCAAGCAGCTAACCGATCCAAGGGCGCAGGCGCAGGACATCCACATGGCTGTCTTCTTATGCCGGGCAGTGACGCAGCTAAAGCCTCACCTCGCAGCATGACAAGATAAGTGCCCTACCTATCCATCCATATTTCCTCACTCTAAATTAATCCAAAACTCAATTTCCTATCTATAAATTCTTTTTATTTCAAACAACCACGTTCCCTAACCTCAAATTCTAATATATCCTAACCTCCTATATTTATATTCATTATCTCCTAGCTTATTATCCATCAATATAGCATTCCGCTTTTGCATATATCACAATTTTTTTTTTTTTTTTATGGTAAAAAGGGGGCAAACGGGCAGGAGGCTCACCTGATGGGAAGTGATCACCTCCGCCCATGGACATCTGCAAGCCAGGCTTGTAGATGCGTTGCCGGCTTTTCAGGAAAGGGAGGGATGGAGGAGGGAGGGAAGTGGGAGGGGGGAACGAAGGCTGAGGATGAAGGGAAGAGGGAGGGGGGAAGGAGAGTGGGCCTCCCGGACTCTCACTCTCCGGACGAAACGCGATAGCATAGCTGCCACTTCACGCCGGTCTTCTGTGAGAGAGTGGTACTAATGAACTATACGGGGCGTGCCGGCCCATTCGGTTGCTACCCGAAGGTAACAAGCATGGCACTACCACTGAAAACAATATTTAATTTAGCTTTGTTTCTGTACCACATTAAGCAAATGTGTACCTATATCTAGCTTTTCTTATTCGAATTTATTCATTGAATACAATCTTATATATTAATATTGTCCAATTTAACTTAATACAACCAAATATATACTAAATATATACTATATACATACTATATACTAAAATGTATAACCTTAACGGTTTATAATAGTGACTTTCAATTCACCCGCATCATATTTTATTTATTTAAATTTCCACACTTAATGCAAAGGTTTTCCACATTCAATGCAAATGTTTAGTCAATAATTTACATATATATATATATATATATATATATATATATATATATATATATATATATATATATATATATATATATATATATATTTTTTTTTTCAATTTAACTTTTATTCCAAAGTAAAGAATACTTAACAAATTAGATTAAATTTAATATTCTATAATATTAATTTAAAATTTAACAGCATCAGCTTTCATTCTAAATTATTTCTAAAATACATCAAATTAACCATTTATTTTCTTCAATTCATTTCAAATTTAATTCAATTCTAAACGCCATATTAAGCCTCAATCCTAGCTTTGCATGATGCTTAGACGATTTTGCCGACTATTTCAGAGTTGCAGTACACGAGGCGTGCCACATGGCCAGGGCTCCGCCATCTTCGCCATGCCACGCCGGTCTCCTAAGTGTCATCGATTGAGGAGCGTCAGATAAGATATTGCATTATTTCCATTTCATTTTATTTTCTTTTCTTTTTTGAAATGCCTTGTAATCTATTTAAATTCAATTGGAGTTTACATAATTCTACTTCATATTCATATTCAAATGACTATAGTACTATTCTAGCTCATACAGCTTTTCTATTTTTAATTTTTTTTAACTATATCACTACAATTACACAAGGTTTCTACTATCTATATTTACATCTATCTATTTACAATTACACAAAGTGTCTACTATTTATATTTACATCTATCTATCTACAATTACATAAAGTTTCTACTATCTATGTTTTACACAATGTCCGAACCTTCAGTATCAACTATGTACAAAGAGTCCGGACTTAAATTTATTTTAATTTTAATGGGCAACGAAATAGTTTAGGTGAAATTCCTTAGTTTAAATGAATTTAATATTTTGTTTTATATATAAATATTTTAATTTAAATTTCAAAATTACTTATTACTACAATCAAAATGAGAATAGTAGCTCATTTAAGTGTGTTGTCTGCAATCAAGCTCATAGGATTTATGATTGCCAATTATTTAAATCTAAATCTAGAAACAATAAATTAAATGATATTTTAAAATATAAATTATGTATTAATTGCATTAGGCAGAGTCATTCTTTATGCGAATGTCGATTAGGGCCATGCAAGACATGCAAAAAACGACACATACTTTATTGCATCCAGTTGAAACTCCAAAGGTCAACAATGCATCTGGAGATAATAATAATTATAATAATAATCTTTATCTTCCAAGAAATTATACAGCAGTAATAGTACAATTGGCCTCTGCACTAAGCACAGCTTGTATCGCATATAGCCAAACATAAAAATAAAAAAAAGGAAAAACATGACATAAAATAACTATTACACTTGTTATTAAATTAACAAATTAAGCTAGGATAGGATATATATATATATACACACACACATATACTTATAAATATATATATATATATATACATATACACACATTCATATAAATAATATTAAAATAAATAGTGATAGTAATAATAATGTGATTTATACATACATACATTAAATTTTCGTTGTGTGTGGGTGTATGCATTCTAGTCTGTGTTCAATTATCATTTTTATAGATGTCTCTAAGCCTATAGTAAATATTTAAAATTATATTGCATTCAGTTGACACTCCAAGGGTCGGTCACTCAGATAACCAATTCAAAGAGAGCTGTGTGATCCAATTAAATCCATTTACAATAATTATAAGACTAAATTAAATTGTCTTGTGTTTGATAGGCTGACTGGGAAGTTGCCTAGGGCACCTATAAATTTATAACAATTAAATATACCATCTCATTTACAATTAGCTGACCCCAATTTCAATCAGCCAGCTCCTGTTGATATACTAATAGGAGCCTATATCTTCTGGCAACTCATAATATATATTTCTTTAGGTGCAACAATCCTATAACAATATTCCAGTTTCGGTTGGTTGATTGGTGGTCCCATATCATATCACACTAAACAAGCTTTTGCAATTTTGATCCCACGTGTCATCCTCAACATAGGGCGAGCAGTAGGTGCATATTGTAAGACACCACCCAAGCAGTAGGTGCATATTGTTAGACGCCTCCTCGACCTCTGTAGGAGCGGCACGGATCATAGAGACGAGCAGTAGGTGCATATTGTTAGACACCACCCTAGCAGTAGGTGCATATTATCAGACACCTCCTCGATCTCTAGTCTATAGGGATCAAATCAAATCAAATCAAATATTTTTTATTCAAATAGACTCACGCTCTTTTGAATCGTAATTATAGTAAATTGATCATCATCACAATATATTCAAATTCATACAAACCACGCCTTGACTGAGTTTGCAGCTCAGGAAGGCATTCAATTTAAATTCACTCCGTCTTACGCTCCTCACTTCGGCGGCATATGGGAGGCCGGTGTGAAATCGGCCAAATATCACATTAGACGGGTCATAGGGAATTCTAATTTGACACTAAGAAATTATAACTTTATTCGCACAAGTGGAAGCTATTCTATATAGTCGTCCCTTGTGCCCATTATCCACATTCCCTCATGATTTCCTTTTCCTTTTCCCAGGGCACTTCTCAATCAGAAGACCACTAAATGCGCTACCGGCTCGTGCTTTGGAGAATGAAAAGGAGATACAATTGAAACGCTACGCACGCCTCAATCAGATCAAACAACATTTAACCAGCTACAATACGAACAAAATGGAAGACAAATAAGACTAAGCTAACGGTTGGAGACTTGGTGCTCCTGAGCGAGGACTCCCTGCCCCTATCATGTTGGAGTACTGGACGAGTAGCCAAGCTGTATCCAGGGCCAGACGGAATTCTCGCGTTGCTGATTCGGACCATGACTGGTCTTTATTTATTTTTTATTAAGTTGGACTCTTCAACGGGGGGAGTATGTTAAGGACAATTTGTCCTTTAATATACATGGCAACTCAACATCGTGTGGACTGCTCCTTATTCGTCGCGCCCCGGTGTGAAGTTCTACAATATATACTTTTTTATCTATGTACACAAGTGAAGTGAGTGACAGATCTTACTATAAAAGGCGAATTTTTCTATTGTGACATCCTCTCTTTTACTCTCTTTCCGCCACCATATTTTGCAACTATAAATATTTAATATTGTATTCATTATCCATTTTCATCATGCGAATTCATCTATTCGCTCTGTGCGCGACTTCAGCGCCATGGTACGTTTGAACTACAGGGGGCTATTGTAATATATTTTACTAAGTATTGAATGGCTGTCAGTAATAATAATATCGAATGATAAATAAAAAAATGCTTTTTTAATTAAAGGGAATATTTATAATAAATATTTGTTAATGTAAAGTGTTCTTGTGCATTAAAAAATAAAATGTAAGTATAGTTAATACCGAAAAAGTAGCATAGAAGTTAGCACACATAAAGGTAGGTTAACTGAAATCAGACTGAAATCAAATAAAAAGAAAATAGAAAAAGTTTTTTTTAAAATTAAAATTATAAGAAAACTTGAATAAACATTCAATTATTTTTTTTTAATAGCTAATTTAGATTAAACGAAATTACCAAAATATTTTATGTTTCAAAATTCTACAAATTAAAAGTGCTGATTGTTTTTGAGTACAAAAAAAATAGATTATGTTTGCTAACTAAAATTAACATATTACAATTCAATAATAAAGCTGGGAAAAATTGTTAATCGATAAAATTTATCATTTTTATTTTTAGATTTTAATATTTAATATTTAAAATTTATGATCATTGGTATGGATAATCTTTTTGTTTAATATAATAAGTGGCAAAGAGTAAATGAATCTTAAATAATTAATGAAAAGTTTATAATAAAAAAATTCAATCTTATTTTTTAATATATAATTATGCTAAATTTAAAAATGTTTAAAAAAAATTTTTTTTTTAATTAATAATAATATTTCCTAGCATTTTCTAAACTTACTATTTTTTTAAGTTTTACTCCTTTCAAGATTTTTATTATTACGGATAGTAAGGTTATGATTCTACTTACTTTTGTCTCCTAACAGCGGCTATCCATTTTTTCCTCTGATTTATTTTCCAACTTGCTGTTGGAAATTTATAAAAATGACAAGCACTTTTTCTACCTGTATTCTTACAACTTACAACACAACAACTTTTGTGACTCATTTTATGTTATTTTATTTAAATAAATTTTAAATAACAATTCACTTGTATATTTAGCTAACTCGAAACATAAAAACAGCCCCCCGTAGTATCGGATATAGCCACGGGTAGCGCTGACGGTAAATCAGTTTCTCCCCACCACCGGCTTCGCACAGAGCGAATATAAACCCATTGTAAGAACTTAAATATTAATATACGTGGTTATTTGATTTCGTAAATTTAAAGTAAATTGCAATCGTCCCCTACGAGATGAACATAATAAATATAAACACCCGTGACTGGAGTACAAACATTCGTGCTCAACAAATGAATGCCCCCAGCGGGATTTGAACCCGCGACCGCTGGTGCACCAGGGTCTATCAAATATATAGGGTAAATCAATAGGTAATGTAATAAATTTTAACAGGAAATGAATGTAAAAAATATTCATATATGCATATTATCGTTATGTTGTTTCTGTCATACATGTATTAAATATTAAATAAATAAATAAATAAATAAATTATGTGATGAATATTATTGTTGTAACGTAGGTTAATACCTAAAATATGACAGGTTCTATGACGTGCGGAATGAAATCGCTTGCGAATCCTTGATTTCATAATATGTAGGTATAACTAGCAAAATACAGTGGTAGCACGTGTGATATTTTCGAGTGCAAATCATTTCTATTAGGCCCTTATAGCCCTTGGACCTTCTTAATCCGGACCTGTCGCAAAATTTGTTCGTAGCGGACGTCTACTAACAATTAACTACCTCCCTGCCAATTTTAAAGTTTGTAGCACAAAAGATAGAGGAACCTTGCGAGAGTCCCTAGACCACCTCAATCCGGCCCTTATCAAAACCCATTCTTAGGGGCCTAAGACTACAATATCTACCTATCTACAAAATTTAAAGTTTGTAGTACAAAAGGTGCTAGAAACTTTAAATTTGGCAGGGAGGTAGTTTAAAGTTAGTTGATGTCCCTTAAGAACGGTTTTTGCGACAGGGTTGAATTAAGGAGGTCTAAGGGCTCTCGCAAGTTGTATAAAGTTCCTTCATTTTTTGTGCTACAATTATTTGTCAGGAAATTAGTTTATACTTAGTAGATAGAAATCCGCTAAGAATGAATTTTCTGACAGGGAAGATTAAGAAAGTCCAAGGGCTCTCGCAATTTTGTATGAAATTTCTTTATTGAAATTTATTTTTGTGCTACAAATTATTTGGAAGGAAAGTAGTTTATAGTTAGTAGAAATCTGCTAGGAAACTTATTTGCTACAGGGCCGAATTATGGAGGTCTAAGGGCTGTAGCAAATGAGATAGTTAATAGTTAGTAGACATCCGCAAAGAATGAATTTTGCGACAGGGGCGAATCGAGGAAGCCTTATGGCTATAGCAAGTTTGTATGTTGTTTTATTTGTAAGTCCTTCATCCTTTGTGCTCCGAACCTTAAATTTGGTAGGAAGGTGGTTAATTGTTGGTGAAAGTCCGCTAAAGCGTTTTTTCTACAGGGCCGGATTAGGGTGGTGTAAGGGTTCTTATAAAATAAAGTGCAGCACAGCGAGCAATGGGGAGAGGGAAGGGATTCCAAGTTCGGGAGAGAGTATATTAAGGATGGGTTCTGAAATAGCTAGAGTAATTGTAGAGAACTTTCAGGCAATCTACAGATCAACCGATTGCGAGTAATCGAATAAAGATTAGTAGCAATTAAAAAAATGAACGCGGGCGAAGCCGCGTGTATCGCTAGTAGATAATATAAATATAAACACCCATGACTGGAGTACAAACATTCGTGCTCAACGAATGTATGCCCCCAACTGGACTCGAACCCGCGACCGCTGGCGCAGCAAGTAGGATCTATCATATAAATTGGTAATGTAATAAATTTTAATAGGAAATGAATGTAAAAAATATTAATATATGCATATTATGTTATGAATATTATTGTTGTAACGTAGGTTAATACCTAAAATATAACAGGTTCTATGACGTGCGGATTGAAATCGCTTGCATATCCTAGTCTGATTTCATAATATGTAGGTATAACTGCGAAAGGCAATGGTAGTCCAGTGGTAACGCGCTCGGTTGGATAACCGAGTGATGCGGGTTCAAATCCAGGTCTCGCACCTCTGATATTTTCATGTGCGAATCATTTCTATCATTATTACCACTTGTTTTACGGTTAAGGAAAACATCGTGAGGAAACCTGCATATCTGAGAGAGCCTAGCAAGTTTTCGAAATACATGTGAAGTCTGCCAACACGCACTAGGCCAGCGCGGTGGACTATGACTTGATCCCCCTCGTACTGAGGGAGGGCTGAAGACTATAACTAGCGACTCACCTTCGCCCTGCGAGACCTGATGAGATATTTCCCCGCAGTAAAAATTATCCTATGTATTGACCCGAATAACCAGCTATCGTCATACCAAATTTCATCAAAATAAGTCCAGTGTTTTTCTCGTGATGTGGTCACAGATATATAGAAAAACATTCTAACAACTATAGTTAGTCTATATATCGATAATGAAGACTATATCAATAATTTACAAAAAATATTTCATGTACAGAGTCTCCTCAGTTTGAATTTTACTAAATATACTAGCGACTAATCCTCGCTTTGCTCGGGTTCGTCCCTAAGTAAGTTTTTTTTGGGCCAAACTGTAATTCAAACTTGAAAGAGCCCTTGGACCTCTTTAATCCGGCCCTGTCGTAAAATCCGTTCTGAGCGGACGTCTACTAACTATAAACTACCTCCCTGCCAAATTTCATTTTTATACTTCAATCGGTATCCAATATTACGTGATGAGTGAGTGAGAGAGTGACCTTTCGCTTATTATACATATATTTAAATAGACTAGTCGCGGGTTCAAATCCCGCTGGGGGCATTTATTTGTTGAGTACGAATGTTAGTACCTACTCCAGTCATGGGTATTTATATTTGTAATATTTATGTAATTAAAATTTATAAATGTGTAGTGTATCAACTATGTGTGTACTATATTCGTAACACAAGCCTTGTAGCTTACTATGGCACTAGATAGCGCTGTTGTAATAATGTCCCTACATATTTACTAATTTTACTTCTTTACTAAATTGGCCCGTCTCGGGACTCGAACTTAGAACATTTGGATAAACAGCCGTACATGCTAACCATTAGAACACCGAAGCAGATACGTATGTATCGGATTAATAATTAAATATAACCCTATAAATAACATTTTTACCTTAGGCAAATTACTATATAGACGGAGTCCGCCAAAATAAATGTCAATGTCAAAAATAATGGCGTGATATACCTACTATTTATGTTACTATTCATGATTTTGCCACACAAATCGCCTTTTTTGAAGAATTAGGAAAGTTTTATCTATACTAATATTATAAACCTGAAGAGTTTGTTTGTTTGTTTGGTTGAGCGCGCTAATCTCAAAAACTACTGGTCCGAATTGAAAAATTCTTTTTGTGTTGGATAGTTCGTTTATCGAGGAAGGCTATAGGATATATTACATCACGCTACGACCATCAGAAGCGGAGCATCAATGAAAAATGTTGCAAAAACGTTAGTTTTGCGAGGTACCATACCGCGCGACTCAGAAAGAATTTGGTTCCGGTCTTTAGAACGCGTGCGAAGCCGCGGGAAATGCTAGTAACTATATATGTATGAGACCAAAAACATTGTTACGCTCTGCTGGGGTTCGTCTCTAGGTACCAGTAAACGCGCAAATTTAAAATAGTTGTTAATTTTTCTTGTTTTTTTTTGCGCATTCTTTTTCCGTTAGAACCTTGTTCAAAGTATTAGAAAGCTTTAAAATTAAAATAAATAAAAATAATATGTTGGTATATTATTATAACAGCGCCACTTAGTGCCGTGGTAAGCTACGAGGCTTGGGTTACGGATACAAGATGATTGATACACTATACATCATCATCAGCCCTTTTTAACGTCCCACTGCTGGGCACAGGACTCCCTCAGTACGACAGGATCAGGCCATAGTCCACCGCACTGGCCTAGTGCGAGTTGGCGGACTTCACATGAAAATATCAGAGGTGCGAGAGCGTGTTACCGCTGGGCTACCACTACACATATATATTATAAATAAAAGCACCCATGACTAGACAAACATTCATGCTCAACAAATGATTGTCCCCAGCAGGACTCGAACTCGTGACCACTGAAGCAGAAGGTAGGGTCACTACCAACTGAGCCAAACGTGTCAAAAAAATGAATGAAATTGTTCTCAAGTTATGGCGTAATCAAGGGAAACAGGCATTATCTTTATACATATACTAGCGATACACGCGGCTTCGCCCGCGTTCATTTTTTTAATTGCTACTAATCTTTATTCGATTACTCGCAATCGGTTGATCTGTAGATTGCCTGAAAGTTCTCTACAATTACTCTAGCTATTTCAGAACCCATCCTTAATATACTCTCTCCCGATCTTGGAATCCCCTCCCTCTCCCCATTGCTCGCTGTGCTGCACTTTATTTTATAAGAGCCCTTACACCACCCTAATCCGGCCCTGTAGAATAAACGCTTTAGCGGACTTTCACCAACAATTAACCACCTTCCTACCAAATTTAAGGTTCGGAGCACAAAGGATGAAGGACTTACAAATAAAACAACATACAAACTTGCTATAGCCATAAGGCTTCCTCGATTCGCCCCTGTCGCAAAATTCATTCTTTGCGGATGTCTACTAACTATTAACTATCTCATTTGCTACAGCCCTTAGACCTCCATAATTCGGCCCTGTAGCAAATAAGTTTCCTAGCAGATTTCTACTAACTATAAACTACTTTCCTTCCAAATAATTTGTAGCACAAAAATAAATTTCAATAAAGAAATTTCATACAAAATTGCGAGAGCCCTTGGACTTTCTTAATCTTCCCTGTCAGAAAATTCATTCTTAGCGGATTTCTATCTACTAAGTATAAACTAATTTCCAGACAAATAATTGTAGCACAAAAAATGAAGGAACTTTATACAACTTGCGAGAGCCCTTAGACCTCCTTAATTCAACCCTGTCGCAAAAACCGTTCTTAAGGGACATCAACTAACTTTAAACTACCTCCCTGCCAAATTTAAAGTTTCTAGCACAAAAGATGAAAGACTTTCATACAAACTTGCGAGAGCCCTTAGACCACCTCAATACGGCCTTGTCGCAAAATCCGTTATTAATGGACATCTACAAACATTAAACTACCTCCTTGCCAAATTAAAGTTTTTAGCATAAAAAATGAAGGAAATTTCAAAACAACAAAAAAATTAAAGTATATAATTAACAAATAAAAATAGGGGTTGAACGTAGAAAGTTGAAAATTTAGGGTTGTATGTATTATTTAATGTTGTACCAAAAAAAAAAAAATTAGGGGTGTACTACCCTTAGCATTTAGGGAGATGAAAAATAGATGTTGTTCGATTCTCAGACCTACCCAAAATGCATACAAAATTTCATGAGAATCGGTTAAGCCGTTTCGGAGGAGTTTAACTACAAACACCGCGACACGAGAATTTTATATATTAGATCTAGCGCGAGCGAAGCCGCGGGTTCCGATAGTTATCTACATGAGCTGTAGTTAGTGATGAAATAATTTATTTTGATAAGGATTGATAACATGAAAAATGTAATGCATGCAATAAAATAAACGCGTTTAAATGTAGTCCAAAAAAAAATTCAAGATTTTTAAATAAAAAAATGGTTGTTGTGCCTCACTCGACATAGATAGGTATAGTGTGTCGCGGACTTTTTTGTAGATATTTATAAGATCTTCAATTAATTAGAAAATTTTATGGTTCTATCTTTTATAGTTTAGGCAGCGTACGCAAAATAAGTAACTTTTCTGGTTGATTTTTTACACCTTGTGTCCGAAAATCCCAAATATCTTACGGAACCCTATTTTTTTCCAAAATAAAATATAGCCTATGTTACTCGTGGATAATGTAGCTTTCGAATGGTGAAAGAATTTTTAAAATCGGTCCAGTAGTTTTTGAGCCTATTCATTACAAACAAACAAACAAACAAACAAAGTTTTCCTCTTTATAATATTATTATTATAGTGTAGATAACATACTAGCATTTCCCGCGGCGTCGCACGCGTTCTAAAGTCCGGAAACCAAATTAATTCTGAGTTATGATGTATGGTACCTCGCAGAACTAACACCCTTCCCATTTTTGCAACATTTTTCATTGATACTCCGCTTCTATTGGTCGTAGCGTGATGTAATATAGCCTATAGCCTTCCTCGATAAACGGATTGTCACACAAAAAGATTTTTTCAAATCGAACCAGTAGTTCCTGAGATTAGCGCGTTCAACCAAACAAACAAACTCTTCAGCTTTATAATATTAGTATAGATAATAAAATTATGGGACGAATCTGTACATTAAATACTTTTTGGTAAATCTTATTGAAATAGTCATTATTATCGATACCGATGGCAAATCTGTAGTTTTTACAATTTTAACATAAGTCGGTCTGTGACCGTATCACTAGAAAACCACTGGATAGATGTTGATGGAACTTGGTATGATGATAGCTGGTTATCCGGGTCAACTTTTTTTTATGGTACAAAGGGGGCAAACGGGCAGGAGGCTCACCTGATGGGAAGTGATCACCTCCGCCCATGGACATCTGCAACACTGCAGGGCTTGCAGATGCGTTGCCGGCCTTTCAGGAAAGGGAGAGAGGGAGGGAGGTAAGAGGGAGGTAAGAAAGAGGGAGGTAGGAGTGGGCCTCCTGGACTCTCACTTACCAGACGAAACGCGACAGCATAGCTGCCACTTCACGCCGGTCTTCTGTGAGAGAGTGGTACTAATGAACTATACGGGGCGTGCCGGCCCATTCGGCTGCTACCCGAAGGTAACAAGCATGGCACTACCACTTAAGAATGCTTATAATTTACTTATACTTTTTACTAATGGAAAATATAACATGTCTGTGAAATCTACTCTAATACGAACACGAGCGGATCAAGGTTGATTCAGTAGTAAAGTATATATTGGTTAACTTACAATTTTTGTGAATAAAATATGAATAAAAATAATAATACTTATGTTTTTTGGTAATTGGTATTATTAAACATTATTTTCCTTGAATGAGAGATAAGATTTGTTAGTAATTTTTTTCTATACATATATAACAAAATGCTAAGTTATTCGAATCTGTACATTGAATGTATTTTATTTAAATCTTATTGAAATAAAATAAATAATAAATAAATATGTTGGGACATTTTTACACACAGCGCCATCTAGTTCCGTCGTAAGCTACGAGGTTTTTCTTACAGATATCAGATAGTTGATATACTACATATATAATTTTAAATAGATACATATTATAAATATAAACACCCATGACTGGAGTACAAACTTCCGAGTTTAACAAATGAATGCCCCCAGCGGGACTCGAACCCGCGACCGCTGGCGCAAGAAAGTAGAGTCGCTAGGAACCGCGCCAAACGTGTCGTTGATAGTCATTATTAACGAAATAGAGACCGAATCTATAGTTTTTGGAATTTCTGTTTGTCTGTCTGTCTGTGACCGCATTACAAGAAAACAACTGGGCAGATTTTGATGAAACTTAATTGTTATTGTAAATTAAGAAGGCGATAACAAGTACAAACTCGAGAGAAGCGAGGTAGAGTCGCTAGTAGTATACTATAATATATATTTTGTTTTACACCATTATTTAGCCATACAACTTTTTTTTCTTATTATAATAATTATAATTGCACTTACAGTTCAAACCAATGTGCCAATATAGCCCGTTATTTGTCAAACAGCCGCTGAAATGGCGATCGACCATCAGTCGTGTAGCTCGCGCTGTTTGGGAACGTCGCGCATGCGTTTCGCGCTTTTTTTTTGACAGTGACAGTAATTTTTTTTCAGTGTTGTTCTGAAATGTGAGTGATTTTGTGGTTTTAAATACATGGTGTTTTTAGCAGTTGTGTTTTATGAAAAAGATTGAGGTAGGTTTGTGTGTTTTATTATATTATTCTATTTTTTTACAGGTATCTGTTAGTTTATAAGATATCTATTATTTTACATAATAATTAAAATTAATAATAATATTTATTTTATTATATAATAATTTATAATTATTAAAAATAAAACTTTTTATTACTATTGAATACAAATTGCAAATTAAAATTAAAGAAAAAAAACTTCAAGCATATTTAAAATATAAAAAGCCAATAATTAAAAATAACAAAAATGTTTGTTTTCCATAGATAATTTTTATTATTTTTTATTATATTAGCGTTGAAATTGTAATATTATGTCATTATCTGTTCAGCTTTGCTTTCACTAGAGAGGGGGATGTAGGTCAGTGGGACAAGAAAGTATTATCTCAGGTGGCTGTATTAAATGTCATCTCATGGATCATACCTTAAGATCATTTTAAAAAATATATCATTTTTTTTAATTTTTTATCTATCTAACTCTATGTGCAATACAGTAAAGGCTGTATGGCTATATGCCTTTGTTATTCTTATTTTTTTATGCAGACATGCGATTTTACTGTTTTTTTTACTATTTAATTATACATTTGAATTAGAACTTATTACTATTATCATAAATTTTAGAATTTATCTCTCAGTATTTTTTCGTTTTTTTCATATTATAAAGCTTTAATATAACTTTTTTCATCATTTTAATATTATAAATTAAATTGTCTTATCATCTCCTGCTGATTGAAGTAAAACATCAAAACGTCGATAAATAACCGAAGATCTGAACAAATCTAAAAGATATCTTAATATTAATTTAGCGATGTAGGATTTTTTTCCGCAAAGCTTTAAATGCCTCAATTAAGCTTTAATATTTAAAAAAAAACTTAAATTAATAGCTTTATTATTATAAAATAAGAATACCTGTATTTTTCCTCTAATAATATAGTTTAATATTTATTTATGCCGATGTTTAATTCAAAACTTCATGGTCATTTAATTTTACTTGGCTATTAAAATAACTTTGCTATATTGCAAATTTTTATTTAAAAAAACGTGAATTTCCTTAATTTTACTGATTTTTTAAATTTATTTATTACAAATTCATGCAACAGTTGCTCTACGTGATATTTAGCAAAACGACAATCTAAGGTCGTCCACTAAAATAATATATAATAAGTTAGATTGTTCAGAAGATATAGTTTAAAGTTGTTGACGACACGTTCTGCTCAGTTTGCAGTAACTCTACTTGCAAACTGCAAGCCGTCGTAGGTTCGAGTCCCGCTGGGGCATTAATTACGTGATGAACGCGAATGCTTTTACTCCAATGGATCCTTATATCTATTATATTATGTATATTGTATGTATTTAAAGTTATATATGTATAGTGTATCAATCACAGCCAACAAAAACAGATTATCAAAAAACAAAATAATTTGAGTTCTTACTTCATACTTCCAACATAATATTTATTTATTACTAGCGGCCCGCTCCGGCTTCGCACGGGTATAAAATATGTAGCGTACTGTTATTATACATATAAACCTTCCTCTTTAATCACTCTATCTATTAAAAAAAACCGCATCAAAATCCGTTGCGTAGTTTTAAAGATTTAAGCATACATAGGGATATAGGGACAGAGAAAGCGATTTTGTTTTATACTATGTAGTGATTTAAAGCCTGGAGTGGTCTTGTATTATTAAGAAAATGTTGTACCTAATTCCATCTAATACTCTCATAAGTTAGAAGTAGTTAGCCCTTTTTTAAATGCCCCACTGCTGGGCGTGGGTCTCTTCAATACGAGGAGTATTAAGGACATAGTGAACTACGCTGACGAAGAGGTGGCATATTTTTTGAAAACTTGCTAGGTTCTTTCGAACATGCAGTTTTCTTTACGAAGTTTTTCTTTAACGTAATCAAATCAAAATATTTTATTCAGCATAAACATTGTTACAATTTCTTACTGAACGTCATGAGTCTACCACCAGTTCGGAAAGAAGAAACCTCTGACCTGAGAAGAACTGGCGAAATAAACTCAGCGGGACTAATATTTTTTTTTCTCTTAAATCTCTTTTTTAAATTAAATTGTTAATAGTAAGACATGGTAGTCCTGCGATACCTAAGATTTGAACCAGATTCATTACCACTTTGAGTAACGTATAAGTTTAATCAATACTGATTTAGCATCTTAGTGTCATAACTCATATATTCATATAAATTTCAATATAACTTTAAACAATACATCCTTGCTTTGTAATTCTTGTATAATTTATTGTAATTACTAATAATTAAGTACTTCACCTTGGATCAAATTATTAGAAACTTAGCCGATTGAAAATAAAATTACAACTAAGCACATCACTAGTCTTTTCTTGCATATTTTTCCTGTAGTGTAAATCATAAAATGTTTATAACTAAGCTTAATATATAATAACTTTTAACATAATGTAAAGCTTATTTAAACTCCTCTAATATTTTCATGCGCGAATCGTTTCTAACATGATTACCATTTGTCTAATGTCTTACGGTGAAGGAAAACATCGTGAGGAAACCTGTATGTCTTAGAGAACCTAGCAAGTTTTCGAAAGATATGCTCAGTTCGCTTGCATTAGCCATATGGCATAAGCCCATAATTTAATGGAGGCCCACCCCCAACAGTGGGACGTATCAATATGGCATTATAGTTTATAACATGTAAATTGTTGTAAGTAGTTCAGAGTAGAAGCACTTATAGTAGGTCATTGAAATAGATAACATTGAATAATATTATTTATTACATTATAATTTATAAATAGGCAAAGTCAAAAAAGTTTTGTGCCTACTCGAAAAGGCAAAAAGTTAGTAATTTTCTTCCCTGTTTGTAAACCTTTTTTTGTACAGTACCTATTTTCGGGCTTTAGTGTTGATATAAAAAATTATAAAATAATTCAATATTATAAAATTGGTACAGTTTTCCTCAAATTGGATTATGAACTTGGAATATAATTATTTAATTAAACAAAAAAGGTTCACCAATTATTTTTTTTCAATAATGTTACTTGAGTTTTTATTTATAAAATTACGTATCCGAATCGTAAACACACAACTTGCGTAGATTCACAAAAACATTTGGTCAAATTATACATTACTATACAATACTAAGTGTCTTACCCTCGCTTCTTTCAAAAATGAAGGATTTTTATACAAAATTGCTAGAGCCCTTAAATCCGGCTCTGTCGCAAATCCATTCTTAGCGGACGTCTACTAACTATAAACTACTTCCTGCCAAATTTCATCTTTATAAGTACGTCAAGCGGTTTTCAATATTTCAATTTTCATTCATTTATTGATGAGTGACCTTTTATTTTTATATAATTAGATTACTTTTTATTCAAATTATAATATAAAATAAATTACATTAAGTAATATTTAATAAACAAGCTTCAATGCATTACTAATTTATTATTACCAGTAATTAAAATTCGATTAAGTAATATCATTCGTTTTGTTTGACATCACTAAAGCTCGTTAATACTACACTAAAAAAGTTTGACAAAGGTATAAAGGTAAGTTTTGTTTTTGCCTATTTATAATACACATATGTATATTATACAAAGATAACGTACGAAAATATATATCATCATCATCATCATCAGCCCTTTTTAACGTCCCACTGCTGGGCACGGGCCTCCCTCAGTACGAGGGGGATCAGGCCATAGCCCACCACGCTGGCCTAGTGCGTGTTGGCGGACTTCACATGTCTTTCGAAAACTTGCTAGGTTTTCTCAGACATGCAGGTTTCCTCACGATGTTTTCCTTCACCGTTAGACAAGAGGTTATCATGATAGAAGTAATTCGCACATGAAGATATCAGAGGTGCGAGACCCGGATTTGAACCCGCATCACTCCATTATCCAAGCGACCGCGTTATATCTTAACTAAATTACTACTTATGTAAATACTTTTCTCAGAGATGGTATGTCTTCTAGAACTAGACGTTCCGCAATAAAAATATCTATCATAATACCAAATATTATAATCTGTCTAGTGAATTTCTCATGTAGACAGACAGACAGACAAAATTTCGAAATTTTAAAAGCTATATCGATAATAATACCCCTCATACTGAGGGAGGCCCGTGCCCAGCAGTGGGGCGTTAATAAGGGCTGATGATGATATCGATAATAATGTCTTTTCCAAGAAGTCTTCCAAAAAATATTCAATGTACTGATTCGACTCAATTACCAAAGAAAAAATTAAATACCAAAAGAAAAATTTTTTTCCCGCTTGTGCAACATTTTTCATTAATGTTCCGCTCCTATTGGTCGTAGCGTTATATAATATAGCCTATAACCTTCCTCGATAAACGGACTATCCAACACTAAAAGAATTTTTCAATTCGGACCAGTAGTTCTTGAGATGAGCGCGTTCAACGAAACAAACGAACAAACTCTTCAGCTTTATAATATTAGTCAATTATATCAAAGGTAAGATTTTTCATAATCACCAAAAAATATATTAAAATAAAAAGACTTCCATCAAAATAAGTCCAATAATTATGCTGTCACAAACAGACACCTCTGTTTTTGTTTATATATATCAGTAATGTTAGTATGAATATTGTAATTTACGACATGCTAAGTACATACTTGGTTATAGTAGCGGTAGTAAAGTTTAATGCTGTATTATTAATGCATAGTAGGTAAATTATCTTATTAATTTAAATTGTTTATGGTTTTTTGCTTTATATTTTCAATGGTTTTTTTTCTATGAAATTCGACTATATTTTTTATTGATGATAATATTATATCTATTAAACAAGAAAAGAAAATTTACATACAGAGGCCGGAATCCAGAATAATTTTAACGAGTTTTATAAATAATATAGCGCCATCTAGTTCCGTGGTGAGCTAAGGCTTGTGTTACGGATACCGGTTGATACACTTCATATATAAACCTTTAAATACATGTTATCAGCCATTTTTATCGTCCCACTGCTGGGCACGGGTCTACCTTCAATACGGCCATAGTCCACCGCGCTGACCTAGTGCGTGTTGGCAGACTCACATGTCTGTCGAAAACTTGCAAAGTTCTCTGAGATTCGAATCAGTTATAATTTTATTATAATAATACGTACTTAAGACAGTTGTAGTCCAGCGGTAACGCGCTCGCTTGGATAACCGAGTGATGCGAGTTCAAATCCGGGCCTTGCACCTTTACTATTTTCATGTACCACTTATCTTACGGTGAAGGAAAACATCGTGAGGAAACCTGCATGTCTGAGAAAATCTAGCAAGTTTTCGAAAGACATGTGAAGTCCGCCAACTCGCACTAGGCCAGCGCGGTGGATTATGGTCTGATCCTCCTCGGACCGTGCCCAGCAGTGGGACATTAAAAAGGGCTTATGACTATAATGTACTTAACTGTCTCTACGTACATGAATTGACTACAAGAGATCCTTTTTACAGATAAGTTATATTTTCGTTATTAAACATAACTTACTTAGGTTTACGCGAATATTTGACATTATAAATAAAACGATATTTTCAGATTTTGTCGTGTATTTATTTAGATTTTGACGACTCGTTTGGCTCAGTTGGTAGTGGCCCTACGTTCTGCGCCAGCGCTTGCGAGTTCGAGTCCCGCTTCATTTGTTGAGCACGAATATTTGTACTCCAGTCACGACTGTTTATATTTATAATATATATGTATTTAAATTTATATATGTGTAGTGTATCAACTATCTGGTATCCGTAACACAAGCCTCGTAGCTTACCACGGAACTAGATGGCGCTGTGTGTAATAATGTCCCAACATATTTATTTATTAATTATTATTTATTTTTGGATTTTATTTTCAAGTCTCTCACGCGACCATGTGCGCTGTATTTCTACGTAGTTTCATTGAAATTTCCAAAAGCTCATGCCATAGTGTTAATGAAGGAAGTAAGATTGAGGAAATTATTTGTGGCCTTATTACTTTTAATTAATTTATTTCACTCGCAAAGGATAGATTAAAATACAAGTTAAGGGAAGTGCAAATCCAAATGGTTTTACCACTTATCTTATCAAAGCGATCTTTTACTGGGAACTGGAATTATACAAAAAATAAGTGCAAAGAGCGGAACAGCGCATAAAGTGCAAGAAATAAAACTTAACGTACATAAAAAACGGCAAAGTGTGAGTCGGACTCGCGCTATTATCTATAAAAACGGCATAAAATCACATTTGTTGTATAAGAGCCCCCTTAAATCCCCTAAAGTCCCTATATCCCTATGTACGCATATAATATCTTTAAAACTACGTAACGGATTTTGATGCGGTTTTTTTAATAGATAGAGTGATTCAAGAGGAAGGTTTATATGCATAACTAGCCGATCCCGCGGCTTTGCCTGTGCTAAATCTAGGAAAAAGCGAAGCGAGGGCGAGTCGCTAGTATAATATATAATACTGAATCCAGTCTTGATATTAAATATTTTTGGAAGATCTTATTGAAATAGTCATCATTATTGACAAAGACAGATATTTTGTCTTTCTGTCTGTGACGGCATTAGTGAATAACTTGATAAATTTTGATGAAATTTGGTATGCTGATTGCTGATAACTGATTCAAATCAAATCAAATCAAAATATTCTTTATTCAAATAGACTTATACAAGCTCTTTTGAATTGTCATTTTTACATTATTAAAATTAAATGTCAGTCTGTAAGTCTGTGAGTAAACTACCACCGGCTCGGAAAGCTGTTCTGCTGAGAAGAACCGGCGAGACACTCAACAGTTGCTCTTTTCAAAAAAATATTTCGTAACAATATTGTATTACAATTTATCTATTTGTATTTATCTGTTTGATTAGTACAGAAAAGTATCTAATATCTGAAAAATTTGTACCTACTACTGGTACCGGTTACCAGTAAAAATATATATATGCGTAACCAGTACATCAGTACATAAATAAATAAATATGTTGGGACATTTACACACAGCACTACCTAGTTCCACGGTAAGGTACGAGCCTTGTGTTATGGATACTAGATGGTTGATATACTACACATATATAGGTTTAAATACATACATATTATAAATATAAACATCCATGACTGGAGTTCAAACATTCGTGCTCAACAAATGTATGCCCCCAGCGGGACACGAACCCGCGACCGCTGGCGCAGCAAGTAGGGTCACTACAAACTGCGCCACGCGCGTCGTCAATAAAATTGAAGTGTCTGTTTTTAATTTCAAATTAACAGCTTTTCACTAAATACATTTAAAAGTATATACGGTACTTACATTAAAAAAATATTTTTTGAAATGTTGTCTTTCTGTTTGTTCCAGTCAATCTCTGAAACGTCTGAACTGATTTTGAATGGACTTTCACTCGCAGATAGCTAATGTTATAAGGAATTACTTAGGCAACTTTTATTAGAAAATTATAAAAACTGTTTAATTTATTTCAGTTACGCCTAGCGAAGTGGGCCGGATTTGATTGTTTAAATAAAAAAGCTCGAGGGCATTTTAATTTTAAGTAAAAACAAACCATTTCTGTATAAACTCATTAGTTTTAAGGTTATGCAGTCGGTGTTTTTTATATATTTCTTACGATCCTTGAAGAACAGGCATAATTACTTTCTATTTAAAATATTACTATAAAACTTTATAATTTAATAAATTAAAGGAAATACATTGAAATTACATAAAAAATTGCGCATAAAATCTGACGTCTCGTATAAGTACTTTTAACTGGTCAATTATTTTTAAATATTTTGCCGGATGCGCTAGGTCCTATAAGAAGACGTATCCGCCCTGGTATCCGCCCTGGTATCCGCCCTGGTATCCGCTTTGATATCCGCCCTAGTATCCGCCCTAGTATCCGCCCTTATGATTATCTGACGTACTTAAGTAAACCCAAAAATCCCCTCTTTGTCTAGCCTACTTTAGTTTCATGGAAAGCAAGCAGATGCATAGACGGACAAAACAGTCAATCTATACTAATATTATAAAGTTGAAGAGTTTGTTTTTTTTTGGGTTGAACGCGCTAATCTCAGGAACTACTGGTCCGAATTAAAAAATTCTTTTTCTGTTGGATAGTCCGTTTATCGAGAAAGGCTATATATAGGCTATATTACATCACGCTACGACCAATAGGAGCGGAGCATCAATGAAAAATGTTGCCAAAACGGGAGAAAAAATATTTCTTTTAATTTTCAGTCTTTACAACGCGAGCGGAGCCGCGGGAAAGGCTAGTATGTATGTAAATTGTATAACAACATTTTTAGATTAAAAAACTTTCATATATTGTTCACCTCCAAAAGTCATATAAATTCCATTGGTTATTGAAAGTAACCTTTACTTTAGTGTTTAATATTATACTGGCAAGCTCGACCCGCTTCGCTATGTGTAAGTAAAACAAATTAAACGGTTTTTATAATTTTGTAATATAATAAATCCCCATCCCATTTAAATCGGTCCAGCCATTTCAGAGATTACCCGATACAAACAGACAGACAAGTACTCACTCATCATGAAATATAGAAAACCGCTTGATGTATAAAGATGAAAATTGGCAGAGAGGTAACTTATAGTTAGTAGACGTCTGCTAAGAACGGATTTTGCTATGGGCTAGTTTAATTAAAGTATCGCAAGTTCGTATGAAACTCCTTCATTTATTGTGTTATAAATTATAAATTTGCCAAGAACCTGAGTTTATTAGGTAAATATACGCTGAATGTAAATAAAAAATATATTAATATTTTAAATTTTGTTTATATAAATACGTAATTTATATAAAAAAATTTCGAGAATAATTGTAACGAACATTGTAACTTTTATATCTTAATTAGTCTATTTTATCGAATTAATTATGTAGAAATGGCCAGTAACCTACCAAAGGATTTAAACGCGAAAATTTTAACATATTATTTTTCTTCTAATTATAAGTATAGGTAATCCACCCTTGCTAACATAAATTGTTTTTAAATTACTCTATGTGTTATATATAGTGCAATAAAGAATATATAATAGGTACTAGTGGAACCCGCGGCTTCGCTCGCGTTAAATCTAGGGACGAACCCGAGCAAAGTGAGGGTGAGTCGCTTGTTTAAGATAAACATTTCCATCATACATTACATATGTGTAACTCTAGCGGTTTTGACAGCGCACGCCAGAATAGCTCGCAGATGGTAGATTTCTTACTACTTACTTGACACTTACCGTCATATTTTGGACAATTCACACAATATCTTTATAAATTGTAGCCTATGTGTTATTCTGATGTATAAGCTATATTATTGTACAGTTTCATTAAAATCTATTAACTAGTTTTTACGTGAAAGGGTAACAAACATCCATCCATCAATCCATACTTACAAACTTTCGCGTTTATAATAATTAGTAGGATGAGTTTTGATTAGTCACTGATATAATAATACGAGTACGTTTATTGTAAATTAATTTTTTAAACCCATTCTTCTAAAAATCAAATCAAATCAAATATGCTTTTACAAGCTCTTTTAAATAGTCATTTTTACATTATTAAAATTAAATGTCAGTCTGTAAGTCTGTGAGTAAGCTACCACCGGTTCGGAAAGCTGTTCTGCTGAGAAGAACCGGCGAGAAACTGAACAGTTGCTCTTTTCAAAAAAATATTTGGTAACAATATTGTTTTACAATATTTATCTATTTATCCTACGTGAGACACAATCAGACATTAATCCCACACATTAACATCTACTAAGTATTCCGTGATGGTGTAGTAAGCCTTATTCAATAACGTATTTAAAATTAAAGTAGCCTAAGAATATCAGCTATCTGACAGTGAAACCCCTAATTAGATGAGTTTGTAGTCGTTTAGGAATTACGAGGGAACAGAAATACATATGTACAAGTAGTTTTAACAACCAGTCGTAAGACAAGCCAGTTTTCGTCCGCGAAAGTGAGACCGTTATTGTCACTTGAGATAATTACGTGAAAGGTTGTTATCATTGAAATTTTAACAGCGCCTGCGTTTTTGACCTATTTAGTTTGTATTATAATTTTGGAGAGGTTTTGGGTTTCTTTTTTTTTTTTTATGGTAATAAGGGGGCAAACGGGCAGGAGGCTCACCTGATGGAAAGTGATCACCTCCGCCCATGGACATCTGCAAGCCTTGCATTGCCGGCCTTTCAGGAAAGGGAGGGAAGGGGGAGGATAGAGGGAGGCGGGACCGAAGACGGAGGATTAAGGGAAGAGGGAGGGGGGAGGAGGGAGAGAGAGGAGGGAAGGAGAGTGGGCCTCCCGGACTCTCACTCACCGGACGAAACGCGACAGCATAGCTGCCACTTCACGCCGGTCTTCTGTGAGAGAGTGGTACTAATGAACTATACGGGGCGTGCCGGCCCATTCGGCAGCTACCCGAAGGTAACAAGCATGGCACTTTTTTTCTTTGCTTTTTGTTTTGTCTGTTTGTTCGTTCGTTTCTCCGATTGTTTGTTTGTTTGTTTGTTTGTCAGATTTGAGGAAAGCTTCTTGATTGATAACCTATTAGTTTTGCATAGATAAGCGAGGTAGGGATCAATGTTCCTTCAAATATATACGATGCCAGAAAGAAAAATCGTCCTTGCAAAATTTTATCGAAATCTGTTTCACATTTATAACATTAGTTAACTAACTTCAGTGCCTTTATCTCGTTTTTCTTATTGAAAAGCTTTAGTGTAGTAAGACAACTTAAAATTTGTGCATTTTTTTTTCAACCAGTTTGAAAGCAGGAAGTAAGAGTTTAAATAAAAGCTCTACACTTTCATTTCTGCAGTCATCTATACTAATATTATAAAGCTAAAGAGTTTGTTTGTTTGTGTGTTTGTTTGGTTGAACGTGCAAATCTTAGGAATTACTACTTAGTCCGAATTGAAACATTCTTTTTGTGTTGGCTAGTCCGTTTATCGAGGAAGGCTATACGCCACGACCAATAGGAGCGGAGCAACAATAAAAATTTTGCAAAAACGGGAAAAAATATTTCTTTTGATTTTCAGCCTTTAAGACGCGAGCGGAGCCGCGGGAAAAGCTTGTAATTAATTATTGTGAAATGTTTCGAGCTTTTTAGTAGTATTCTTCATTCTTTCTTAGTGGTATGCGTTAATGCATCTAGAAAAATAGATTACTTTTTATTGCAAAAAGAAATCTCATATCGCTAACCGTTAATAGTTAGGATGAACGTAAGCGGAGCGAGGGTTCACCTTATGTATAAATATCATTATAATTGCTGGACAAATAATACTTTCTTAGGTTTACGCGAATATCTGACATTATAAATGAAACTATCTTTTCGGATTTTGTCGCGGATTTATTATGATTTTTGGTTCCCGACATTTCGATTGCTTTACAGCGCACATGGTCACGGGAGAGACTAAGGTATTTGACGTCTTAATATACTTGTTACAGACAGTGCCTACGCATAATTTACAAAAATTTCAAGATGGCATCAAAGTACCTTAAAATTATACATTTTAATTCTAATCATTTAAAAATTAGTAGGTTTTAAGCGATAGTAAGTAGTTAATAATATGGATACTTTTAAGAAATCGAAACCTGTAGCTAAAAGTTCTTCGAGCTACTAAAATATTTCAAACATTAATGAGGCCCAGTGAACTTGGCCCAGAAAAAAAAGTCAATGACTAACCTTAAATTGAGATGTAATAATTTCTTAATGACTACACATCAGTCTTAATTATATTTAAATGTTGTAAACGTGACAAGAGTAACTTAAAAAAAGATATATAAATAAAATGGAATAGTATGTTTGATGAAGTATTTTGTCTTTCAATTAGTGACTTATCCACATTTAGCTTGAAAGCTAAGCCTAGTTTTTTATCAGAACCCTAATTCTCTAACTCAATTAAAAGAAGCTTATATTACTCCTTTTTATAAGCTAACTACCAGTGAAAGTCCGGTCAAAATCAGTCCAGCCTTTTTTGATATTAGCTAGGACAAACAGACAGACTGGCAAAAAAATTTCTTTTTCTTATGATTATATTAAGTATACCTATTTAACTACCATTGCTTTTATAAATAAATGAAGAAGATATGAAAAATATGAATCAATCTATTATACATGTACTAGCGGACCCGGACAGACGACCAGTACGCAAGCGCATAACAACGTTGCCTAGCAACGACTTATTTATAATTGAACTAGTGGAACCTGCGGCTTCGCTCGCACTAAATCTTGGAACGAACCCGAGCGAAGTGAGGGTGAGTCGCTTGTTTAAGATAAACATTTCCATCATACATTACATATGTGTAACTCTAGCGGTTTTGGCAGCGCACGCCAGAATAGCTCGCAGATGGTACATTTTTTACTATTTACTTGACACTTATTGTCATATTTTAGACAATTCACACAATATCTTTATAAATTGTAACCTATGTGTGTAAAGTTTCAATAAAATCCATTCAGTAGTTTTACGTGAAAGAGTAACAAACATCCATCCATCTAACTTACTGTCTAAATGTATATAAATAACTAATAAATTCAAAAAATACATTTTGTAGTGGACCGAATCTAAGCCATTCTCGAATACACTCCAACACAAAGCATTCCATC
Source organism: Boloria selene (assembly GCA_905231865.2). NCBI lineage: Eukaryota > Metazoa > Arthropoda > Insecta > Lepidoptera > Nymphalidae > Boloria > Boloria selene. The sequence continues at coordinate 1,037,158 of HG993161.1, forward strand.
AAAATCAGCCAGAAGCTTTATATATAAAGCTCAGATCAAGTAAAAAAAGGTAGATAACGCACCGCGTACATTATTACTGAAGCCACAAAAGTCTGCTCCTTCATGTAAACACAGCACACATATGCACCAAACTATGCTCATTTTCTTTAGTATCATACGGGTCGTCGCGCGCGCAGTAAGTTTGCCAAATCACTACATAGTATAAAACAAAGTCGCTTTCTCTGTCCCTATATCCCTATGTATGCTTAAATCTTTAAAACTACGCAACGGATTTTGATGCGGTTTTTTTAATAGATAGAGTGATTCAAGAGGAAGGTTTATATGCATAACTAGCGGATCCCGCGGCTTTGCCTGTGCTAAATCTAGGGGAGCCGAGCGAAGCGAGGGCGAGTCGCTAGTTAGTAAATAATGACAATGTCCCAAAATGGCGTACGGAAGAGTGTTGACAGGAGTTTGTATTTCTACTAGTCAAAAAATGTGGGGTAAATTGTTGGTAAATTCATAGCAAAATAATTAAGTAGACATTTAAATTATTATTAAATAATTATTTTTGGTTTGTTATTTATTTTAATAAAACTGTTTATATTACCTTTATTGTATTTTTCAGCCAAGACTATCTATTCAGACTATTTATAAAGTGATCATACACACATCCTACATATTTAACACAGGGCCTCAAGTCTGCTATTGCAATGGTGTTACAATTGTCTATCAATGACATCGTAATTGCTACATTTTGCAATTTTGGTAGTCTACTGATTCAATGGTCTTCCGATGGTGTATCACTGACACTTCAATGACACTTTGCAAATAATTGGTAGTCCCGTACGTAAACACAAGTCAATGATCAAACGTATTGCGTAGTCTGTTAATCTATCTTTTTGGCTTTGTATGATCATTTTACATAATGCTTAGTCTTTAAAACATATATTGATAACTTATATAATCGAACTTAGCCTAAATAAACGTTTTACGAACGCTTTTACAATTGACAAAATTGTCAAAATGACAAGACCATTGATCGACCATTGTAAATTTAGTAGACTACGAAATTTTTGACTAATGGTAATTGAATTAAAATTGCATTGTTCTATAATGACAATTTATGTAAAATAGCAGACTTGAGGCCCAGGTCTCCTAGTACGGTAACAGAGGCTACCTGATATTTTTTGTACTGTAACAGCCATTCCGAAAATAGCATCTAAGTTGTTATGTATCTATTCTTTGTTTTGGATCAATAAAGTTATTATTAAAATCCTATTGTAAATAAAAACCATATTATTTATTTTATTTCTATTTACGTATATTTTTTATTTTATTTTATCGCATATTACCTATATTACAGAATATTAAGGGGGATTTTTAAAAAAGTGTCAACACATCAGTCACGCAAACATACTTAGAAAAGTAGTTACGCTTTTTGTCCTTAATGCGTTATGTAGATTTTTTACTTGATCTGAGATATAAAGTTACATAATATGTTGTTCGGTTGTAAATAATAATAAAAATTACATTTTTTTTTATAAATTAAGCCGGTTATATTTTGACATGACATTAGTAGATAAAACATTAATAGAGGAAAAAGTTGCCTATTGCCTTCAAAATGTTAATTAAGTTTTTTTTTAATTTAAATGTCAATGACAAAAAACTTTGAAGTCAACAACTTTAAAAAACACTAGCATTTCCCGCGGCTCCGCCCACATTCTAGGGACCTGTTATTTTATATTTGGTTTGTAACGGTTAGTTGAGATTTCTCAGAAATAAGATATTTTCCTTTAGTAAAAAGTATCCTATATCCTGATCCGGATAACCAGCTATCTTCATACCAAATTTCATCAAAATCCGTCTTGTGGTTTTCTCGTGAAGCGGTCACAGACAGACACACAAAAATTCATAAAACTATAAATTCAGGCTCTGTATAAATAATAATGATTATTTCAACAAGATTTTCCAAAAAATATTCATTGAACAGGTTCGACTTTTAGTTAGAGTTTTATTTTTTGTATAGATTTAAATGTAATTAATATAATTAGAATCTTTGATTTTATACGGTTGAGTTAGTTTGACAGTTGATGCCTATAATTACCAGCAGCACAAAAAAACAACACACAACTAACTGACTGAAAAAAATGTATCTGACTTAGTAACAGAGATTCGCACAAACAAACAAAAAATTCGCACATCTACTGTGGCTAAAGATAGCACAAAGCTATCATGTAAAGTATGCTTATCTTCTTCGACCGGTACCGGCCACAGCGGCCAATCTCATTGAGACTGGCCAACTGCAGGAGATATTACAGTGCAGACACAAGTGCACTCTCTATTCCTATCACTCTTATACTCCGGTGGGACGACTGCTCGACACGACCAGTGAGAGCTAAGGCGCAGGACTGACGGCTTTACGTTCTCTATGAGGCACGGGGGTGACACACTGCCAACTTCCCTACTCCGAGCTGTTTCTGAGGCTTACTAAACAGAAACACTTAATAACTAAACTTGGCCCGACTCGGGACTCGAACCCAGGACCTCTCGATGTATGACCGTACATGCTAGCCACTACACCACCGAGGCAGTTAAAGTGTATAATGTTATAGTTATCAAAGTATTTTTCTTATATATTTCGTTTTATAAAAACATTAAACATTTATTAATTAACTTAAATCTAAGTTTCGACCATAAAATAAACATTATATTTTTTGCCTGTTAATTAGTGTTAAACCACCTTTAAAGTGTAATTTATATAAAAATATAATAAAATTAAAACCGAATCAAATCTGCAACATTGAATTATTTGAAAAATCTTATTGAAATCATTGAGTTAAAATATATATCTATGATTGAAATAGTTATTATTATGGAATCTAGAGTTTTACACTTTTTGTCTCTGTCTGTCTGTGACCGTATTACTAGAAAACCACTGGAGAGATTTTGATGAATCTTGGAATGAACTCTTTTTACTGCAGAAAAATATCTAATTACTAAGAAATCTATACTAATTGTTAAAATTGACAGGATTTTCACTCGCAGATAGCTTTTAATGCTATAAGGAGTAACTAAAGTTGAAGAGTTTGTTTGTTTGTTTGGTTGAACACGCTAATCTCAGGAACTACTGGTTTGACTTAAAAAGTTCGATAACCCATTTATCCTATGAATTTGATTTCCAGTCTTAAGAACGCGTGCGGAGCCGCGGGAAATACTAGTTTTGAAAAGTAATTAAAAATATTTTTTGCGAATTTATTAAGTATTTATTTAAAAAATCATCAATAGTATTTAATAGTCATTTATAAAGATTACTTTAATTATAAAACTTGTTTCACTCAATTTCGTTTAGCTTCAATTTAGTTTTACACTACAAAAACACAAACACACAAACTTTCGAATATATAATAATAGCTTTACCCGCGACTTCGCCCGCTTTAATTTTTTTAAATGCTAATCAACCTCATTGGGTTGATCTGTAGGATGCCTGAAAGTTTCTTCAAAATTACTCTAGCTATTTCAGAACCCATTGTTAATACAAACAATTTTTTAATTTTTCGTAAAAAATATTTTTTTTTAATAAAAAGTATCCTATGTTACTTCTAATATCTCCAAGAATATGTGTACAAAGTTTCATGATGATCGGTTGAGTAGTTTTCGCGTGAAAGCGTAACAAACAAACTTACATTCACATTTATAATATTAGTGGGATTAGTTATAGAAACAAAATGTATGACAGCCGATAATCATTCAATTCCTCTTCCTTTAAAAACTCGTAAAACGATGTAAAGAAGTTGACCTAATGCTACAAATCGGGGCATAGAACAGGTTCTTGCGGCACGCCACGCTGTGTTGAAACAGTAACTGCATTGATACATAACTTATACGATAGTAAAGAGAACAAATTTATTTCTTTACTAGCTGTACCCGCGGCTTCGCCCGCGTTCATTTTTTAATTGCTAATCAACCTCATTGGGTTGATTTTTAGAATGTCTGAAAATTTCTTCAAAATTACTCTAGCTATTTCAGAACCCATTGTTAATACAAACATTTTTTCATTTTGGCCTTTTCGATTTAGATGAGGCCACTTTTAGTTTTAAAAAGTATAATATTAACTTAAAAAAATACTATAATTGAGCACCTTTTCATTTTGAAGTCGGTCCAAAAGACCCTGTACTGAACTGTCGTAATTACAATAATCTTTGCATTTCAATTAAATGTCCATTTCCTTTATAAACGTCCGGTTAGGATATAACTACTGAGATAACTATACTGTATTTAGTATCGTTTAATACTTGTATTTTCTTAAAGCAAAGTAACCTTAGTGCATTTGGCTTGCGCGTGCGCATTTTGCCGGTACAAGCTTATCGTACAAAAACTGTCAGATCTATTGAGGCCTGTAATAGAACTGATATATTTAATAGAATTACCACTTTAGATTACTCGTTTGGCTCAGTTTGTAGTGACTCTACTTGATGTGCCAGTGGTCGCAGGTTCGAGTCCTCATTTAGCACGAATGTTTGTACTTTAGTAATGGGTGTATATAATTATAATACGTATATATTTAAAGTTATGTAGTGTATCAACTATCTGGTATCCGTAACACGAGCTTCGTAGCTTACAATGGAACTAGATGGCGCTGAGTGTAATAATGTCCCAACATATTTAGCATTTATATCGCAGTTAAAAGAAATATATTTTTGGAAAATCTTATTGAAATAGTCATTATTATCGATACAGAGGTGGCATCTGTAGGTTTAAGAATTATTGTCTTGCTGTCTGGACATATTTTGATAAAATTTGGTGTGATAGCTAGGAATCGAATCCGCGACCGATCAAATTGAGCTAAACGATTTGTTTTATCTATACTAATATAATAAAGCTAAAGAGTATGTTCGTTTGTTTGTTTGTTTGTTTGTTTCGTGGAACGCACTATTCCAGCAGCTAATGATTCGAATTGAATATTCTTTTTGTGTTGGATAGTCCGTTTATCGAGAAAGGCTATAGGCTATATTACATCACGCTACGACCAATAGGAGCAGAGCATCAATGAAAAATCTTGAAAAACGGGAGAAAATATTTCTATTGATTTTCAGCCTTAAGAACGCGAGCGAAACTGCGGGAAATGCTAATAATAGATAAACAGTGACTATTTTAGCGAAATCGGTTAAAAGACGATTGTCATAAATTTTTTCATCGGAATGTGAACTCGATTTTTATATTGATTGGCACAATTGATGTACGGCAAGCAAAAAGTATTGCAAAACTAACACATAATACTTGTAATGAGGTCAAAATTATATTTAGTATACTACGAAATCGCCCTGACTTTGTCTGCTTCTTTAGTTTTATGTTCTATTTGTTGTACGAATAAGGGTGAATCACTGGTATAATACACGTTTTGACCATTTTTTTGCAAATTGTGTGTTTTTTTCACCCTAGGTGTCTAGGGGTTGAACCCGAGCAAAGCGAGTGTTATCTATACTAATATTATAAAGCTGAAGAGTTTGTTTGTTTGGTTGAACGCGCTAATCTGAAGAACTAGTGGTCCGAATTGAAAAATCCTTTTTGTGTTGGATAGTCCGTTTATCGAGGAAGGCCATAGGCTATATTACATCACGCTACGCCCAATAGGAGCGGAGCATCAATGAAGAATGTTGCAAAAACGGGAGAAAAATATATCGTTTGATTTTCAGCATTCAGAACGCGAGCGGAGCCGCGGGAAAAGCTAGTATATTATAAAAGTACGCAAATCTAAGAAAGTATAAACAGACATGCGGACTCACCTAAATAATAATGGTGTGATTTCTGTTTTTGTTTTACAATGTAAATGTCTAAGCATACAAGTCATACAGTTTCTGTAAGTATACGTTAGTTTGGAGAGAAAGTGATGTACTTACGACTTAGAACTTTTCATTTTAACCTAAATTATGCATCTTATAATGGAATCCACCAAAAAAACTTAAATTTGTAGTGTATTTTACGATTTAAACTACTTTTCTAGATTTTTTTATTTTATTTTATTCTGAATTAGTGCTTGACTGCGTTCCACCTGATGGTAAGTGGTAACGCAGTCGGAGATAATAATTCAGTAGCCACCTATTCACTCTTGCCTCTTTGCCATTATATTAGTATTTAAAATATATTTTTTACATAGAAATGTGAAAAAAAATCTAATTCTTCTTTTGTATTTATAAGCATCTGGTTCTCTTTCCCACACGTTATATATAAAAATCTTCTGCGTGTGTATGTATATATTGAATTCCTCTTAAACGGCTGAACCAATTTTGATGAAAGGTTTTGTATGTGTTCGAGCGAATTCGAAAATGGTTTAGATTCACAATTCGATCCACTACAAAATGTGTTTTTAGAAGAGATAATTGCAAAATATTGTATTTTCATGTTTAACCCAGTTTCAACAAAACTCAATTTAAACTCACTTTTCAATGAAAACTTTCTTACGGGCAAATAGCGCTAAAAATTATCTCTTTAGAGCAATATACTAGCACAAAAAGAAGAAAAAAATGATAATTACGACACGTTTGGCTCAGTTGGTAGTGCCTGCTTTCTGCGCCAACGGTCGCCGGTTCGAGTCCCGTTGAGGGCATTCATTTGTTGAGCACGAATGTTTGTCCAATCACGGATGTTTATATTTATAATATGTATGTATATAAATAACTAATTATAGTTATTTATACATTTAGAAAATAAATGACATATTCAATTATAATCAAGTCGTTGCTAGGCATCGTTGTTTCGCGCATGCGTGCTGAAACATGTCACCGGGAGCAAAAGTTTATAATATTGTTCAATAGACACCGTCCATCATCCATCATAAAAAAGCCTCAGATTTTTGATGATTAGAGTAGATTTCACGGAAATGACATATTTTACCACCGCAAAAAGAATTTATGATCTAAAGAACCAGGCCGAAAAATCATTGCACCGAATTTCATCGAAATTTATCCAGCAATTTTGCCGGTAAACAGTCAGAGTAGACAGACAGACAAGAATTCGAAATCTAGATATAGATTTGACCTCTGTATCAATAATAATAACTATTTCGATTCGATTTTCCAAAAAATATTTAATTTACATAGGTATTTTGTATAAGAATATATTAAAACAGCAAGCTTGGCACTTTTAAAGATCATCGAAACGTGTATGTTTGCATATAACGTTTATAGGTCATTATATTTACAAGAATCAGCAGAAAAAGTTATTTTCAAATAATAATACTGTAACTAATATATTTTTAAACTAGCTGTACCCGCGGCTTCGCCTGCGTTCATTTTTTTAATTGCTAATCAACCTCATTGGGTTGATCTGTAGGAAAAAAAGTCTTAAAAATAAAAATAAAAATTCAGGGGTGGACTACCCTTAACATTTAGGGAGATGAAAAATAGATGTTGGCCGATTCTCAGACCTACTCAATATGCTCACAAAATTTCATGAGAATCGGTCAAGCCGTTTCGGAGGAGTTCAAGTTCGAAACCCGTCACCCACGTATTTGCCGTTCCCGTGGGATTACAGGGATAAAAAGTAGCCTATGTCCTTTCTGAAGGTCTTCTCTATCTGTGTACCAAATTTCATCGAATTCAGTTCAGCGGTTAAGGCGTGAAAGCGTAACAGACAGACAGACAGAGTTACTTTCGCATTTATAATATTAGTTAGGATTGTATATCTAAATCTATACTAATATTATAAAGAGGAAAGATGTGTATGTAAGTATGTTTGTAACGAATTGGCTCAAAAAGTACTGGACCGATTTTAAAAATTCTTTCACCATTTGAATGCTACATTAAATTGTAAGAAAAAAATAAGGATCACTACTAAAACTTCAATAATGTTACCCAAAGTGTAAAAAAGTGCCTATAAAATATCTTTCATCGCATGCGCTGCGAAAACTATTGATGATAGAACAAAAAAATGTTCCACAATATTAAAGAACATATCAATATCGATTTTGACGAAACTTTCCGAGTAACTTTTATTTTATTATAAAACTTAATTTATTTTAACTTACGCCCAGTGAAGCGGACCAGGTTTGCTAGTATTAAATATAGCAAGACCAAATATTATTGACAGTGGTAGCCCAGCGGTAACGTGTTCGCTTGAATATCCGAGTGATGCGGGTTCAAATCCGGGTCTCGCACCTCTGATATTTTCATGTGCGAATCATTTATATCGTGATTACCACTTGTCTTACGGTGAAGGAAAACATCGTGAGGAAACCTGCATGTCTGAGAAAACCTAACAAGTTTTCGAAAAACATGTGAAGTCCTCCAACACGCACTAGGCCAGCGCGGTGGCCCGTGCAAAGCAGTGGGACGTTAATAAGGGCTGATGATGATGATGATGAAATATTATTAATAACTAGAGGAACTGGGTTCGAGTCCCGAACCGGGCCAAATTTAGTTATTGAGGTTTTCTGTGTAGTAAGCCTGACTAACTCGGAGTTGGGTAGTTGGCCGTACACTTGTGCACTATAATATCTTCTGCGCATTTGGCTACTCTCCATGAGATTGGACTGTGACCGTAATTGATCGGCAGGACCTTATTATTATTATAATGCGAGGGGATCAGGCCATTGGCCAGTTAAAGGCAGGAAGCACTATTTCTATAAGCCTTTAATCCAATCCAAGCCGCGGGTTCCACTAGTTATACATATAAACCTTCCTCTTGAATCACTCTATCTATTAAGAAACCGCATCAAAATCCGTTGATTAGTTTTAAAGATCTAATCATACATAGGGACAGACAGACAGCGGGAAGCGACTTTGTTTTATACTATGTAGTGAAGCATTAGCTTATTTAACTTGTTGCCTTTGGTATAATAAAATCCGTAAGATAGTTTTACTTATTAACATCTACTTGCACTTAAGTTACATTAACACTTGTTTTTAGTATACTAGAAGTACCCGCGGTTTTCCCCGCGTTCAAACTTTCGATCGGTACCAAACTTCATCATCCGCTGGGCTAATCTGAATGTGTTGGTACACACAGCGCCATCTTGTTCTATGGTCAGTTACGAGGCTTGTGTTACGGATACCAGATAGTTGATACACTACACATATGTAACTTTAAATACTTACATAATAATATTGTTCTCCAACCGATTCCGGCTACGACGGCCAATCTCATTAAGACTGGCCAACTGCGCAGGAGATATTATAGTGCACAAGTGTACGCGCAGACACAAGTGCACTCTCTATTCCTTATCTCTCATACTGGTAGCACGACTGTTCGACACAACCAGTGAGAGCTAAGGCGCAGCACCGACGACTTTACATGCTCTCCGAGGCACGGGGGTGACACACCGCCAACTTCCCAACTCCTGGCGGTTACTGAGGCTTACTAAACAGAAAGACTCAGTAACAAACTTGGCCCGACCCGGGACTCGAACCCAGGTCCTCACGATGTATGACCGTACATGCTAGCCACTACACCACCGAGGAAGTATACATACATATTAAAAATCCATGACTTGAGTACAAACATTCGTGGTCAAAAAATGAATGGCCCCAGCGGTTATGCTATACAAATACCTTATTTTTATTTGCAACAATAATATAATTTATTTCTTATCTACTTTGTAAATTAATGTTAAATTATTTAACGAAGCGGGTCAAGAACGCTTAAGCTAGTATCTGTCTAGATTTTAGTATGAACCTAGTTCTAGACTTAGCCTAATAAGGACGAATGTAATTGTATAGGTAAATATGGAAATTTGTATAAGCTTACGACTACTTAACAGCTAAGGCGTTTGTCTTTACATAGTATTAAAGAAATAAAATAAAAAATAATAAAAAAATGTCTTTAATGGTCGTATTTAAAGCAAAAAACTGAGCTTTGTGAGGACTCGCGTAGTTTTTCCAACAGGTAATAATTTTTAAGACATTTGTTAATGTTATTTTTTTGAAGTGAAACTTCTTTAGAATCGTTGTGATTTCAAACTCGATGAAACGAAAAAATAAGTCCATAATACCAGGCGCTCAGAGACGGGGAAGAGTTAGCCTTAGTTAGATCTCGCCCACCGCGAGTCAGTGACATTTCTAACTCTGTCTAACTCGTGGGTGTGACCTTCGCGCTGTCTCCCTCTCTCAACGAGCTTAGACGGCGTTTATTTAGTATAAATATAAACGAGATTTAAAAATTAGTTTGTCAAAGAAGTTTTACTTCTGACATGTGTACTTTGTACACACGCACTTTTTTTATTGTTTATAAAATTATATTTTTTTGACAGATAACACATCTAGATATGAAGTTAAATTACTATGTTAAAGCACAAATCTCTAGGCGTGATAGTTTTTCAGTAAAGTGTACCACAAAATGCTCAGGTTGTGGGATAGTGCTAGGGCGTTTGCTCGCCCTAATAAATTATTGTACAATTAGGGCTACAGTAGTTAAAAACGGTACATAATACCACAGAATATATAATATGATTTAATACATTAATAATAATTTTTATTTGCTCAGAACGTAGGTACACAGTATGTTACATTCTTAGGTTTACGCGATTACTTGACATTATAAATGAAACTACCGCGACAAAATCCGAAAAGATTGTTTCATTTATACCTGTACATAAGTTAAAAATTTACACTACGCCGCCGTCTGTATGCTTAGATCTTTTAAAGTACACAACGGATTATAATGCAGTTATTCGAAATTGCTACGACAAGCAACTGTTTAGGTTCTCAGTAGATTCTTCGAGCTCCTTTTGTGTGTGGACTGTGGATGAACCACATAGTTAAGGTATACTCAGCAGACCTGACGTTAGGGTGTAAGCAATCCTGCGAATGGGTTGGGACATTATTACACACAGAGCTATCTAGTTCCGTGTTAAGCTAAGAGGCTTGTGTTACGGATACCAGATAGTTGATATACTACATATATGACTTTAAATAAATACATAATATAAATATAAACACCCATGACTGGAGTACAAACATTGGTGTTCAACAAATGTATGCCCCCAGCGGGACTCGAACCCGCGACCGCTGGCACAGCAAGTACTACAAACTAAGCCAAACTTGATGCATTTATAAAAATAATCTTTTGAGTCTGTACAGAGTATAATACAAAAGATGTGCCTTTACGAAAATAATAGTTGAATCGGATAGACATAAAATGTCATAAAATCAGTCTCTCCCGTGACCATGATTGCTGTAAAGCATTCGAAACGTCGGGAACCAAAAATCATAATAAATCCGCGACAAAATCCGAAAAGATAGTTTCATTTATAAAATAATAACGTATATATTATATCTCGAGTCAGTAATCACAGGCCATTACAGTGAGTGAGTCTTTGCGTGACGAAGTATTTGTTTTAAGGTTATATCAAGGCCTAGGTCATTTAAAAGTATTGCGAAACGATAAAGCATGTGAGATTGGAATTAGGAACCCAGTGGTAACGCGCTCGCTTGGAAAATCGAATGATTTGGGTTAAAATCCTGAGTCTCGAATGGGATTTTCATGTGCGAATCAATTTCAAGATTGAACCTAGACTATGGGTAAGGAACACATCGTGTCGAAAACAGCATGTCTGAGAGAATTATAAGATAATATAAATAATAATTTATTTATTATAATTAATACTAGCGACTCGCCCTCGCTTCGCTCGGGCTCTTCCCTAGATTTAGCACAGGCAAAGCCGCGGGATCTGCTAGTTATACATATAAACCTTCCTCTTGAATCACTCTATCTATTGGAAAAAACCGCATCAAAATCCGTTGCGTAGTTTTAAAGATTTAAGCGCACATAGGGATATAGGGATATAGGGACAGAAAAGGCGACTTTGTTTTATACTATGTAGTGATGGTCATTCCTTTCGTATTGAAGGGAGGTTTAATATTTTCCTAAAAATAATAAAACTTCGACTCTATTAAAGTTTTATAAAATGTATAAATTTTAAAGATATATAACAATGAAATTAAGAATTGTACAATAAGTATTAGTTAATTAAAAAAAATCTTTTTTTGTGATGTCATCCCGACCGTTTCCGGCCATGGCGGCCGATCTCATTGAGACTAGCAAACTACGCAGGAGATATTATAGTGCAGACACAAGTGCACTCTCTGTTCCTATCACTCTCATACTCCGGTGGGATGACTGTTCGACACGACCAGTGAGAGCTAAGGCGCAGGACCGACGGCTTTACGTTCTCTCCGAGACACGGGGGTGACACACCGCCAACTTCCCAACTCCGGGCTTTTACTGAGGCTTACGAAACAGCAAAATTCCATAACTAAACTTGGCCCGACCAGGGACTCGAACCCAGGACCTCTCGGTGTGCGACCGTACCTACTAGCCACTAGATCACTAAGTCAATCTTTATAATTAGTATGTTACACCAAATATTCCTTAAGTTTAGTCGCTATTATATTTATTACTAGTTTAAAGCTTAATTTAAATAATATTACTTAGAGTTGCTGTTTTTATGTTCGTAAAATATTAAGCAACAAAATTACTTCATACATAATTAAATAATAATTGTAAGTGAGTTTTATGATTTGAAAAATTAAAATTAAAATTAAAATTTTAATGATTCCATACTCGTTTCTTTTAAATTATATCACGGGTTCATTCCCGGGTACTTTTTTTTGAGTGGAACCCACTTTCTTTTGTTGAACGCTGAAAACGATTCAGAAATACAGTATCTTGTCGACCTAACGCCGTTAATAGAGCATTTAGCTTTTAAAATTTTGGCATTTTGGCAAATATTTGCTCTATCCGGAAATCGAATCGACGCTGTTCAGGTTGTCTCATACTTCCTTACTAAATTATATGTAAAATAACCTAATTTAATTTACAATTTAAATATATCGTTTACATTCTACGCGTATTTTTATCTTGTCTTGACACTATTTTGTTATACTAAATCAAGTATGTATGTAACATTTAGAAATATGAAAACAACACCGTAATTTTTTTCTGAATAAGCACTTTTTTCAGTACTAATTAAATATTCGTTAACTCGCTCTCGTTTCGCTCGAGTTCGTCCCAGGTCTTCTTGCCAAATTTAACGTTTGTCGCACAAAAAACAAAGGAAACTTCCATACAAACTTGCAAGAGTCCTTAGACCTCCTTAATCCGGCCCCGTCGCAAAATCCGTTCTTAGTAAACTACCTCCCTGCCAAATTTCATATTCGATATTTCATTATGAGTGAGTGAGTGAGTAGCCTTTAACATAAAAACGCCGACTATCCCAACCGAAAATAAACCAAATGCCGAGATTACCGAATATTATCGAACTTAAAAAACCGAATACCAAAATTAGAGCGAATATACATCACATCCCTACTCTTATATGCTTTTATAGCCTTGGTAGTTTAGTGGCTAGCATGTACAGTCATACATCGAGAGGTCCTGGGTTCGAGTCCCGGGTCGGGCCAAGTTTAATATTGAGTCTTTCTGTTTAGTAAGCCTCAGTAACCCGGAGTTGAGAAGTTGTCGGTGTGTCACTCCCGTGCCAAGGCAGAGCACGTAAAGCCTTTTGTTCTGCGCCTTAGCTCTCACTGGTTGTGTCGAACAGTCGTCCCACCGGAGTATGAGAGTGATAGGAATAGAGAGTGCACTTGTGTCTGCACTATAATAACTCCTGCGTAGTTGGCCAGTCTCAATGAGATTGTTAGGGCCGGATCGGTTGGAGAACATTATTATTACTCTTTATCATACTTCGACATGACGTAATTTTTCCAGAACGTTAACATTTTGGCCAACAAAGCACTTCCTAGTCTGTTCTAAGAAATATTAACTTTATTCAACATTTTCATACAAATTTGATTTCATTAGCATTTTTCGGTGCTACAAACTTTATTTTAAAAACACATTTGTTGCGACGACACATATGGCTCAGTTGGTAGTGCCCCATCTTTCTGCGCCAGCGGTTGCGGGTTCGAGTACCCGTTACAACAGCACCGTCTAATTTCGTGGTAAGCTAGTAAGTATTATTACTATTATTATTTATAAACACCTACAACTGGAGTACAAACATTCGTGTTCAACAAATGAATGCGAACCCGCGACCGCTGGTGCAAAAAGTTTCATTGCCAACCGGACCAAACGTGTCGATGAATAGATATGTAGAAAAATCTTGTTACCGAAGTAAGATTTGAAAATCTTTTTAAAGTTTATTTATTGAGGAAGGTTAGACACACACGTCACCGTACTAATCTCGTAAAAGGTCATAGCATACTAGCGAATCACCCTCACTTCGCTCGGGTTCGACCCTAGGTTTAGAGTCAGCGAAGCCACGGGTTTTGCTATTTAAAATAAATAAAATTTCTATCTCCTCTTTTTTTGAAGTCGGTTAAAAATACTTTAACTTACGCCTTATAACATTGGCTATCTGCGAGTGAAAGCCCCTTCAAAATTGGTCCAGCCCTTTTAAAGATTAGCCGGAACAAACAGACAGACTGACAAAAATTTTAAAAATTGATTTTTTGTTGCTAGTATTGTATTTACTTTCATATGCATTTACTGAAAAGCTTGATTTGAAATTAAAAACAGACACTTCAATTTTATTTATATGTATATATATTAAACGTTAAAAAAGTAATTTGTCATCAATGCTCTGTTTAAATGGCGTCGGGACATCATTAAATATATAAAAATTTCTAAAATCACACCTTATTCGGTCAAATCTGACGCAATGATAAGGAAACATAGCTGTCTGTATGTCACTAGGTAAAGTTACATAATGTGCCACATAACTCGGTGGATAGGCTTGAGAAAACAGTAGACTCTAACCGCGGCTCTACTTCGTCTTATTACTACTACATGGTATTTGCCTAGCGGTCAAATTTCTGATTATAAATATTTTTGAAACTTACTTGGATAACCAAGTGATGCGGGTTCAAATCCGGGTCTCGAACTTTGTATTTTTTATGAATAAATCATTTCATAATTATCAGTACCACTTGTCAAACATCGTGGAGAAACCTGCATGTCTGAGAAAATCTAGTAAGTTTTCGAAAGATATCTGCAGTCCGCCAACCTGAACTAGGCCAGCGTGGACTATGGCCTGATCCCACTGTAGAGAAGCCCACCCCAGCAGTGGGACGTTAATAAGGGCTGAATACATATATGATTTTATGAATAGAATTTACTTACGTATAGAAAATACAACTTTAAAAATACTCTAAGTTTTTATTCATAATTAATAGGGACTTCAGATTTTTTAATGAAACAGACAAACAGAATGGCAAATGGTACTGAACCTCTCACTTTTTTAATGTTTATATGTATAAATTCATTTTATTATTACATTCCAATATTCTTTTTCATTAAGATTTTCCAAAAAATATTTAATGCAGATTCGACTCAGTTGGAATTTTATTATACAGATTATTGGTGGTATATAAGCTTCATGAACGAATAAGTCACTGGACGCGACATATAAGCGTATGTACCTTTGCCGGTCTTGTCAGTAACCAGGGAATTCTAGGTCGTTTGTCTGACACAGAGTCAGTCTCAAACACTTACTTGTCAACAAAACATCTCCCAAATATGACTAAAAGTTCAGTTAAATGGTGTTAAAACTAAAGCGGCGAATGCAGCACTATTCCTTTTCATTAGTAAATATATTATTTCATTACATATATTGTTATTTATCACAAAATTTAATCAAATGTAAAATAACATTTCGTATTATCCAACTATGTTAAATATAGTCGATATTTCTATGTATTGTTGACATCTGACAACACTCGTAAAATGGCTGGATTATACCATTCAGAACGAATGACAAAACTGTCGAGTGAGCCCACACTGCCAACTTCCCTACTTCGGGCTGTTACTGAGGCTTACTAAACAGAAGGACTCAATAACTAAACTTGGCCCGACCCGGGACTCGAACCCAGGACCTCTCGATATGTGGCTGTATATGCTAGCCACTACACCATCCAAGCAGTTATACACATAAATTATACGTAAATAAACGAAAGAAGTAAAAATGCTAGTTAAAGCGACATTTTTCTATCCATATCAAAATAATACTTTCCTAGATTTACGCGAATATTTGACATAATGAAGCTATCTTTTCGGATTTTGTCGCGGATTTATTATGATTTTTGGTTCCCGACGTTTCGAATGCTTTACAGCAATCATGGTCACAAGATAGATATACATAATACATAATAAATCCGCGACAAAATCCGAAAATATAGTTTCATTTATAAACAACGAAATAAGATCTTGCATTTTTTGTATCACTTAAGTGTTACCTGCGCAAATCGTATACGCATTAAACATATTTAGAGGGGATTTCCCGTATATTTGACGTCAATATTCAAAACAAGTTTGTTTCAAATTCAAACGAAAAACTTTACAGTTATCGCTCAAAAAGTTTCACCGAACTGATAACCTGCAATCTGCCGTAACACTTATAATATTAATCATGTCACCTTTCAAACAAAAATAAAAAGTAAAAAATAAAAAAGACTATGTTTTCGGATTTTGTCGTGGATTTATTATGATTTTTGGTTCCTGACGTTTCGAATGCTTTACAGCAATCATGGTCACATCCGCGACAAAATCCGAAAAGATAGTTTCATTTATAATGTCAAATATTCGCGTAAACCTAAGAAAGTATTATGTAATAAATAAGTTAAAATTTTTGTGTTGCATGGGAAAATCGAAGTGGGAACCTGTAAAGAAATTATCCACAGACAAAAAATAAGTGGATGGTCCTTTATGAATCATAGCTACCCTATTTAATTAGCCTATGTTTCCCGGTAACACAAGGTTCTACCGATACCACGTACATCGAAATCGTTTTGGCGTTTAGAAGTTACGTTTACAAGTTAGTTTATACATGAACCCTGAATCATAACACTGCTTTTTTTGGCAGTCGTGTAAAAAACTATATTAAAATCAAGCCGTTTGGGCGATACAGAAGTTTAACTTTAAATAACGTCTCACTTGCGTCGTGGAATAAAAAAATGCCTTTAACTTAATTTTTGTCCGGAATCCCATCACTAGAAAACCACTAAACATATTATTATGAATACTAGCGACTCACACTCGCTTCGCTCGAATTCGTCCCTAGATCTAGTGCGAGCGAAGCCGCGGGTTCTGCTAGTTATACATATAAACCTTCCTCTTGAATCACTCCATCTATTAAGAAACCGCATCAAAATCCGTTGCGTAGTTTTAAAGATTTAAGCATACGTAGGGAGTAGGGACAGACAGCGGGAAGCAACTTTGTTTTATAATACTATGTAGTGATGGGAATAAATTAGAATAAACGTTGTAAATTATTCATTTTGTTAAAAAAAAACTAATTGAGAACCACTTTTTTTTTTAAATTCGGTTAAAATTCCATCGTCTTGACGGATATTTCGCTTAACTACTTACAAGAGTATAGACAAACCGCTTTTAAAGTTTGACGACACGTTTGGCGCAGTTTGTAGTGACCCTACTTTCTTGTGCCAGCGGCCGCGGGTTCGAGTCCCGCTGGGGGCATTCATTTGTTAAACTCGGATGTTTGTACTCCAGTCATGGGTGTTTATACGTATAATATGTGTGTATTTAAACTTATATATCATATATGTAGTATATGAACTATCTGGTATACGTAACACAAGCATTGTAGCTTACCACGGAACCAGATGGCACTCTATGTAATAATGTCCCAACATATTTATTCTTTTTTTCTAAACTGGTTTAAGAGAACATGTTATGTTGTATGATAAAAAGTGGCATTAAAAGTTTAATAAAATTAATTTGCTTAATCGCTCGTTCCTTTTATAATTGATACACGTGTTTTATTTTTTATATCACACTTTAAAATAGTTTTCGGTTGTAAAAAATAATGGATCGAATCTTTAATTAGTAAGTCATATATTATTCTTACGTTTTGATTGATATGGATGTAGAAAAAATGTTGTATAGATATGATCTAACGACTTACCCTGGTTACGCTTAGGTTCGTGCATTTGTTTTAAAATTTACTAATGTTAACTTCTATATATTTAACTAGTGACTCGCCCTCACTTCCCTCGGGCTTTTCCCTAGATTTAGCACAGGCAAAGCCGCGGGATCTGCTAGATATGCATATTAACCTTCCTCTTGAATCATTCTATCTATTAAAAAAAACCGCATCAAAATCCGTTGCGTAGTTTTAAAGATTTAAGCATACATAGGGACATAGGGACAGAGAAAACGACTTTGTTTTATACTATGTAGTGATGGATAATGAATATGGACTGGTATTGACTATTTTCATTTTTATATTAATTTACTTTATTGGTAGTTGTATTGACTACCTGACGGCGCTGTAAGGTGGGATAAGGTTTTATAAGTTCTGTTCAATCGATGAGTGACACATTTCGATTCATTACTTCGGACAGTATAGATTTTATAATGTAATTGAAATTGCTGTTGACAGTATTGCTGGTAATATTTGCTGTGGGATATATAATTATAAAAAGAATAGACGAATAAATATTATTTAATGTGTAATAACGTGTAATTGGAAGACCATCCTGTCGCAGCCTTAACACTAAAATGCCAAAGTAACTCTCTCAACACCAACATGTGTTGGCGGTCTCTCAGACATACAGATTTCCTCACGATGTTTTCCTTCACCGTAAGACAAGTGGTAATCATGTTGAAAATGATTCGCACATGAAAATATGAGTGAGCTACCCGGATTTGAACCCGCTTCATTCGGATACCCAACTGTCTAATTTTATTACGTACAAATAATATTCGAGCTAATATATGCAGAGCCACGACTAAAACTTAGTTTATTGATAACTATCAAACAGATTTGTGTCAAGCCATTATATATACCGCTATTAAAATCCTGCCTTTTAATAAATTCCAAACGCAGACATAATTTCAAAACAAAAGTCTAAATAACTGCTTAAGACCTAAATGTCTAGATTCTCATTTCTCAAATATTTGTGAGAAGCAAAAATCGAACGTCATAGTATGTAAAAGCAGTCGATAGCAGTGGTATTCATTAGTAGTTCTCTTAAAAATTAAGTGTAGCCGGTTCGAATCCCGGCTCTTGATTCTCCGATATTTTGACGCGGCAATCGTTTCCACCATTATTACTTGTCTTACGGTGAAGGAAAACATCGTGAGGAAACCTGCATGTTTGAGAGAACCTAGCAAGTTGTCGAAAGACATGCTTATTGCTCTGTCCAGACGCGTGGCAGACTGTGGAAGACTACGCCCTATTTGAAGGGAATTTAGTACCCAGAAATGTGGATAATAATTTTAGGTGAAAAATTCCATGGTAAGCTACAAGGCTTGTGTTACGGATACCAGATACATAACTACACATACATAACTTTAAATACATACATATTATAAATAAATACATATTATAAATAATATGTATAGATGTATAGATGATAGATTAACTTAATAATAAAACAAGTGAACAAAGTACACCTTATCTCAGAAAAGCTCAGGTGTAGCAACGAACCGGTCGGTGAGCTTTCCCTTTCTACATTCATTAAATGTTTTACCGCCGGTGATCTAGTAGACTAACGGCAATAGACACAAAAGATGTGAGTTCGAATCCTGAGTCAGGTCAAATTGTTAAGATGATAAGTTCATAATACTTTCTTATATTTGCGCGAATATTTGACATTTTATAACACTGAAGAGCTTATTAAAAAATTGATTATCAGATTTTAAGAAATTGCTTATTGATTATTATTCATAGAATGCATGTCTGTCTATGACCGCATTACGACATGTTTGGCGCAGTTTGTAGTGACCCTACTTTCTTGCGCCAGCGTTCGCGGGTTCAAGTCCCGCTGAGGGCATTCATTTGTAAAACAAATCGGATGTTTGTACTGCAGTCATGGGTGTTTATGTTTAAAATATGTATGTATTTAAACTCACATATATATGTAGTATATCAACTATCTGGTATCCGTAACACAAGCTTCATAGCTTCCCACGGAACAAGATGGCGCTGTGAGTAATAACGTCCCAACATATTTATTTATGTAACTAAAATACCAATCAGTTAAATAATCTCTCGTAATAAAATATATCGTATGACGTATAAAGAAAACACATTAAAATACCGTAAAATTTTTATTTACAATTCATTAACTAAAATCGGTAGTAAATTTTGAAACGTTTAATATTTGTTTCGAGCTCATTCGATTTCTCTTTTGTTTCATAATTTTCATTTATCAGATTGGCTGAATCGATTTTTATAGGACTTCAGTAGTTAATGTGATACTTATTATGACTTAAAAACAAGTTTTTTCAGTGGAACTAAAATCCGTTCGTATTATAAAACGAATTTAATTAAATATATTTTCTTCAAATTAGGGAATGTTCGCGATATTTTAGACTTATTCGAAATCTCGGCCAATCTGTCCATTGTCATGATTCGCCAATCCGCACTAGTCCAGTGTGGTGGACTATGGCCACATCCCCTCAAATTGAAGGCCCACTCCCAGCAGTGGGACGTTAAAAAGCTCTAAATCACTACATAGTATAAAACAAAGTCGCTTCCCGCTGTCTGTCTGTCCCTATGTATGCTTAGATCTTTAAAACTACGCAACGGATATTGATGCGGTTTTTTTAATAGATAGAGTGATTCAAGAGGAAGGTTTATATGTATAGCTACCGAAACCCGCGGCTTCGCTCGCGCTAGATCTAGGGATGAAACCGAGTAGTACATAGTAAAAAGCTGTTTTTGACATTACAAACAGACATTCAATTTTATTTATCTGTATATACTAACAATAATATCATGCTATGGCCCAGAAAAGATTAATAAATCATTATATTTTAAAGTATAAATGCTCACGCCACTTCGTCTCGTAGAGTCTATTTAGTTCGGTAAAAAAGTTCAGTTAGAAAGTACCGTTGTATTAAATAGTTTTCTTTTGGACTGACGTCAATAAGGTTTGAGAGGTTATGGAGATACGGGTGTATTCTTAGAATATTTCTTTTCATATTGCATTGGTGATTCTAGATAATGTGTTTAGACTAAAAACCAGATTTATATGTTTTGGAATTATTCTTATTCTTTTTCTAAAAAAATAAAAATCCTTCTCATAACGTTAGTCATCTGCCAGTGAGAGTCCTATCAAAATCGGTGCTGCCACAAAGATGAGCGGAAATAAGCAGGCAGACGGACAAAAATATTAAAAATGAACTTTTTCTTATACACATTTGTTTATATTCTTTTAATACTTTCTTAGGTTTACGCGAATATGTAACATTATAAATGAAACTATCTTTTGTCGCGGATTTATTTGGATTTTTGGTTCCCAACGTTTCGAATGCTTTACATCAAAGTACCTTATAAAATTATACATTTTAATTCTAAGCATTTAAAATTTTAATTTCTTTTGTTAATTTGTTTGTTAAAAAGATTGTTGATTTATTTCGTGTTGAAAATAACCCAAAGATTTTTTTGAACATTTCTTTCTTTCTTTGTTGGTTAGGTTAGAACATGACCAGCCATTTCACAATTTGACGGTTTCCCTTCGACAGATTATAATCTACCGAATAGATAGATTATAAAACCGGTTCACAATCTTTCAACAATCTACAATATCGCGAGATAGATTATAATCTAACGGTATTTACAATTTACATGGTATCACCGTTTAAATTGTATATTACTATTTACATAGGTGTCTATTCAAAAAGACGTAATTTTTATAAACCAAGCGAAGTATCGTTCGCTACATATAATAAAATTTTAACTTGAATTGCCGACACGTTTGGCTCAGTTGGTAGTGACCCTACCTTCTGCGTCAGCGGTCGCGGGTTCGAATCCTGATGTGGGCATACATTTGTTGAGCATTGTTTGTACTCCAGTTATGGGTGTTTATATTTATAATATGTATGTATTTAAAATGTTTATATGTGTAGAGTATCAACTATCTAGTATCCGTAACACAAGCCTCGAAGCTTACCACGGAACTAGATGGCGCTATTGTAATAATGTCCCAACATTATTTATAATTTAATAATGACTAGTTTTTATATTGCATCTTTTTTTATGAAACAAGTGTATTATGTTGTCAAAATTATAGGTTTCTAACTCCATTTTCGTCTAAGCTGTGATGAGTCAGGCAGGTCAAGAAACTTTATAGATTAAGTCATAAATATAAAAATCTATACAGACAAATAAAATAGATAGGTATGTCTGTTTGTAACATTAATATAACGGCTTTTTCCTACATGCATATCTATACTAATATTATAAAGCTGAAGAGTTTGTTTGTTTGGTTGAACGCGCTAATCTCAGGAACTAGTCCGAATTAGAAAATTCTTTTTATGTTGATAGTCCGTTTATCGAGGACAACTATAGGCTCTATTAAATCATAGGAGCAGAGCATCAATGAAAAATATTGCAAAAACGGGAATGACGGGCGTTAGTCTATTGTTTGGTTTCCGGTCTTTAGAATGCGTGCGTAGCCGCGGGAAATGACTCTTAGCGGTCGTGTCGAACAGTCGTCCCACCGGAGTATGAGAGTGATAGGAATAGAGTGCACTTGTGTCTGCACTATAATATCTCCTGCAGTTGGCTAGTCAACGAGATTGGCCGCCATGGCCGGAATCTTTATTAGGTATACTGCTTAGGGTTTTTTCAATTTAGGCATTTCGTGTCCTCTTGCGACTGTAGGACGGGAACGCCGCGAATGCCAAGTATTCATTCCATTGTTCGCTAGTGTAGTGAATAGTCATGCGTAATAGCTAATTATTTACGATTATCGTACCTACGTAATTCAAAAAATGCCACTATAGAGGTGTTGTATGATAATGCCTGTGTTATCGACTCATATACATCAAATCAAATCAAATCAAAATATTTTATTCAGCATAAAAATTGTTACAATTTCTTACTGAACGTCATGAGTCTACCACCAGTTCGGAAAGAAGACTCAGATCACATTCTTCACACATTTTTTTTGTGTACTTTACAAGTGGAAACTTTATTGGTGTTATCTGTACTAATATTC
The DNA here is from genome assembly GCA_905231865.2 of Boloria selene. Lineage (NCBI taxonomy): Eukaryota > Metazoa > Arthropoda > Insecta > Lepidoptera > Nymphalidae > Boloria > Boloria selene. The sequence continues at coordinate 1,060,101 of HG993161.1, forward strand.
TAAATCTGAACAGTTTGTTTGTTTGTTTGTTTGTTTGGACGCACTAATCTCAGGAACTACTAGTTCGAATTAAAAAATTATTTCTGTGTTGGATAGTCCGTTTATCGAGGAAGGCTATAGGCTATATCACATCACGATTCGACCAATAGGAGCGGAGCATCAGTGAAAAATTTTGCAAAAAACGGGAAGGGCGGGCGTTAGTTCTCTGAGGTATCATACCGCGCGATTCAGAAATAATGTGGTTTCCGGTCTTTAGAAAGCAGGTGAAGCCTCGGGATATGCTAGTTCTTTATAATTATTGTAATATTGTACTGTTGTTTCCCAAATAAAATAAAATCACTGATTTACGAATCGATTTAAAAGTCGGCAGTAAGTGCGGCAGCGGTATGACACAAAACGTCTGAAAGAACCCTTTGTCTAAGAAGGTTAATGAAGTTGGGACAGCTAAAATGAATATGGGAAGGAATGCCTTCGTCAAGGTCGAACTTAAAAAAAAACTTTAAATGTCAAATGATTCTGAAGTTTAATTAACAAATACACGCATAAGGACATACTTTGTAGTCTATTTTTCAAACTAAGTATAAAAAACATTTTTAATTTGTAATATCTTTATATATATAATTCTTCTGTGAGTGTGTATGTCACTGAATTCCTCCTAAACGGCTGGACCGATTTTGATGAAATGTTTTGTGTGTGTTCGAGTGTATTCGAGAATGGTTTAGATTCACAATTCGGTCCACTAGATAATGTATTTTTTATATTATTTAGTTATTTATACATTTGCACAATAAATGACATATTCAATTATAATTAAGTCGTTGCTAGGCAACGCTGTTTTGCGCATGCATACTAAAACATTTCACCGGGAGCAAAAGTTTATAAAAATTTTCTATATGTACAGGACAACGTCTGTAGGGTCCGCTAGTTATCTTATAAGAATTTGCATATATAAAGCATTTTTGGTGATAAAAATAAATGATTGTACTACTTAAAAGTAGTATAATTGAACAGCTTTAGGTGTTGCCGGCACAAATTCAATTTTTTTTTGATACCGATTTTTTACTTGTTTCATTAATAATCGATTATATATATCAATTTAAATCTTTACATTAGATTTATATTGTATAGATATTAAATGCTGCATCGAGTTGGTCAGGTGATGGAATTTAATTTCAAATTAACATCTTATCACTATATGAAAGTACATTAAAAATTTGTGTGTTTGTCTGTCTGTCTGTTTTTTTATAAAAACTATCTAATTATAAATACTATCTTATTTATTTTTATTTACGCCCAGCGAAGTGGCCCGGGATTGCTAGTTTTGAATAAATTATAAGATATATCTGGGGACGCTCTAAGTTACTAGTATGTCATTAATAACTACCAATATATGAGAAGTAGATCATTGTCGCGAACTGTTTAAGGCCGATTGAATGAACTTAAACATGGTACATCGAACCATATTGCCCAGGACTTTGGTACCAGGCAGACTATCCTGATAAGGTAAATAATAAATAAATAAAATCAATAAATTCTTTATTTCCATAAAGTATAAACAAATGTATTAGCTAAAATTTTAAAACATGAATTTGTTGAAATCACTACATAGTATAAAACAAAGTCGCTTTCTCTGTCCCTATATCCCTATGTATACTTAAATCTTTAAAACTACGCAACGGATTTTGATGCGGTTTTTTTTAATAGATAGAGTGATTCAAGAGGAAGGTTTATATGCATAACTAGCGGATCCCGCGGCTTTGCCTGTGCTAAATCTAGGAAAAAGCCCAAACGAAGCGAGGGCGAGTCGCTAGTATCTTATAAATAGCATCTGCAGCCGAACTAGGAGCATCAGCTGTCAGCGCCATATCCCCACGGTTAAACAAATAAGGTCAACCAAAAAAACTGCTAATTAAATTTTAAAATAATATATGCTTAGAGACATTAGGGAATACTAGCGGCACACCCCCGCTTCAGACTCTTCATAGCAAACCTGGTAACCATATTTACCGTTAACCTGATAACCATATATTATTATATATTATTTATTATTGACGACACGTTTGGCTCAGTTGGTAGTGACCCTATCTTCTGCGCCAGCGGTTGCGGGTTCGAGTCCCGCTGGCATTCATTTGTTGAGCACGAATGTTTGTTCTCCAGTCATGGGTGTTAATATTAATATTATGTATGCATTTAAAAATTTATATGTGTAGTATATCAACTATCTGGTATCCGTAACACAAGCCTCGAAGCTTACCACGGAACTAGATGGCGCTGTTGTAAAAAATGTCCCAACATATTTATTTATTTATTTATACTATTTTTGGGGATAAAAGTAACCTAGTGCTTGCTATACCTAGTTAATGCGGCTTTTACTGATTAACATATTATGCAAATTCTATAATTATGAGATGATTGAGTGTTGTTATTGTTTGTATGTGAATATAGCAGATGTAACTTAGAAACCAGTTTTTTTTGACATTAATACACACAGCACCAACTAGTTCCGTGATAAGCTACGAGGCTTGTATTACGGATACCAGATAGTTGATATACTACATATATAAGTTTAAATACACACATATTATAAATATAAACACCCATAACTGGAGTACAAACATCCGAGTTTAACAAATGAATGCCCCCAGCGGGACTCGAACCCGCGACCGCTGGCGCAGAAAGTAGGGTCACTACCAACTCAGCCAAAATTTGTTTATAAATGTTGTGTGCACTTGTTATAGATATACATATCAGTGAACGAGTTATTGTTTTTTATATAATTTAATCTATTAATGTTGTACATATGTATATTGTAAGTGTGCTTATAATAAATAATGAAATAAATAAGTAAATAAAACATTCGTCACTAGAAAAACCAACGGTAGGTAAGATGCTAGTTAATTTGCACTAAGTTTCACTAAAAAACACCTTTTATCAGATCAATTAATCCCTATGACGTACACGAGTGAGCTTAATGAATGTATTGACGCATTCAATTTCAATTTATTGACACTAAAAGTTTTTTATTTAAATATTATAAAACTTAATGTAAAAACCCAAAGCTAACTTTTCGGTCAACAAACTGAAAAGAATAACAAATGTTATTTGCACTCGTATAAAGGTCCCGTATACGAATAAATAAATGTTGGGACATTATTACACAGCGCCATCTAGCTCCGTTGTAAGCTACGAGGCTTGTGTTACGGATACCAGATAGTTGATACACTACACTTATATAGCTTTAAATATATACATGTTATAAATATAAACACCCATGACTAGAGTATTAATATTTGTGCTGAACAAATACCAACGGGACTCGAACCCGCGACCGCTGGCACAGAAAGTAACACTACAAGCGCCAATAAAGATATGTAATATTAAATCTGTTATTCGATAGAATAATGTCAATGTCAAAAATAGTAGCTTGACTTGTTGCTTATGCTACTCTCGATGAAACTCGATCGTTTCTTATTTTGAAGAATATTTGTTTTAGTTAAGTTAATATATAATCGCACTAGCCTTTCCCGCGGCTCTGCTCGCGTTCTACAGGCTAAAAATCAAAAGAAATATTTTACTTCCGTTTTTGCAACTTTTTTCATTGATTTTCGGCTCCTTTTGGTCGTAAGTCGTAACGTGATGTAATACAGGTCGATACCTCAGTTCCAAAGCGTAACAATTCAGAAACAGGTATTCATGAGATAATTAGAAAATTATGTGACTAGTGATACTTTTTCTAAATGTATTTTTTAAAAGTTATATCATTAAGCTAAAATGTATTACTATTTTTTTAAAGGTCTTAGGTAAACACATTATTCAGTGCTGAAAATAAAGAAAATTATTTAGATTTTCACCAAGTTTTCAGAGTTTTTCTTTAATTGTTACTGTTTGGAACAAAAAAACATTGGGTGTAACAATCAAACTGCATTCAGTTATCGACTTGTTACTCTTTGAAAATGGTGCGTAATCGTTTTGTGAACAATTTCTTATACTTATCTCAAACTAACTAAATTTCGGATTTGTTACACTTTGGAACTGAGGTATCGAGGTGTATTAACTAAAATAACTAAAATATATAGATACAGAGATTCTTAAATGCTATCACATGTACATCTTCTGTAATAAAATAGTATTTAATTTTACTTTTTTCGGATAGATGACCCCTTTTTATAAAATGTATATATTTATATACATTCCTCGATAAACGGACTATCCAACACAAAAAGAATTTTTCAATTCGGACCAGTTGCTTCTGATATTAGGGCGTTCAAACAAACAAACAAACAAACAAACAAACAAACAAACAAACAAACAAACAAACAAACAAACAAACTCTTCAGCTTTATAATAACAGTATAGATATATATTTTAATGCAAATATTTTAAGGACTTTTCATGCTCATGATATTTGATGATCGAAAGCTTGGATGGTTGAATGTTTAATCAAACGTCTGAACGGATTTGAATATTTGACTCAGAGATAGATTATCAAAATTTATAAAAGCGAAAAACTTACTCACTCACTCATCATGAAATCCGCTTTGTAGAAAGAAAAAAATTGGCAATGAGGTAGTTTATACTTAGTAGACGTCCGCTAAGAACGGATTTTGCGACAGGGCTGGATTAAGGAAGTCTAAGGGCACTCACAAGTTTGAATGAAAGTCCTTAATTTTTTGTGCTACAAACTTTTAATGTGGCACCATAAAAAGTAATGGTGTAATCATCTATATTAATAACTAATAGGATACTTTTTATTTCGGAAAAATATACGATAAGAATATAGGGTAGAACTGGTTTTTGTTTTTCACTATAAACGAACAAAGGAAGAGTCGGTAGTAAAATTTAAATTGCTTAAACTATTACAATATTCGCGCCATTAAAATACAGCTAAATTTATTATTTAAAATGAAACCTTATTTTGATTTGAATAAGTGTCTATTTTTTCACTCTCCTGACTTTAAGAGGATTCGATATAAAATTTACCAAATAAAACGCCCTAAATACATGAAAAAATATATTCTGGTGTAAGTATATTGCTTACGGAATCCTAAATAATTCGCACCGTTAATGAGTTTGGAAAAAAACTTAAAAAGACTCTCGAAGCTCTTATGTCGGAACGAAAGGAAGATTTTGAGGAACGGTAACTTTCTTTACATACGGTACTTGTTAAACGTTTGTGGAAAATTTCTGAAACTAACTCCTGCTTATGGATTTGTCTATTTTTTAATTTTTTTATTAGTGATTTGTTTTCTGTTATAAAATTTAATATTGGAAACCAAAATATATTTAAAAAATGTTACCTATAGGCTATGATAGTTTTGAGGTGTCTGCTTGCCAAAGAGTAATACTATGCCATTCTAAGGGCATGACAATAGTGGTTTACAAGAATTACTATATGTATTAGATTTAGATTTGTTTTTTTATTTTAAACTTTGTCATATTTAAAACTGTTCGGATTTTTAGTTTTGTCACTAATACCACAGAATAAAAATATACCAGAAGTTACACACCTTTGATCTCGAAGAAAACCGCCGTTATAAGTACCTACAAAATGTCTAACGCACCTGGTGCATTCGATATCATACCTTACCATTCCGCTTACAAGAGCGCAATTCCTTTGTGTTCTGAATTTACGTACACGACAGCTCAAGCGTCAGGGTTGTACAATTAAAGTACACTTTAGTACGCAAAGTAAAGTAAATAATAACATAATAATTTCTTAGATTTACGCATATATTTGACATTATAAACGAATAACGATACTACTTTTTCGGATTTTTCGCTGATTAATTTAGATTTTTAGTTCCCGACGTTTCGAATGCTTTACATTACCCATGGTCACGGGAGAAACGAAGGTATTAGATGTGTCAGGGGTTTATATACTTGTTACAGACAGTGCCTACCCATGATTTACAAAAAAATTAAAATGAAGCCAAATATGGCAATATACCTATAATTAAAATTATTAATTTTTTTTACAATAGTCATTAAATAGTATTATGTAGTGTTGCTAATTGCTATTATTTAAATATGTGTATTGTGTCATAATAAAGAATTTAAAATATAAAATGTTTAGCAATATTAAGTTTTCATCTATACTAATATTATAAAGAAGTAAAGTTTGTTTATTTGTTAAATTGTAAGGTAATCTCGGGATCTACTGAACCGATTTTAAAAATTCTTTCACCAATAGAAAGCCACATTATTGCTGAGTGTCATAGGCTATATAAAACACCGAAAAATAAAAAGGCTTTTACGGCCGTTTTGCAAAGTGAATCGGAGAAAAAACGGTCGAATGAAAGCGTTTCTACGAACGCTGCCTTAACTATGAAAGATATATTTTTGAGTTCTAGAGAAAAGATGTGGAGCTTGAAAATGCCTACAAAAAAGTCAACGTCAGCATATGTCTAACTTAAAAACACTATGTACTAAAAAAGATTATTAAAATTATGCCCAACGAAGTGGGCACGGGTCAGCTAGTATATTATAATTTAATTAAGATTAAGTATCAATTTGAATATAAGTTTGATTAAAATTAAAATTTTAAAACACAAATTGTATTTTGATTGTTTAAAAAAAACAATGTGACATTAATTTAATTCTATATTTTACAAATTATAATTCAAAAGAACTAGTGGATATATGGAATAGAGCATAGTTAGATTTGTTTAATATTATATTTTCAATTTTTTTTAATTATTTAGTTTGCAGTGGTGTTGCTTTTTTTTATTCTTTTTTTTTTAAAGGGTTTGATCATATAGACCAAGTGGCGATGCTTAATACTTAACTTAAAATAATAAAAACACAAGTTGTTTTTAACTCTTTTAAGTGATGGGTGCTTGGGTTTTAGTGGATAGTACTGGTTTGACAGTTAGTCCTACATATCCACCTATTTTCTACAGGTGCGTTAATGCATAGGTATCCCAAGGATTTAAAAATGGGATACTTTTTATTACATAAAACTAGCTGATACCCGCGACTTCGTCCGCGTTGCTTTAAATATTAACAAAGTTTTCCGCATGCGCGCTACGCCGCGTGCCCCACTACTCCGCGAGAAGGAAACATACATCACTGAACACGCAGTGCATATACAAATCGTTGTTTCTTGAAACTTTAATAACTTTTTATTAAATGAAGATATCGCAATCATTTTTTTATAAGGGCCAAGTGTCTAAGAAATAAAACTTAGAAGGTTTCATTGAAATCTATCCAGTAGTTTTTCCGTGATGCGCGCACAACTGCAGACCTCTATCATTTTATTTATATAGATAACTCATCTAAGAAAAGCTATGCGCTGAAAAGGTTGATCCGATTGGTATGATACAATCATACACAGTTAGTTTATGATATTGTTAATAAATACATAAAAACTTTATTATGGATTAATAAATATTTTTGTATTTACTACTATTTTTAAAAAGTATAAAACGAAGTCGCTTTCCGCTGTCTGTCTGTCCCTATGTATGCTTAGATCTTTAAAACTACGCAACGGATTTTGATGTTTTTTTTAATAGATAGAGTGATTCAAAAGGAAGGTTTATATGTATAACTAGCGGATCCCGCGGCTTCGCTCGCGCTAAATCGAAGCGAACCCAAAAAATAGAGCCTACATAACAGTGTTGCTAATAAAATTAAATTATTAGCAAACATTTAATGTACGCTTACAGAATTTCTATCTTATATAACTTTAAGAATTATGTAACTGATGTTATTGCATTATATCCTAAAAAATGTTATAAAACTAAGCAAATAAAAACTATTTGGTTTTGCAACAGCAGGCATTGACCTTGAATGCGCCAGATGCAGGTTTTAGAGCGGTTTTTATATAACGCAGTTATATGAGCTTAATTAATATAATATTTATATATTGATAACTTCAATGTCGTGTCACCTCAAATATGTTTTGACGAAGTTGCTTTAACCGCTTTTTAGAGATAGAGACAATAGTCTTTGCGAATGAAACCCATTAATCTATACCAATATTATAAAGCTGAAGAGTTTGTTTGTTTGAACGCAATAATCTCAGGAACTACGGTCCGAATTGAACAATTATTTTTGTGTTGGGTAGTCCGTTTATAGAGGAAAGCAATAAAGGCTATATTACATTACGCTACGACCAATAGGAGCGGAGCATCAATGAAAAATTTTGCAAAAACGGGAGAAAAATATTTCTTTTGGTTTTCAGACTGTAGAACGCGAGTGGAGCCGCGGGAAAGGCTAGTTTGTTAAATAAAAAGGCTGTGGTAACGCCCGACACTGAGTAAGGCGGGTCCTAAATTCGAGTTTCCCACCTCTCATGTGTCATGTGCAAATCATTTTTAATTTACTAGTCGTTCGATGAAGGAAAATATTGCGAGAAAACCTTCATGTCTGATAGAGTAACAAGTTTTCGAAAGACATGCTTGATGCTCTGTCTAGTCGCAGTAGATGGACAAAGTATAAGAAATTGTTAGAACCGTTTTCGATAATTTGATTATAAATATATTATAAACGTTTATTACAAACTTTAAAAAACCAAAAACGTTTAGTTTTTTTACAAACTTAGTTTCTTTTATTTTTCTTTTATTATAAAAACATTCCGTGGGCCTTAAGGAACATACAAAAAATTATCCGAATTAGTCCAGCCATTGCCGAGTTAATAATAATATCACTATCACTACATAGTATAAAACAAAGTTGCTTTCTCTGTCCCTATATCCCTATGTATGCTTAAATCTTTAAAACTACGCAACGGATTTTGATGCGGTTTTTTTTAATAGATAGAGTGATTCAAGAGGAAGGTTTATATGCATAACTAGCAGATCTCGCGGCTTTGCCTGTCCTAAATCTAGGGAAGAGCCCGAGCGAAGCGAGGGCGAGTCGCTAGTAAATAATAAATTATAGATTTTTGATTGATATGCGATAAAAATAGTGATTAAAAGAGAATCTACATACTTTAACACAAAAAAACCCAGTAAACTATCTAACACAAGACAGGACTTGAACCCAGCACCTTACCATCGGTAGCCGTACTTATAAACTCTCAAATAATAAGGCCATAGTAATATTAGAATAGATTAGAACGTATTGGTCCACAATATTGACGTATTGTTTTTTAAAATACCGTGTAAGTGCGAAGTTGCACAAAAATCTTGTTAGAAATGTCAATGTTAGACATTGGAATTTTTGATTACAAACAGACTATATTTTCGTGTATAACAATATTACTTACTAGCGACTCACCATCGCTTCGCTCGGGTTCCTCCGTAGGTTTAGCTCTATAAATATAAATTATAGCCTATGTGATGTTCTGATTTATAATTTTTCTGATTTATATTGTAAAGTTTCATTAAAATCCATTCAGTAGTTTTTTACGTGAAAGAGTAACAAACATCCATCCATCTATCCATACTTACAAACTTTCGCATTTATAGTATAGTGAAACTTTTTCTTACTGCGGCAAAGCTTAAAGTTTATATTTGATCTGCATGTATATACTATTTCTCCCTGCCAAAAATGTTTGTAGCACAAAAATGAAGGACTTTCATACAAACTTGCGAAAGCGCTTAGAACTCAATCCGGCCCTGTCGCAAAATCCCTTCTCAGCGGATATCTACTAATTTTAAAGTACCTCCCTGCCAAATTTCATGTAGCCACCCAAACACACACAAGCAAACAAAAATAATAATGACTATTACAATACAATTTTCCAAAAAATATTCAATGTACAGATTGGACTAAGAATATTATTATATGTAGATGCCTCGGCTATCATGTACGGTCATACATCGAGAGGTCCTGGGTTCGAGTCCCGGGTCGGGCCAATGTTTAGTTATTGAGTCTTTCTGTTTAATAAGCCTCAGTAACAGCCCGGAGTTGGGAAGCTGGCGGTGTGTCACCCCCGTGCCTCGGAGAGCACGTAAAGCCGTCGGTCGGGCGCCTTAACTCTCACTGGTCGTGTCGAACAGTCGTCCCACCGGAGTATGAGAGTGATAGGAACAGGAGTGCACTTGTGTCTGCACTATAATATCTCCTGCGTAGTTGGCTAGTCTCAATGAGATTGGCCGCCATCGAAATCGGTCGGAGAACATTACATGTAGATATCATCATCACTACATAGTATAAAACAACGTCGCTTTCTCTGTCCCTATATCCCTATGTATGTTTAAATCTTTAAAACTACGCAACGGATTTTGATGCGGTTTTTTTTAATAGATTGAGTGATTCAAGAGGAAGGTTTATATGCATAACTAGCGGATCCCGCGGCTTTACCTGTGCTAAATCTAGGGAAGAGCCCGAGCGAAGCGATTGCGAGTCGCTAGTTAAGAATAAAATTTTCCATACACGAAATAAAAAATAGTACCAAAATAATGATTTTAAAAGGCGATTGCAACAAGTTTATAGATATGTATAAAAGTCATTTAAGATAAAAAATTGTTAAATAAAATGTTAATTCTGAAAACTTGCAAAACTAGAAGCAATAAATAAAACGTTAAATTATAAAAATTACTTACAAACGCTCAACTCAGTAAAAAAAATAAACTTAGAATATTAAGTTTAATTTAGCCTTATATACTTAGCGGTAGCGCGCTCGCTGGAATAACCGAGTGATGCGGGTTCATATCCGGGTCTCGCACCTCTGATATTTTCAAGTGCGAATCATTTCTATCATGATTACCACTTGTCTTTCGGTGAAGGAAAACATCGTGAGGAAACCTGCATGTCTGAGAAAACCTAGTAAGTTTTCGTGCGACATGTGAAGTCCGCCAACACGCACTAGGCCAGCGCGGTGGACTATGGCCTGATCCTCCTCGTACTGAGGGAGGCCCACCCCCAGCGGTGGGCCGAAAAAGATCTAAAGACAAGACAAGACAATAATAAAGTTTACATAAAAAAGTCTCCACATTAAGAAGCGTCGTATTTTTTTAATCACACTAAACGTCTGAAATGCTAAGAAATTATACAAAAAATCATAGTCTATAGGTATAGTCTAGTCATATTTGACTGGAAATTCTGATTTTAGACCTTATTAGGTCTAAAATCAGAATTTGGGATGCAACTTGACGACACGCGTGGCACAGTTTGTGTTGACGCTACTTTCTTACGCTAGCGGTCGCGGGTTCGAGTCCCGCTGGTGGCATTCATTTGTTAAACTCGGATATTTGTACTCCAGTCATGGATGTTTATATTTATAATATGTATGTATTTACAATTATATATGTAGTATATCAACTATCCGGTATCCGTTACACAAGCTTCGTATATATATTATGTATATAACTGTCTGTCTGTGACCACATAACGAGAAGACCGCTAAACAGGTTTTGTTAAAAATCAGCCACATGACTTTTAATAAAGTATTACTGCAGGCGACTTTAAAAAATAGCTTTTTATGAATTAAGTGGAACAAACTAACAGACACACAAAACATTAGTGTTTAAAGCTCCATATAGTATATCCCATATAAGGTGATTGAACCAGAATTCTGTAAGCTCCATTATTCTATTTACTAATATTGTAAACTAGCATTTCACAATTAAACGTTTTAGCGAACCCCGACCAAACGTATCGTCTATGACCGTATTCGAGCAGAAATACGTAATAATAATAAAAAATTGTACATAAAGACAGTTTAAAAGACGTTACTCCAACGACCTATAAGCATAAGTAATAGTCGAAATATTTTTTTATAATTATCGAAAGTGTAACATCTCCGAATTGTAGAATGTAAATTGTGTAAAAAAATGAGCGATCAAATGTAAACTCTATTTTATTGAAATTAGAGTTTGAAATCGATCAATAAGAAAATAATCGAGTTTACTCACATGATGTGTTAACTGTTAATGTTATAACTTATGAACTAACTATAGCATCATGTACTTTCACTTAGAAAAAGACAGAAATCGTTCAATCGTGATAATTTTCCGTATACTGATAATATTAATGTGATAAGGGGCCTAAGATAATCAAAAAAATATGCTAGCAATTTTTTTTAGTATATAAACTAGTGTTTCACCCTGGTTTCGTTCGGGTTCGTCCCTGGCAAATTTAATGTAGCATAATAATAAAGGCCTTTCATATAAACTTGCGAGAGCCCTTAGACCTCCTTAATCCAGCCCTGTCGCAGAATAAATAAATATGTTGGGACATTTTTACATACAGCGATATCTAGTTCCGTGATAAGCTACGAGGCTTGTGTTACGGATAACAGACAGTTGATATACGACATATATAACTTTAAATAAATACATAATATAAATATAAACACCCATGACTGGAGAACAAACATTTGTGATACAAACGCTGGCGCAGCAACTATGGTCACTACAAAAACTGAACCAAACGTCCGTCATCCGTTATTTTATGTCGCTTCAGCTTATTTTATTCAAATTACAACTACATTTTTTAAAATTTTATTTGGACTTCACATTTATGAAATGCATCATCTATCTGAAAATTTTTTTTAGTAGGAGAAGTTAAAGTTAAGTGATGGTAAATTTAAAGTACATGTACCGATGATATTTTACTTCTTTGCCAACACAATGCCAAAATTTCGACTCCGGGTAGTAAATTTTTAGTTTTTCAATAAAATGGCTGGTACTCAAGCACTAATTTACTGTGTGTAGAGCGCTGATTTTTTTTACTAGCTCATCAAAAGAAAGCCCTTTCACCCTGTGCCAGGTTATCGTCACTTTCTGGGACAAGTCAAAGTCAAGCCCTTTGTAAGGTCTCCTTTGGTCCTTAAGTCAAAATCATCCTGTATACATTGTAGATGTGTCTAGTACACAAGCCCTATGTAAGGTGTCCTTTAGTCCTTAAGCTATAGTCAGACGGACTTCACAAGTTCTTCGAAAACTTGAAAATAATTCGCCAAGTAAATATCAGAGGTGTGAGGCGTTTGATTAGAGATTACACAAATAAAATCTGTTTCTCAACATACTTCATACGTTTATATTTTTAATTTTACGCAAAACCCTTATTCTTTTTCTCAAATTAATAAATTTAATTTTTTATAACATTAGCTATCTGCCATTGAAGCCTCATTAAAACTGGTATAGTCGTTTCAAAAAATGTTCTTTTCTTATAAGTACCGGATACACTTTCATATATAAGTATTTATATTAAGATAAATCTTGCTATTCTGATAATACAAACATACTTTCCAATTTAATTTATGTATATAGATGAGGTTAATTTATATTTTAACGCGAGCGAAGCTGCAGCTATTAAATGTATAAAAAAACTTAATAAATAATATAGTAAAACCTTCCTAGAGAACCACTCTATCCATTGGTGAAAACAGCATGAAAATCGGTGTAGTAGTTTTTGAGTTTATCGCGAACAAACAGACAGACGCTGCGTAGGACTATAGGTTATATAATTATAGTATAGGTTTTATAATTTGTAGTGATAGCCAATATTTGCCGCAAACGAAATCGAACCTGCAGTCATAAGTGAAGTAACGTAGTCACTTACGTAGATGTAACTACTGTGCTGTAGACGCATTGCAATTAAAATAGTATACCTTGCAATATTTACTCGGTAACTTGGTCAAGGGCTTATGCTTCTACGACTTCGGTTTTTTACCGTTTTTAATGTACTTTGACATTTTCATAGGAAAATCTCGCTGATTCATTTATGATGACACGTTTAACTTAGTTGGTAGTGACCCTACTTTCTGCGCTAGAGGTCGCGGGTTCGAGTCCCGCTGGGGGTTTATTTGTTGAGCTCGAATGTTTTTCCAGCCATGAGTGTTTATATTTATATATTTATGATATGTATTTAAAAATTTTATATGTGTAAACTATCTGGTATCCGTAACACAAGCCTCGTACCACGAAACTAGATAGTGTTGGAATAAGGGTCGGAATTCAAATTCTTTCCGAGTCGCGCGGTATGATATCTCTCAAAACTAACTCCCACCCTTCCCGTTTTTGTAACATTTTTCATTAATGCTCCGCTCCTATTGGTCACAGCGTGATGTAATATAGCCTATAGCCTTCCTCGATAAACGGAATAATAAAACAAAAATAATTTTTCGATTCGGACCAGTAGTTCCTGAGATTAGTGCGTTCAACCAAACAAACAAACTCTTCAGCTTTATAATATTAGTATATATTTATTTATTATTAACGCACAGACAGACAACTGTTAATGTGAATACTTGTGTGTTGTCATTCTGATATGGCTGGAGCGATTTCGATGAAATTTAATAGACACATTAATAGATACAAACTATGATAAAAAGTATCACGTAGGGTAAGTGTACCTAATATCCTACTAATATTACAAACTCTAAAGTTTTTCAGAATTAAGTTAAGTTTCACATTTTTTGTTTGTCTATCTGTTTCTTTCCGTAAATCTCTGAAACGACTGGATTAATTTTGACGGGACTCTATTGGCTAATGTCACTAGGCGTAACTTAGGCTATTTTTTTAGGGTTTCGCACAAAAACTTATAAAGAACATTAGTTTTAATAAAATAAATAAAACATTTTAAAATAAAACTTTTCAGTAATCTTTCCTTTCTGTTTTATTACCGTTCATTTTGTTTGGGACCTGTTAACGCTTTATCAATATCAAGAAATTTGAAAAGGGTAATCTTTATACTTTTTTACCCGACTGCGCCAGAAGGAAGGTTATTTTTTCAAAAGTATCTCTATAGCCTGAACGGCTCGATGGACTTTAGCTTGAGAGGTGTTAGATTCGTATTAATTGTGAAAGCGACACCGGGTATAAATTTTGAATCAGAGCACAACATATTTTAGGGTTTTTCATTTCCAAATTACAAAGAAACGTAGTTGGTTTTTTTATTTTTTTATTTACACTGACTTTACAAAAAATCTTGAGAGAAATCCTAACTCTACCCGAGACTCGAACTTATAATCTTAAACGTTACATGCTAACCCTAACTAATGTCATCAGCCATGTACATAAATATGAATATTTCGCATTTACTATATAAGTAATATTTGTTCAGAAATCCGGTCAAGGTCTAATAGTGATTTTCTTTACTGCGTTTTTACCGATTGAAGTGACTACAGCTATTTTAACACAATTTTCACTATAAATCAGTACATATAAATAAAATTGAAGTGTCTCTTTGTAATTTCAAATTAACAGCTTTTCACTAAATGCATATGAAAGTATATACGGTAATAGCATCAAAAAAATATTTTTTCAAATTTTTGTCTGTCTGTTTGTTCTGGCTAATCTCTAAAACGGCTGGACCGATTTTACGGGACTTTCATTTGCACATAGCTAATGTTATAAAGAGTAATTTGCTTAGCCGTTTAGGAGGAGTTTACATACATACGCAAATAATAATTATATATATTTCACAGTAAAATTGTAAATACCGTTAGATTATAATCTATCTCGCGATATTGTAAACTGTCGAAAGATTGCAAACCTCAACACTGGATAGATTTTGATGAAATTTGGTATGATGATAGCTAGAAAACATATCTTTTCTAAGAAATCTATAGGTACCGTTATAATAATATAACACACGTGACAATTGATGTCAGATATATTATTAAACTAGCGACTCGCCCTCGCTTCGATTGGGCTTTTTCCTAGATTTAGCACAGGCACAGCCGCGGGATCCGCTAGTTATGCATATACCTTCCTCTTGAATCACTCTATCTATTAAAAAAAACCGTATCAAAATCCGTTGCGTAGTTTTAAAGATTTAAGCGTACAAATGACTATAGGGACAGAGAAAGCGACTTTGTTTTATACTATGTAGTGATATTTATATTTAATTCGGGTTCGTCTCTAGATAGAGCCTATAGTTTACTCCAGTATGTTCATTTGTTCACCAATATGAGTCGGGCTCGAACCTGGGACCGTCAGCACAGCAAGTATTTATAGCTGTGCAATGTGTCGTCCCTCTCTAGACCTCTTGAGATGAAATCATAAAAGAAATACTGTATTATAAACGTATATCACATAGTTAAAAAAACAAAGTCGCTTCCCGCTGTCTGTATTTCCCTATGTATGCTTAGATCTTTAAAACTACGCAACGGATTTTGATGCGGTTTTTTTAATAGATAGAGTGATTCAAGAGGAAAATTTTATATGTCTAACCCGCGGCTTCGCTCGTGCTATAGGTATCTAGGGACAAACCCGAGCTAAGCGAAGGCGAGTCGCTAGTCCTACAAGTAATACATTTGTTTAATGTTCGCAGTTGTAGTGGAACGCTAGCTTTATACGTATTTACTCTAATAAGGCAAGAATTGCAGAAAAATGATGTAGTAAGCCATAAAGGAAGGACAAATGTTGGACGTACCGTTCTAATACATGGCGTGTTAGCGCAGTGGTCAAAATTCTACCATGATTGTCAATGGATATGGGAAAATATTATATGATTAAAAACATTGTATGATTGTAGTTTATGTGAAAAACTGCTTGCAATTTTAACGACACGATGGCTCAGCTTGTAGTGACCCTACTTGTTGCGCCAGCGATCACGGGTTCGAGTCCCGCTGGGGGCATACGTTTGTTGAGCACGAATGTTTGTACTCCAGTCATGGGTGTTTATATTTATAATATGTATTTATTTAAACTTACATATGTAGTATATCAACTATCTGGTATCCGTAACACAAGCTTCTTTGTAGCTTACCACCGAACTAGATAGCGCTGTGTGTAATAATGTCCCAACATATTTATTATTTTATTATATTATTATTTTATTATTTTATTATGGCCGTTTCATTCAGTTGCCCAAGCGAACGCGTTACCTTTGTGCTTCCCGTCTATCTCGCTTACATACAAACAAACCAAATACAGTACTTTATATTGTAAAATAACAATTTAAGTATGATATAACTTCTAAAGACATTATATATATTTTTCAAGTAAATCAAACCTCATTATATAACGTAATACATAACGTTTCTTACATGTTATATATTGAAACTAGCGACTCGCCCTCGCTTCGCTCGGGCTCTTCCCTACATTTAGCACAGGAAAAGCCGCGGGATCCGGTAGTTATGCATACAAACTTTCCTCTTACCAATTTCTAATTTCTCTGTCCCTATATCCCTTTGTACGCTTAAATCTTTAAAATTACGCAACGGATTTTGATGCGGTTTTTTTAATAGATAGAGTGATTCAAGAGGAAGGTTTATATGCATAACTAGCGGATCCCGCGGCTTTGCCTGTGCTAAATCTAGGAAAAAGTCCAAGCGAAGCGAGGGCCAGTCGCTAGTATAGAATACTTTTTACTGCGGGAAATTATCTCATCTTTGAGAAACATATGCTAAAAACAAGAGTGAGTCATTAGTGATAAAAATTAAAAATGCAGTTTCTATGACATAATATAACTAAATTAAGTCTAGAACATCTTCAGAAGTACTTCATTATGAGAATCATAATCAGAGCGAAACAAATGCATTAATTATATAATAATGCCACTAGAATGTCGGTCTTGAACGCCTTCATAACTTTGCAGATACAACTTTTACCTTTTTGAACTTGACAAGAAAATAATATTTTTATTTAACACTAACGACTCACCCTTGCTTCGCTCGCTTTAGCGTAAGTGAAGCTAGGGGTTCCGCTAGATAAAATAAATAAAAATTCTACCTCCTCCTTTTTTGGAGTCGGTTAAAAAGTAGCTTAAGTTACTCCTTATAACATTAGCTATCTGTGGGTGAAAGTCCCGTCAAAATCGGTCCAGCCGTTTCAGAGATTATCCGGAACAAACAGACAGACTGATAAACAAAAAACTTAATAATTAATTAGTTTTTTGTTGTTAGTATCGTATTCATTCATATACATTTAGTGAAAAACTGTTAATTTGAAATTAAAAACAGACACTTCAATTTTATTTATATGTATAGATATCTAATAGTACGTGTACCTTCAGTTCTTGCCAGATCATAATCTATACTTGTACTAAATTTATTTATTTATTTATTTGTTCTATAATATATTCGTGTTATGTATGTATGTATATATATATATAATCGTTTTTATATTGTTCTAGTTAATGTATATTTATTAATCTTTAAATCATAACTATTATTTTATTATTATTAATTTGTGATTTATATTGTTCACACCCCTTCCATTACAGTTTGCAAGTTCCAACACCTTAAGGTTGCCTGGAAGAGATCGCTGTTTAGCGATAAGGCCGCTTCATGTATACTTCCTTGTATAAATTTTTCTTATACTTGTTTTTCTTTGTGTGTACAATAAAGAGTATTTATTATTATTATTATAATTAAATTTCACCCAAATCAGTACAGCAAAATGGAGAAGTGACACACATACAAACACACAAACAACGTACACATATTTTTTTAAATATATATATTCAAAATGAAAGAACACTATGTTAAACACGGGATCGATTTCTTCAACTTTCGGAGCAAACCGAGTTTGATTAGATAATTGTATACGTCTTAAAAATAATCAGGGCAAGACGAATTTCTTTGTCTTTATGTACTGATATTTTGATGCCTTTACTTTGTTGTTAAATTACGGTTCTATCTTATTAGTGGCAAGCTGTTTAGTTTCGGAGGTCGTAGGTTCAATTCCTGAGGCGTTTTTTGTTATTATCTTTTTATATCATAAATATCTTAGTAGATCTTAGAATATATAAATAAATAGGTTCGGACATTATTACACACAGCGCCATCTAGTTCCGTGGTAAGCTACGAAGGAACCTTGTGTTACGGATATCAGATAGTTGATATACTGCATATATAAGGTTAAATACATAGATATTATAAATATAAATACCCATGAAGTACAAACATCTGAGTTTAACAAATGAATGCCCCCGGGACTCGAACCCGCGACCGCTGGCGCAAGAAAGTAGGGTACTGTATAGTACTTGGTAGGGTACACTACAAACTGCGCCAAACGTCATCGTGTAAATACATACATCTTATATTATATAAAATTCTCGTGTCACAATTTTCGTTCCCATACTCCTCCGAAACGGCTTGACCGATTCTCATGAAATTTTGTGATCATATTGAGTAGGTCTGAGAATCGGCCAACATCTATTTTTCATCCCCCTAAATATTAAGGGTAGTCCACCCCTAAATTTTTTTTTATTTTTTAGACAATTTGTTTTTCCTACAGATCAACCCAATGAAGTTGATTAGCAATTAAAAAAATGAACGCGGGCGAAGCCGCGGGTACAGCTATAATATTATAAATATGACTAATAATATTTATTATTTTCAGGACAAAAATGGGGCATAAACAGTACTTAGCGGTGGGGCAGTCGGCACGGAATAGACTTTTTGGGATACCCAATAAAAAGCCAGTACCACTGAACGTGTTGATATCGCAACAAGGCAAATTAAATCATGGTAAGTTTTCTTGCTATTCCAATAGACTTTAACTTTATTTATTATTCGGAAGACAAAGAGTTTTTGTTACATATAAAACGAAAAAATCTTAACATACACCAATTAAGTCTTCACAATTTACAATTTCTAAAGGTAAGTATAATCTATGTTAGCTTATTAAAGCATATTATAATATTACAGTACATAAAAAAGAATAAGAGGATAAAATAAAAACATTACGTACAACTTCTAGTTAAAATTTTGAACTTATATAGTGAATGTGAAAATAAATCTATGTCATTAAATATTTATTAGGAATTCGAATTATGTCAAATTCAATTTATATCAAACACTGCTTGATATACCCAAAAAGAAATAGAAAAAATGGTGAGAAGTCTAGAAGACGAATCTGAGCTATATCTTCGATCTGGATCTTTGGCTTAGATCTTCGTAAAAGGGGTTGATAAACTTTAAAAAAGTAGTATAGTACCAGTCGTAATTTTTTGCCAAAACGGAAGACGTACTGTACAACTCTCAACTGACTTGGGAAATCATCCAAATCTATACTACTAATAAAAAGCTGAAGAGCTTGTTTGTTTGTTTGGTTGAACGCCCTAATCGCAGGAGCTACTGGTTCAATTTGAAAAATTCTTTTTGTGTTGGATAGTCCGTTTATCGAGGAAGGCTATAGGCTATATTATATCATGCTACAATCAATAGGAGTAGAGTATCATTGAAAAATGTTGCAAAAACGGTGAGGCGATAGTTCTGCGAGGTATGATACCGAGGGACTCAAAAAGTATTTGGTTTCCGGTCTTTAGAACGCGTGCGAAGCCGCGGGTAATGCTAGTTATGACATAAAACAGTCAAAATATTGTTACGTTCTACGGGTTCGGGATCGGAAATTAAAAGCGTTCTCGCACTAAAGTTGTTTTATTTACACTTAATATACACGCGCAGTTTGTACACAACACTAGTTTAATTTAGTCTCTGAGCACTATAATCCACCACTTTTAATAATTCACTTTGTTTTTCTTCACTTTTCCACTATTTCGTATCTCTTCGCAATCTTCACTCAACTCCGAACTTCAACTGATCTCTCGACACACTGCCGGCCTTTTTATATGCGTAAATTTAGAACATTCTAGTATCGAAAATTCAAAATGTTTCTAGTAACTTCCAAATTGTTCCTGAAAATGCGTTATCTCTTTCTGCCACATTAAAATTTGTAATAAACTGTTCTTGTTATCTAATTGTCAAAAGTTAGAAATTGACATTCGCTGTTGTAAGGCATGGTACAAGCGTGCTATTATGACGAGTTCGCACTATATTCCGCGACATTACCCCCTCCTAAGACATGCTCGTCTCGAGCATCGTTGTTGCCGTGATACTTGGCTAATCGGTCCACATGCACGATTTTAGCCAGGCTTCTAGATGTACGTTGAATTCGGAAAGTGACGTCGTTAATTTTCGTTATAACCTTGTAAGGCCCCTCCCAACTGGGTTGTAGCTTTGGCGATTTACCCTTTCGTCTCACCGGGTTATGCAGCCATACCAATGAGCCTTCCTCGAAGTTCGTTCCTGTCGCCTTTCGGTCATAACGAGTTTTCATGCGTTCACTTGCTTGTAGCCCTGCATCTCGTATCTGCTCATGAACACCAATCATCTTCGCTCGTAGTTCACTGGCATATTCTGTTATGCAACTGGGAGTATCCGGCGGGCAACCACTTAACAGATCCGCTGGTAGTCGCAATTCTCTTCCGAAATTGGCAAAAGCAGGTGTTATGGTAATGCTTTCGTGTACAGCAGTCCGGTAAGATAGCAGGAACAATGATAAATACTCGTCCCAATCATTTTGATGTTTATCCACAACCTTAGCTAGATGGCGTTCCAAAGTCTGGTTAAACCTTTCAACCATTCCATCTGACTGTGGATGATGTGATGTGGTTCGAGTCTTGTGTACCCCCATGATTTTACATACTTCCTGAAATATATGCGATTCAAAGTTTCTTCCTTGATCACTGTGCATTTCTAACGGAACGCCGAATCTGCAAAATACATCTTTTACCAAAGTATTTGCGATAGTTACTGCTTCTTGATTTGGGATGGCGAATGCCTCAGGCCATTTTGTAAAATAGTCCATCACAACTAAAATATATCGGTTCCCGGAATTAGTAATCGGAAATGGTCCTGCTACGTCTAATGCGATTCTCTCCCAAGGTGCCCCAACGTTGTATAATTTCATTACTCCTCGGCTTCTGGTCTGCGGGCCTTTGACAGAGGCACATTGCACGCATTTCCGACACCAGTCCTCAACATCATCTCGACAATGCAGCCAGTAAAATCGCTCCTTGATCTTGATTAACGTTCTTCTTACCCCTAAGTGTCCACCAGAAGAACCATCATGGTAGACTCGAAGTATCTCGGATACTTTTATTTTAGGAACCACTAGTTGAAGATGGCTATCATTTCCACGTGTCTTCTCCCATTTCCGGCACAATACTCCATTGTGTAACAACAAACTGTCCCATTGTGCCCACAAACTTTTCGTAGCGGTACTGTACTGTGCTATGTCAGTCCACTTAGGTTTTGGCCTACCACTACATAGCCATTCCATGATAGGTCGTATATCTCGGTCTTCTTCTTGAGCTCTCCTCATGGCTTCATCACTCCAACGTTCATCTAACGAGTCTGTTCTAATAACTTTAATTGATTCCAATTCCTTTGCCTCTTGTCTTTGACAGTGCTTGCAGTCGTCTTCACAGGGTCTTCTAGATAGAGCATCGGCGTTGCTGTGATTTTTACCCCCTCGATGTTCTATATCAAACTGGAATTCTTGAAGTTGTTCAATCCATCGTGCTACCTGCCCTTCGGGATCCTTGAATTCTAATAACCATTTCAGGGCAGCGTGATCGGTTCTTACCAAAAATTTGCGTCCTAGCAAGTATTTCTTAAAATGTTGTAAGGTTTTTACTACAGCAAGTAGTTCCCTTCGAGTAACGCAATAATTCTTTTCCGGTTTAGAGAGTGACTTACTGAAATATGCGATTACCACCTCCTGATCACCCTTCCGCTGGGACAATACACCTCCAATACCGATATTACTGGCATCAGTGTCGACAATAAACTCTCCCTTTGTGTCTGGATACCCGAGGATCGGTGTTTGGCAAAGATGTTTCTTTAATTCTTGGAAGGCCAATTCGCAATTATGGTCCCATACGAAAGGTCTCTTCTCCTCGGTTAGCTTATGGAGTGGTTTGGCGATGTCAGAAAACCCTTTCACAAATCGACGATAGTAAGAGCACAATCCTAGAAATGCTCTCACTTGCGTCTTGTCCTTAGGGGTCGGCCAATCTTTCACAGCGGTGATTTTCTCAGGATCCGTTTCTACTCCGTTTTCTGAAACTACGTGTCCAAGGTAATTCACTTGTTTTCTGAAGAATAAGCACTTCTTCGGACTTAACTTTAAATTAGCTTCCCTTAGTTTATCGAATACTGCTTCGAGTTTCCTAAGATGGTCATTGAAATCACACCCCACAATAATTATGTCATCTAGGTAAACAAGGCAGGCTTCTCCTAGTAATCCGGCGAGTATGCGTTCCATCAACCTCTCAAATGTAGCTGGTGCATTACATAACCCAAACGGCATAACCTTAAACTGCCATAACCCTTTTCCAGTTGAAAACGCAGTTTTCTCCTTATCCGCGGGGTCCATGTCCACTTGCCAATAGCCACTCTTCAAATCGAGAGTTGAAAACCATTTCATACCACTTAGAGTGTCTAAGGTGTCGTCGATTCGAGGCAGGGGATAACTATCCTTTTTGGTCACATCATTGAGTCTGCGGTAATCGATGCAAAACCTTGTAGAACCATCCTTCTTCCTTACTAGTACTACCGGAGAACACCAAGGGCTAGTGGAGTGTTCGATGATGTTGTTCTCTCTCATGTTTTGAATCATGTCGTCCACTTCCTTTTCCCTGGCCCATGGAATTCGTCTAGGTCGCTGTCGGATAGGCGCAACATCACCTGTATTGATTTTGTGCTTCACTAAGCCGGTTCTTCCTATATCGTTCTCATGTTTGGAAAACAAATCTGAATATCGGTACAGTAAATTTTCAGCTTCTGTCTTCTGTGAACTTGTGAGATTTTCTTTACAGTCTTCGATAAGTTTCATCGCTTGCTCTCTATCCTTGTTCGGTACCTTCACGTTCGGTTGACATCTGTTTAACCAGGCTATCTCTTCGCAAGTTCCCACAACTTCGCCTCTCTGAATGGTTTGAGTAAAGTTACTAGGGTTTAGCACTGGAACCATGGATGTGGAAGCTTTACCTACAACAACTCTTGCCGGGATCCACGAGCTCTCATCTTCACACTTCTCTATGATAGCGCAGCACCATTGACTACCTGACTTGTTCTGAGGTAAAGCGACAGGTACTAGAGTCTGTGATCTTGGTGGAAGGGCGGTGTCTCTCAAGCAACTAACTTTTCCGTGAATTCCACCACTTATTGGTACTTCTCTATTTCTGCACTTTAAAACTCCATATTTCATGTCAATCATACACTGGTAATTTTGGAGAAAGTCCAATCCAATGATGCAATCATCGACGATATCTGCGACTATTGCTTTATGCCAATAAATGTTGTCCCCAATTTTAATAGCAATTTTCCTTTCCCCCCAGACAGGTACGCGCTGGCCGGTGGCTGTCATGAGAGTGATATGCTTTATGTCTTGCAACTTCTTGTCCGCAATGTGTTTTAGCTTTTGGTTATTAATGATGGTTCGTGATGCTCCGGTATCCAGCGTCAGTTTACATGCTACTCCATTAATTGCGCCATGTATTACTAAGGTGTTTCCATGCACTGTCTGCTTTACTACTATTTGTGGGGTAGAAGATCCCCCGGCCAGCGCCCACCCCGCAGCCCTGGCTGGAATTAGTTTTCCTGTGGCTGGTCAGAAGTCGACACAGCCACATCTGACTGCCTCCGAACGTTTGATATTTTAGGGCAGTTACTTCTGAGATGGCCCCGTTCGCCGCACTCGTAGCATCTTGGGTTAAAAATACGTCTCCGGGTGGATGATCCTTCCGCAGTGACCACCTCCCTCACCTTCCAAGCTCTTGTGTCATGGCGCACAGCTTCAACCTCCAAAGCATGAGCGACAGCTTCCTTGAGACTCGTATGGTGTCTTAGTCGTACAGCGGCGCGTACCTCCGAGTCGCGAATCCCGTCCACAAAAGCCTGCAGAAGAATAGTTTCTATGGTGGACGGCGAGGATTGATATGCCTTCCGTACAAGCCTCTCAATCTCTATGGACCACTGCTGCAGGGTTTCGTTGGCTCGTTGTGTACGATCTTTAATTTGAGCCCTGTACACGTGCTCTAGATGACTATCACCATACCGCGACTCTAAAGCGTTAAGTAGCTCACTGTATGTGGTCTTCCTGCCAGGGTCACTAGCACAAAGCGCCTCCAATACATTCAGAGCCTCCTCTCTAAGTGCGACGGTAAGGGCAGATCGAGCTTCATCATCTGTCCATCCACTCGTCTCCTTGACAGTCTCAAACTGGATCTTAAAGGCAGCCCAAGAGGATTTGCCGTCGAAGTAAGGGACTTTAAAGCTCTTTGTTGATGATGAGCTAAAGTCGGCACTACGCGGTAATTTGTGAGTTTCTAAGTAATCCATCCTTTTCTCCATTTTAGAGAGTTTTGAGTCGTACTCCTCTAAAGCTTCACCGTGTGTGACGAGTGTCGTCTTTATTCCCTCAACTTCTCTTTCCACGGCTTCTACCCTTTCCGTATTCTGTTGAAGAACGGCTATGACATCCTTGCGAATGCCCTCTTGAAGTGCGCGCAGCTGTTCATCCTGGCGGCGAGCCTGCTCCTCTTGGAGTGCGTGCAGCTGTTCCTCCTGGCGGCGTGCACGTTCTTCCTCGCGGCGAGCCTGCTCTTCTTGGAGTGCGCGCAGCTGTTCCTCCTGGCGGCGTGCACGTTCTTCCTCGCGGCGCGTTTGTTCTTGCATCATGAACGCCATTTGTTGCAGAAGGGCGTTCATGTCTGGCGTGGTACTCTGTTGAGCCGCGGACTCTCCACTCGATGTACTAGGGCCAGAATCTTCCCTTTGCTGTTCCGCCATTGCGCGTGTAGTGACTCCTTCCTTCTCGTGCCTCGGTACTAACGGCATTTCCGATCCCACTTCTGACACCAATTGTTACGTTCTACGGGTTCGGGATCGGAAATTAAAAGCGTTCTCGCACTAAAGTTGTTTTATTTACACTTAATATACACGCGCAGTTTGTACACAACACTAGTTTAATTTAGTCTCTGAGCACTATAATCCACCACTTTTAATAATTCACTTTGTTTTTCTTCACTTTTCCACTATTTCGTATCTCTTCGCAATCTTCACTCAACTCCGAACTTCAACTGATCTCTCGACACACTGCCGGCCTTTTTATATGCGTAAATTTAGAACATTCTAGTATCGAAAATTCAAAATGTTTCTAGTAACTTCCAAATTGTTCCTGAAAATGCGTTATCTCTTTCTGCGACATTAAAATTTGTAATAAACTGTTCTTGTTATCTAATTGTCAAAAGTTAGAAATTGACATTCGCTGTTGTAAGGCATGGTACAAGCGTGCTATTATGACGAGTTCGCACTATATTCCGCGACAATATATTAAAATAAAATGATATATATGTTATGGCCCAAGTGATACAATGGAATATTTGTCATAAGGCCCGGGCATTATGAATAATGGCAAGCTACTTAGGGCAAAGTAAATAATTATAATTTGAACTTCCTTATTTGTAACATTGCCTTGGCATTATGAATATTGCCAAGTAGTTCTCGGACAATCTGATAATAAATACCCTATGTATATTACATAGCGACTGCGACTGTTTTTTTCTACAATAACATGGATATCTAAGAGAATAAGCTTGAATAACCTACCGTAGGTTAAGTTTTTTTTTGCATAATTTGCTGCTATAAGCTGTAAAAATCACTTATTTAACTTAAGTGGTAAGATAGTTATTATTATAGTGATGAAATGTTAGTACAAATTG
Source organism: Boloria selene (assembly GCA_905231865.2). Taxonomy (NCBI): domain Eukaryota; kingdom Metazoa; phylum Arthropoda; class Insecta; order Lepidoptera; family Nymphalidae; genus Boloria; species Boloria selene. The sequence continues at coordinate 1,086,456 of HG993161.1, forward strand.
ACGATTGATTAATTTTATGTATCCGCTACGCGGACGACTAGCAACAGCAATAAAAATAAGTGTTAATTACTGCCTAATAGGTGATATTGATTTCCGTCCTAATTTTCCGAACTAATTGTCCGAATTTCGTCCGGGCATTAGTCAAATCAAATCAAAATATTTTATCCAGCATAAAAATTGTTACAATTTATTACTGAACGTCATGAGTCTACCACCAGTTCGGAACGAAGAAACCAGACCTGAGTCATAATTTTTCATTCATGTTATTCATGATTTGGTTATTTCCATAGTAGTTATCACACTGCCTTATATTTTGGCATTTTTAATAATGCCCACTTGATCCATAATATATTCAGCAAAGTAAACGAACGCTGGTTTGTCAAATTACTAAGGCAAAATATAACAATATTATGCAACTAAACGCTATATCTGTCAGTCAGTTTTAGAGTTTTATTTAGACGGTAGTGTAGTAACTAGCGTATCCGACTGCAGATCCGGACCTGGGTTCGGTTCCCGAGGATTTATCTATATCAAAAAATTCTTATTCGGCCAAAAGTTGGGAAGTTATTGGGGTTTCCCGTGCCAGAGTACGTAAAGCCCTTATCGTCCCACCGGAGTATGAGAGTGATAGGAATAGAGAGTGTACTTGTGTCTGCACTATAATATCTCACACGCAGATGACTTTATGATTGGTAAATTAATAGTAGGCATTACCTACTTATAACATAACGAATAAACTCAAATGTATAAAAGGAAAAAAACGAACGACCTACTAAATGTATGAAATACTAACTAAGCGTGCAATTTTTGTGCAATACTCATAATGCCGTATTTTCGTAATTTATCATTGTATGGTACAATATAAAAATAAATATTTACTATATTATGTATTTATATATACAATTGTTTGTACGTGTGTTTGTCACTAAACTTCTCCTAAATGGCTTTTGCCTAAAAAATTATGGTGTTTTTTTTTAACGATCTGTTTTGCTCAGTAACCAAGGCTTTTATTCCTGATGTAAAGATAGCCAGGAAGATCGTAAAGAACACGACACTAACACCAATCGATGTTCAAATTTTGACCGGCCACGGAGGATTCGCGGCGTATCTCCACCGATTCAACCTAAAAGACAGCCCCTCTTGTGTCTGCGACCCGGAAGGCGAGGAAACGATATTCCATATCCTACTGGAATGTCCAAGGTTCGGCCAAGAAAGGCTGGAATTAAAAACTAGCCTACAATTGGTACTGGACCAGCCATCTCTACCAACCATAATAGAGAACGAGGCGACCAGATTACCATTCCTCACTTTCGCGAGAAAAGTCGCACAAGTGGCAGCTAAATTGAACGGCTCAACCGCCATACCATCTGCGACTAGACCAACCACAACAACAACCACTTCCACAACTAGGCATACCCAACAAATCACAAACCCAACACAACCACAATCCACACAACCACAATCCACACAAACCACACCAACCTCACACAACACAAACACTACACACATCGTCCCACAAACAACAACATCCTCACAACCCACTCTAAGGCAGCGACTCCGTGCCATCCCAAACACGCTACGGAATCTGATCACGAGGAGAGCTACCCCTGTCACACCTTCACCAACAACTTTACCCACAACCCTCCCTGAGCTACTACTCAAAAAGGGAGAGACTGGAGACAGGGGCATAAGGTTGAAAGGTGTAGCACTCTTCATGAGCTGCGAGCAAGAAAGAGTGGGAATTAGCTTCTGTCGCCCTGAGAGCCCGGACAAAGTGACGGTGTCGCCGGGACTAGCCCTGCTGATAAAAGGGAGCACAACGAAAACGAGCGTAAAGTGCACAAAAATCGACGCACTTACAGTGCAGAGGGGGGAAAACCAGCCCTACCGGATAGTGTGGTTGCAAAACAAAGCAATTGCACTTTTCGAGTGGGGTGGAGACTCCCCTTTCACACTAGCTTGCTCAGCGCTCTCAAGACTCAACGGGCACAGTGATGGCACACCCCCACGAAAGCTTAGCGTGGACGCCATGAGGGTAGGCTCTATTAGAGGAGACGTAGCCGATAGCTACGGCTGCCTGTTGGCCTCATCACATCACGAGGTCATAGTCTATGAAGACAGAGGGGAAGACCTCTCCTTCCTAAGAGGAGAGGCAAAAATAAATCCCCCACCCACAGAGCCACCCCCCATGGGGCCACCGCTGAGTGGGTCTGAACGCCTTCAAAGGCAGATAGAGGCTGAACGTGAAGCCTCCAGCCCAAGGACCTGTCGTGAGGAACGGCCGAGCCGGGATACTGAACTGCAGGTAGTAGATAGAACCATCCGCCAACTGGTCTCCCCAAAACAGCAAACAAACGAGGACAGGCAGGCAGCGGCGATAAGGGAATTCCTTAGAGTTAAACACTCGGTGAAACCCGAGTCGCCACACACCATCCGCACTCGAGCTGATATGGGACAAGTCACACCACCAAAGCTGAAACCAGCACAAAGCCCACAAGACCATGCCATTAACGCATTTGTCGAGTTCCTGGCTATAATCAAAGGGAACCGAAAGGTTAACTTAGCCACCTGCCAGAAGATCATGCAGGCCTATCAGCGAGGAAGCGAAAAGATGCTGGAGGTGGAACTCGACAAAGCTGAAGCGGCTATATACGACAATGACACTTCCCAAGTTATTCAAGGGGAAATGACAGGGTCGTACATGACCGCCTACAATACCACTAAAGGCTTCGTGGGACTGGTCGAAGCAGAGGGGCGTGAACAACAACAACCCCCCAAATTTGAAACATCTCCTGGAGACCCAGTAGTTGTGGTAGCTAGGTGCACGAGGGTAATGCTGGACGACAGAATGCTCGAGAAGGCTAAAACCATATTGAGCGAAGTCGACACCGGCATTACACTCGCAAACTGGAAGCTGCCAAAACTAACGTGGACAAACGGGGTACCCGGATGCGGCAAAACAACTCACATCATCAGTCACTTCGATGAGGACAACGAAGTAGTAGCCACCACTACAGTCGAGGGAGCGAAAGACCTAAGGGAGAAGCTCGTGGAACGCTTTGGTGACAAAGCCAAATCTAAGGTGCGTACCATGGCCTCTATACTGGTAAATGGTTTCAAGGAGGGCACTAGTTGCAACCGTCTAACGGTCGACGAAGCCCTCATGAACCATTTCGGAGCCATAGTTATGGCAGCCCGACTGTCTGGCGCAGAAGAAGTGGCACTCATCGGAGATATAAACCAGCTGCCTTATATCGACAGAGAAAATCTGTTCGACCTAAGGTACTGCTGGCCAACACTGGTGACCAACATCACATGTGAGTTGTCCTGTACGCATAGAAACCCGAAAGACGTCGCATACGCCATCAGAGACGTCTATGGTAATATCTACTCCTCCAGTAAAATCATCCACTCCCTGAGCATAGAAAGGTTCACCGACGCGCAAATACCATCTACCAAAGAAGGAACCCTATACTTGGTCCACACCCAGGAGGAAAAGAAGCTCCTGATAGACCAGGGATACGGATCCGGCGAAGGGTTGCGCGTCATGACCATCCACGAGGCACAGGGCCAAACCTACAAAGAGGTCATCATCGTGCGGACGAAGACCAAAAGGCTCCGCATTCACGATAGTGTGTCACATGCTGTCGTCGCTGTGACAAGGCACACCAAGACCTGTGTCTATTACTCTGACGATGGCGACGACGCAATTGGCAAATTTATTCGTCGAGCGGAGGGAGCCTCAGCGAAGACCATCCTAGAGCACAGCCTCAAAATGTCCATTCTTAAACGCGACAAAAAAATCACAGAGGCTGTGCTTGCCCAACTGCGGGATGGGGCGGGGTTCTAGAGTCCTAAAAGTCGACTGAAAAAAAAAAAGTCAGTGTCGGCCCACGTTACATGATTAGCATGTATCGCTAGTTTTAAGTCCAAAAATGTAAAACGCCAAAAAAAAAAAAAAAATTAAAAAACAAAAGGCACGGGCGCTTAACGCCTGTGGATGACACATTTACATTACATTAAAAAAAAAAAACCTGTCTGTCCGTCTTTATCTGTACTTGACCGCATCAAGAGAAAACCACTAATCAGTTTTAGATGAAATTTTGGTATAATGATAGATGGTTATCCGGGTCAACATATCTGATTCGGGATACTTTTTACTACGGGAAAATATCAGATTTTTGAGAAATCTAATGCGAAAATATCTATCAAAGAAAGCCTTCTATTTTAATAAACTTTCGCTAAGACACTACATTTTCCGCAGCCATGATAGTTGGCAGAAAATTGTTTCTAATAGAACTACTATTATAAAAACGAAAGTTTGTACAAGTTTCTGTTAGTCATCACGCAGAAAAAGCTAGGCCATTTTGGCAGAATTTTAGTACTCATATAGGCTATGACCGGGAACCCACTTTATGAGGGTAATACGTAGAATGCCATGTATTAAGTTCAGGGATGTTCAGCATGAGCAAAGCCACGATTTCCGCTAGTTAAAATGAATAAAATTTATAAAACAAAAGTAGCTTAAGTTACTCCTTATAACATTCGTTATCTGCGAATGAAAGCCCCGTCAAAATCGGGATAGACGTTACAGAGATTACCCGGGACAAACAGACACACAGACATTTTTTTAAATTGATTTTTTGATCTAAATACCGTATATATTTTCATATGTATTTAGTGAAAAGCTGTTAATTAGAAATTAAAAACAGACACTCCAATTTTATTTATATGTATATCTACTATAGATAAGTGTTAGTCGCCATGACGGTACGAATACATAAGTTAAACTTTTAATTAAATTTCATTTGCTCTACTTTGTACACATTCACACAGTTACCGTCATGCTAAGTGCTTATGGCTTAATAGAACAGTCGTAAAAACAATTTAAATAACAGTTCGGTTAAAAATTTATTTTTGTATTGTTTTTTTTGTTTAAATAGCTATTTATAACCAAACTGCTACGTGAATTAATAAGTGTTACGCAGATCATATAACATACGAAGACCATAATAAATAAATATAAATATGTTGGGTTATTATTACACACAGCGCCATCTAGTTCCGTGGTAAGCTACGAGGCTTGTGTTACGGATACCAGATAGTTGATATACTGCTTATATAAGTTAAAATACATACATATTATAAATATAAACACCAATGACTGGAGTACAAACATACATGTTTAACAAATGAATGCCCCCAGCGGGACTCAAACCCGCGACCGCTGGCGCAAGAAAGTGTCGTCAAAGTATTACTATAAAAAGTTAGTTAGTTAGTTTATAATATTATAATGATGATCTAGTGCCGTAGTGCCGTGATGATACTTACCGTGCTTCGTTCGTATTTTACCCTAACCGATAAAGTAATTCAAGAGCCATTTTGACGTCTTATAATAAATTTATACGATTTCTGACAGAATCACATTTCTATGAGAAAAAAAATAGTGCCTATTAATATTAGTGAGATTTTCTGAATTTAGTTTCAGAGATTACTCTCTAAATACATACTTACAACCTTAACATTATTAGAATATGAACTAACTAAAACTAATTTTGTTCCACTTTTTTACTAAATCGCCACTGCCAATGATACCGCTGTCGCTTATGCCTTAAAAGTGGATTATCACGCGATTCCTAAACATGCAGTTTGCACTCGACTAGCGTCATATTACGCAGGTTTTGCATTTCATAATAATTTATTTGATGAATTTGTTTTGTTATAAATTTATGATTATAGGTCGAAGGATATTATTTATATATTGATTATATTTGGTTTAGCTTTACCAGACACACGTGACGCAGTTTATAGTGACCCTACTTGCTGCGCCAGCGGTCGCGGGTTCGAGTCCCGCTTGAGGCATACATTTGTAGAACACGAATGTTTGTACTCCAGTCATGGGTGTTTATATTTATAATATGTATGTATTTAATCTTATATATGTGTAGTATATCAACCATCTAGTATCCATAACACAAGGCTCGTACCTTACAGTGGAGCTAGATAGGGCTGTGTGAAAAAAAAATCAACGTCTCACTGCTGGGCTTCGGCGTCGCTTCATTAGTAGGGGAATCAGGCCATAGTCCAACGCGCTGGTCTAGTGGGAGTTAGCGGACTTTACATGTCTTTCGACAACTCGCTATACTCACTACTGTTTCCTGCACCGTAAGACAAGTTGTGCCCAGATTTGAACCCGTTACACTCTGTTTACCGGCGAAAGGCATTACCACTGTGGTACCAATTTCAATTGATAATATATTGTTACAATGGCTTTTAAAATGAATATTTTTGAAAATCTAACCACTGGGATGGCGAGACTCAAAATTAGATTTCATTAAATCGGTACTTATGTAGAAAAAGGAACTAAAAGTTAAAGAATTATTATTATTATATTATACAGGAAGGAAAGAGAGAGAAAGCTTACATTGATGCCAGTTATATACAAGTATTTCATAACTTTGTTGCCAACTATAAAAAATATTTTTATTTATATTATTTATAAAATATATTAAAATATTTAAATTATATGTTGGAGACGCCAACAACCTATACTTTTTTCATTCTTCATCATGTATGACCATTTACCTTTATAAAAGAACTGTTATGAATGTGACAGTTTGAACATATTTGGATGGATTTTCTGAGTTTCTTTCGCCAGTTCTTCTCAGGTCAGAGGTTTCTTCTTTCCGAACTGGTGGTAGACCCATGACGTTCAGTAAGAAATTGCAACAATTTTTATGCTGAATGAAATATTTAGATTTTGATGAAATTAAGCTCAGAGATAGACTACGTTTTGGAGCAAAACCAGAGTTAATAAGATACCTCTCGTTACTATTACAATATAAAAAATCTTTGAAAAATCTCTAGTAGAACAAAAAATTAATATAATTACACATGTGCAGGTCGCATTAAAATATGAAACAACTATTATAACTTGATTAGAGTAAAAAACGTAAATTTTCAATGAAACGTAAATATTCATTATCCATCGATCAATCATTAATATGTAGTTATTTCTGTATATTAGACGACTCGTTTGGATCAGTTTTTAGTGACGTATATGTACGGTCGAAGGTTCGAGTCCCATTGGGGGACTTTTAGCTTTATATATTTGAATACCTATGTATATAATAGATAAGTAGGTAAATATGTTGGTACTATAACAAACAGCATTAGTTCCGTGGTAAGTTACGGCTTGTGCTATGGATACCAGATAGTTGATATACTACACATATATAAGTTTAAATACATACATATTACAAATATAAACTTCTTGATTGGATAACAAACGATACTTGTGTTACGGAAACCAGATAGTTTATATACTACATATATGACTTTTTTTAAATATTATATATTATAAATATAAACACCCATGACTGGAGTACAAACATATGTGCTCAACAAATGAATGCCCCCAGCGGGACTCGAACCCGCGACCGCTGGCACAACCAGTACACTACAAACTGAGCCCAAAGTGTTCATACAAAACAGTGAAATAACTAAGGTAATTTGGATGACATTCAATACAAAGCCTATTAAGATAATTTGATACATACATACATAAATACATACATACATACATACATACATACATACATACATACATACATACATACATACATACATACATACATACATACATACATACATACATACATACATACATACATACATACATACATACATACATACATACATACATACATACATACATACATACATACATACACACATACATACATACATACATACATACACACATACATACACACATACATACATACATACATACATACACACATACATACACACATACATACATACATACATACATACATACATACATACATACATACATACATACATACATACATACACACATACATACATACATACATACACACATAGATACATACATACATACATACATACATACATACATACATACATACATACATACATACATACATACATACATACATACATACATACATACATACATACATACATACATACATACATACATACATACATACATACATACATACATACATACATACATACATACATACATACATACATACATACATACATACATACATACATACATACATACATACATACATACATACATACATACATACATACATACATACATACATACATACATACATACATACATACATACATACATACATACATACATACATACATACATACATACATACATACATACACACATACATACATACATATCTTTAAAATCTAGTTAATAACTCAATGTATAAGTAACATGAATTCGTGTCAAGATGAAACAGTACCGGAAAACCTCGTAATTGAAAGTTGACTGACCGCATTTTTAGTGACGGGATGAGTTGTAGTGATGTACCTACCTATTTTTAAATATTATATAAGTAGTTATATTTTACTAATATTTTAATTTGTTACAAACAACAAAAGTAAACAGACGAATGATTTAAATAAAACTATCGTTTTGAATTTCATTTTCATTTTCGGTTCTCTCAACGTTTCGAATACTATACACTATACAATCACTATAGTCAAGGGAGCGACTAGAATATTTTTTAATTCAAATTGCAAACTTTTTGGAAAGGCTGTCAGTGTGTATTCGTATAATGCCCAGTTGTTAATCTAAAAGATATTTTTAATTAAACTGTCAAATATTCGCGTAAATCTAAGAAAGTATGGTTACAAGAATGTATATTTGAAATTAAACGATAAACTTACAAAGAAAAACGTTAACTAAACTAAAGAAATCAAAACATTTTCCAAAAATATAGTATTTTCTTTGAAATTCTATGTGTAAATACTATATTCTAATCGATTTTAAGCAACGGTAGTCAAACTCACTTGAAGTACTAACTTGTATGATAAACATTAATAAATATTGCTTTCACTCAATTTACTTACTCTATGGAAAGGCAATTCAAAAGATAAATAACTGTCAGTTTCTCCTGATCTCAGAGACATGAGAAATTATGATCATATACATCCATCAATTTCTTGAATTCTGTCTTTTATTGAAAACTTGTATCAGCTCTTTTTAACGTCCAACTGCTGGGGGTAGGTCTCCCTTGAATACGAGGGGGATCAGGCTATAGTCCACCACACTGGCTTAGTGCGCGTTGGCGGACTTTACATGTCTTTCGAAAACTTGGTAGTTTTCTCAGACATGCAGGTATCTCTCGTAGTAAGGGGAGGCCCGTGCCCAGCAGTGGGACGATCAAACGGGCTGAATACAAGAATATAAGTACTGAAAACTTTGTGAGGAAAAAATTTTTCTAGCCTGAACCGGACCTCGAACCCTTGACCTCTACATATGCAGCTGGCCACTGAAATATGGTTTGTTATGTATATATCAGTCTTAAATCTAGATTGTTAAATATTCTGTGAATTGTGGTCGTAACTAACTGTAATACAAAAATAAACAAAATGCAAGTCATCACTCATATATAAAAGCGAAAGGTCATTCACTCGTCACGAAATATCGAAAACCGCTAGACGTATTAAGATGAAATTTGGCAGGGAGGTAGTTTATAGTTAGTAGACGTCCGCTCAAAACGGATTGTATGGATTAAGGAGGTCTAAGGGCTCTGAGCTCTCGCAAATATGTATGAAAATCCTTAATTTTTTGTACTACAAACTTTGAACTTGGCATCTGAGTACCGTTTTAAATAAAACTATCTTTTTATATTTTTTTACAAATTGATTTAGATTTTTGCGAATGTTTTAAATGATTTAGAGCAATCATGGTCACGGGAGATACAAGTTTTTAAACTTAAAAAGTCTAATATTTGCGTAAAATTTACGAAAGTTTTAGTCTTTATATATATATGTATGTTTGTATGTATGTATATATGTATGTATGTAGGTATGTACTGTAATATACCGAAATACCTTTATAAGAACCGTTCATATAATTTGTCAAAAATTATTTATCGATATTTTACTTTCACATCACTGTTTCCATCTTCTGTCATGTTTTAAAATGACATTGACAGTATCCGAAAATTATAATAATAATTAAGAACCTTTTGAAGACCTAGGACCTGTCTTCTTTTTAAGTCAGGGTTACTTGTAACCTACATTATTAATTTAAAAGTTTTAAAGTTTTTTTTAACTTTTCGATATATCGTTCACTATTGTAAAAAATAATTACTCAATTTTTGATATAAATATGTTGGGACATTATCACACACAACGCCATCTAGATCTGTGGTAAGGTACGAGGCTTTTGTTCCGGATACTACATAGTTAATAACTTTAAATACATACATATCATAAATAAAAACGCTCATGACTGGAAAACAAACATTCCCGCTCAACAGATGAATGCCTCCAGAGAGATTCGAACCTGCGACCGCTGGCACATCAAGTAGGATCACTACAAACTGAGCTAAACGTGTCGTAATAAAATTAAACTGTCTGTTTGGAATATTAAACTTCAAAATAACAGTTTTTTTATATATTAATGTTTATTTATATTTTACTATATTTAACGCGAGCGAAGCCGTGGGTTCCGCTAGTTATGCATATAAACCTTCCTCTTGAATCACTCTATCTATAAAGAAAACCGCATCAAAATCCGTTGCGTAGTTCTAAAGATCTAAGCATACATAGGGACATACAGACAGCGGGAAGCGACTTTGGTTTATACTATGTAGTGATTTATTTATCTATATAGATATCGAAGAAAACTTAAAATATATAATTTAAATTTGATATCTTCTAAGTTAAATTTATAAAACAAAGTACTTTAAAGAAGTGCGTATTTACATTAGAAATGAATGGGTAGTTACAGTAACTGGTAAATTCATTGTATTATCCCGAAGGCCAAAGCAAATAAGATTTACAATGATAGTTGTTTTTGTTGACATTATAGAAAACAAAGAAAATTATAAATGAAATTTCTTTTCGGATTTTGTCGCGAATTTATTTTGATTTTTGGTTCCCGACGTTTCGAATGCTTTACAGCGCACATGGTCACGGGAGAGACTAAGGTATTAGACGTCTCAGGGGGTTATATACTTGTTACAGACAGTGCCTACCCACAATTTACAAAATATCCAAAATGGCACCAAAGAAATGTTTTTTTTAAATTGCGGGTAGGTTATGTGCATACTACTTAGTACTTATACAGTTATTTGAAAATCTAGAATAACACCCAAAAAAACGTCTAAACGAACTATGTTATAAGAATTCTTTACTAAATTAGCAAGTGCTTATTAAGTGGATATTTTTTTACTTTTTATAAAACAAAACGTGCGAAAACTGTCGAAAACATGTCAATTACTCGACTAATTTAATTCCGGGGCGGGTGTTTATATTAATATTATATATTTAAAGTTATATATGTGTAGTGTATCAACTATCTGGTATCCGTAACACAAGCCTCGTAGCTTACCACGGAACTAGATGGCGCTGTGTCTTAATGTACCAGCATATTTATTATTTGTATACTTTATGGTCTTTTTAACGCTTATGGCTTTCCTTCACCACATTCCTCTCTTATTTATGTACTACTAAATATCATGAACCTCGCTTTTTATGACGTCACATGGAATAGACCATAGCATATTTTTACAGTCCCACTGCTGGGCTTCCCTTTAATATGAAAGGATTTAAAATAAAACTACCTAGATTTTTGCTAGATTTTCTTAGACATACAGGGTTTTTTACTAGTTCGCAAGATCCAAGATTGGAACCTACTTCATTTGGTTTGCATGTGCGTTATATTTCCTTCTCAACATTTATAATTTTTTGCATTATTCATACTAATATTATAAATGCGAAAGTAATGTTGTCTGTCTGACGCGCTTTCACGCCAAAACTACAAAACTGATTTAAATAAAATTTGGTTCACAAATAGTCTAGAGTCTGAGAAAAGACATAGGCTACTTTTCAAGGTGAAAAAAAGGCTGTAAGGGGTTGAAATAGAGGATGGAAGTTTGTATTGAAATTACGTCATATTTAAAGCTAGAAGCTTAAAACTTATTTTTAAGGCTTTTGATTAGATATAAATAAATAAGACATATAAAGTTTGTAAAAATTTTATCCTAAAGGGGGTACCTAGAGACGAACTCGAGCGAAGCGAAGCTGATTCTTTAGTCATTTATTCACAAATTTAAAAAACTAGTACTTAAAGCTTTCCAAAAAAGCCCTGCAAATTACATATGTTTGAGGTAAATCATTAATTTTACCAAAGATAGAAAGATATGTCCCGAGATAAAAATATCGCAGGACTTGCCCCTTGAACTGTTTATCAGATTTTGCCAATGTCAATGGCAACTTATCAACTTCCATCCGTCTGTCATGTATCGACGTGACGTCGTTTCATTTCCTATACTTATCGAAGTATAGGAAGTGAAATTGATAATTTTTATATTTATAAAATAACTAGCGAATGGCCCTCGCTTCGCTCGGGCTCTTCCCTATTTCCACAGGCAAAGCCGCGGGATCCGCTAGCTATGCATATAAACCTTCCTCTTGAATCACTCTATCTATTAAAAAAAACGCATCAAAATCCGTTGCGTAGTTTTAAAGATTTAAGCATACATAGGGATATAGGGACAGAGAAAGCGACTTTGTTTTATACTAGTCGTATGTAGTGATACTTATTCTATTGAGCCTGAGTACTACTTATTGTACGTTAACAAAAACTTTCGCAAGATCATTTCTAAGTTTATTGCGGTTATATCTATAGTGAATGAACCTACTTGCTGTGCTCGCAGGTTCGAGTCTCGTTGGTAGCATTTTATTGTGTTAGCTAGAATGTTTGTTTAAATTGATATATGTAGTACAACTATCTGGTATCCGTAACACAAGCCTCGTAGCTTACAACGGAACGGTACTACAAAAAAATTATACCTTAAAAACAGCGCATTTGATAGAAATAACGACTTTTTTATATACTTTAACTATTATTTATTGACACTATAAAATACATCGTAAATTGTAAAGCTAAGACATTAAATTATTTTTTGTTTCCATAGTTTAATTAATTCATTCGTAAGAATTACATTACCATATTTTTTATATGGGCATTAAGCACTAATATTAAGAATTGATTTTGTCTGTCTCTACACTCGATTTAAAATTTGAAAATCGTCTAATTAAAAAAATCACTTTGTATATTGTAGGTTATTCATTAAGTAAAGTATATTATAAAGACTATTTTACATCTCATTTTAACCGGTTTTTTTCAGATTATTTTTATTATTTTTTATTAGATTTATCGGTTTAAGGTTTCGGTTCATTTTAACCGATTAAATCCTAAAGAACGGTTTTTTAGATAGAATAAGTCTAGATTGCTATCTTGTTTTCAAGACATATCCTGTACTATGTGAAATGGTAGCACTATTAGCGACTTATGTATTAAATAAATAAAAATCAAAAGAGCTTGTAAAAGTCTATTTGAATAAAGAATATTTTGATTTGATTTGATTTGAAATATAAAAAAATGTGTTTACATTCAACGAACGAATCCTTACTAATGGTGTGTTTAGTAGAATGATACCGTACATGTTTTGCTTAAAAATAAATTAACCGGTATATTTTGAATTAAAACCGATATACAACCTTCAAAACATAGTATATATAAAACAAAGTCGCTTCCCGCTGTCTGTCTGTCCCTATGTATGCTTAGATCTTTAAAACTACGCAACGGATTTTGATTTATATGAATAATTCACTAGCGGAACCCGCGGCTTCACTCGATACTCCTACTGCTACTACTATACGCTACTCAAAGAATAACCGTTAACCATTATTATTTCGTTTTACTAAACCGTTCATTTTTATTAACCGTTAAATGATTAAATGATCAAGCTGTTAATTAAACATTACATTACAGAAATAATCCGTTTTTAAACTACGCGTTTAGGATCTGCGTATGTAGGTACTCAGTTTTATAACGTCCCACTTCTGGGCACGAGACTCTCTTTAACACAAGCGGGGTTAGGCCCTAGTCCACCGCCCTGGCCTAGTGCGTGTTGGCGGACTTCACATGTCTTTCGAAAACTTGCTAGGTTCTCTCAGACATGCAGGTTTCCTCACGATGTTTTCCTTCACCGTAAGACAAGTGGTAATCATGTTAGAAATGATTCGCACATGAAAATATCAGAGGTGCGAGACCCGGATTTGAACCCGCATCACTCGGTTATCCAAGCGAGCGCGATACCACTAGTCTAACACTATCTACATAATAGATAAATAAATTACGCGAGTGGAGTCACGGGAATTAAGGAGTTTATAGATCGGCCTATTTTTATTTATGAACGAATTGTGATGGAATTTTACACATGTTATTATTTACTGTTTTGGAGAAGGATATAGTATGGAGATGATACATTCGACTTTATTCTATTACGTAGTTCGCCAAAAACCCGTGGCGTAAGTTTTATGATATTTTAAAGCGATTTTGTTTACGCTGATTGTATTCAGCCCTTTTTAACCGACTTCGAAAAAGGAGGGGGTTGTTTAACGTCCCTTTGGTGGGTATGGGCCTCAACCTCAACAAGGGGGGTGAGGTCATAGTCCACCACGCTGGACCAGTGCGGGTTCGCGGTTTCAGGTTTCTCACGATGTTTTCTTTTACGTAATAAACGTATGTAGCTTTATGGCTACATTGAAATGGCTTCAATACGCTTGGCCTACTCACCTTCTATGTGTTACTAGCTGATACCCGCGACTTCGTCCGCGTTGCTTGAAATATTAACAAAGTTTTCCGCATACGCGCTACGTCGCTTGCCCCATTACTCCGCGAGAAGGAAACATACATCACTGAACACGCAGTGCATATACAAATCGTCGTTTCTTGAAACTTTAATAACTTTTTATTAAACGAAGATATCGCAATAACTTTTTTTTGATAAGGGCCAAGTGTCTAAGAAATAAAACTTAGAAAGTTTCATTGAAATCTATCCAGTAGTTTTTCCGTGATGCGCGCACAACTGCAGACCTCTATCACTTTATTTATATAGATTATTCTAAGCCTTTAAGATAAAACTTAAAATGTATTCACGTTATTGGAAATGTAGGTTAATATGAATGCATGATATTATGTAGCTAGTCTTATACAATACTAGCTGACCCGTGCCCACTTCGTTAGGCATAATGTTAATAATCGTTTTTTAGTACAGAGTGTTTAAATAATTTTAAAAAAAATTTATTTTATTAATATTAAAAATTAAAAATTAAATTATCTATTCTAATATTCAAAAAACTACTTTTTGTAACTTAAATATAAAAGTTAGACATATGCTGTCGTTGACTTTTTTGTAGGCATTTTCAAGCTCCACATCTTTTCTCTAGAACTCAAAAATATATCTTTCATAGTTAAGGCAGCGTTCGTAGAAATGGTTTCATTCGACCGTTTTTTCTCCGATTCACTTTGCAAAACGGACTACCACGTAAAAGCCTTTTTATTTTTTGGTTTTTTATATAATCTATGACACTCAGCAATAATGTGGCTTTCTATTGGTAAAAGAATTTTTAAAATCGGTTCAGTAGATCCCGAGATTACCCCTTACAATTTAACAAATAAACAAACTTTACTTCTTTATAATATTAGTATAGATTTGTTTTGCCTAGAATGTGTACGCATATATTATCCTTGTATTTAATTTGGTTGTACGAGTTCGATTACCGTTAGCTTTTTGATGACTGCTTTACCCCGGTCCGGTTGCGTAGTCTATTTAATTACTTTTTGGTGTTGTTTTAATTAAAATACTAAATATGACTTGTACCTACTTCTAAACATAATGTGTTTCAATGCTAAATTCAATGTAAACAAACAGCAGTAGAAAACCTTAAAACCCTTCTGGTTCATATCGAAATGGTAATCATTTGGAAAGCACATCTCATAACAAAAGTCGCTATGTATTTCAGCATTATGTCAGTAATACTAATAGCTAGAAATAAAAATAGCAGTATATAACAATAAAACCCTTCCCGTTCAAATTAAAGTAGCAGTAAATTTCTAAAGCATAACAAGGTCTCTGATCTCCCATGTCAGAGGATTACGGCTTAGAAATACAAAAAAAAACATAATGTGTTATTTTTATTTTATTTTATTTTATTTTAGGATTACCAACATGATAACACAGTAATATGACACACAAAGAGAAAATACAAAGCTAAATCTAACTGTAATCACATTTAAAGGCAACCACGACATCCATAAACTGTTGCACTGAGCTTCAAAATTTAATACACAACCATTTAATTTTTAATAATAAATATAACAAATATAAATAAAAATATTACAAAAATTACATTACTTAAGCAAAATTTACATTAAAAAACTTATAATAACAATAAAGCACAAGTAAACGGAACAACAAAGACAAGCTAGTTCAAACAAAAAACTGATTGTTGATCAGTTTTAAATTATTAGTATTATATCTAGGTACTAGTAACTTACACTTGCTTCGCTCGTTCGCTGTAGCACAGTGGTAACGTGCTTGCTTGAGAAACCGAGTGATGCTGGTTCAAAAGCAAAACCCAGGGCTCGCACCTCTGATAGTGTCACGTGGGAATCATTTTCAACATGATTACCACTTGTCTTACGTTAAATCAAATCAAATTATTTTATTCAGCACAAAAATTGTTACAATTTCTTACTGAACGTCATGAGTCTACCACCAGTTCGGAAAGAAGAAACCTCTGACTTGAGAAGAACAGGCGAAAGAAACTCAGCGCGACTAATATAATTTTTTTATCTCTCTTTTTCAAATTTAATTACAAATTAACAGTAATTCTATATTGAAATAACCTGGCGGCGATCACATCATTCCCAAGGCGTACTGTCTTCTAAAAAATCGTTAATCGTATAAAGCCTTTAGTATACAAGCGTTCCTCCAGCAGTGGGACGTTAAAATAAGGGCTGAATAAATGGTTGTTCCAAAACTCAATGTGATGGAAAATCTCCAAATCAACATAAAGCACGATTCGTCAAAAAACTTCGATAATATTTTTACGATCTTACGATTTATCAAGCTTAGCTTACTATAGAATACTATAGAATAATAGGTCTCTTAGCTTACTATAGAACTAGATGGAGCTGTATCATAAATATGTTGGAACATTATTACCCACAGCGCTATCCAGTTATGTGATAAGCTACGAGGCTTGTGTTACGGATACAAGATAATTGATACACTACACATTATATAACTTTATATATACATACGTAATATATAAGTATGTTATAATGTCCCAACATATTTAATTATTTATAATGTCGAATACTTGCGTAAACCTAAGAAATTATTAATACAAATGATTTTTCTTGCTTTTCCTCTGAACCACGCTGATACTGCAAGTCGCACAACCCTTTACTCAGGCATATAACGACTACGATTGAAAAATTCCACTTAGATTGATAATTTCAGACGATATTTTATCGCACGACGTGTTTTTATATCGTATACGAACCAAAGCATACTGATTAGAGGCAGTACGTGTCCTATCACACTCTTGTTGATCACTTCTATAGATCATTTATTCGATTTCAAGAACTCCTAGACTATAATTATTGTGTTTCCGAACTGGTGGTAGACTCATGAAGTTCAGTAAGAAAATGTAACAATTTTTATGCTGAATAAAATATTTTGATTTGATTTGATTTGATTTGTTTTGATTTGATTTGATTTGGTTATCCGGGTCCACATATAGAATTTTTTTTTACAGGAAAGTATCTATTTACTGAGAAATATAACAGTTATATTATTACGTATCACTACATAGTATAAAACAAAGTCGCTTTCTCTGTCCCTATATCCCTATGTATGTTTAAATCTTTTAAACTACGCAACGGATTTTGATGCGGTTTTTTTAATAGATAGAGTGATTGAAGAGGAAGGTTTATATGCATAACTAGCGGATCCCGCGGCTTTGTCTGTGCTAAATCTAGGAACGAATTCGAGCGAAGCGAGGGCGAGTCGCTAGTTAACGTATATTATACCTATTATGTAGGTACTTACATATAAAAAAGAATTTAGTTATTGGTATTTTAGGGTAAACTGGCTTGACCGAAATTGATAATTTCGTTACTCTTAATAAGGTTTTTAGGGAAATGTATGTAAGAATTGACTGAAACTTTCGGAAAATTGACAACTTTTTTTTGTCAAATCTGGCAAACGTGCCTCAGTCGAGAACGTGCCCCACTACAAAACTTGTTATTAGTTGTTCTGGCATTATAAGATAAAATTGTATCTAAGATAACATTATTAAAAGATAGGAGGTAAAACTTTAAAAAGTTGTATTTCGATTATTAAAATTTTAATTTAGTATTAATAAAAGTAGCCTAAGTTAGTCCTTATAATAATATATCTGTCTATGAAAGTCCCGTTTAAATCTGCCCATCCATTTCGGAGATTAGCGGTAACTAACAGGCAAACAAACAAACAACAATTGTTAAAAATTGAGTTCTTCTTAGACCGTACATAATTATAAATTTATTTAGTAAAAACTTGTTATGTTAATGTTACAAACAGACACTTTAATTTTATTTATAACTAGCGACTCGCTCTCGCTTTGCTCGAATTCGTCCCTAGATTTAGCGCGAGCGAAGCCGCAGGTTTCGCGAGTTAAAATAAATAAAATTCCTAAAATAATAATAGCCTGAGTCACTCCTTAAACATTAGCTATTTGCGAGTGAAAATCCCGTCAAAATCGATCCAGCCGTTTCAGAGATTAGCCGGAACAAACAGACAAAGACATTAAAAATTGATTTTTTGATGTAAGTACCGTATATACTTTCAAATGCATTAAGTGAAAAGCTGTTAAATTGAAATTAAAAACAGACACTTCAATTTTATTTATATGTATAGATATCTAATAGATATCTAATAATATATATATATGTTGTACCTCTAGATAATTTATCACACGAGGCATTCATTGAAATCTATCGGAAATATTACTATTAATAAAAACGTATTATAAATTATCCTAATGATATACATACTATAGTTTACATGAATTTTTACGTTATTATTCTTCCTATAACTATATACCTATAACTTTAAATAAATACAAAAACACCCATGACTAGAGTACAAATGTTCGTGATCGATAAATCTATGCCCCCAGCGGGACTCGAACTCACGACCGCTGGCGCAGCAAGTAGGGTCACTACCAACTTTTACTTTTACTTTACTTTTACAGCGCACATGGTCACGGGAGAGACTAAGGTATTTGACGTTTCAGAGGTTTATGTTGTTACAGACAGTGCCTACCCACAATATACAAAAAAATTCAAAATGGCACTAAAGTACCTTAAAAAGTTATATAATTTAACTCTAAACATTTAAATTTAAATTTAAAACATTAAATCCGCAATAAAATCCAAAAAGATACTTTATTTTTTTTAATGACACTTGTTTTAGTTGTGTACTCGTACACTTTGCTTTATTTAGCTTGACTTACTACAAAATATCGCTAAGATCATTTTACTGGCATATCTAAGGCAATACTGTACAAATTTTCATTGAGTTTTCACCAAAAAAAATGTATTATCAAGAAAATTATGGGCATTGTGATTCAACGGGTGGGATTTTGCGAATTAATTGGAACGCAGTCAAGCACTAATTCAGAATAAAATTAAAAAAAAAAAAAAAAAGTCGAAATTTGAAAGCTTCCGTACTAGCAGCACAAGTTCATATCTATATAAATAAAATGATAGAGGTCTGCAGTTGTGCGCGCATCACGGAAAAACTACTGGATAGATTTCAATGAAACCTTCTAAGTTTTATTTCTTAGACACTTGGCCCTTATCAAAAAAAAGTTATTGCGATATCTTCGTTTAATGAAAAGTTATTAAAGTTTCAAGAAACAACGATTTGTATATGCACTGCGTGTTCAGTGATGTCTGTTTCCTTCTTGCTGAGTAGTGGGACAAGCGGCGTAGCGCGCATGCGGAAAAATTTGTTAATATTTGAAGCAACGCGGACGAGGTCGCGGGTATCGGCTAGTACATAATATAAATACTTTTTTTAACTGCCTCGGTGGTGTAGTGGCTAGCATGTACATCGACAGGTCCTGGGTTCGAGTCCCGGTTCGGGCCAAGTTTAGTTATTGAGTCTTCCTGTTCAGTAAGCCTCAGTAACCGCTCGAAGATGGGAAGTTGGTGGTGTGTCACCCCCATGCCTCGAAGAGCACGTAAAGCCGTCGGTCCTGTGCCTTAGCTCTCACTGGGCGTGTCGAACAGTCGTCCCACCGGAGTATGAGAGTGATAGGAATAGAGAGTGCACTTGTGTCTGCACTATAATCTCCTGCGTAGTTGGCTAGTCTCATTGAGATTGGCCGCCATCGGAATCGGTCGGTGAACATTATTATAAATACTTTTTCATTGTAATTAAATCAATTTATAGAACAAAAAGAAATCAGAACATTTTAATTTGAATTAATTTTACATTTGTTCTTATTATAACGGTTAGTTAGTAAAAGTGACCTAGCTAGGTAATAGGCATTAAAATTCGCATAGGGACTCTATCAAATATTTGGTTAGAATTCTACACTTTGAAAGTATCATCTTCTGATTGATAAATGGCAAACTCTATGTAGATATTTGTTTCTATTATATACCATACTAGGTACTCACTTCGTCCCTAGGTTTAGCCTCAGCGAAGCTACGGGTTCCGCTAGTTAAATAAAATAAAATTATTATTTCCTCCTTTTTTGAAGTCGGTTAAAAAGTAGCCTAAGTTACGCCTTGTGACATTAGCTATCTGCGAGTGGAAGTCCCGTCAAAATCGGTCCAGCTGTTTCAGAGATTACCCGGAACAAACAGATCGACAGATAGATAGATAAAAAATTTAAAAATTGGTTTTCGTTGCTAGTGTCGTATATACTTTCATATGCATTTAGTGAAAAGCTGTTTATTTGAAATTAAAAGTAAACACTTCAATTTTTTTATATGTATGTCTATAGGTGTATGTATATTTAAAAAAAATGAAAGAAAGCTTTAATGTGATTTAATATTGTGTAGTGTAAGAAGTTAGTAATTAATAGTGTTTGATTGATTAAAAAGATTATTTTTATTTATTTTTTTATATATTCATAGTATCAGGAAAAATTTGAGAGTCCGCCATATTGGTTTTAGAATGACGTCACTTGGCTAGTATACACTGTGTATATAAAACAGCTCAAATGCAAGGTACACTTCATTTCATTCTTCATTTTCACTTCATATGCAAGATTTGAGACGAACAAACATACTACTTTGCAAATTTATTAAAAAAGGTTCTATGTTACGGATGTTTAAAAGATTTAAAATTAATAATATTATGTACATCTTATACAATAATAAAATACGGCTGTATCGATGTTATCTTTCAGACACGAAGGTCCAATTAAAAAAAATAAAAAAAAATAATTAACATTTTTTAATTGTTTCTTATTTATTGCACGTGCAGTCACGTTGCATAATATAGATGTTAAAAAATAAGGAATTATTAAAAAAAAATTCGGCCAAGTGCGAGTCAGACTCGCGCACCGAGGGTTCCGTACAAACCTGTACGGAACGGTGTATGAGTAAAGGGGTAATAAGTTTAAAATTATTAAAAATATTTTTATTATATGATGTAACTAAAAATTTATGCTTTTCGCAATTTTTCCTTTATCTGTGTTATAAGACGTTGCTTCGTACCAAATTTCAAGATTCTGAGTTCACGGGAAGTACCCTGTAGGTTTTGATTCCCTTGCGAGTGTCGAAAATTTGCGGCATAAACGGGAGTATCTTTTGATCGCGTTGACTTAGAAGTTTGATTTTTTCACAGCTCCAAGAGACCATAGACTTGAGTATTTGATATGAATTTCAGCTTGATACCTCCACGCGTTCCTGAGAAAAAAGGTCTTGACAGACAGACAGACAGACAGACAGACAGACGGACAACAAAGTGATCCTATAAGGGTTCCGTTTTTACCTTTTGAGGTACGGAACCCTAAAAACATAAAAATATAAGTTTTCGACTTTATCGATTTACCCTCAGTATCGATAATAATAACTATTTCATTTATAATGTCAAATATTCGCGTAAGCCTAAGAAAGTATTAAATTAATATTTTAACAAGATTTTTCAAAAAATATTCAATATATAATATAATCGATGCGGTCACAGACAGACATACAAACAGACAGAAAGACAAAAATTGGAAAAACTATAGTTTTTGCCACAGAGGACGACTACTAAGAAAGACTATTTGATTAAGATTTTCCAAAAAATTGATGAACAGATTCAGCTCTCAAATAAAAACTCAAGTTACAATTTTAATATTATAATATGTAATGAAAAAAAACATATTTTTAACAAAATAGGGTAAAACTTCGAACTAAATCAAATGTATCTTCTCGAGATTACTTCTAAAACCATTCAGAATTAAACATAAAAATAAACATTTATGTGAAAATACATAATTGAAAAAAGCTACTTTTATGTTTGAATGTTTGTACGATATTATTGTCCTTTGTTAATGGTATATTATAAAGCAATTATTTAATTAATATATAATAGATTCCTCTTCAAGTATGAATTCCGCCCTTTTTAACGTCCCACTGCTGGGTGTGGTCTTCCCTTCAATACTAGGAGCAGGCCATAGTCCACCGCGCTGGCCTAGTGCGTGTTGGCGGACTTCACATGTCTTACGAAACTTGCTAGGTTCTCTCAGGCATGCAGGTTTCCAATGGTTTCCTTCACCGTAAGACAAGTGTAATCTCGTCGGAAATTATTCTCACATGAAAATATCAGAGGCGAGACTCCCGGAAGGGGAATGAGGAACTATTTAGTTCAATTCGAAATATATGTGATGAATGTGTTTCTAAGTTTTCTCTGTCATTATTATTATAATCAGATGGTCATCTTTTTTGATCGCCCTTATACCCTCAGATACGCTTGCTGTCATCATCTTTAATTTAGTACATACTAGCGACTTACCCTCGCTTCGCTCGGGTTCGTCTCTAGGTGCCATTGGCATAATTGGAGGAGACTTCACCTTGTCATCTATAGTAGCGAAAATGTTAGCAGACGATAGTATATGGGATATGGTAACTTCTTTTTGCGAGACAGTCCTTATTAAGAAGGAAATATCCGAGAGGAACCGAGAGAGAGCTGATCCCGCTTGACGAAGGCGCAGGAACACTAATAATACACGTTCCCGTGCATTAACAACATAGTAATCGTATTTCTTGAAGTACGTAGTTAGGGATGTGCTTAAATCAGCATCGCTCAAGGAGGGTACCGGTGCGTTCTTAGAGAGATCCCGGTACTTTCCACTAAAACGCAGCAGACGGTAATCGGGGGTTTTAGTAGGTAAAAATCCTACATAACCTAACCATCTCGTACGTTGGTTGGGTATCTTTAGAAGATTTCCCCCCCGTTAACAAAAAAAAAAAAGGTGCCATTGGCATAAAATTTTTACAAACTTTGAATGTCTTACTTATATATACATAACAACATGCTTGTACTGCCAACACTGAAAAACTTTCAATTTGACAGCAAAATCCACATTAACAAAATGATCCGTCATTTAATGACTTCATTTGTTACAAAAAATGTGATAAATAAAGAACCGCTCGACCGATTTTGTGCAAACTTCACATAAACCATCTAATAAATAGTCCGAACAAAGCCTAAACATTTGGTTTGGATCTTTATTAATACTAATTGAAATTTATTCCATATACAATATTCGCGTAAACCTAAGAGAGTATTTAATTTAGTAGTTAATGCGAAATATATACTAAAGATCAAATCGTTTCAGCATTAACTTGTAACAAACATACATACATTTATAATAATAGTCTAATAATAATAGAAGATAAACATCTCCAAGACAATTACAAACGCCAAGTAAATCTAATAATGACATATTATGAGTAAATATTCCTTATAAAAAGATTAATCATTCAATTTCAACGCAACAATGAACCGTGTAACGTAATAACGCTAACATAATTATATATTATATTCAGTACATCTTCCTGATGTCGTCAGATCGTAAAAATCGATTAAAGCGGTGGAAAATCTACTTTACTAAGGTTAAACTAATTAAAATGATATAAAATATAGGCTTGCTATAGAAAACTTCCGACTTAAGAATTAAATCTATACTAATGTTATAAAGCTGAAGAGTTTGTTTGTTTGTTTGTTTGTTTGTTTGTTTGTTTGTTTGTTTGTTTGGTTGAACTCACTAATCTCAAGAACTACTGGTCTGAATTGAAAACTTCTTTTGGTGATGGATAGTCCGTTTATCGAGGAAGGCTATAGGCTATATTACATCACGCTACGACCAATAGGAGCCGAGCATCAATGAAAAATGTTGCAAAAACGGGAGAAAAATATTTCTTTTGATTTTCAGCTTTTAGAACGCGAAAAGCTAGTCAGTTATAAAATGCTATCTAACGACGACACGTTTTGCTCAGTTGGTGGACCATATTTTCTGCGCCAGCGGTCGCGGGTTCGAGTCCCGCTGGGGGCATTCATTTGTTGAACACGAATGTTTGTACTCTATTCCTGGGTGTTTATATTTATAATATGTATGCATTTAAAAATTAATATATCAACGATTAAAATGATTTATATTTATTATTATTATATAGAATAGTCAGGTGCTTCCTAAATTTTTTTGACGAAGATAGGTTAAGTCGTCATTTAAAGTGTTGAACAGGTTACCAAGGTAACTCCTAACGAATGGGCCGACTTCAATAATTAATGAGATAAATTTGTTTTGATGCTAATATTATAGAATATATTAAAAAAATCTTAATGATTGAATTGAAAACATTCTTTAGGCCGATTAAGACGTCCCTAATTTGTCAAAATATAAAAACATGTTAATAAAACTTCGCTATTCTTTTAATTATAACAAGTTTCGTAGAAGATAAAATATGTTTGAAGCGGTAGCTTAGTGGTAACGCGCTCGCTTGTGAAATTGAGTGTAGCGCGTTCAAATCCGGGTTTCGCTGCTCTCATATTTTCAAGTGCGAATCATTTTCAACTTGATTACCACTTGTCTTACGGTGAAGAAAAACATCGTGAGCTACCAGCATATGAGAGAACCTTAGACAGAGGTGAAGTCCACCAACCTAGACTAGGCCAGCGCGGTGGACTATGGCCTGATTCCCCTCGTACTGAGGGAGGCCCGTCCCATCAGTGGGACGTGAAAAAGAACAGAATGCGGGTCTCAAGCATAACTGTAACTCCATCTCTAAATAAATTAATATGTTGGGAGATTAGTACAACAGCACCATCTAGTTCCGTGGTAAGCTACGAGGCTCATGTTACGGGTACCAGATAGTTGATATACTACACATATATAACAGTACAATACATAAGTGTTATTAATATAAACATCCATGACTGGAGTACAAACATTCGTGCTCAAATAAATGAATGCCCCCAGCGGGACTCGAACCCGCGACCGCTGGCGCAGAGTGTAGCGCCAGCAGTAGCAGCAG
Source organism: Boloria selene (assembly GCA_905231865.2). NCBI lineage: Eukaryota > Metazoa > Arthropoda > Insecta > Lepidoptera > Nymphalidae > Boloria > Boloria selene. The sequence continues at coordinate 1,111,939 of HG993161.1, forward strand.
CAGTAATCACTACCAACTGAGCCAAACGTGTCACCGATTAATTTAAAAAAAAACAGACTAAGACAAATAAATAATATTAGTCCCGCTGAGTTTCTTTCGCCAGTTATTGTCAGGTCAGAGGCTTCATTCCGAACTGGTAGTAGACTCATGACGTTCAGTAACAAATTGTAATAATTTTATGCTGAATAAAATATTTTGAATTCGAAAAATATCTGAATTGTACTAATCTTCAAATGAAAACAGACAGATAAACATAATATCATATATTATATTGTGATAAAATTATAATACATTTATAAATGCAAAGTGTTTCTTAGACTCGTGAACTTATAGTGATTAATTAATTATTAGTTTAACATCATGCAACATTGTTGTGCGAAAACATAATATTATTAAAAAATTCCAAACAAGCATTAGTTAAACGGTAATGATTCTACGTGAGAATTGACGTTTCCTAATTCCATGCATTTTTATTTATATAACACTTAATTTTATTAAAATACCCTACTGAGATATAGACAGTGGTAGCGCAGTGGTAACGCATTCACTTGGATAACCGAGTGATGCGAGTTCAAATCCGGGTCTCTCACCACTATTATTTTCATGTGCGAATCTTTTCTATTATGATTACCACTTGTATTACTGTGAAGAAAAACATAGTGAGGAAACCTGCATGTCAGAGAGAACCTAGCAAGTTTTCGAAAGACATGTGAAGTCCGCCAACCCTCACTGCGCCAGCGCGGTGGGCTGTGGCCCGATCCCCCTTGTATTGAAGGGAGACTCGTGCCCAGCAGTTGGCCTTAAAAAGGGCTAAATTACAATTATTAATCATATCTTACTGAGAATGTTGTGTCTCTTTTCTATGTACAGACTGTATTTTAAATTTAAACTGTATTTTAATTTTAAATTTGACGACACGTTTGGCTCATTTGGTAGTGACCCTACTTTCTGCACCAGCGGTTGCGGGTTCGAGTCCCGCTAGGGGAATTCATTTGTTGTGCACGAATGTTCGTTTTCCAGCCATGGGCGTTAATATTTTTATTTATATTATGTACTTATTAAAAAATGTATATGTGTAGTATATCAATTATCTGGTTTCCGTAACACAAGCCGCGTAGCTTACCACGGAACTAGATGGTGCTGTTGTAAAAATGTCCGAACATATTTATTTATATTTATATTTATAAATCGCTACTTATGAAAAGTTGAAAGAATTGTTTATCAAGAACTGTTCCTTGTGGAACACTCATAAAAATTATAAAAGCCATTACTAATAATAAACTTGAAAAGCTTGTTTGTTTGTTTTTTTGAACACTATTCGATTGGAAATATTGTTTCATAATATTTATTAAGGAAAGGTCAATCTATTATTGCAGATTCTAAATGAAATACGCAAGCATAGCTGTGGGCAAATGCTAAAAACTAATTTCAATATTTGTGGTTATTCTTCGAATTGAATAAGAAGAAAATATCTGAGGTTATCTTACAAAGTATGGTGACTAAGATTAAATAGAAATCTTTCATGGTCGACATAATCAAGCCTTATAATCGTAAACTATACCAATGGCCTTTTGTTGTAATTCCCATTCTGAGTCATGGGGCTTTACCATGCAAGATGTTATTTATTAATAGAAAATCAATCGTAAAAAATAGTTTTAAAACAAGCTTTTATTTAAATACCATAAAAGTCAAAGTAAATTTTAAATTAAATTAAACCCATCAATGTACTATATCATAATTCCTCTATACTATACTATATCATAACTGCCTCGGTGGTGTAGTGGCCAGCATGTACGGTCATACATCAAGACGTCCTGGGTTCGAGTCCCGGGTCGGGCCGAATTTAATTATTGAGTCTCTCTGTTTAGTAAGCCTCAGTAATAGCCCGGAGTTAGGAAGTTGGCGGTGTGTCACCCCCGTGCCTCGGAGAGCACGTAAGGCCTTCAGTCCTGTGCCTTAGCTCTCACTGGTCGTGTCGAGTAGTCCTCCCACCGGAGTATGAGAGTGATAGGAATAGAAAGTGCACTTGTGTCTGCGTGTACACTCGCTGCACTATAATATCTCCCACGCAGATGGCTAGTCTCAATGAGATTAGCCACCATAGCTGGAATCGGTCGGAGAACATTATTATTTATACCTATCACTACATAGTATAAAACAAAGTCGCTTTCTCTGTCCCTATATCCCTATGTATGCTTAAATCTTTAAAACTACGCAACGGATTTTAATGCGGTTTTTTTTAATAGATAGAGTGATTGAAGAGGATGGTTTATATGCATAACTGGCTGATCCCGCGGCTTTGCCTGTGCTAGGGAAGAGCCCGAGCGAAGCGAGGGCGAGTCGCTAGTATGTAATAAAATTCTAACTGATTCGAATCTGTATGAGCGTATTTTTTTGAAATTTTTACTGAATCCTAATACTTTTTTTGTACAGGAAATATTTCATTTTCAAGAGATCTAGTACGATATAAAATCTTGAGACTATCCAATAGGGTACATAAAATATTATAGTAAACAAATGATTTTTTCTTAGAATTACTTATGACAAGATCAAGTTACACATTGTATACTTGTTTATCAACACATGAAAAATGAGTCTATTCATTGACGTCATGACCCCTTAATTAATGGTAATCATCTGTGAAACACATATAATATAGTAATTTATTTTACTCCCGTCAAAAATACAGCTGACGATTTTCTTCGTTATTTTAAAACTAGCATTTCCCGCGGCTTCGCACGCTTTCTAAAGACCGAAAACCAAATTCTTTCTGAGTCGCGCGGTATGATACCTCGCAGAACTAATGTCCGCCGTTCCCGTTTTTGCAACATTTTTCATTGGTGCTCCGCTCCTATTGGTCGTAGCGTGATGAAATATAGTATAATATAACCTACCTATATAAACGAACTATCCAACACAAAAAGAAATTTCCAAATCGGACCAATAGTTCCTGAGATTAGCGCGTTCAACCAAACAAACTTTTCTGCTTTATAATATTAGTATAGATTATAAATATTTAGTTGTATAAATTTCATAAGTTATAAAATACATTTATTTATGAAATTTTCAATGAGGTTCATGCACGTAACTGACATATAAACAACCCCCCCTTGTCTACAGCTGACGATGATTTTTTTTTCAAAAATATGATTGAAAAAAATTTTTAATACATTTTTGATCAGTAGGTACATAAATCATCGGAGTAAATTTTGTCCAATAACTTTCTCATGCTGTCTCACTTACCTCTACCGCTATCAGAGCTGATCTTCGAAGCTGTTTTGGGTTAGGGGAAAACCATTATTGATATGATTTTCAGCAGGTAAAAATTCGCTCTACGCGCTACGTCCCGTAGTATATGTATACTAATATTATAAAGAGGAAAGATTTGTATGTAAGTATGTTTGTAACGAATTAGCTCAAAATGTACTGGACCGATTTTAAAAATTCTTTCACCATTTTAATGCTACATTATCACTGATTAATATGGGCTATTTTAATTGCAAGAAAAAATAAGGATCCCTACTAAAACTACAATAACAGGAGAGGAGGAGGAGTGCACGCCGCACATAATATATGAAATAAGTAGCCGCGCGGCTCAGGAGTATATTAAAGTTGGAGTAATTTTCGAGAATTTTCAGCCGAGCGAGTGATCGAGTTTAGTAGTTAAAAAATGAACGTATTAAATATGTCATATGCATTTAGTAAAAAGTATTATTTTTGTATTACAAACAGACACTTTATTTTATTCTTCGTAGAGTATCTTTTATTTTTATATCTTTTACTGGTTAAGTTTTAACAACTGGTCAAGTTGTTAACTGGTTTTCCTTAAGGATTGACTCTAAGTAGGGTTACTTGCGACAGCGGTCGGTCGGTTCGAGTCCCGTTGGAGGCATTCATTTGTGTGCACGAATGTTTGTACTTCAGTCATAGATGCTTATATTTATAACACGTGGCTATTAAAGGTTGTATTTGTGTAACGTATCAACTATCTAGTATCCGTAACACAAGCCTCGTAGAACCACAGAACTAGATGGCGCTGTGTGTTGATTTCCCAACACATATAAGTATAATAATTTTTATATTAATATTTTTTGTCTATCTGTTGCAGGTCGTCTCGCAGTGATAACATTCAGCATATGCACAGTGGTACTAGGCGTCATACTCTCCTTTGTGCCGTGGCTAGATTATATTATATTTAGAGTAAGTATGTAATACTAAAGAGCCTATGACACTACGCAGTATCAAGACAGTCTTATTAGAACTGTCTTAAAGTGTAATTAGACAAGATCGCTATCACACCGCCCTGAATACCGTATGCAAACTCATTAGCAAGGCGTATGTAGCCGGTGACGTTGTCGACTGTCACGGTGTCATGGACAGACTAACTTGCTTACTCTTAATACACTACGCTAAATCTTGGTAAGTCTTGATACTGTGCAGGCGCGGTCGCAGCCTGAAATTTTGGAGGGGGTCACTCAATACACATTATTGCACAAGACACAATTTTTTTTAACCGACTTCAAAAAAGGAGGAGGTTATATGTTCCATTGTAGGTATATTTTTTTTTATCTATGTTCACCGATTTCTCCGCCGTCTGTGGGCCGATTTCAAAAAATTTTCTTTTATTCGGTAGAGTATAGCTCCAAGGGGGTCCCATTGTCACCAAGTCAGATTATGATGATGGGATCCCAGGGAAATTGAGGGCAACTCTCAAATTTTATAGGCACCTATTAAGTTTTTGATATATTTTCTAAAGATGTTCAAGCATTTGTGTCTGAAAATCATTATTTCATGTGGATGAGCTGATGATGGAAGGTACAATTCCTCGAAGGTACTTTTTATGTTTGTTCATTAATTTCTGCGTCAAATGTTGGCCGATTACAATTTTTTTTTGTTCGGTAGGGTATACTTCCAAGATCTTCGCATTATCACCAAGTCAGGACCTGATGATGGGATCCTAAGGAAATCCAGGGCAACTCTCAAATTTCATAGACATTTATTACGTTTTTCAAATATTTTCTAAAGCTGTTCAAGAATTTGTGATGATGTAAGGTATATCTCCTCAACGGTTAGGAGTTGAAAGAAAATTCTTTTAATATTATACGTACTTATGAACCGATAGTCGCATTCCTTCAAGATATTAGGTTGATCTGATAATAGAAGATACATCTTATTAACGTCTAGGAGTTACGTGGATAAATAAGACGACAAATCTCGATTGACTATTGTCGTACACTCCAAAACTTTGCTGACTTATTGGAGCAGTAGTTTAGTTAGCCTACCAATATTATATTTGAACAAAATATCTAATTTCCACAAAAAAATTAAAAAATATTTTTTAACAAAACGTTACAAATCGAAACTAAAAACAGAAAAATAATTTTAATTACTTAGTTATTGTTGGAGTCGGTGCCAGCCAAATCAAAATAATCTTAATACAATTAAATGAATGTATCAATTTGTAAATATAATCAAAATATCTGTTCGAAAGTTCATTGCAAAGGCAGGATAAAACTGTCCTTCTTGGCTGGCACCGACTCCAACAATATTATATTCTTTATTGCACTTTAAGATATATACAGTAATTTGAAAACAATTAAGAGTTTGCAAAGGTTGACTTTGTGAACAATAACTAAGTAATTAAAATTATTGTTTCTGTTTTTAGTTTCGATTTGTAACGTTTTGAAGTCGGTTTTATACATTACTTATAAAACAAATGGAAGTCGTCTTTTTGTATTTGCGAATCGGGTGATAATATTTGAGATGTCTATTCTAGTACTATTTCCGGGTGAATGTTTAGAAGAGCTAAACCTGTTAATCGCTCTTCTAACATGTTTCATCTTGTTCATAAAAACACCACTAGATGTTAGCAAACTATAAATTTATCGCTGTTAGGCGATAGCTAGAAATTTCCTTTTATTATTTGGCAAATTTTTGAGATTTTTCAATTTGACCTTAGATTTTGGGGGGGGTCATGTCCCCTGTGACCCCCCCCTTCGGACCGCGCCTGATACTGTGTAGTGTAATAAGCTCTTAAAAAGCATAGTTTATTTATTTCTTTTTACTTTATGCTTCACTCGTTATATATTTTAAAATAAAAAATCAATTTTTCCATGAATAAATAAATAGATTCCTAAAAAGGCTCGTAAATTTCCCCAAAAATATCTGATATTGAAATAAGGAGTTTAGGGAGTTAATTTATTTAACAAATTGAAGAAAATGGAAAAGTTTACTATTTTTTTTAAAATAATAATTAAACAAAAACAAATTAATGTAAAATATAACAAAAATGTGAAATAATTATAAAAATCTTTAAAACTACACAACGGATTTTGATGCAGTTTCTTTAATAGATAGAGTGATTCAATGGGAAAGTTTATATGTATAATACACTAGTGGAATCCGCGGCTGCGCTCGCGCTAGATCAATATAAACATTATCTTGACAAGTTTTTCCCGCTATTTTGCTCTTGTGGGAAGTAAGAGATCAAACGTAGCCAAATGGACAGTGACAGATCCCCCCTCTTACTTCAGTTTTTTTATATTATGGGTTGTTTGAGGAGAGCTAATTTTTTTTCTTTTTCTAGGAGTTAAGGCTATGGAACGGGTCACTAAGCTACAGTTACTGGCAAAAACCCGGAGTAATAAGATTAACAAAAGTCTACATCTTCAATATGACGAATCCTCAGGGATTCCTAGAAAATGGGGAAAAACCGAAATTGGTTGAAGTTGGACCCTTTGTTTATAGGTGAGACTAATTCTTTACTTTCTACCATTTTGAGCTTACCATTTTAAATTAAAAATTAAAATTACATTATTCAATAAGGCTTATTACACCATCACGATTCACGAAGTACTTAGTTTTAAAAAGAGCAACTGTCGAGTTTCTTACCGGTTGTTCTCAGCAGAACAGCCTTCCGAGTCAGTGGTAGTTTACCCACAGACTTACAGACTGACATTTACTTTATATAATTCTATATTATAATGTAAAAGATTCAAAGGTGACATTGTCGAAGAAATCTGTTCTCAACTGGCATGCTTTGACGTACAATTGCCGTACTAGTGAAGTTAGTACAATAAAAATTACACTACTTTCATGCTACTAAAACACCCTGAAATAGCTGGACAGATTTCGATGGAATTTCGTTCACAAATAAACTATGATTAGGAGTAACACTTAGGCTAGTATTAGCCACCTAGGAACATACTCAAGTTAAACAAGGATAAATCACTACTCTTCTTTTTATAGTCAGTAGTAGTTACAAAAAAATTTTCTGGCTTAATAAACGAATTGCACCCTTTTAAACCTCGGTACAAAAAAACAAAAGTTCATAAAGTTTCAGCAAATGAATAATGTTGCAAAAACGGCCTTTAGAACGCAAGCGGAGCCGCGGCAAAGGATAGTTAAATATATTTTGGAAAATCTAATAGAAATAGACATTATTATTAATATAGAGGCCAAATATATAAATAATAGAGGCTAAATATAATCTAATTTCTGAGAAAACCGTTATAAACCGGCTATAAAACATCACACGGTATGTGAAATCTATTTTGTTTCCGGTCTTTAGAACGCGGGAGAAACCGCGGGAAATGCTAGTATTTAATAAAATATTTTAATTGAACTAAACAATATTTTCCATGTCTCAGAAGTTTTAGACCTTGGCTTGCGTAATCTGGATTTTAATAACTGATTTATTTAATTATAATGTTAACCTTACTAGTAACTTGTTGACATCAAGAACATAATCTCTATATATAAACAGGCACGCAAAAACAATAGTGTTTTTATAAGAAACAAGTTTTCTCTTTTTTTCTCTTATTTATTTATAAATGATATCTAATCAAAAGCCTAAAAAATTAGTTTTAAGCTTCTAGCTTTAAAAAATGACGTAATTTCCATACAGACTTTGAACCCTGTTCGCTCCACTCCGCTCCATACATTTCCTTTACACCCTTGTGCTGGCCAATAAGATGCGGCGCATGTCGCGTCATGTCAATCCCAGCCAATCATAAGCGTCACATATCGCGGCATGCCGGTTACAGCCAATCATAATCGCCACCGGGCGATCACGACACACCGAGACGACTCATCATCCACGCCGATGTGCATACTCATTATTCATTACGCAAAACTATAATACGTATAATTTACTTTTTAAGAAATTACATAAATTGAGAAAATATCATTTTTTATTATAACATCAATTATTAACGTCTATGAAAGACACCGAAGGTGTGGGCTCCACCACTGAAGCAGCCAAAGTTTTCAATTCGGGAAGCTCTACAGCTTGAACGTCTGCACTTGGCCATGAACTCTCGTCCTGCCCAAGAAAAGCTGGGCCGCGCCACCAAATTTCGGATTTGCTGACATTTTGTGGGTCTACTCCCCTGGAACACAAATCCGCTGGGTTCTCCGCTGTAGGTACATGCCGCCAACTCTCGGGGTCAGATAGGTCAGTGATAGCGGCCACTCTGTTAGCGACGAATGTCTTGGCCTTACACGCTGATTTAATCCAACCTAACGTTACCTTTGAGTCTGACCAGTAAACATGGCGGTTCTACTCAACTAAAATCCAAGATCTAATAAAGCAATGAAAAAATTATCAATGAAATAATTTGAATTTTACTTGTTTTTTTTAATTTGTTTAATTTGTTTTGTTTTTGAGATACTTCGACCACAATTTGATGTAATGTTTAATACCAGACAGCCTTCAAATTCGATTATGTAAAGCGATCAAAACAAATTTATTTTATTTTCATTATGACCCTGAACAAATATACAAGCTCTTGGTTTTTTTATAACTTGACTGCCTCGGTGGTGTATTGGCTCATGTACGGCTGTACATACAGAGGTTCCGGGTTCGAGTCCCCGATCGGGCTGTTTAGTTACTAAATCTTTCTGTTTAGTAAGCCTCTGTAACAACTCGGAGTTGGGAAGTCAGTGTTGTGTGTTGTTGTGTTAGATCCCCGTGCCTAGGAGAGAACTAAAGCCGTCGGTCCTGCGCCTTAGCTTTCACTGGGCGTGTCGAACAGTCGTCCCACCGGAGTATGAGAGTGATAGGAATAGAGAGTGCACTTGTGTCTGCACTATAATATCTTCTGCGCAGTTGGCTAGTCTTAATGAGATTGACCCTCGTAGCCGGAAACGCTTGGGAGGACATTATTAATATTTATAACTTTAAAAGGTATTTTGACTCATATTGATTGTCCGAATTTATAATTAGATTTTAATTTTCAAAATATCAATGAATTAATTAAACGTTAATTATCCGCTGCTAAAAACATGCTTTACCGACTTGACACATGTTCTGCCCGCCAACTCCGCTGACCGCTCTTACTGCCTGACCGCTTACTAAAGAGAAAGACTTAATAACTACACTTTGCCCGAGCTGGGCCTCGAACTCAGGACCCCCTGATGTGCTACCGTAGAAGCTAACCACTACTATAATACTAACATATACCGAGAGTTGTTACACTAGGTGTTACATAAATATAGAATGTAGGAAGATTAAACATAATTGACTGTAAAAATTAATAATGCAGCTGAAATTAACGAATTTTAAATTAGTGAATGTGAACTAATTGGAATATTAGATTAAAATTATGAAGTATTCTTGCGCCATTTCTATTCTTTTTTAAATATACACTAATATTATAAAGACGAAAGATTTGTATTTTTGTATGTAACAAATAAACTACTGGGCGGATTTCAAAAATTCTTTGGTCATTAGAAACCTACATTATCACTGAGTAACATAGGCTATATTTATTACTAGCAGAACCCGCGGCTTCGCTTGCGCTAGATTTAGGGAGTCGCCAGTTATGTATAAGTTTGAAGTAGATGTTGTCTGTAACAAAATAATATCTTTTAGTCTAAAGCCATACACTTAGACCCTTAGAACTTAACCCAGACAGTGGTAGCCCAGTAGTAACGCGCTTGCTTCTATCATGATTACCACTTGTCTTACGATGAAGGAAAACATCGTGAGGAAACCTACATGTCTGAAAAAGTCTAGCAAATTTTCTAAAGTGTAGCGCGGTGGACTTAAATGTATTTTTCTTGGGGATGAAAGATTTTCCTAGAGTAAAAACATCTTAAATGTTGACCAAATCAAAATATACTTTATTCAATTAGAATATTTTTTACTTATATTTCTTTTTTACTATACTTACTTCACACGCCAGAGCACAAAATAATATTATTATTTGTTTTAAAATATTTCATTTGCAGATATCGCTAAGTTACAGTTTTAATTATTATATGTATAGATTCTAAGGAAAGTGAGGGTAGGTCACTAGTACTATATAAACAGACGTAAATGTTGATTTTATTAAACTTTTATTATTATTTAATTACCTAAATTAATTGAAAAATTGCAAAAAAGTTAGTAATAATCGTTGGAAAGTAAACAATGTTAACGACTACAATTATTATAATCGCAAAATCTCAATCGTCTAGAAAGTTTGCGAGAGGGGTCTTTAAGAATACTTATATTATATATTTTCACTTTTTGCAAGCGAATGAATAAAATTCAGCATTTGGCAAGTGCGAATTTATTTCGCACACTGAGGGTTCTGTAGTTTATGTATGTATGTATGTATGTATTAATGTAAATTATGAAGGAACGTTTGTGTACTAAAGATTATTATTCGATTAACGATTTTTAGAAGACAGTACGCCTTGGGAATGATGTGATCGCCGCCAGGCTATTTCAACATATACAATTATTGTTAATATACAATTTAATTTAAAAAAAAGAATAAGATTAAGATAAAAAAATATTAGTCCCGCTGAGTTTCTTTCGCCAGTTCTTCTCAGGTCAGAGGTTTCTTTCCGAACTGGTGGTAGACTCATGACGTTCAGTAAGAAACTGTAACAATTTTTATGCTGAATAAAATATTTTGATTTGATTTGATTTGATTTGATTTGATTTGATTTGATTTGATTTGTATGTATGTATGTATGTATGTATGTATATACGAGTATGTATATATATTTGATCAATCCTAATACCTTTGAAAATGACGCCGGATTGCAATCCCTATTTTTGAGCTTATCGCGAACTAACAGACGCGGCGGAGGACTTTTTGGTTTTATAATATGTAGTGACTAGTGATGTGGTAATTGCAAACATATGACTAAAAACTTTTTAATCTAACACTATGCATTTGCTTTGTTTCAGAGAAGACATGGAGAAAGTGAACATAAAATTCCACGACAATGACACTGTGACGTATCAACACAACAAAATTTTAAGATTTGTACCAGAACTATCTGTAGATAAAACGCAGAAACTTGTTGTTCCCAATATTCCTTTATTGGTAAGTTATCACTTTTGGTACAGCGTTTCAGATTTCACATTAAATTTAGAAGTTATAAGCACTTTTACCACCACTTACCTAAAACAGTGTCTATGTATAATTCTAGAAATTGTCTTTTTCTGGTTTAAAGTCACTACATAGTATATATATTATAATACTTTCTTAGGTTTACGCGAATATTTGACATTATAAATGAAACTATCTTTTCGGATTTTGTCGCGGATTTATTTGGATTTTTGGTTCCCGACATTTCGAATGCTTTACAGCAATCATGGTCACGGGATCAAATACCTTAGTCTCTCCCGTCCGAATCCGAAAAGATAGTTTCATTTATAATAGTATAAAACAAAGTGGCTTCCCACTGTCTGTCTGTCCCTATATATGCTTAGATCTTTAAAACTACTTTTTTTTAATAGATAGAGTTATTCAAGAGGAAGGTTTATATGTATAATACACTAGCGGATCCCGCGTCTTCGCTCGCGCTAAATTTCTAGTAATATTATATTATTTAATTGATTCATTTATTCTCAACTAAAATTAATTGAATATTACTTAAATAGGTTCAAAATTCAGAATTACAAGATACCAAAACATAAATAACTTCCAGTAATACTTTCTAAGCGTGCTTTAAATTTGTAAAAAATATAAATCATTTACAGTATATCTCTTGCAGACGGTCACCTCTTTTTCCCCGAACCTCGCAGGATGGCTGTTCAACCTCCTCGTTTCCGGTTTAGCAATCACATATAGGGATAGGGCCAAGCCCTTTGTACATGTTACTGCGGAGGAATTGGTTTTTGGGTGAGTAATCTTTATTTTATTTATTTTATTTATGTACCAAACAAAAGAAAAAAACATACATATAAAAAGGAAGCGGAGACACTGTGGGCAAATGACTTATCTCGTTAAGAGATTTCTTCCAGAAACCCTTGAGCGTGAGAAGGACATAGTATTCAAAATGAGGTGCAGTGTAGGTACAAAGTACAAACGTAAATACATACATATATCATCATCATCAGCCCCTTTTTTATTTTAACGTCCCACTACTGGGGGTGGGCCTCCCTCGGTACGAGGGGGATCAGGCCATAGTCCACCGCGCTGGTCTAGTGCGTACTTCACATGTCGTTCGAAAACTTGCAAGGTTTTTTCAGACATGCAGGTTCCCTCACGATGTTTTCCTTCACCGTAAGACAAGTGGTTATCATGATATAAATGATTCGCACATGAAAATCTCAGAGGTGCGAGACCCGGATTTGAACCCGCATCACTCGGTTATCCAAGCGACGCGTTACCGCTGGGCTACCATTGTCTTATATACATACATAAAGACACAAATACATACATACATACATACATACATACATACAGACATACACATCTTTGTATGATTTAAGATGAACATTAGAAGAGCTTCCCATTATGGGTAGATCTGACATTGCTTTGCATGATATTCTACTTACTCTTCATCTTAATTAGTGAATATTGTAGAGCATGTTTTAGAATTCCTTAGATTGGAGAGCTTCTTTGAAAGACTTGGTTATTCATGTTAAAGCCAATACTATTATAGTTAGCTAATTCTGTTGTGACTAACTCCACATAATATCAGCTATCAGACTATAAAGTCAGGTCAAAATCTGTCCAGCCGTTTCAGAGATTAGCAAACGGACATACAAACTAAAAAAATATTAAAAATTGTAATTTCTTATTAGTATACTAGCGGACCCTACAGACGTTGTCCTGTACATATAGAAAATTTTTATAAACTTTTGCTCCCGGTGAAATGTTTTAGTATGCATGTGCAAAACAACATTGCCTAGCAACGACTTATTTATAATTGAATATGTCATTTATTGTGCAAATGTATAAATAACTAAATAATATAAAAAATACATTATCTAGTGGATCGAATTGTGAATCTAAACCATTCTCGAATACACTCGAACACACACAAAACATTTCATCAAAATCGGTCCAGCCGTTTAGGAGGAGTTCAGTGACATACACACTCACAGAAGAATTATATATATAAAGATAATCAAATATGTATTTTATTTAATACTTTCTTAGGTTAACATGAATATTTGGCATTATAAATGAAACTGTTTTTTCGGATTTTTGGTTCCAGACGTTTCGAATGCTTAACAGCAATCATAGTCACGGGAGAGACTATGTACTGTATTTTATTTATTAAAAAGCTGGTATGTTGTTACAAACAGACACTTAAATTTTATTTATCTGTATTACGACCCTACTTACTGCGCCAGCGGTCGCGGGTTCGAGTCCCGCTGGGGGCATTCATTTGTTGAGCACGAATGTTTGTACTCCAGTCATGGGTGTTTATATTTATAATATGTATTAAAATTTATATAATGTAATATATCAACTATCTAGGATCCATAACACAAGCTTCGTAGCTTACCACGGAACTAGATTGTGCTGTTTGGTAATGTCCCAACATATTTATTTATTTATTAATATTACGATTAAAACATGATTAAAGGCTAATTTTTTATTTGTTCCAGCTACAACGACCCTCTGGTCACCCTCGCACACTACTTCTACCCGAAAGGAAAACGACCTAACAGCCAAATGGGGCTTTTACTCGCTGTAAGTATTGCTAAATTCATCTTAAGTCTGAATGAATTTAAAAAAAATATATATTTTTCTTGGTTGCAATATAGTAAGCGCGAGCGATTCCGAGGGTTCTGCTAGTAAATGTATACAAAAACTTAACGAATTATATACTAAAACCTTCTTCGAGAACCACTCTATCCATTGGTGAAAACAGCATGACAATCGATGTAGTAGTTTTTGAGTTTATCGCGAACAGACAGACAGGCGCGGTGGAGAACTTTGTTTTATAATATACTAGCTGATACCCGCGACTTCGTCCGCGTTGCTTGAAATATTGACAAAGTGCATGCGCGCTACGCCGCTTGCCCCACTACGCTTGCCGCGAGAAGGAAACATACATCACTGAACACGCAGTGCATATACAAATCGTTGTTTCTTGAAACTTTAATAACTTTTTATTTAATGAAGATATCGCAATCTTTTTTTTTTGATAAGGACCAAGTGTCTAAGAAATAAAACTTAGAAAGTTTCATTGAAATCTATCCCGTGGTTTTTCCGTGATGCGCGCACAACTGCAGACCTATATCATTTTATTTATATAGAAGATAGTGATTTAACTGACTCCAATCTGTACATTGAATACGTTTTTGGAAAATCTTTATTGAAATAGTCATTATTAGTGCTACAGAGGCCGAATCCATAGTATATAGAATATTTGTCTTTCTGTTTGTGATAGTGTCACAAGAAAATCAATGGACAGATTTTGTTGAAATTTATTATGATGATAGGTTATCCGAGTCAAAATAAAGAATACTTTTTACTCAAAGAAAATATATAAGTATATGTTCTTCTACTGTGCATAATCGCTTGAGTTATTTAATTGTACCGTCCCGTATACGTTTCCACTAATCCTTTCTCCAAGGGTTGTCTGTATGAGATTGCTTATAGCAATAAGACCGCCTTTGCATGCCTTTTTGTATTACTCTCATCATTTTCTGTACTCTTCTTCTGTGTGTGCAATAAAGTATTTATCTATCTATCTATCTATCTATCTATCTATCTATCTATCTATCTATCTATCTATCTACTGCTTGAGAAATAGATACAGAAGCTCTCCCCTCAGAGAGAATCTGGCAGTTCCTGGAAGCAACAGGACTAAGCGGAGAACTTTAAATTCACCTTAAGGGAGCTACAATGGACCAACACTGGTCGACGTAGCCAGGGCCGAACTCGGCACCAATCCCAAATATAAATAAATAATAATAATAAATAATGTATACTAACGTTTAAAATGTTCGTAAAGACCGACCCAACCGGAGCGAAGATGAGTGAAATAAATAAATAGTTGTAAATAAATATTATGTAACAGTAACACACAGCGCCGTCTAGTTCCATGGTAAGCTACGAGGCTTGTGTTACGGATACCAGATAGTTGATACTACGCACATAAACACACTATATATATTATATAACTTTAAATACATACATATTATAAATATAATAATATGTCCCCACCGGGCTCGAACCACCGACCGCTGGCACAGGAACTGAACCAAACGTGTAGCAGTTAGTATTGACAAACTTAAAGGTAACGAATCAAATCAAATCAAAATATTCTTTATTCAAATAGACTATTACAAGCTCTTTTGAATCGTCATTTTTACATTATCAAAATTAAAAGTCAGTCTGTAAGTCTGTGAGTAAACTACCACCGGCTCGGAAAGCTGTTCTGCTGAGAAGAACCGGCGAGAAACTCAACAGTTGCTCTTTTCAAAAAAATATTTGGTAACAATATTGTATTACAATTTATCTATTTATCCTATGAATATTGTAAAGACTTTAATTTTCTATCTCGAATGTTGAAGTCGCAAGGAGATTCATATCGCACACATTCTGAAGGTCGAAACTAAAAATATACTCTAATTTATCCTCAATTGTGGGTTTTTAATAACAAAAACTAAGAACAAAGATAATTTGATAATTCTATGTATATTTAAAACAATTTCATTTTGTGTAAAAACTAATTGCCATTCGTTAGTATCGCTTAAACTCGAAAACAGTCAAACTGGTTTTATTTTATTTATTGGAGGTGTTTCAGAGGTGCTTTAGTAAAAAAAATTAGCAAAATTCAAAAAAAGGCTGCAAAATCAAAAATGTTAGGTAACGATATGTTTTAATGAACCTGTATTGGGATATTTTCAGCTTTTTTTCTACAATAATAAATTAATCTTTCTCTTAAATCATTCTACCTATTGATGAAAACCGCATTGAAATCTGTTGCGCAGTTCATTAGATATATGCGTACAGACTACAAAGCTACTTTGTCATATCCGAAAGGAAAAAAATATACTGTGTCGAGATGAAAATTACAAGCTTAGTGATAAACCTGAGAGAAGTGAGAGCGAGTTACTAGTTATATCACTACATATTATAAAACAAAGTCCTCCGCCGAGTCTGTCTGTCTGTTCGCGATAAACACAAAAACTACTGCACCGATTTTCATTCTGTTTTCACCAATGGATAGAGTGGTTCTCGAGGAAAGTTTTTGTATATAATTTGTCGTATTTTTTGTATACATTTACTAGCAAAACCCGTGGTTTCGCTCGCGCTTTTTTTATAAATCATATAGTAGAGGAGACCGTGGTAGATCGACCTACAACGATCTGATAACCAGATGAGACATATTTTTTATCGAATATAATTTATAAACAAATATGCCTAAAATTACTTGCCTATCTGAAAGTGATCTTCCACCGGCTCTTAGACCAATATTAGGACGTGAAGTTTTAACAGTGTTAAGTTAGTGAGTTTTTTGATACAAAGCCGTGTGTCACAACTAGTATAATACAAAAGCATATTTTTACCATATTTTTGTTTTGTTTCAAGAGAAACGGTACACTAGAAGAAGTTTCGACCATTTACACCGGCCAAGACATGACAAAATTTGGTTACCTGAACAAGATTAATGGCCTCGATCATCTCCCGTACTGGCCGGAGAGTCCCTGCAATAATATCAGGTAAGCAAATAATCTCTTAAAACAGTGGTAACCCAGCGGTAACGCGCTCGCTTGGATAACCGAGTGATGCGGGTTCAAATCCGGGTCTCGCACCTCTGATATTTTCATGTGCGAATCATTTCTATCATGATTACCACTTGTCTTACGATGCAGGAAAACATCGTGAGGAAACCTGCATATCTGGGAAAACCTAGCAAGTTCTCGAAAGACATGTGAAGTCCGTCAACACGCACTATGCCAGCGCGGTGGACTATGGCCTGATCCCTCTCGTACTGAGGGAGGCCCGTGCCCAGCAGTGGGACGTTAAAAAGGGCTGATGATGAAATAATCTCTTATGTGCCCAGTCCTCATCAAAGTCCCACAGCTGGGAGTGGGCCTCCCTTCAATACGAGGGGGATTAGGCCATAATTCACCACACCGGCTATATTTTTAGTTAATTGTGAGTACGTTAGATTGAAACCAATATATCTTATTTATTTATATCTAATCAAAAACCTAAAAATAAGTTTGAAGCTTCCAAATGAACCATTAAATAAATAAAAACTTATATAATTAAAAAAAGACCATCTGGAAGAAATCGGTATTTTTTTCATAATTTATTAAAGCCTGAGGAAGTTTCTTATGAATAGATAAATAACTGGGAGTGGGCCTCCCTCCAATACGAGGGGGATCAGGCCATAGTCCACCAGTGTGGGTTATTCATTTTTGGATTTGCGCGTTCTCTCAGACATGCCACATTCCTTACGATGTTCTCCTTCACCGTAAAGCAAGTGATAATCTTGTTGAAACTAGATATTAGGAGATTTCATATAGCACTTGTATAGTCCCCTATTTTATTGAAAGCTTTTAGACTAGAAATGTGACTATAAACATAAAGACATACATTTTCTTTTTTATAGCCTGTAGCTTAATATGCAGTGGACATTAAATTTGAATTATTACGCTTTATATATAAGAAAAATTGTTATTGATATAGCTCGAATAGCTTTTAGGATTTTTTTATTATTTGTCTGTCTTCCTGTGATCGTATCACGAGAAAACCACTTTAATGAAATTTTGTACCTATAATGATAAATAGTTATCCGGTATTTCTGAAATATCTATTATTAGCGACTCGCCCTCGCTTCGCTTGGGCTTTTTCCTAGATTTAGTACAGGCACAGCCGCGGGATCCGCTAGTTATGCATATAAACCTTCCTCTTGAATCACTCTATCTATTAAAAAACCGCATCAAAATCCGTTGCGTAGTTTTAAAGATTTAAGCGTACAAAGGGATATAGGGACAGAGAAAGCGACTTTGTTTTATACTATGTAGTGATTAATGAAATATATATTATTTCTGAAATATCAACTCTATCAGTTATATCGCCTCTACGAACGAACCCGAGTGACGAAAACTATATCTTCATACATACTAACCGTTAAAATAGTAGTAATACTACACTAATTGCCTTGATGGTGTAGTGGCTAGCATATACGATCATACATCGAGAGATCCTGGGTTCGAGTCCCGGGTCGGGCCAAGTTTAATTATTGAGTCTTTCTGTTTAGTAAGCCTCAGTAACTGCCTGGAGTTGGGAAGTAGATAGTGTGTCACCCCCGTGCTTCGGAAAGTACGTAAAGCCGTTGGTCCTGCGCATTAGCTCTCTGGTCGTGTCGAACAGTCGTCCCACCGGAGTATGAGTGATAGGAACAGAGAGTGCACTTGTGTCTGCACTATAATATCTCCTGCGCAGTTGGCCAGTCTCAATGAGATTGGCCGCCGTGGCTGGAAACGGTCAGAGAATATTAATAACACATACAAGATTCATAAATTGTCACATAACAATATAATTATCTTTTTATTGCAAACATAAAATGCTTATAATAGCTATAATTAAATAACTATTAAAGTTATTATTTAACCGTGGCACATTAAAATCTATCTATCATATAAATCTTGTGTCAGTATTTGTTATCGTACTCCTAGGGAACGGCTTAACCGATTTTTATGATTTTTTTTGTGTATATTTGGTAGGTCTGAAAATAGGTCGCACGCTATATTTTATTCCTCTAGTACCTAGGTCATAATGGCCCCTCGAAATTTTTATGTTTTTTTATTTTTGGACCAATTTTTAATTTTTTACTTTTTTATGATTTGGCATCAAAAATACTTGGTATAATATAATTTTCATCCTTCTACCACAACCCATTTTTTATAGTGGTTAGAACGCGGTTTTTTTATGGTAAAAGGGGGGGCAAACGGACAGGGGGCTCACCTGATGGGAAGTGATCACCTCCGCCCATGGACATCTGCAAGCCAGGTTTGCAGATGCGTTTCCGGCCTTTCAGGAAAGGGAGGGAAGGAGAGGGAGGGGGAGGGAGGAGGTAAGGAGAGTGGGCCTCTCGGACTCTCACTCACCGGACGAAACGCGACAGCACAGCTGCCACTTCACGCCGGTCTTCTGTGAGAGCGTGGTACTAATGAACTATACGGGGCGTGCCGGCCCATTCGGCTGCTACCCGAAGGTAACAAGCATGGCACTACCACTTTAAAATTGCTAGTACATTGTAATGAAATTCTAACTCAGTCAAATCTGTATATTGAATGTTTTGACCGAATAAATAAAAACGGATATAAATAAAAAAAAGGAAAAGTGCGTGTGTACAAAGTACACATGTCAGAAGTAAAACTTCTTTGACAAACTAATTTTTAAATCTCGTTTATATTTATACTAAATAAGGGAGATGGCGCGAAGGTCACACCCACGAGTTAGACAGAGTTAGAAATGTCACTGACTCGCGGTGGGCGAGATCTAACTAAGGCTAACTCTTCCCCGTCTCTGAGCGCCTGGTACTATGGACTTATTTTTTCGTTTCATCGAGTTTGAAATCACAACGATTCTAAAGAAGTTTCACTTCAAAAACAGTGGTTTTTCATGATTAGGTCACAGACAGACAGAGAAAAATTCAAAAAACTTTTTCCACAAAATATTTAGGGTACGGATTCCAGTCAGTTAAAACTTTATTATATGTATAGATTACAAATTATTATTAACTAACAAGACATTTATTTTGCATTGTATGCTAATTCATAAAATAATAATACATATGTGGCGACCCGAAATGACGCAAATCGGTCCAAAGACCTTGAAGAAATCGAAGAAAAAGAAAAGGAAATTTCCATCCAAACTTATTATATGTAACCTCCTAACTTGAAAATCGGTTAAAACTAGCAAAAAACTGAGCTTTGTACATCGCGTAGTTTTTCTAACGAGTAATCACTACATAGTATAAAACAAAGTCGCTTTCTCTGTCCCAATATCCCTATGTACGCTTAAATCTTTAAAACTACGCAACGGATTTTGATGCGGTTTTTTTAATAGATAGAGTGATTCAAGAGGAAGGTTTATATGCATAACTAGCGGATCCCGCGGCTTTGCCTGTGCTAAATCTAGAGAAGAGCCCGAGTGAAGCGAGGGCGAGTCGCTTGTAATTTTTAAAGCAGTTGTAAATGTTCATTTTTTAATGTTTATAATTATTTTGACAGATAACACATCTAGATATAAAGTTAAATTACTATGTTAAAGCATTAATCTATAGTCGTGATAGTTTTTCAGTAAAGTGTACCACAAAATACTCAAGTTGTGGGATAGTATAGTAGAGTTCACTTCGCTCGCCCTTATTACACAAAGTTATTCTTTTATACATACGAGTATAATATCAAATCAAATCAAAATATTCTTTATTCAAATAGACTTTAACAAGCTCTTTTGAATCGTCATTTTTATATTGTAATGTCAGTCTGTAAGTCTGTGAGTAAACTACTACCGGCTTGGAAAGCTGTTGCTCTTTTCAAAAATTATTTGGTAACAATATTGTATTACAATATTCATCTATTTATCCTACGTGAGACACAACCAGACATTGTGATGGTGTAATAAGCCTTATTCAACAACGTACTTTTAATTTCGGATTTAAATTGCCTCAAAGGCAAGTTCAATATGGGCTGTGGAATTTTATTATACATGCGTACACCTTGCCCCACAAACGATCTATTTACTTTTTGTAGGCGAAAACTGGGTGTTACAAGTTTATCCTTATTTCTTGTAATTATAACGTGTTTGTCGCTGTGTCTTGAATAAAAATCTTACCTTTAAGTAAGAATTTACCCTTTAAGTAGTGAGATTAAAAAAAAGTCAAAGGGTCTCGGCTTTTTGTAAACAAGATATACATAATGTCAAGAGTGAGTTAAACTTAAAACATAATATAGTAGTAATTCCTATTTATTCAGTCAATTATTTACAATGGAAACCTGTACGTATGCTATATATGTGTACTTTAGTTATCAAGTTTAAGTCTCATCAAAATCGGTCCAGCAGTTTCAGAGATCAGCCGGAACAAACCGACAGATAAAAAAAATTAAAATTGATTTATTGATATACATTCATATGAATTTAATGAAAAGCTGTTAATTTGAAATTACAAACAGACTGCATTATCAACAGACAGATTCAACAAAATCTGTCTGTTGATAACGGAGTCAGAGACAGACAAAAAATTTAAATACTATAAATTCGATTTCATTATCAATAATACTGACTATTTCAAGTGAGGTATTCCATTTACAGAAATATTTTTTAATTTATCGTAATACCAATACATAGTCCTTGAAACTTTGCACGTGGTCTGCAAATCTTACAATGAGTATAATTCGCGTCATGTAAAAAGAACGCTGGCTGTCAAGTTGCGCAGAGGCGATTTATCGGCCAATTTGGTGGTAAGAGAGGGCTCGCTATTGGTTTGTCAGTTTAAAATACCGTCGCGGCCACAAAAGTTATTAATTACGAAATGATTTCATATAAAAAATAGTGAAAAAATATTTTGGACGTAGGTATATTGTTTTATAAAGAGTCTGATAATAATGCAGTTAAATAATTTAAAAAAATATATGAAATGAATTAATTAAATTTTTTGTAAGTAGATTAAACATTTTACACTGACTCAAACATATTTTATTAATTAATAGAATTCTATTCAATGACGTTCTATCTAATATATTTGTCAATGTTCCTACCAATAATTGATTATAATCAATATACATCGTGAGCGAAAGGGTAGTTCAAAAATAAAATAATAGGCTTATGGATTTCGTATGCGAATGTACCGATGCGCAAACACACCCCGCACCACTTTCTTCCAGCGTTCTTTTTAGGTGACGCGAACTGTACGTCTAAATAAAATTGAAGTGTCTGTTTTTAATTTCAAATTAACAGCTTTTCACTAAATGCATATGAAAGTATATACGGTAATTACATCAAAAATCCATTTTTTTAAGTGCCTGTCTGTCTGTTTGTTCCGGCTAGTCTCTGAAATGGCTGGACCGATTTTAACGGTATTCTCACTCGCAGATAGCTAATGTTGTAAGGAGTAACTTCCTTCCTTCCTTCCTCTCAGCCCATACACGTCCACTGCTGGACATAGGCCTCCCCCAAAGATCCCCACGACAACCGGTCTTGCGCCCTCCGCATCCAGTGGGGTCCAGCGACTTTAACCAAGTCGTCGGTCCACCTTGCGGGAGGCCTACCCACGCTTCGCTTTCCGGTACGTGGCCGCCACTCCAGGACTTTGTGACCTCCAGAACTTCGTGACCGAGTAACTTAGGCTACGTTAATTTTAGAAATTTTATTTATTTTGACTAGTGGAACCCGTGGCTTCGCTGAAGTATGTACTATAAATATAGTAACGTGTTTTTGAGACATGTGATGTCCGCCTGCAATTGGCCGACGTGGTGGACTAAGGCCTGATTATCCACGTATTGAAGGTAGGCCACTCCCAGCAGTGGGACATTAAAAGGGCTAAATACACACATTAACATACATACAATATAAAGATTTGCAATTGCATATATTTACACTAACTTCGCTCGGCTTTGTCCCTAGATAGGTTTACTCCTTATAACATTAGCTATCTGCGAGTGAAATTCCTATCAAAATCGGTCCAGCCGTTTCAAAGATCAGCTGGGACAAACAGACTGACAGTCAAAAATTTTAAATTTTTGATGTAAGTATCGTATATACTTTCATTAATTTAAAATTACAAACAGACACTTTAATTTTATTTAAATGTACTGATCAAGAATGTTGTAAATAATATTTAACCAGCCATTATTATTAACAAGTAGCATGATTTAACTAAATTGAAACGTAAAC
Source organism: Boloria selene (assembly GCA_905231865.2). NCBI lineage: Eukaryota > Metazoa > Arthropoda > Insecta > Lepidoptera > Nymphalidae > Boloria > Boloria selene. The sequence continues at coordinate 1,135,044 of HG993161.1, forward strand.
ACCGTCACGTTTTCCTTATAAACATGAGAGATTGTATCTTTTGCAACTTATAAGTACTATTTATTTTTTTCAAATTATGGGTAGGCACTGTTTGTAACAAGTATATAACCCCCTGAGACGTCAAATACCTTAGTCTCTCCCGTGACCATGTGCGCTGTAAAGCATTCGAACGTCGGGAACTAAAAGTCAAAATAAAACTTCGAAAAAATCCGAAAAAATAGTTTCATTTAAAAACAAGTGATATGATTTAACCTATAGTCTACCTCGATAAACGCACTATCCAACACAAAAAGAATTTTTCAATTCGGACCGGTCGTTCCTGAGATTAGCGCGTTCAACCAAACAAACGAACAAACCCTTCAGCTTTTATAATAGTAGTATAGATTTAAATTTTAAGCTATTGCATATCTTTTAAAGCGGCCCGCGGGCTTTGAGCGCGGCGACCGAATCAAGAAATTCCGTAACGAAAATAAAACCTAACACCCCCCACTCCGCCTACACGAAGCTCGTACGGAATACGGATAAAGACAAGCTGCTCCGAAATCGGACGAATACGTATATGTTTCTTATTTCAGTTACCATAAACCTATAGTTTCAATGATAAAAATTCCTGAATAACCTACATGTATTGTAAGATAATAAAAATATTTTAAACGATATTAACTTCTCGTTTATTCAATAAAATAAAAAAAATGTTTTCTTATCGGTCACCACGCTCAAAAAGTGTAACTTGAATTAATGAGATATTATTTAAAAATGAAAATCTTCTCAAAATAGTCAGTGGGTTTGACCAGTGCAGAGATGAGTATGAGGAAGCCCTCAAACTCAACAGTGATTTGAAACACCAACTGCATGAGGCAAATAAACAAATTGATAATCTTAAAAATGTTAACTATAATCTAACAGCCTCACAAACCCAATGTCTATACAATGAATTGGTTGAGAATGCACCAAACTTAGTATCCTCTGTCTCAAACTTGAAAAATAATATTAGTGTGATAGATTTGACCAGTGATGACTCGAGCACTACCATATCTATGCCGAGTAAAAATAAATTAAAAAAATATATTAAAATTAATAAACAAATAAAAAAGTATCACCAACTCATAAAAACAAAAAATATATATAAAAAGTATAACAACATTTGTAGAGAGAAAATAGCACTCAAAACAAAAATGATATCATACTGTCAAGAAATTAATATTTTAAAAAATGACTATGAGACTGATGTTAGCTCGCTGCAGTCTGAGATTGTAAATTTAAAACAAAGTTTGGAAACATTAACTTCTAAATACAATACTGCTCAGAAAGAAATTGCTGAACACATATCTGCCATGGACGACCTGGTAAAACTTAGTAATAATAATCTTGAACGTTTTGATTCATTTATTAAAAATCATAATTGTGAATGCCATCTTTCAGCCTCAGGTCCAACAGGGCAGATAGATACTAGCTTAACTAGTGAATCCCTTTCTCAGCCTGCGGTGACTCTCACTGACCTCAAATATTATAATGTACAAAAACCTGTACAGTCCATACCTATTCCTAAGGAAACAAAATATTTAAAAATTTACAGTGATGAGCTAGGAAAAGGTATGGGTGTATTATTGAATGATTTTTGTGTGGGACAGAGAGTAATCAATCATTGCATGCCCGGAGCCACTTATAATAATATAGTTAATAGCATTTTGAGTGAGACTCACTGTCCTAACACAACTATTATTTTATTAATTGGGAGAAGGGGTACTGTAAACAAACATTCAATGGAAAATATTTTAAATAAATTGGAACAATTAAATATAAATAAAATTTTATTTTTTACACTACCTTATTTAGCTAAATTGCCACAGGAAAATAGGTTAAGATATGACATAAATAATTTAATGCACACATTAAGTACTTGTAAGTACTTAAATTTAAATATTAAAAAAATTAACAAAATTGATGTTATTGACATAAATAATTTATGGAAAAATAATAATTATATGTTGACATATAGTAGGCTGAGCCTACCATATTATTTTAAACGACAGATAGCATCTGTGCTATCTTATTATATACAAACTGACATAGCAAATAATCTGGTTGCTTTGACATCTGCTCCTATTGAGCAAAATTGTATTATGACATCTTGTGATGTGGAATCCGTTCCAAATAAGAATTTAAATTAATTATTAAGACAACAGAGGATACCTCTAGCATATTAAAAAGTAATGACACCAAATCATATAAATGTCATAATAATTTAGTGAAAAATGCCCACATTTGTAAAAAATTAAATAGTGTAAACCTGGTGCACCAAAATATACAGGGCATGTTAGGCAAGGATCTTGAACTGGAGTTATTTATGAATGGCGAAAATATTCATATTTTATGTTTAACAGAACACTGGCTTTGCATTTCCCAGTCCATATTTAACTTCAGCGGTCACCAGGTAGCTAGTATGTTCAACAGAGAAAAAGCTATACGCGGTGGCTCTTTAATAATTATAAATAAACTTTTGAAGTATAAAGAACGTAAAGACATTGTGAGCCTCTCTGTTGAGCAAACTATTGAACTAGCCTGCGTAGAGCTTGAGCACTTCATTGTTGTATGCGTATACAGACCTCCTAGTGGGTTATATGAGTACTTTGAGAAAGTATTGGAAGAAGTTTTGTTAAAATTAAATATTTCTAAAAAGGGTATTATTATATGTGGGGATTTTAATATTAATTTATTAGATAATTGTAATACAAGTCTCAGATTTAAATCTATGCTTCTATCATATAACCTACATAACTTATTTACTGAACCAACTAGGATCACTGCTACCAGTGCTACATGTATAGATAACATATTTACAAACTGTAAACCAAATTCTAAAGCTATTATTAATAAGTTAAGCTCAGACCATTGTGGCCAGTTTGCTTCTTTTTCTTTTTCTTTAAATGCCAACAAAAATAATTTAAAAAAGTCTTTTATACCTATAAGTACTACACGTATGGAGAAGTTCAGAGGTAATATTGTGGCAAAACTTCCCTATTTATCCTACACTAATGACCCCAACTTCTTATATAACTCCTTATTTAAATTAGTAAAAACTGAGTTTTCTACAATATTTGCTCCTAAAACAGTCAATTCAGGGGGTCTCTTGACATTCGGTGAATGGGCAACTCCTGGCATATACAAGAGCAGGCAAAGGCTATACGAATTGTACAGTGAAAGAGCCTATAATCATAATGTATCGTTTGCTTCTTTTGTAAGTGCCTACTCAAAATTGTTTAGAAGAGTATGTTCCATGGCAAAATCATTATATATTAAAGATAAAATAAAAAATGCTAATGATAAAATCAAAATGACATGGAACATAATTGCCTGTGAAAGTGGAAAAGTCGCAGATCGCAGCTTCGATTTTAAGTTAAATATTAATGATAATTTTATTACCTCAGACCGAGAAGTTGCATCTGAGTTTGAAAAATTTTTCACTGACATTCCACTTTCAACAACGCAATCACTAAATTCGTCTCCCGACATTGCCGAACTTTTGTTAAAGAAAAACGTCAAAGAATGTAATGTTATATTTAAATTTAAACAAGTAAACCCCAAAGATATAATGGTAGCTTTCAGAAGCCTGGACGTCAAGAAAACAGCTGATCTATGGGGTATATCTGTAAAAGTTATTAACTCGGTAATAGATGTTGTTGCACCTTACCTAGCTACTATATTTAATGGCTGTATAAAACATGGTGTGTTCCCTGATCTAATGAAACACAGTAAAGTTATCCCTATTTTTAAATCAGGTAGTACCCTAGACCCTAATAATTTTAGACCTGTTTCGGTACTCCCAACATTTAGTAAAATTTTTGAAAAAATTATACTCGGGCAAATGTTATTGCATTTTAATGCACACAATCTACTTCATAAGAAACAGTTTGGTTTTACGAAAGGTCGCTCCACAGCAGATGCTAGTGTTGAGTTAGTTAAAAATATTTTTGAGGCTTGGGAGAGGTCACAGGATGCTCTTGGGATATTCTGTGACTTATCCAAGGCCTTCGATTGTGTGCATCATGAGACATTGATCAGGAAACTACATCACTATGGAATTAGAAATAAGGCACTCAGCCTCCTGAATTCCTATTTGAGTAATAGAATTCAGAGGGTTGATGTAAATGGTAAGAGATCTCCTGGGGCTCCGTTAGATATGGGTGTTCCACAAGGCTCTATTCTTGGTCCATTTCTCTTCCTAATTTACATAAATGATTTGCCATTCTTTGTACAGGACAAACATGAGATAGTATTGTTTGCAGATGACACTTCACTTATTTTTAAGGTGAAACGTAATTTACTAATGTACGACGATGTAAACGATGCTCTCTCAAAGGTTGTCTATTGGTTTGATTCGAATAATTTATTATTAAATAACCAAAAAACTAAATTAATTAAATTTACAACACCTAATGTTAAACTTGTTGATAATGGTGTAGTGTTGGGAGGGGAAATGTTAAAACCAATAACATCAACTAAATTCCTAGGCATTATCATAGATTCGAAATTGCAGTGGAATCTCCATATTGAGGGGCTAGCAAAAAGGCTCAGCTCTGCAGCGTTCGCGGTAAAAAAAATTAGACTTATTACAGACGTAGATACAGCTCGTATAGTATATTTTAGTTATTTTCATAGTGTTATGTCCTATGGAATCTTATTATGGGGAAATGCTTCTACTGTTAATACTATTTTTGTCCTGCAGAAAAGAGCTATTCGTGCTATTTATAGTTTAGGCCCTAGAATATCATTAAGAGAAAAGTTTAAAGAAATTAAAATATTGACTGTTGCTTCTCAATACGTGTACGAAAATGTTATGTATGTTCATAAAAATATACACGAATTTCCCAAGAATTGCGACATGCATAGCATTAATACTAGGAGCAAACATAAACTTGTAATGCCTGTAACTCGCTTACGCCGAGTTAGTAATTCTTTTTATGGACAATGTATACGCCTATACAACAGGATCCCAGAAAACGTTCAAAAAGCTTCTATTGCCAAATTTAAAAAAATTGTGAAGGAACGTTTGTGTACTAAGGGTTATTATACGATTAACGATTTTTTAGAAGACAGTACGCCTTGGGAATGATGTGATCGCCGCCAGGCTATTTCAACATATAGAATTATTGTAAATATGCAATTTAATTTAAAAAAAAAAAGAATGAGATTAAGATAAAAAAAAACATTAGTCCCGCTGAGTTTCTTTCGCCAGTTCTTCTCAGGTCAGAGGTTTCTTCTTTCCGAACTGGTGGTAGACTCATGACGTTCAGTAAGAAATTGTAACAATTTTTATGCTGAATAAAATATTTTGATTTGATTTGATTGATTTGATTTGATATTAAAGAAAAAACAATACTGCATAAATCATCATCATCATCATCATCAGCCCTTTTAACGTCCCACTGCTGGGCACGGGCCTCCCTCAGTACGAGGGGGATAAGGCCATAGTCCACCGCGCTGGCCTAGTGCGAGTTGGCGGACTTCACATGCCTTTCGAAAACTTGTTAGGTTTTCTGAGACATGCAGGTTTCCTCACGATGTTTTCCTTCACCGTAAGACAAGTGGTAATCATAAATATAAATGATTCGCACATGAAAATCTCAGAGGTGCGAGACCCGGATTTGAACCCGCATCACTCGGTTATCCAAGCGACGCGTTACCGCTAGGCTACCACTGCATAAATAAATAATTATAATTGCATAAGTTGATAAAAAATGTTATGCAATAACTTTACCGCGACAGTCCCCGAGTGCCACATATTTAGTACGGACTTGAATTTTTAAGTGCATTCCTGATAAGAGCATGTTTTTATTTAGTTTCTTAGTAAGATATTTATTTTAATTGCAAATTGGCATTTCCGGTATTAAACAGACAATATATATTACTTCGTATAAAACATTATCTTTTTTTTATTTTCGTCTTACTAAAATAAAGTGCACAGATGAAAACGACACGTTTGGCGCAGTTTGTAGTGACACTACTTTCTTGCGCCAGCGGACACGGGTTCGAGTCCCGCTGGTGGCATTCATTTGTTAAACTCAAATGTTTGAGCTCCAGTCATGCGTGTATATATTTATAATATGTATGTATTTAAACTTATATATGTAGTATATAAACTATCTGGTATCCGTAACACAAGCTTCGTAGTTTACCACGGAACTATATGGCGCTGTATGTAATCATGTCCCAACATATTTATTTATTACATATTAAAACTATATTGAAATCTCCATTGAACTCTCTGCGAGATACCTACCTTTTATTAATATTTTAAAAATAATTTTGTTGTTATTTTTAAGTGTATAGCATTCTTTGTTAAAGAATTTGTCCGCTGTTTTTTTTGAAAAACAAGTATTTATAATAAGAAAAAAGCTAAAGTATAGTGCGTCAAGCCAAAGTAATATTGCGTTCTTTCGTTTTTAGTCTGACTTCCAGAAAAAATATTTACGTTGCATGTTTAGGTACATTATCTTTACAATTATACTAGCCTTTCCCGCGGCTCCGCTCGCGTTCTATAGGCTGAAAATCAAAAGAAATATTTTTCACACGTTTTTGCAACATTTTTCATTGATGCTCCGCTCCGATTGGTCGTACCTAGGGATTGCAATCCGGCGTCATTTTCAATCCGGCCGGATCCGGCTGAATTTCCATCAATCCGGCCGGATCCGGTCGGATCCGGCCGGATTGACCAGATCGATATAATTTTCGCATTTTTGGTTCAAAATGAACTGTTAGTAAGTTATTCAAGTATCGCTAACTTCGCTAACTAAAAGTACAAAAAATATGTTTGGCTATACGCTTTTACTTATATATAGGTACCAAAAATTGATTCCCCATTTACCATTTCATTGCTTTTGTTATGAGGACTACTCTTTAAACCAGTCCAGTCTTGGCGTAGTTGTAGTAGTAGATAGATCTATCCCTACTATTACAAACTTTTTGTTGACTTTGTTGAGAAAAGTATTTTGTTTTCAAACATGTGCAAAAACAAACTGTTATTTAAATCAAAAGCACTAAGAAGTATTGATTTCATCTTTGATGTAAGTTACCCCCAAATTACTGTTTACCCCTTTTTAACCCCGTAAGGCAATGGGTTTCAATAAAATACAAAACACGTTTTCCATCAATCTGTTAAGTATCTTTATGCAAAATTTGAAATAGATTGGAATCACACCATACATACATTGCTCCCGTTTGTCACTCCCTTAGGCATAAAATTTCGGAAAATTCTTACTAATCCGATAACTACGTCATAAACTAAGAGGTCGCACCCTAAAAGTTTCAGGTCTCTACGATTAGCAGTTTAGGCTGTGCGTTGATCCATCAGTCATTCAGGATGGAGCATTTTCTAACCCAATGCTAAGATTAGGCAACGAGCAAACAATTAAAATTTAGCGGTGGCTAGTGTAGGCAACTAGGTAAAATTTTAACGTTGTAACGAGTAGCTCAGTATTCCTAGATGTCACTTGCACAGATAGTTCAATTATTTTTTATTTAAAAAGTAACTTTATATAATCTAATATAATTACCTTACTTTACTGAGATGAGACCATTATAATTATTATTAAAGTATTCGATAATGCTAAGAACAAGTCTTATATTTATGTCAGACACCAACTCGCACGCATGAACACCACGTACTGCGCATTTAAAGTACCAACTTATGCAAAAGCTCTATTATTTTGCCAAAAATTAGTAACACCGGATCCGGTCGCCGGATCCGGTAATTAGTACCGGATCCGGTGACCCTGAAATGATGCCGGATCCGCCGGATTACCGGATCCGGTTTTCCGGATTGCAATCCCTAGTCGTACCCTGATGTAATAAAGCCTATTCTCGATAGCTTTTCTCGATAAACGGACTATCCAACGCTAAAAGAATTTTTCAATTCGGACCTGAGAATAGCGCGTTCAACCAAACAAACAAACAAACAAACTCCTCAGCTTTATAATATTAGTATAGATACAAATTTATTAAATATATTTTTGTGTATAATAAATAAATCAAATCAAATCATTACACTCAACAATTATTACACTCAGCGCCATCTAGTTACGATACGGATACCTCAATACAAATATACTTATAACTTTTAAATACATCTATATTAGGTAATAATTTCGTCAAGAATTACGGTAGACTCGATCGAAACCTTAACTGAATAGTAAATCATACAAAAATAAAGATTTCGAGTCGACAACATATATTCGCAAAGTTCGGATTGTCGAGTATTTTGTTTAATTCTAATGATGCTGACAGACAAATCGTAGTCGCCATATTGGCCACTCTAGCGAAACCTCACAGACAACAAAATACAAATGAAACAACAAAAGTCTATAAAATAAAATATGTACTATAATTAAATAAAATATAATATATTTACTACATAAAAAATATTTAATTCCTAAAATACTGTTAAAAAAGAATAATATAATAATGTGTTCTAAACTCTTAAAATCATAATTCCGTTTTCACTTATCAAATGATGCGTTATGATTTCTAATAGATGGCGTTATTAATGTTTTTATTATTTAATTTTAGTAAGTGTTAATTGTATTGGTTATCAATAATTGTTAATTTAATTACTTATTTAACATTACACTGCTTGCTTGCATGTATTTAAAATTTAATTTGTGGAAACTTGATTGGTCGATGTATAATTATTATTTTGCTTTGTGTTTGTATGTAGTATATTGAACTGTTTGTTTCCCTAATAAATAAAATAAAAATAAAAAAAAATAAAAAAATGCTATAATATTTTATATCTATACTATACGGGCGATTTAGCGCGAGCGAAGCCGCGGGTTCGCTAGTCACTACATAGTATAAAACAAAGTCGCTTTTTCTGTCCCTATATCCCTATATCCCTATGTGCGCTTAAATCTTTAAAACTACGCAACGGATTTTGATGCGGTTTTTTTTAATAGATAGAGTGATTCAAGAGGAAGGTTTATATGTATAACTAGCGGATCCCGCGGCTTTGCCTGTGCTAAATCTAGGGAAGAGCCCGAGCGAAGCGAGGGCGAGTCGTACATTTTATAAATTGACACCCATGACTGGAGTACAAATTTTACAAACTGTATGTAACATCTAATCATACAGACAATAAAAATGAATTAACATAGGCTACTTTTATTTTACAAAATATTTTAACAATATTATAAAAAATTACTTAAATGAAAAGTAATTAAAAAAGAAACCAACTGAAAGTTTATATTTTTTTTAATTAAAAATTAGAAAAAAAAATTGCGCTAGACCTTGGAAAAATTATTACGAATTCACTATACCTACTCCTTGATATTTGTATAATTAAAAAGAGAAAACATCTAAATTCTAAGCTCTTTAAAGGAAGAGCATCAAAAATTGGTAAATACAAATAAGAAAAACCCGATAATTAACGATCATTACACGACATATTCATATATAAGAATCAAACGAACCAAACCAGCGACATCTAGTACGCGGCTTGAAAACTGACGCGGGGTTCATATCTAAACTCTAACTGCCAGTTTCTATAACCTATCTAGTATCTACCGATAGACCGGTAGTTACTTTCATACTATTTTGAATTAAAAGTTACAACCTGTCAAAATCGTATGAAAGTATCTACCGGTCTATCGGTAGATAGGTTATAGAAACTGGCAGTAAAGCATTATAAAGCAATCCATCCGCGATAGCGAAAATTGTACAATAATTGCTGTCCAATCGCAAAATCATATTAAACTTAATAAATTAATTCTGAGTTTTTCATAATTTTGTTGGTTTTTGCATTAATTGATTTAGTAATTGTTTGTATTATATTAATGGTCTATTAAACATAAGAAAGCTATTTTATTAACAAAGCCACATTTTGATTTAAAAATTCTTTTATATTGCTTTCTTTAGAACGTCGACCCGCAGTTTCAAGTTAAATACGATTAAGTTAAGTTAAATACTATTAAGTTTAATACGAATTTGTTTTGTTAGTGCGACTTACTATCTATGACTGCGTTACCATTTACCATCAAGTGGAACGTAGTCAAGCAATAATTCAGAATTCAATTAAAAAAGAAAAGCATTATTAAAAGAACTAGTTTTAAATACATCTATACATATATAAATAAAATTGAAGTGTCCATTTTTAATTTCAAATTAACAGCTTTTCACTAAATGCATATGAAACTACTTGTACGTATAGTATATACGATACTAGCAACAAAAACAAAATTTTTAAAATGTTTGTCTGTCTGTTTGTTCCGGTTAATCTCTGTAACGGCTGGACCGATTTTGACGGGACTTTCACTTGCAGATAGCTAATGTTATAAGGCGTAACTAAGGCTACCTGTTAACCGACTTCAAAAAAGGAGGAGGTAGAAATTTTATTTTTTAACTAGCGGAACCCGCTAAATCTAGTGACGAAACAAAGCGAAGCGGAGGTTATAAATATGAATACCCATGACTTGAGTGCAAACAATCGTGCTGAACAAAGCCCCCAGCCCTAGCGGGACTCGAACCCGCGACCACTGGCGTTGATGTAGTAATTGTTACGGTTTTTCCCTGTTCCAAAGAATTAAAACCGCAGAAGGCAATAAATTAAGTTATTAACTAACAAAACAGATATTATCTTAAAAGGTCACATAATGTGTATGTATTCTTTGAGAATAATAAGTAAGTAGGTGTTTTATTCTAGGTTAAATAATCTATACATATAAAAAAAATTGAAGTGTCTGTCTTTACTTTCAAATTAACAGCTTTTCACTAAATGCATTTGAAAGTATATACGATACTAACATCAAAAAAAACAATTTTTAATTTGTCTGTCTGTCTGTTTGTTCCGGCTAATCTCTGAAACGGCTGGACCGATTTAGACGGGACTTTCACTCGCAGATAGCTAATGTTATAAGGAGTAACTTAGGCTACTATTATTTTATAAGAAAATTTTAAAAACCGTATAATTTATTTTAACTTGCGCCCAGCGAAGTGGGCTGTGTTCGATAGTTATTAAATAATTGTTAAAAACACAGTGGTAGCCCAGTAGTTGAAAGTTCAGTACGAAAGGGATCACGCCTTATTTCACCATACTGACTAAGTGTGGGTTAGCTGACTAGGTCTTTCGAAAACTTGCTAGGTTTTCTCAGACATGCAGGTTTCCTCACGATGTTTTCCTTCACCGTAAGACAAGTAATCATGTTAGAAATGATTCGCACATGAAAATATCAGAGGTGCGAGACCCGGATTTGAACCCGCATCATTCGGTTATCCAAGCGAGCGCGTTACCACTGGGCTGCCAATTGCTAACAGTAGTAGTAGTGGTTTGTAATATTTTTATAGTAGTCTTGGCAAGTCTTGGCATTAAAATAAGGAAGTTGTTTTATACAAAGAGTGTATTAATCATACATTTCGACTATTGTTTGAACGTATAAAGAAAGACATTAGCTTGAGTCATTGACTGGCTCAAAAAATATTTTTACCTATCTATATCTTCTATAACTAGCTATAACAGCTAGCTAGCTGTTAATTTTAAATTAAAAACAGTCTCTCCAATTTTATTTATATATATAGATGTATAGATAAAACCTCTTTTCTCTTTTACAAGCACACATTTTAAAAAGAAAATCTAGACTTTATTTTTATTTTATTAGACCACCAACAAAGTACTTACAAAACACATGAAAATATTTATTCATCATCATCACTACATAGTATAAAACAAAGTCGCCTTTTCTGTCCCTATATCCCTATATCCCTATGTGCGCTTAAATCTTTAAAACTACGGAACGGATTTTGATGCGGTTTTTTTTAATAGATAGAGTGATTCAAGAGGAAGGTTTATATGCATAACTAGCAGATCCCGCGGCTTTACCTGTGCTAAATCTAGGGAAGAGCCCGAGCGAAGCGAGGGCGAGTCGCTAGTGAAAAATAAAACATAAAAAGTAGTACCTTAATTATAGGTGATAACGACATTAAATATACCTAGTAGGTAAAACAACAATATTTCAACAAAATATCTTTATCACATAAAGAAGTAGAATGTCATTTTTAACTTTACATATTTATATAAATTTATTTACTTTAACAGATTCTCTAAGAAATAAGGATTTTCCGCTGTCCTTAGTCTTTCATTATTTATGTTTTTAAAGTTAGTCATGTTTGTCTATTTCTGAAGTATAAATGTATGTTAGTTTTTTTTTCAAATCTGTACATTGAATATTTTATGGAAAATCTTATGGGAATAGTCATTATTATCGATACAGAGGGAACCTATAGTTATTACGATGTATGTCTGACTGTCAGTGACCGTATCACGTAATAACGACAGAACCGGTTTTAAAGAAATTTGGTATTATGATAGCTGGTTGTCCGGGTCAGGATATAGGATAATTTTTGATGCCTGAAGATATTTTATGCAACATAAAAAATAATGATCACGATGGCGAGGGGGGAGGGACGCCATGCCACCATATCGTGCGCGGTGCGACTCAGAAAGAATGTAGTTTCCAGTCTTTAGAACGCGGGCAAAGCCGCGGGAAAGGCTAGTTTTCTTATCACTACATACATAGTATAAAACAAAGTCGCTTTCTCTGTCCCTATATCCCTATGTATGCTTAAATCTTTAAAACTACGAAACGGATTTTGATGCTATTTTTTTAATAGATAGAGTGATTCAAGAGGAAGGTTTATATGCATAACTAGCAGATCCCGCGGCTTTGCCTGCGCTAAATCTAGGGAAGAGCCTGAGCGAAGCGAGGGCGAGTCGCTAGTATGTATATAAAATGAAAAGGTTCCGTACTATATGGTTCCGTCATCAGATTCGTTCTTTGGCACCAAATTATTGTATATTCTTCTATAGATTAGTAACATTTCCCAAATCTACATATAAACTAGCAAAAGCTTAGCTTTAGGAGAACTCGCCTAGTTTTTCTAACGAGTAATAATGTTTGCGACATTTGTTAGTGTTTATTTTTTATTGGTAATAAATAATTTTTGACACATCTTATATTCATTATATGAAGCTAAATTACTATGTTAAAGCACAAATCTTTAGGCGTGATAGTTTTTCAGTAAAGTGTACCACAAAATGCTCAGGTTGTGTCTCGCCCTAATAAAAGATAACACTAAACTTTCTAGATTTTTGGTACATATTTGTTTTCTTTTCTTTCTTCTTCTTCGTTTTCTTACACACAAGTAAAGGTAGCATTTTTGTGTGTTTTGAATCATAATAAATAAGAAGGTTCGCTTTAAATTAAAATACAATATCCATAATATTTTTTCAGGGCATCTGAAGGCTCATTCTTCCCTCCTCGATCGGTAACAAAAGACGACATAGTGTATGTCTACGACAAGGACTTGTGCAGAATCATGCCGTTTAAATACAGGAAGGATGTTTACAAAGATGGTAAGTCAATTATAATGTCATAAATGCTTTCGGTCACGGCTATAATAATACTGGTCATAATCTGTTTAATAAGACTTAGTAACCGCCCGGAGTTGGGAAGTTGGCGGTGTGTCACCCCCGTGCCTCGGAGAGTACGTAAAGCTGTCGGTCTTTCCCTTAGCTCTCACTGGTCGTGTCGAACAGTCGTCCCACCGGAGTATGAGAGTGATAGGAATAGAGAGTGCACTTGTGTCTGCACTATAATATCTCCTGCGCAGTTGGCTAGTCTCAATGAGATTGGCTGCCGTGTCCGAAATTATTATTTTTTATAGATTTATCTTTTAAAATGTACCATTTTATTGTACAGTAGTGTTAAAATAATGATAATTTGTTTTAGGTATCCTAACAGGTCTCTACACACCCCCTAGCGCATATTTAGAGGATGCTGAAAAGAATCCAGATAATAAATGTTATTGTCAAACCGAGAAATGCCCTCCAAGAGGACTTCAGACCATCAGCCCTTGTCAATACAGTGAGTTTTTTTTAATCTATTACTAATAAAACAGCCATGTTTTAGAGTAATACATAGTTATTTCATATTTGGTTGTAAAATAAAAGTTTTAAAGTATTCTGCAAACAAACAAACAAACAAACAAACAAACAAACAAACAAACAAACAAACAAACAAACAAACTAGCAAGCAAGCAAGCAAACAAGCAAGCAAACAAAATCTTTGTTTGTTTTAATAAATTCATATATTTATACTAGCAACTCACCCTCGCTTCGCTCAGTTTCGTCCCTAGATTTAGCGCGAGCACAGCCGCGGGTTCCGCTAGTAAATTTATACAAAAACTGAACAAATTATATACTAAAACCTTCCTCAAGAACCACTGTGCCAATTGGTGAAAACAGCATAAAAATCGGTGCATTAGTTTTTGAGTTTATTGCGAACAGACAGATGCGGTGTAGGATCCTCATTATACAACGTAATACATAACGTTTCTTACATGTTATATATTGAAACTAGCGACTCGCCCTCGCTTCGCTCGGGCTCTTCCCTACATTTAGTACAGGCAAAGCCGCGGGATCCGGTAGTTATGCATATAAACCTTCCTCTTGAATCACTCTATCCATTAAAAAAACCGCATCAAAATCCGTTGCGTAGTTTTTAAGATCTAAGCATACATAGGGACAGACAGACAGCGGGAAGCGACTTTGTTTTATACTATGTAGTTATATTATATAGAACTAGAATTTTCCGTGATTTCAATGGTGTAATGTGATCACAGAGTAATGTGTCATGGGAGACAAACATATGTAAAAATATCGGGATCTAACACAGTACCATGTGTACATACACAAATGTTCCTTCACATTTTTTTTAATTTGGCAATAGTAGCTTTTTGAACGTTTTCTGGGATCCTGTTGTAGATATGTTCTCAGAAAAACGAAAACCAAGGTGTTTATAATTTAATTTATAAGATAACTTATTCAATGTCTGAGCAGATCTCGATTAAACTGTGCAAGGGCATGACCAATGACCATGACTACTTCCGAGACCGGATATACGCAATCATAATAAGACGACAGTTTTGACTCAGTGTGTAATGACCTACTTTCTGTGACAGCGGTCGCGGGTTCGAGTTCCGCTGAGGGCATTCATTTATGTGACAAGGACAAATGTTTGTTTTTGTCATGTGTGTTTATATTTTAATATGTATGTATTTAAAGTTATGGATAAGCTTCCGAAAAGCGCATACCTCTATTACGTATTATAACGTATTTTGACCCCCTAATCACGAATATCATAATGGAAATTGGCGCAACGCCATTTTGAAAATGAAAATCGAAGGAGAAAATCTTTTTTTCAGTGTGCATTATCGTACATTCCTAACCGATAAACTATTTTAGCTTTCCTCAGAAAGGGTATATGTATGTGTACAGCAGAGTTAAGGAACTCTATCATCACTCCCACACTTTTACCCTACTATGGCTAAGGCGAAAGGAAGGGCAAAAAATGGCGTTTGCGCCAATTTTCATTATGATATTCGTGATTAGGGGGTCAAAATACGTTACAATACCAAATTTCAGATCGATCGGAGGTATGCGCTTTTCGGAAGCTTATCCAAGTTATATATATATATGTAGTAGAACTAGATGGTACTGTGTTAGATCCCGATATTTTTACATATGATTGTTTCCCATGACACATTACTCTGTACCTCATCACATCATTGAAATAACGAAAAATTCTAGTCCTATATCACTACATAGTATAAAACAAAGTCGTCTCGCTGTCTGTCTGTCCCTATGTATGCTTAGATCTTTAAAACTACGCAACGGATTTTGATGCGGTTTTTTTAACAGATAGAGTGATTCAAGAGGAAGGTTTATATGCATAACTAGTTGATCCCGCGGCTTCGCTCGCGCTAGTAATAATAATAATAATAAATACTCTTTATTGTCAAAAAAAAACAAAATATAAGTAAAAGAAAAAATTTATACAAGGAATGTATACATAAAGCGGCCTTATCGCTAAACAGCGATCTCTTCCAGGCAACCTTAAGGTGTTGGAACTTGCAAACTGTAATGGAAGGGGTGTGAACAATATAAATCAAAAAATTATGATTTAAAGATTAATGAATACATAAACTAGAACAATATAAAAACGATTAGTTATACATCAAATTATAATATACATAACACGAATATATTATAGATTAAATAAATAAATAGTGTGTGTCAGACAGTGGTAGCCCAGCGGTAACGCGGTCGCTTGGATATCCGAGTGATGCGGGTTCAAATCCGGGTCTCGCACCTCTGATATTTTCATGTGCGATTCATTTATATCATGATTACCACTTGTCTTACGGTGAAGGAAAACATCGTGAGGAAACCTGCATGTCTGAGAAAACCTAACAAATTTTCGAAAGGCATGTGAAGTCCGCCAACTCGTACTAGGCCAGCGCGGTGGACTATGGCCTGATCCCTTCGTACTGAGGGAGGCCCGTGCCCAGCAGTGGGACGTTAAAAAGGGCTGATGATGATGAAATAAATAAATAAATAAATGAAGAATATAAATAAATAAATATATAAATAAATAAATAAAGAAAAAGAGTGAAAATGCAGTTTTAAACGCTAGTACTGGATATAAATTAGATTTTTTACTAGATTTAATATAAAAACTTCGCTTTTACAGATGCTCCAGTCTACCTTTCATACCCGCATTTCTATGACGCGGAACCATCTTTGTTGGAACGTTTTGAAGGACTCAAACCAGATGAGAAGAAACATGGTAGCTATTTTTTACTACAACCGGTGAGTTACACTTTCAATTTAATTACTTTCACTGGCAAATACTTGTTTTTAATTATTGAATTATACTACTTTTATTTTATATCAGGCGGACTGATTTCGGTAATTTTGTAAAAAAATCATTTTAGTTGTGAAAGGTTTTTTAAGAGGAAAAGAAAAGGATTCTTCCGGTAAAAGGAGAGATTCGGAAATACAATAATTACTACAATAATAAAACAATACAAAAATACAATCAATCGTAAATTAAAAAAAATAGAATCTAAGAAAGTTAAGACTTTCTTAGATTCACGCGATTTTTTTTCAAACGAAACTGTATTTCCATACAAATCACCTAATAATATACCTCAAATCATCATCATCATCATCATCATCATTCTATAAATCAAAAGATAAAATAAACCTGAAAAAATTTTTTATATGTTTACCTGATAACCATCATACCTATCAAAATCTTTTTTTTGTGTGATGCAGTCACAGACCGACAAACAAAATTCTAAAAACTATAGATTGACCCCTGTATTGATTATGCATATTTCAATAAAATTTTCCTAATAGCGACGGAGTTACAATTTAATTATTTTCGAGATGGAAGTAAATAATTACGTCAAAAGTTATTTAATGTAGATTTAATTACTTGGACATTACAATCTTACATTTAATAAATGAGTACAGTTCTCGAGGCGTAAGCTCAGCTTTGCATTTGTGTGAGTGATAGCTAAAAGCCAATAGCCGCGCATCAAAAACGAGTTAAAACAGGTTTAAACCAACTCGCAACGCGCTACGCCTTCGGTCGTGCCTATCCGTACACTGCACTGAGCACTCACAGAAATGCAAAGCTGAGCTTATGCCTCAAGAACTGTAGCGGCCAGCAAGCAGTGTAGACAAGAGAGTAGGGAGTGACGCGATGAAACATTGCTATTACAAAAAACAAGGGATACTAATGTTGCCACATTTATAAAAGACTAGCATTTCCCGCGGCTTGGCACGCGTACTAAAGACCGGAAACCAAATTCTTTCCCGTTTCCCGCCCTTCCCATTTTCGCAACATTTTCATTGATGCTCCGCTCCTATTGTAATATAGTCTATAGCCTTCCTCGATAAACGGACTATCCAACACAAAAAGAATTATTCAATTCGGGCCAGCAGTTTCTGAGATTAGCGCGTTCAACCAACCAAACGAACAAACAAACAAACAAGCAAACAAACAAACTCTTCAGCCTTATAATATTAGTATAGATTATAATAATTTTAATATGTTTAGATTATTAAAATATCAGGACTTATTTCAAAATCTCTATTTTACAGAAAATAGGCGTCCCCTTGGAAGCCCAAGTGAGAGTACAACTAAACATAAAAGTGGATCAAGCTCCCAACATACGAGTGAATAACATACATAAGTTCCCAGACATTGTGTTTCCTGTCATGTGGATTCAAGAGGTAAATATATATCTATAATAACCTGTCCGTTAATTAATTAAGATAAGGATAGAGTTTATCCCATACAGGGTGGGATCGAAGACTTTACCCTAATCGAAGGGATGGAATACGTACAAGACCGGCTGTTATAAAGTCTATTTCTTATTTGACGATACGTTAAATTAATTAATTTGTTACACAAATTACACTTCAAACTTTTTACCACTTTAAAAGGCTGGTATTTTACAAGATGAAGAGATATTTCAATTTTATTTGCCCTGTTTACTGTGCCAGTGGTCGCGAGTTCGATTCCCGCTGATGACATTCATTTGTTTTGAGCACGAATGATTGCGTTCCAGTCATGGGCGTTTTTATTTATAACATGTATATATTTAAAGTTATATAAATCAACTATCTGGTATCCGTAACACAAGCCTCGAAGCTTACCATGGAACTAGTTGTGTTTAGTATGAATTTATTTTGACATAACATTTATTTTCAGGGTATGGATAGCGTCTCAACTTCAATATGGAGGTGGATATTTCTAGGCACAACTTTCGGTCCGATAGCCGCGCCTCTAATATCGTATTCCCTCATCGCAATCGGCTTAGGAATTTTAATCACGGTATTCATAAAAGCGTACAAAAATTTCGTTATTGGGCAAAATTCGTTAGAAATTGTCGAAATTGGGAGGGAAACTATAAGACGTGGGTCAACTCTCATACTAAATAATTCACACAAGCTGAGATCAACGAAAGAAGCGGTCTATCAACCTTTAAATCAATCGTGTAGTAACGAAGAAGATCGATTTCAAGAACTTAATTTTCTAAATAAAACTGAAAATTTAAGCCAAAGCATTGATGAGTTAAAATCTATGTTGAATAGAGAATTTGTTAAAACAAATTTCTGTGAGGCAGAAAGGGAGTCGTTAATACATTCAGACAATATTTTCATTAAATCTGAACATCGTAAGAGTAGGTTATTTAAAATTGATAATTATTATTAAGTTAGAACCTATGGGTTTAGGCATGGTTTCCTGCAACCCTCTTATGGTGCCAACAATTAAATATCAAACGAATAAATTTACGAACATTTACCCATTTTTCACATGTAAATTTAAATTATTAATAAACAAGAATTTTCCATTTAGTAAATTCGTCTAATATACGTCTTTTTGGCACATATATCAATTAGTACTAATAAAAAAATATTTTTAACATTATCAAAGATATTTGACTGAGTTTATCATTTTTTTAAACTATAAGTTTATAAAAATTTGCTCATATTTGTACTTATAAAAATTTTAGGGTATGGATTGTATTTTGATATGTATATAAAATGTTATATTGTACATCTAGATGTTAGAAAACCAATGTCAACTAGTATTATAAAGGAGAGTTCCATACATTATTGTATTGTCAATACCTAATGATTTCATATTAAATATTTTATATTTGGATGTAATATACCCTCGAAATCAATTTAAATTCAATAAAAATCTATTTTTGACAGATTTCAACTTTTTCGTCCTTTGTGATATTTGGAAAAAGTGAAAAAAAGGCTGTGAGAGACAGACATATAAAAATTATTAAAAAAATAACATATATACAGGGTGTATTTCTGTTAATTTTCAAAAAAAAATAAATTTTTAAAATTTTATCATTCTATCATTAAAATCTTATATTAATAGTGTTTTGTAAATCATTATTGTATGTATTTTATTTACTTTACATTATTTTTATATGTATGTTTTTAAAATTGAAAGGAGCCTCTTTTCAATTACAGACGTGAAGGTAAATGATTTTTTATAACGGTTGTTGTTCATATTAGTAGTCCAAGGTATGATTACATTCATCCTTTTATTTTTATTTTACTATTATATTTATAATAAAGTAAAACGTTTTTTTTTTAATTTTATTTATGTTATGTATAAATTAAGTTATCATCTAATTATCTTATCTTTTCATTTTTAAATCAATTCTAACACTGATATGAAGATGCTGCAATATTATCTATTTATTTCAATTAATCCAGTAAAGTTTTTTTTATAATGTCGGTGCTTTTGTTTTGCCTTCACATCCGCTATTTATAATCTACATAATATGCTAATCTCACAGATAAAAAAGGCATAAATTACCTCACAAAAAATCTTAACACCTATATATTATGTTATTATGTAACTCTTAATGTTTTAATAATATTAATATCTGTTATAAAAGAAGGTTTACCAGGAAAATAAAAATGTTAAGTTTTCATCTTTATAATATTATGTACTTACTGAAAGTAGGAAAATTGACCAATAATGCTAGTCGATATAGATTTATATATTATTGTTCACTGATTAAGTATAATTTGTGTACGATTTTTGTTGCGATATAATTTAATGTACAAAAACAATATTAATTTTACGAAATTTGACAATTTGTAAGATTAAAGAGGATACTCAAAGCGGGAATGGAATCTGCAACCTTCACCGTCGTTAAAACACATCTTTTACTTAAGATTTTTTATTTGTCTATTACAATCATATTAATTTTCCTTTATTGCCAGCACTGAAATGTAAAGGTTACAGAGTGAGACAAAAAAGTGTTTCTATCTCTTTACTTACTATGGAACCAATCACTTCTTTTGTGAAGGATTGACAAGTGTCACAGAAGTTGCCAATGTCAACTTCTTCACATGCGCAGAAGACTCGACGTACTTAAGAAAGAGACAGATATATCTTCACCATATACTTAGAGTGTGGACTGAGCAGTACCCGTATGAAATCGACCACTCGCTAGAAAGAGAGAAAGCGATCGTATGGCCAATACCTATCTCTGTCTTGTAGGTCTGCGTGAAGTATACAATCCATCCACTCTTGCAATCGTGTCGTGCTGTGGCTGGGACGTGGACCAATCAAAAATCTAGATAAAGACACTACTGGCCGCTCGTTCGTTTCATCTCTCTTACACTTTCCTGCCCTTATTTAATTTACAGTTGGATAGGGAACGCTCAGTCCATTCTCTAAGACTATGTACACTATAATTCTATCCTTTTCTAATAGGGGACTAGCAATATAGTTGTAGTAGATATATAAGCCATTTTGGTGTTGGATCATGAAAATATTAAGGTGCAAGGTTACCCTTGGATTATCTTATTTCCTAATTAACGTATTATTTTGTACTTAACATTTTATATTTCGGTAGAGGTTAATTTTAAGTATGTAAATATAGACTATTTTGTATTATAACGAACAATGTATTGGTCTGATTTTAAAGTGTTAATTAGATTAATAAGTTTGGAGTTTGAGACGGTTCATTATGAACAATGTATCTATATTTTTATGATTACTTTAAGAAGTATAAATTTTGTTAATGTCACGACTTCAACGCCACGTTAATTTCTTTATGGCTTAATCAGGCCTATGGCCATGGCCATTTATCGTTTCCAACAACTCTAAACCTCTTGATGGTTCTATTTAAAGCTTACAAAATACAAATGATCATGTTTAAATATTTATCTTTGCCAAAAACAAGTAAAACTATACTGAGCTATACATCTCTATATGTGTATAAGAGTTAAAACAATGTTTTTTCCCGCCGTCTGTATGCTTAAATCTTTTAAACTACACAACGGATTTTAATGTGGTTTTCATCAATAGGTTTAGGTAGTAGAAAAATCCAAAAATTGTCTTATTTCTGAGAAATCAACAATAATTGTTAAATAAAATTTAAACATTCAAGCTTGCCTTACGTAAAACTAAGTTTTCGAATTCCAGCGAAAACTAACGCACCTTTTATTTTTACCAATAAGGGTGCTTTATTACAAAATTTATAGTTACCATGTAAAATTAAGGGAACGAGTTGATAAGTCAGGTTTTAATAGTCATAAGTTTTATTTACATTGTTAGTAATTATTATATATTAATAATTATTTTATGAACGCAAAAGTGTTTGTTCATACGACCTTCTTTCAGTAAGGAGTAAGGAGGAATCGACGTATATTGTTGTATATAAAAAAATCTTTATATTTTGGTATATCGAATACGTAATATAATAGTTACTTAAGAGTGGCTTGTCGTTAGTAGATAGAAAAAACCGACTTATCAACTAATATTATATTTTATTTCTAAGTATTAATTTCTAAGTATCGTTGGTTTAAGATTAAAATTAAATTTAACTTCATATAAAATAACTCATGCTAACTTAGAATTTTCCAAAAAATAATTTCTTTTTACTTATAAATATTTTTTATTTTCTTTTTCTTTATAGAGGGATTATTAGACTAATGGTGTTAGCGTTTTATCTAAATATTTATATAATATATTTTATTTTTCATACTTTCTTTTACGAAATACCTCATTACGCTTCTCATATTTAATATTTACATAAACATTTCTAAGTACAATCTATTTATAATAAAAATTGTATCAAAATACGTTCAATACTGAGATTATATGAACAAATGGACTTTTAGAAGCGAAGTACTTTTACTAACCAAATATAATTAAAAAATTAGGCTTTTTAAGTCATTTTTTTTAAAGTTTGCTCAATTTAAATTGAAAAATGGGTTCAACCTTAGTTTGTAAGTAGTAAGTATCTTTAAAATTTTACATAATTTTAACGTTTGTGGAAAAAAGTGTGGAAAAAAAATTCTTAATAATTTCTTCTAATTTCCAGTGTTGCCACAAACTGTTTGATTATTGTAAAAAAAGCTCATATTAAGCTTTAAATAAAGACTTCAGGTTTAGAATAGACATTCCAATCGTATTTTATTGATGGGTATTAAGGAATAATGTATATAATATGCTAAGAGAAAATTTTGTATCCATTGCCTTGTTTATAATAAAAAAATGAAATTGTAGTGATTTTTTTATTTTTAACCCCCAATTTAAAAGCTCTAGATATTTTCAAAGTTATTATTATTAAAACTAATATAAACCTAAATACTGAATAGGTTTAGTTCAAAAAGGACAATGCCGATTGCCGCCTTTGTTTTACGGACGCCATCATTATTAAATAATAGCAACATCTGTATAGTCTAAAAATCTTATTGAAATATTCATTATTACCGATTGATGTCAAATATATAGTTTTAAATTTTTTTGTCTGTCTGTCTGTGACCATATCGCAAAAAAACCTGAAAACCAAACCAGAAAAACTGGACAGATTTGATGACAGGTCGTTATTCAAGTCCACATATGAACTTTATACTGAATTTCTGAAAAAGCTTTCAAAGTTTTAAATTGCCATTTGTCAATACACACTTTGAACTACTTATTCAATAACCGGTTAAAAACTATGTAAACTTTATTTACGCAAACTTTATTTGATTTTATGTAAAACAAACTTTATAAACTTAACTCAAAAAAAGTATGGCATTTCTAAGCTGTATCTGCTCAAATGATCATTTGCCTCACTCAAGAATCGAACATGTAAAAGGTTGAAATAAACACACATTGGCATGCGATAAAGATTATATTTTGCAGCAAACTGTACATATTGTTTATGAGACGAAGTTTTTTACTTCAAACACAAATAAACAAAAATAGTATTAATATCTAACTATTATTTGAAAAATGATTGTTTGTTTTGTTCTTTTTTAAACCATAGACTATTTTTATACCTTTGTATAAAACAATTTCCATGCAAATTTAAAATATTTGAATAAAAAAAAATTAAAGAATATTGTTTCAAGTAAAAAACTTCGCCAAATTAAACAACTTTTCATAAAAATACAAAAAATCATCAGCAAGACTGGTTTTATTGACTAGTAAAATATTATGCCTTATAATAATCAACTCGAATTTTACTTGCTAAAAGCGTTTTTTATACTCTATGGTATACTACAGCTGGACATTTCGTCCATAGATTATAGACTGTGTAGTTTTTTATTATAAAAATTGAGAGCATAGACAATTTTGCTGTTTAATTTTAATACGCAGTCTATAATTTATGGTAAATCATCACCTTCTTGAAATTAAATATACTTATAAGTATGTTATATAATACAAAATTACGAGTATTTCTCATCTCAATCTGATTTCAGATTTTTCTTTTTTCCATCTTGTTTTTTAAGGCATTGACTCTAATTTAGACGATCTTAATTTTTAACAAAGCTGAAGATAATTTATTTAATTTCAAGATGGCCGTTTAAAACAGTTTAAAAATACTTTCTATCCTAAGATATAGATACAGAATTAAAAATTACAATAAAAAACCTTATAATTCACATCATTACGTATATCCGTTCCGTTTTGTATTTTCGTATAACAGACGATAGTACCGACATTTTTATTATATTCACGTTTGAACTTAAAACTAAAATAGAAATACTTTATTTAAAACTAATCACAGATAAATGAAATAACGCGATATAAATTATAATAACATATAGATGTAAACTTATAATACTTGTATAAATACTCAAAAATACAAATAATTGGTTTATTAAAAATCCAATTAAATCATTGACATATCTATGGTTGATCAACCAATTAATTAAATTGGTTAATTGAAAGATTAATAGATTAATGAAAATGTCGGTACACTACAACTAATTTAGGCTACTTTCACAGAATAGGCCGAGAAATCTAAGTAAAAATTTAACAAAAATATCACTTATCTATATATTAATACAGTTCTCTCTCAATACAAAATAATGGAAGATACAAAGCTTTTTTTATCACTAGGTGGTTGGCGTAAACTATTTGGTCGTGGAAAATTGATTCAATCCATAATTTTTCATTAGTAATTCGAGTAATTCATTCATATAGAATTAACCTGAACATCTATAGAAATAAAAAAATACGCGTATTATACAATTGTCATAAAGAGAATTATTTTACTGCAGACTATCATTTTAAGTAAATAAATTTTCATATAAAACACTTTTATAGATAAATAATAACTCGTAACTAACTTTAGGTACATATTTTGTCGTTTCATCAATAAATTACAATATTTAAATCGCAAACTATAAAAATGTCAGTTATATATAAGTTTTAATATTAGTTTGTATGTAGATGATCTAATAAATTATTATTTACAAAAGAAAGCCATACGCCAACACTAGTCTTGCCAATTACAGATTGAAACAAATTTACACGACCAATTTAATTTTTTATTAACATTTAGTGCATTTTATTTAGTTAAAAATTTAATTGTATTGGAAGATATTGTAATATATGAATTTTAGTCCGAAAGTGCTCAATAAAAGAAGAAACAGTTGTTATAAAATCCCCATACATTGAGGCAAATAAAGAATTTTTTCATACAATTGGTATATTTTAAATCGATTTTTATTGCTTGCCACCTTTTTTAACATCGATATAGCACTTACCGAGTAAACTCCGTAAAACCTATGGGAAATGTGATTTCTTATACATTAATCACGTTTCGATTTAACTTTTATGAATCAAGCTTCAATCTGAGCAAAATGTGCCAAGCCACAAATTAAAAAAAAATATTTTATATTCATATACATTTTAAAGAACATTGTGTTTTATCAATCTCATTTCATTCAACCTCAATCGAATTACTAAATATTCATTTAGATTTCATTCATCAAAAGTTCATACACACACAACCAGAAAATGTGTAATATATGATCAACACAAACATTTTTCGGATTTTTTTGAAAGATTTACATTAATGAAACTTCAAATATTTAAAAAAAATAACAAAAACTAATTTGTTTTTTAATTATTTTATTACTGAAATCAAAAAGTGTAATTCATCATCATCATATTTATTAATGTATGGGTAAGCACATTTTGCCAATCAGCTTCAACACTTAAATAAATGGAGTACCTACAGTCAATAATTTCTTGTCCCAATATATTAAAATTTACACCTAAAATTTAAAATTTTCATCGATATTTCCGCGTATACAGTTTTGAATCAAGTAGGTATTTTAGAGTATACATTATTTACTCGTATCGTATATTTCATCGTATAGTCCATTTTAAATACTAAAATCAACATATAGAATGTATATCTTTTCCAAAAAAATAATAGTTCACTAAAATATTTAGAGAACAACTAAATTTCTCACAAAACTTCCCAACTCATTACAATTTTTGACGCACCTTTAATATTTAAAAAAAACGACTAGCGTTATCTCTTTCTAACATTAACAAATTGACATTGAAAGAAAGAAATAGATATATAAAATACAAAAGTCACAATTTTTAAATAACATCAATTCTTTATCTGTACTTCTCGTATTTACATTTCCCGCCAAAAAATATATACATTCTATATGTTCGCGCTTAAATTACATCTAAACTAATATGGCGTCTGTAAAGAAATTAAAATTAATCGAGTATATTAAAATTATTTATACAAATAAATACAATTTCTGTCTATGGACGGTATTGTCTATAGTTTTTTTTTCGTGGTAAAAATATTCTTATTGCTATTTCTTTTTCAGTCGGTGAAGGTAGGAAACAAAACTACTTTATTCACAACCGGTTAAAAAATTGACGACGCACGATCATTAAGCGGTAAAAATAATTTAAAGCTGATTTAATCAAGTGGGATATGGCAACATATTATTATTTATGATTTGTAAATAAAAAAATATTTGTAAAATCAGTCGTTTTCAAAAATTAATAAAATAAAAAAATTAACTTACAAATACATACATAGTAATATATAAAAAATATCTGTACATTACAATTCTAACTGAATCTAATCTGTTCTATAAGATTATTTGGAAAATTTCCTTAAAATAGTCATTTTTGTTTATATGTTTGTCTGTGTGTCTGTGACGATATCATGAAAAAACCGTTATTCAGGTGAAATCCGGTTATTTTTAAACATTGCCCAATGTGTAACAACATTATTTAAGAAATTAAATAAAATGTTGCCATACCAACAGTTAAAAACATTCAATACCGATAAAATTTCCTCAACTGCGATTTTTTTATAATAAAAAAGACGAATTCAATATAAAACACGAAAACGCAGAAGAGTTCGTAAAATCATGACTTTTACACAAAATGGATAGTACAGCGGTATATTACTTTTTTTAAATAGCCCTTTTTTATCTGTATACCCATTTTGTGTAAACGAACTGACATACAAAGCGTCTTTATATATAGTTTAAAATAGTGAGGTAATGATTACGTATACATGGTTTTATATCTACTTATATCTATGGTATACACAGTTTTGTCTTTTTGTTTTGAATGTGTCATGATGTTGTCCTGCTCTAATTTAGTCTGCTGGAAAGAGACGGAATACAATTTAAAAATTTTCGCACATATTTACGCATAATATGTTTAAATTGTTTATATATTATTGTTTTATACGTATTAGTTAACTAAACTAAAGAAATAAGTAATTTGAATCCTTTTTACTAGATTTGACAGCTGTACAGACAGTCCCTGGTTTTCGAGAAACTTTTTCATCAACAAACATACTAGTTTTATTTTTACGTCAAAAACTTTTCTAGAATATTTTTTATTACAATCTCATCTTTTTCGAAGAAGGAAAATGATCTAAATATATAAAAGCGAAAGGTCACTCACTCGTCACGAAATATCGAAAAACGCTAGACGTATAAAGATGAAAGTTAGCAGGGTACCTCCCTATATGTTTATAATTAGGAGACGTCTAAGAACGGATTTTGCGACAGGGCCGGATTAAAGTGGTCTAAGCGCTCTCGAAAGTTTGCATGAAAGTCCTTCATTATTTGTGCTGCAAACTTTAAATTTTGGCAGGGCACCTAGGGACAAACCCGAGCAAAGCCAGGGTAGGTAGGTAGTTTTCCATACATCTCTTAGTATCTCACCTCAGTGCTGCACGGGGAAGTCTCCGTGTTCGTCGCGGGGCTCCGTCTCGTCGGCGGACTGCTCCTCTTGCTCCTCGTCTTCTGATGATGAGAGGAGACCTGTGGATGTCGATATTTATTTGTATGTTTGTACGTACTAATATTTTTTTTAATAAAATAGTTGCCAGTAAAAATATTTTATTTTAGTAAGTGCAAAATCGTAAAGTTCAGGTTCAGGTTTAATTTTGAATCACTAATATCTGTAGTGTTGCTAGTATCTAGGACAAGTACGAGCAAAGCAGGTGTATATCGCTAGTATTAAGTTAATCCCTACTAATATTATAAATGTGAATGTAAGTTTGTTTGTTACGCTTTCACGCGAAAACTACTCAACCGATCATCATGAAACTTTGTACACATATTCTTGGAGGTATTAGAAGTAACATAGGATACTTTTTATACAAAAATATTTTTTACGAAAAATTAAAAAATTGTTTGTATTAACAATGGGTTCTGAAATAGCTAGAGCAATTTTGAAGAAACTTTCAGGCATCCTACAGATCAACCCAATGAGGTTGATTAGCAATTAAAAAAATGAACGCGGGCGAAGCCGCGGGTAAAGCTAGTATAAAATAAAAAAGACTTTCATAATGATCTTACAGTCAAGAAAGTCATGAAAAGAATGTTTTGGCAACTACTGCTTTTCCTAATAGTGGCAACAATGAATAATTGTCAAACAGAGGACCTACTGTCACATCGTAGCTTTGTGGTTGATGTTTTACAATATTTTTGTGATATTCGAGTTTTTTCGTGTGACTGTTTGGCGTTTAGAGACAAAAAATGAATTAGTAAATATAATTTAATAAAAAAATGTTTCAAAACTTTTCAGCCGAAATTTATAGGGATACCATATAAATGTTGGTGGCGCCCTCCTTTTTCATCATGACTGACTGTAAAACATTTCTTAACAATATTAGTATAAATTAAATTATACCTGCTGTGAACTGTGGGTTTGTGAGTGCGTCCGGCCAATACCTCTTGCTTATAGACGAGCCATTTTTACTTTTCTTGCCACCTGAAAAATACATTTGTATAATATATTACTTAGTGTGCTTGTCAGATAAAAAAAAAGTTTTTATGTTAGTTGAGAGTATTCTAAAATATAATATTGACAGAAAGAGATTTCTCTGGCCTTAGAATTAAAATATAGTGATCGGATTGTAATTAGTAATGTAATTTCTTCAAACGTACATAAAATATTTTAACCAAGTTACAATAATTCCATATGCATTTAGTAAAAAGCTGTTATGTTCATGTCACAAGCTGACACATTAATTTTATTTATCTGTATAGATTATAACAAATTTGAACTTTAAATACAGAATATTTGTGATCCGGCTCGAAGGACCATATCACACTTTTTCCACACAGCAACTTATATAAGAATAAATTCATAATATGATCTCTACACGAGATGAAAGTAAAATAAATATTAGAAAGAAAAAATATATTGTATGATTAAAAGAATTTAACGGTTGTTAAATCAATTAATTGGTTAACTACTACCTACTGCTAATAGTACCTACCTGGCTTATGTTTATTTACAATCGAAACTTCGGGAGTAAGGTATTTAGCGACTAAAGTACACTCGTTCAAGTTATGTATAATATATATACATAATAAGAAATATAGAAATTTAAAAAGTTACCTGGTTTATCCTGACAATCTAACATTGGTTGCAGAATACGACGGCGAGCGTTGATAAACCAATTGTTTACTTGTAATAGTGTTAGTCTAGTTTGCGCTGCGAGGGACCGTTTTTCTTCTTCTGTTGGGTATGGATGCTGGAAAGAGAAAAATATAGAGTATTCTAATTTTCTGTCTCTTTTTTCTTTCTCTGTCTCAAATGGACCAAATAATACTACATTAGTACGAATGTCTCGTCCCATACAAAAAAAATAGACAGCGCTTTTATTTTTATCATGCTTAAAACTTGTTCAAATAATTGTTTTGTTTTTCATTCGAATGCAGGATAAATTTTACACAAAATGACAAAAAGCAAACCACTATACAGACTTAAATAAAATTCATGATGATGATGATAGCTGATTATCCGGGTCAACATATAGGATACTTTTTACTGCGGAAAAATAGTCCACGCTGCTCTAGTGCGTGTTGGCGGACTTCACATGTCTTCGAAAAGTCTTCCTCACGATGTTTTCCTTCACCGTAAGACAAGTGGTAATCATGTTAGAAAAATTCGCATATGAAAATATCAGAACTGCAAGACCCCTATTTTAAACTAGCATCTCACCCTCGCTTCGCTCGGGTTCGTCCCTGGGCTTAGCGTGACCTGCTGTGGGTTCCACTAGTTTAAATACTAAAACCTTCCTCGAGAACCACTCTATCCATAAGTGAAAACAGCATGAAAAACGGTGCAGTAGTTTTGAACAGACAGACGCGGCGGAGGACTTTATTATATAAACACTCGTGACTGGACAAACATTTGTACTCAAGAAATAGATGTGGGATTTGTAAAAGGAGTATGCGTGTAAGAATAATTGGTAATGAATGGAAGGATGTTAAGAATAGAATGGGTGAGAAGTATAAAAGGAAGAAAGAAGGATGTATTGTCTTTATATATGTAGCAATATGCTCTATGGTCTTGTCATAAATATAAATGGTATATCTTATATTTTAAAATATAAATTGTCTGTGAGTTCTAAACACACAAACTGAGTCACACCTACTTTTTTGCGCCAGCGGTCGAGGGTTCGTGTCCCGCTGGAGGCATTCATTTGTATAATATATATAATATGTATATATTTAAACTTATATATGTAGTATATTAACCATCTGGTATCCTAACACACGTCTCGTTGCTTACCACGGAACTAGATGGCGCTGTGTGTAATAGTGTCCCAACATGTTTTATTTTATTTATAAACTTGTCATTATGACTCACCACAAGGTGTTGGAATAACCAAGCACGCATGACCTGCGTGGCGTGTCGCGGTAGCACACCGCGCTTGCCACCTTCCTCCTCATCTTCACCAGCAGGCGGTGGCGAGCCCGAGATGGACGAGCAGGAGTTGGAGTTCGTTCCTGAGTCGTGCAAGGAAGCTTTATGTACTATGTACTTTTTAGACTTCTAATTACGGGAATATTCGACATTTTAAATAGAGCTGTCTTTTTTGGTTTTTTTGATGTTTATTTTTCTTTTTTTATTTCATTTTTTGTGTGTTGTGTGTGTGTGGATAAAGCAAAATATTATTTATTCAAATATACTTTTACAACTCGAACCGTGTTTTGGGATGTTTTTTTTATTATTTTGTGTATAATATGTATGTAGCTTTTTGGTATTATATTCGCGTAAATCCAAAAATTTAATATAATATCTATAGTTCTTAAAGTGTCTGTTTGTAATCAAAATAAGAGATACTAAATTCGTGTGAAAATATATATACGGTACTTATAATCTACCCGAAAAATCTATTCTAAATTGTTTGTTTGTCTCGGCTAATCTACGAAATATCTGAAACTAGTTCAAGGACTTTCACTGGCAGCTGGTACTATAAGGATTACCTTGAGCTACTTTTATTAATAATATAATTATATTATTAAGCTTTTATGCACTATTTCAACCATTCTTAGAAACACACGTAATGGAATCAGGAACAAGCAAAACAAACAAACAAAATATTTAGCTACATATATATAACTAAGCTTACCCGTGAACGAGTCTGTCGGGAGAAGACCGGCACCTATTTGCCCTATAGGCGTAGACCCTTGCACTACTAAGGGCGCTGAAAATTAAAAAAAAACATCTAACATTATGCCTAAACTATTTTAAATTAATTAAAAAAATATCACTTTGTAACGTCGAAGTTAAAGTTTTTTACTAAATGCATATGAAAATTGAAATAATATACGGTACTTTAAAAAAAACAGTTTTTTTTATATTTTTTTGTAAATCCATTTGTATGTTCCAAATAATCTTTGAAACGGTTAGACTGATTTTGTAGACACTACTTGCTGTGCCAACGATTTTGGGTTCGAGTCCCACTCACACACGAGAATACTTAGAAAAGATAATTTTATTTAAAATATCAAATATTCGCGCAAATATAGGCGTATTACTTGTATGTATGTATGTATGTATGTATGTATGTATGTTTGTTAGCTACTTACGTTGCTCCCGCGTCGGCGGATAGGGCAGCTCGGTGACAGCGGGGTAGATGGGGGGATACGCGGGCGCGGGGAGAGGCGCCACTGGAGACTGAATGGGAGAAATTTATTTAATGAGGTAAAATTATTATTATTTTTTTATTTTATTTTTTTAGGTAGGAGAAAGAAGAATATTTTTTTATTATTTAATTTTTTTTTATGATGCTAAGTTTATTAGAATTTGAAATAGTTTTATATTGATAAATTATATTACTTATAAGTTGAGTTATAACCAATTAATTCGGTAATTGAATTCAACCAATTAATTGGATGATATATTTATTAAAGGTAACAAAATAATGCAATTAATTGAGTATTTGTCGATAAAATTTCATTGAATTTTACCTGATATTGAGGAGAATTAGAAGTACTCGAATGGTCGTCCATAGTTCCAGATAAATTATTATTACTTTCTACACCACCTAGAAATAAAACTGTCTTTTAACACACGCATATAAAAATGAAGTGAATTACTGAATATGTTATTATCAATAATTAAATTATTAATTTAATAATAATAATTTAGAGAATTATACCGTCAAATAGTTAAAAAACCGATGAATATTTTATTTATTAATGATCGGTGTTTATGCCTGTAGGATAGAATGTAAACTATGGCATTCTCAAAAACTATATGTAGCCAGACAGGTACTAGGTTCGAGTATCGGGAATCCATCTAAAGGCAAATATATTGTAGGTTCAATGAGTACCGGTATCTATCTACAGCCAAATATATTCCACCTTTTTTCAATGATCATATAACAATAACAAACAAATGCATGTAAGAGAAGTACCGTAAAAATTAAACCATAAATAGAAATAGTTTACCCCCAGTATAATCAGTCCGTAACAGATTCTCACTCTGCATCTTGGTCTTCAAACACGCGATGTACCTTCCACAAAAGTCACGACACAACTCTTGAACCTTCTCCAGCTCTAAGAGATGAATCCTAAGGACCTGAAAAGGTAGATGGTAATGGTACATCAGTCCATCAATATAGTAACCAAAAGTTGACAAATATGGTGACAATCTATCACATTCTCTTGACACAAGAACGTTGTAATAAAATGGTATGATACATGACATTCTAAGATGGAAATATAGTTTAATAGCAACTATGTAATAATGCTACTTGTCAATGTTCAATCTGTATGTTAATGAACTAGCATTTCCCGCGGCTTCGCACACGTTCTAAAGACCGGAAACCAAATCCTTACTGAGTCGCGCGGAACTAACGCCCGTCTTTCCCCTTTTTGCAACATTTTTCATTAATGCTCCGCTCCTATTAGTCCTAGCGTAATGAAATATAGCCTATAGCCTTCCTCGATAAATGGACTATTCAACACAGAAAGAATTTTTTAATTCAGACCAATAATTTCTGAGATTAGCGCGTTCAACCAAACAAACAAACGAACGAACAAACTCTTCAGCTTTATAATATTGGTACCTATAGATAAAGTTATGGCTATTATGAAATTCAAGAGTTTAAAGTCCTTAGGGGTCCTTAAAAATATGTTTACGTAATACTAGAACTGATATTCACCTGGATGCTCTTAATCATCAGTCCATCAATCTCAGGGTCATCTACAAGGAAGGGCCTTCGGTCCCGACGCTGGTGCTGCACGAAGGCCTGCAGGTCAGCACCGAAGGCGTCTGCCGCCGGGGGCTCTGCCCCCGCGGTGGCTTGCTCACATCTCTCAAGAAGTAAAGCCAGGAGGGGGAATAGAGGATGTCTGGAAATTATAATTTAATAGTTTTAAAATGTCATTTTTGTATTTTTGTTGGCTATTTGTGTTTTTAATAATAATTATTATGAAACATTTAATGTATATATTATTTTGTAATGTGTATTTTAATACTCCACTTGATTGATTTGGAAAAAAATATACACACAAATTGGCGCTTGACATTTTTAATTTTAATGAAATCCATACAGCTTATGACACTCAGGTTATTAAAACGAATCATTTAGGAACATACATACATTGAAAGACTACCACACAACCCTCCTTTAGGAGCTATCGGTTAAAAATTGACTTACTTATAAACAGCCCGTTTGTCCGCCTCGAACTGTGCCTGGTCGGCGTCTGTGGCAGGTGCTCCACCCCCCTGCATCCCTGCCGACTACCACCGGTGCCGCATCTAGTAAAGATGGAATAAATTTATTTATTTATTAGATTGTTTGTATGTTTATTAGTTTATTTGTTTGTTAGTTTGTTTGATTGTTTGATTGTTTGTTTGTTTATTCGTTTATTCCTTTACTCGTTTATTCATTTATTATTTTATTCATTTAATAATTTATTCATTTATTTATTCATTTATTTATTCGTTTATTCATTCATTCATTTATTCGTTTATTTAATTAATTCATAATCAGAAAAAGGTACAAACATACTCCTTAAACTAATAACAATTATTATAATGTAACAGAACATAGGCAAATGGAGTGCTGAGACGCACGTACTAGGATACCCTGTGTCGCGTACGTCTAACCTTCCATAGGATCCTCTTATCTAATTTAAGACTAGGCTTAAGGTGATAAGTATTATGATGAAAATACATATAATAATAACATTGATATCGTTAAATTTTAAATTATTTATATAAGAAAATATAAAATATGTTAGGGGCTTGCATTATGGATACCAGATAGTTGATACACAAAAGAATATATACATATTATAAATCCATGACTGGAGTACAAACATTCGTGCTCAACAAATGAATGCACCCGGGACGCGAACCTGCGACCACTGGCGCAGCAAGTAGGCTCAAGCAGCAATTTAGTAGTTACACTAATGTCTAATAGTAAACTAATACTTTCTTAGGTTTACGCGAATATTTGACATTATAAACGAAACTATCTTTTCGGATTTTGTCGCGGATTTATTATGATTTTTGGTTCCCGACGTTCCGAATGCTTTACAGCAACATAGTGACCAAAATCCGAAAAGATAGTTTCAAAAGTAAACTAGTCAAGTTACTAGTGTAAGTAGAAAAATATTGTAGAAATTGCAAATAATAGGGTGGTTTCGGTCCGCATCTTATATCAATCTAGAGGCAACACTTGTGATAAATGTGGCACTGTTGGGTTTTAATATCCGTTTTTATTGCTTAGTGTTTGTACGATCTTTTGTTAAATTGTTTTGGGCTTTAAATGGTTCCTTATTTTTATATATAAAATATAATTTGTGTGTTTGTTTTAACATTCATAACACGAAACTGTTAATACTGCCAAATCTACACTTATTTTAGCTCATCGCTAGATACTTCGCTGAGTTTCTTTCGCCAGTTCTTCTCAGGTCAGAGGTTTCTTCTTTCCGAACTGGTGGTAGACTCATGACGTTCAGTAAGAAATTGTAACAATTTTTATGCTGAATAAAATATTTTGGTTTAGATTTTTTATTTTACTCGTACGTTTTAACGATTAGTAGACATTTCGCAGAAATAAAGATATTTTGTCGGCTTTTTTCACCTATAATATACATGTATTATACATAATATAAACCTTCCTCTTGAATCACTATTTCTATTGATGAAAACCGCATTAAAATCCGTTGCGTAGTTGATATACCTTGGTGCACAGACGGGATAGAATTCTTACAAAGAGTAAGTTGAATCTGTGGATCTTTCTTTTGGAAAATCTTATTGATATATTAATTTATCTGCCTGTTAGTCTGACTGTCTGTGACCGCGTCACAAGAAACAAGACCGATTTTGATAAAATTTAACATCATATATAGAATTAATAGGAAATATATAAGATATGTACTCTTCACTTTAGGTAAAAAAAAATTCTGGAAAATCTATATTGACATAAAAACACAATATAAAATAAAAATTCTGTTTATTTATATATTTTACCTTATTTACTACAGGGCTGGACAGATTATGACGGGACTTTCACTGGTTTGTAGCTAATGTTATAAGGAGTAACTTAGGCTACTTTTACTACAATAATAATAATTACAGTTACGATCAAAAAAAATTTAAAATATAGTATATGATGGGACAATAAATAAATATGTTGAGACATTAAAATACAGTGCCATCTATGTTCCGTGGTAAGCTACGAAGGAAGCTAGTGTTACGGATACCAGATAGTTGATATACTACACATATAAGTTTAAGTACATACACATTATAAGTATATAATCGTAATAGAACATTTGCGGAATCGCAGAAAAACACTAGTCTCTACATATAAATAAAATTGAAGTGTCAGTTTTTAATTTCAAATTCACTTTTTTCACTAAATGCATATAAAAATAGCCATGAGCACTTTCCGATAGGCAAGTCATTATAGGCATATTTGTTTATAAATTATATTTGATAAAAAATATGTCTCATCTGGTTATCAGATCGATGAAGGTGGATCTCCCACCGGCTCTTAGACCAAAATATATACGAAAACTGACATCAAAAAATCAATTTTTAAATTTTTGTCTGTCTGTTTGTGCCCACTAATCTCTGAAGCAACTAAGCCAATTTTGACGGGACTTTCACTCGCAGATAGCTCATGTTATAAGGAGTAACATAGACTACTTTATTTTAGAAATTTCATTTATTTTAACTAGCGGTACGCGCGGCTTCACTAACACTAAATCTAGGGACGAACCCAAGCGAAGCGAGGTTGAGTCGCTAGTATTTATATTATACTGTATAATAATAACATTTCACGGTATATTATTAGAATATATTTGTCTGTAAATCCCTAAACAATAGTAAAATGGTGGCAAATAGGGTTACTTAATTATATACGTTATATTTTCCCTGTTCCGATGGAAAAAGGGGCAACCATTTTGTTTATCCCTAATTAAGATTGTGATACACTAAGAAGTAGGAGCTAGAATTGCTGACAAATAGAAATCTATATATACTCAGCTTAGTTTCTAGTATACACCTACCCTACGCTACTGGCTGGACGGTCGCAGGTTCTAGTCCCGTTCTTTATTAAGCTACTTTTAGAAACATTTGCAGGCATAAGTCCACCACGCTGAAGTGTGGAATACAAATGTCTTTCGAAAACTTGTTAGGTTCTCTCAAACATGTAAAATTCCTCATAATGTTTTCCTTCACCGTAAGACTAGTTATAATCATTTTAAAAATGATTCTCATATGACAATATCAACTGGGATTTGAACCTGCTTCGAATCCAAGCAAACATTGCCACTAAGCTACCACTGTTTAGTCAATCAACTGAAAAAAATCTTATTTCTAACCCAGTGTACCTCGAGCCTAACCATCATAATTGCGTAGGCAAAGAGGAAGGAAGAGAATCACGTAAAAGCACGAAAAAATGTTTATTCATTTGGTTCAGACAATATTTGTAACAAAAACGTTGTACGAAAAAGATCCATTACCGCCTAATAGTATTTCCGGGATCAAGAGTCACCCAACATTGCTTGGAAAATATAACCTATACGGCTATACAATCACTACATAGTATAAAACAAAGTCGCTTTCTCTGTCCCTATATCCCTATGTATGCTTAAATCTTTAAAACTACGCAACGGATTTTGATGCGGTTTTTTTAATAGATAGAGTGATTCAAGAGGAAGGTTTATATGCATAACTAGCAGATCCCGCGGCGTTGCCTGTGCTAAATCTAATTAGTACTATAACTAATCTAAATCGCTAGTATACATTATAATAAAAATCTAACTGAGGAATCTGTACACTGATATTTTTTTGGAAAACTTTATATTTAATTAAACATTATTTAGATATAAGTATAACGCTGTATCTATCTATACTAATATTATAAATCTGAAGAGTTTGCTTGTTTATTTAGTTGATCGCGCTAATCTCAGGGACTACTGACCCGAATTAAAAAAATATTTGTGTGTTGGATAGTCCGTTTAGCGAGGATGGCTATGGGATATAATATTACATCACGCTACGACCGATAGGAGCGGATTATCAGTAAAAAATTTTGAAAGAATGGGAGTAAAATATTTCTTTTGATTTTCAGCCTTTAGGACGAGAGGAGCCGCGGGAAAGGCTAGTCTTAATATATAAAAGCGAAGGAAACCGCTTGACGTATAAAAATTAAATTAGGGAGGGAAGTATTTTATAATTAGTGGTCCGTTAAGAACGGATTGCGACAGAGCCGAATTAAGGAGGTGTAAGTACTCTCGCTTTAATTGAAATTCTTTAATTTTTTGTGCTACAAACTTTAAATTTGGCAGGAAAATAGTTAATAGTTATATGACGTTCGCTAAGAAAGGATTTAACGACAGGGCCGAATTAAAAAGGTCTCTATTCAGTTTATATGATAGTTCTGTTCTTCTTTTTGTACTACCAACCTGAAATTTAGCAAGTCAAAACGCACCTATGGATTTTCGAACCCTTTTGTTTGCTTAAAAAAATAACCGTTTGACAATAGTAAAAAATTTATTTAAATATAAGAAACTTAGCTCGTATAACGTATTAAAAGTGAACGGAACTAGAGGCATGAGCTAGTGCAAAAACTACACTTTGTAGGCCAATTTATACCTTCAAGCGACTAACATTAACACCGTTCTATAAATTATATACAATTAAATTTCTAATTTATAGCTTTTATCTTTTGTAATATCAAGCCTTGAGGAAAAAATGCGCCAAAATCAGTTACGAAACTGTAATAAAAATACCAATTCATCCCACATGAAGCACTGATATGTACTGGTAATAATTATTTTTTAACTAGAATCTAACAACATCTATATGCCTCGGTGGTGTAGTGGCTAGCATGTACGGTCAAACATCGAGAGGTCCTGGGTTCGAGTCCCGGGTCGGGTCAAGTTTAATTATTGAGTCTTTCTGTTTAGTAAGCCTCAGTAACAGCCCGGAGTTAGGAAGTTGGCGGTGTGTCACCCCCGTGCCTCGGAGAGCACGTAAAGCCGTCAGTCCTGCGCCTTAGCTCTCACTGGTCGTGTCGAACAGTCGTCCCACCCGAGTATGAGAGTGATAGGAACAGAGAGTGCACTTGTGTCTGCACTATAATATCTCCTGCGCAGTTGGCCAGTCTCAATGAGATTGACCGCCATGGCCGGAATCGGTCGGAGAACATTATTATTATATTATTATTATATGTACGTTTTGTCGGTTAGTATAGATTTTTATTTCCGTATTAAATATCCTATGTGTTAACTCGGATAACCAGCTATTATCATACCAAATTACATCAAAAACTGTCCAGTATTCTAGTGATGCGATCACAGACATACACATATATGCTAAAAACTATATTGGCCTCTGTATCTATAATAATAATGACTATTTCAATAAGATTTTCCACAATAATATTTACAGATTCGATTTAGTTTAATTTTTTTATATGTAAATAGATGTCGTAATTAAAATTGAAGAAATAATTCGATCGAGATAAGAAGTACAGTATCAAAAAATTAAGCTCTTCATTGAATGTTTTGACAGTCCTTTTTAATAAATTAATATGTTGATATTACACAGCACCATCTAGTTCCGTGGTAAGCTACGAGGCTTGTGTTACGGATACCAGATTGTTGATACACTTACACTGCACTTGTATAACTTTAAATGACACATGACTGGAACAAATATTCATGCAAATAAAAAATTGATTATATATATACTATACTACTATACTATATACTAGCAATTCCCGCGACTCAGCACGCGTTCTAATCATAATTTGAAAATAGATGGTATTTTTGAAGATGGAGATGAAAATTAGGGGGAAATAAGCACTTTATGATGCCATAACAAAAAAAAAGATTAAAAATAAAAAATCTGGGAAGGGCCAACCTAATTTACCTAGGGGAATTAAAAATTAGCCTACGACCTATCCTCAAACCTACCAAATATACACAAAAAATCATTCCGCCGTTTCGGAGGAGTTCGATAACATCGCTTCGCTTGGGCTTTTTCCTAGATTTAGCACAGGCAAAACTGCGGGATCCGCTAGATATGCATAAAAACCTTCCTCTTGAATTACTCTATCTATTAAAAAAACTGCATCAAAATCCGTTGCGTAGTTTTAAAGATTTAAGCGTACAAAGGGATATAGGGACAGAGAAAGCGACTTTGTTTTATACTATGTAGTGATGCATATACTAACATAGGTACTAATCAAGAATATTAATATAAGTTACATTTCTGCCACACGCAGAAATAGTATAGAACCCACTACCCATCTTAGACGTTAGAAGTTAGAAATCCAGCGTTTTGAACTTAGCAAAACGATCGCGTTTGAATGCGTCGAGCTCTCAGCTGTATACTGTAAATATTCAAAATTGAACACCGTTTGAACGCGAGCGGCATATAAATAGATTATTTTAGTGCTTTCTGTGTGTCGATGGTTTTTTGTCATATTTTATATATTTTAAAATATAAAACCAAGCATTATATCATCTTTATATTAAATTATATAATAGAACTTAATAGCAAGAAAGGCCAGTGTAACTGAAGCGAATTCAAATTCGGCTCTCGCACTATATTTTTATATACGAATTATCACTAACACGATTACCACTTGTCTAACGGTGAAGGAAAACAACGTGAAGAAACGAAAAGAAGAAAGAGATCATAGTATGTTATTAAAAATATGAAGTCCGCGTGAAGTCCGCCAACCATTATAATAAAAAAGAAAGTGGTACTGGTAACCCAGTGGCAATGCTTTTGCTTGGATAACAAAGTGATGTGGTTTCCAATCAGGCTCTCGCATCTCAAATGTTTTCATGTACGAATCATTACCAATATGATTACCACTTGTCTTACGGTGAAGGAAAACATCGTGAGGAAACCTGCATGTGTGAGAACCTAGCAAGTTTTCGAAAGACATGTGAAGTCCTTCCGCACTTGTCCAGCGTTGTGGACTATGGCATGATCCTTGAGGCCCACCCCCAGCAGTGGGACGTTAAAAAGGGTTGAATACAGCATACCCATTACAAGTAATATTAGGAGACAGACTTAGTTAAAATAATAGACTTACACTTTAAGAAGTGCACTTCATTAATTGAAACAATTGAGTAGCGAAAATTTCCATTTTTCTTATTTTAATTGTCGCATCGAGGGCTTCCCTCTCGAGCCCTCTCGAGATTCTGATAATAACGAGATAGAATAATTGAGTTACGCTTTAAGATTGCAGGTACAAATTAATTTGGCCATTGAAATATTCACTCGACTTAATGGCTTTTTATGAAATCAATAATTGCTGTCCTCACTAAAAGTAATAAACGGATGGACGATGATTTTTTTGTTTGTTTTGAGATGGTTATATAATGAAAATGGAGAATCCTAAAAAAACTAGAAAATAAAAAGTTTAGATCTCTATGCTTAAAATGCGAAAGTTTGTTCAAAATTAGTATAATATATTTCGATGACTTATAGAGATTTAGATGTCGTCAAAATAAAGCACATAATTGCCAACAATCAGCACCACCCTTCGGTAAATTTAAATTAAATAGCCTTAAAACAGTACCTAGCCTATGTAATACAAAGCTATCTGCATACTAAGATTAATCGTGAAAGTGTAAAAAACATCACAAACAAACAGTGCCCTCAAACAATATTCTTAATTCTCAAAAGACCTGACAGGGGGATCAGGCCATAGTCCACCGCGCTGGCCTAGTGCGAGTTGGCGGACTTCACATGCCTTTCGAAAACTTGTTAGGTTTTCTCAGACATGCAGGTTTCCTCACGATGTTTTCCTTCACCGTAAGACAAGTGGTAATCATGATATAAATGATTCGCACATGAAAATATCAGAGGTGCGAGACCCGGATTTGAACCCGCATCATTCGGTTATCCAAGCGACGCGTTACCACTGGGCTACCACTGTCTAATTTTTGATTTGTTTTTGACTTTACTACTATTTTATTAACTTTAAATTTTGACATGTAAGTTCTGTTGAGATAACAAGTGATTGATTTTTAATTGGACTATACATTAAATCTTTTTGACACCCATAAACCACCTTGACGACTTATGCTAATTACTTAAATTGTATTAATTAATTATACTTATCTTATGTAATTATCTATTTGAATGATTGACCTTTGATTATGACAAGTGAATTTAAAAGAGACATAAAAAAAATATTAGTCCTGCTGTTTCTTTCGTCAGTTCATTTCAGGTCAGAGGTATCTTTCCGAACTAGTGGTAGACTCATGACGTTCAGTAAGAAATTGTTACAACTTTTATGCTGAATATTTTTTTTGATTTGATTTGATTTAATTTAATTTGAATGTTATGTACACTTTAAAAGACTTATATATTTGACTGTTTATTGTTTTTATAATTAATGTTCATAAATGTTTTAATATGTATGTTGTTAGTGTACTTTTATTAAATAAATAAATCGAACCCGCGACCTTTAACTTAGTGAGCTAGATACTATTCCCTCCTATAAGAATATTCTACACGGCTTTATAGTGTCAACAAATCAAACTTCATATAAAGTCTCTTTAGCATACATATTTAAGGTCGCACGTGACACTGTTTTAAATTGCTATAAATAAAATACTATTTTGACGACACGTTTGGCTCAGTAGTGACCCTACTTTCTGCGCCAGTAGTCGCGGGTTCGAGTCCCACTGGGGGCATTCATTTGATGAGAAGGAATGTTTGTACTCCAGTCACGGGTGTTTATATTTTTAATATGTAAGTTTTTAAAGTGATATATGTGTAGTGGTAACTATCTGGTATGCGTAACACAAGCCTCGTAGCTTACCACGGAACTAGATGGTGCTGTTGTAATAATGTCCTACCATAAAAAAAGATTTTGTTCACAACAACATTTCTAAAATAAAACTAGACTAGGTTCCTTAACAGAAAATCAGCTACGTGCCAGTGAATGTCCCATCAAAACCGATTAAACCGTTTCGAATATTAGTTGGGACCAACAGACAGAAAAATATTTTTTCCAAATGAAAATCTTATTGAAATATTATCGATACAGGGGCCGAATCTATGGTTTTTACATTTGTACTTTTTGTCTCTCTATGATCGCATCACGAGAAAACGACTGGATAGATTTTGATGAAATTTGCTATTATTATAGATGATTATCCAGGTTACCATATAGCATACTTTTTACTACCGGAAAATACCTTATGTCTGAGAAACCTATACAGTTAAATCGTCTCTTTAGAACGCGGGCGGAACCCCGGGTAATATTCTTTAAACGAAGACAACGCCGGAAATAAGTTCCATGACTAACTAACTATTAAACTTGATTTCATATATTTTCGTGTACAGTAGCATTATGACAAACCGTTTGTTCCAACATTGTAACCTGTTTTTAGTGAGACTCGTTTACTTAATAACTCTAGTTATAAGTCACAAGATTTTAACGATTAATTGCCTATAGAAAATTTTACTTTATGGTCAACCCTAAAACATAGATTAATAATAATAATAATAATAATATGTATATAAATTAAAAAATAAAAAAACCCCAACATAAAATGATAAAAACAGTATTCTACTAGTAAAGCCCTTTCATTTAATACCAATATTGAGATTCCGACCGACCGGTCCGAATTGAAAAATTATTTTTGTGTTGGATAGTCTGTTAATCGAGGAAGGCTATAGGCTATATTACATCACGCTACGAACAGTAGGAACGGAGCATCAATGAAAAATAATACAAAAACGAGAGGTATTTGGTTTCCAACCTCTAAAACGCGCGCATAGCTGCGGGAAAGGCTAGTATATTATAATATTGTTAATAATAGAATTCAAATTTCAACTCTGAGAGAAGACTAGCAAGTTTTCGTAAGACATGCTCAGTCCGTCCGCACTTTACCAGCGTGGTGGACTGATCCTGACAAGAGACAGACAAACATGTCATCTAATTAACAAAAATGAAAACCGACTTCAAAACGTAATAAAGCGAAACTAAAAAGAAAAAAAGTAATAAATTTAATTACTTAGTTATTTACAAATTGATACATTAATTAAATTGTATTAAGATTAAGATTATTTTGCTTTCGCTGACACTCCAACAATAACTAAGTAATCAAAATTATTATTTTCGGAGAAATCGGTGAACATACATAAAAAAAAGAAATATATACAATGGAACATATAACCTACTCCTTTTTTGAAGTCGGTTAAAACACAGTAGGTACATTTAAAATAACATATCGCTAGCGGTTTAAACTTGGACCACAAACATTGGCCACACACGACCCAGAATTATAACCACTTAACGTATGTGAATGCGTGCTTGGGGAATTTTAAAAGGTGTAAAATCAAGTTAATTGTTACTAACAATATTTAAGTGCCTGTTTAGTTCTATGTGCATTCATTATTACGTTTTAAAGCTTATAGCTAGACGATAGTTAGGCTTAGTTTGTATTGAACTTACTAGTTGTGCCAGCGGTTAGGGGTTCAAGTCACGCTGGGGGCATTCACTTGTGTGATGAACACTAATGTTTGTTTTTCGAAACTCTAGTCATGGGTGTTTATGTCTATACTAATATTATAAAGCTGAAGAGT
This sequence comes from Boloria selene, assembly GCA_905231865.2. Classification (NCBI taxonomy): domain Eukaryota; kingdom Metazoa; phylum Arthropoda; class Insecta; order Lepidoptera; family Nymphalidae; genus Boloria; species Boloria selene. Next base: position 1,179,608 of record HG993161.1, read on the forward strand.
TTGTTTGTTTGGTTGCACGCGCTAATCTCAGGAACTACTGGTCCGTATTAAAAAATGATTTTTGTGATAGATAGTCCAATTAATAAGGAAGGCTATAGGCTATATAACGTCACGCTACGACCAATGGGAGTGGAGCATGAAGAAAGAGTATTGCAAAAACGGGAAGGGTGGGCGTTAGTTCTGTGAGGTACCATACAGCGCGACTCAGAAAGAATTTGGTTCCCGGTCTTTAGAACGCGTGCGAAGCCGCGGGAAATGCTAGTTTATATATGAATGTATTGAAAGTTATATAATATGTGTAGTGAATCAACAATATGCTATCCATAACACAAGCCTCCATACCTTTCCATGGAACTAAATAGTGCTGTGTAACGTCCCGACATATTTAGTATTTTTTTTATTATTTCTTTCACCAATAGAAAGCCACATTATTGCTGAGTGTCATAGGTTATATAAAAAACCGAAAAATAAAAAGGCTTTTCGTGGTAGTCCGTTTTGCAAAGTGAATCGGAGAAAAACCGGTCGAATGAAAGCGTTTCTTACGAACGCTGCCTTAACTATGAAAGATATATTTTTGAGTTCTAGAGAAAAGATGTGGAGCTTGAAAATGCCTACAAAAAAGTCAACGACAGCATATGTCTAACTTTTATATTTAAGTTACAAAAAGTAGTTTTTTCAATATTAGTATAGATAATTTAATTTTTAATTTTTAATATTAATAAAAAAAATTAAATTATTTAAACACTCTGTACTAAAAAAGGATTATTAACATTATGCCCAACGAAGTGGGCACGGGTCAGCTAGTCGTACCATATCTTCATTCATATGCGTTTATCGACTCGGTAAAAAAATGACTTTTGCATTTTGCTGTTGCCTTTAATGAGAAAGGTTATATCGTCGCTGTAGAAAGAAAACCTCGTATGTCCAGAGATTCAAACTTTACAGGAAACGAAAAAAATGGTTCATTTTGTCAATGTTTTTCTAACAAGAGGTTTTCGTTTTACTCCAAATATGGCACTAGTAGTCATGTACTTGCTGCGCAAGCGGTCGCTGGTTCGAGTCCCAGTGTTTGTTTTGTTGTGTTCGAGTGTTTGTACTCCAGTCATGGGTGTTTATATAATATGTATGTATTTAAACTTATATATGTATAGTATATCAACCATCTAGTATCCATAACACAAGGCTCGTACCTTACCGTGGAACTAGATAGTGCTGTGTGTAAATGTCCCAACATATTTATTTATTCATTCTAAAGCCACGATATACAGGGTGGTGACGCTTGATCAACGTTCCTTCAAACTGCATGTAGGGTGAGATGATATAAGTCGATAAAAATTAACAACTTGAAAATATACCTTCAAATAAAAAAGTGAATTTTTCAAACAAAATAAATACAATAAAAATGGTCATAAAAATAAACACTACTAGGTCAGAGTTTCTTGACCCCAGCTAAAGACGGCAACATCGCACTGTCCCCGAGCAGCCGTAGGTACTACTAGCCCTAGCGACGTTTGCATAGAATAATCAATAAGAATTCGCAGAAGTGAAGCATATTATGTCTTAGAATTGAGTAAAATATCGTGTGAAGTAAGTAAATAAAGTACATGAAAACAATCACATACAATGTGCATAATACGGTTCATTGAAAATGCATTTTATTGATTGATCAGTGTCGGTGAGAGTTGTCGACCGAGACAGAAAAACCAGTTCATTAAAAACCTTAAATCGTAAACGGTAAGTTTTACAAAAAAGTTTACAAGAAATAAAAGATGCCAAATTTTATTCTCTACAATAATGGTTTGAGTAACTTTTGCTCTAAAATGTATAGTTTCTGAGATATCTCCCAAAAACTTCTTTTCTTGAAGCTCCACCTGAATCGGTCAGCATTTAGGGTTTTTATGCCCAATAAGTGACCCTAAATCTATTAAAAAACAAAAATTCGATCGGAAATTTAGTGCGAGGTTAAACTTTATTTTTACTGGCTATTGTGGTTACACTTTTAAGATGATTATAAAAAATATTGATATCAATTTATCACCAGGTACCTATTTATAAAATAATCTAATATGTAATAAAAACAGGAAATGCTTTTACTATTTCCATACTATAAATTATCATTTTCAATATTAATAAATACTAATTAAAAGTAGGTTTTTCTGTGTATTTATAGTCTATGACGCAAAAATCCTTGACAGTCGCGCCATTTTGTCAAATCGGCAAAACTCAAAGAAATTTAAAGACACGTGTAAGCATCGCCGCCCTTTGAATGTGTACCGACAGAGTTGTAAGGTAGGGTGAGATGTCATAGGCGATAGCGGGGATAATAGCGAATTCGTAATAAGTAATTGAATTAATTTATTCTTCTAAAAATATTTCCTATAGGAAAACATGTATAAAATATTTATTTGAATTATTATTACTAGAATATTTTTTTTCATAATAATAATAGGCCTAAAAATACCAATAATAATATTAAATAAAGCAATAAAATTACCGCCGCAACTACGCTTACACTAAGACCCCAATGTCGGCATTTCTTTGACAAAGGCGGCTTATGCTTTTAAATATTTTTCTATTACTTTAGTTGACTTTAAAGTGTTGAAGTGGGAGCACGCACATGAGAAAAGGACTGATTTTAATGAATCGATGTACCTAATAGTTTGTGAAAGTGTCATATTGTATTAGTTTTTAATTAACGCTCTTTTGGGGATCTAAAATAGCCCCGTCTTGGCGATGGTATTTGGTACCATTGCCAAGTGGTGCAGTGGTTGCCATTGCCAAGGTTCGAAGGCACGAAGACATATTTCAACGGTGTCAACCGTCTCATTAACGGGAGATGATATAAAACGAAGCTACAGCATCAGGAGCTCTGCAAGAAATTCGGCAGATTCACCTGAGACTCCAGAGTAGCCGCGGATTGGTCGCTGATCGCCTGGCTGGGCCTCCCTGAATAGAGTCTCACACGGCTGGGCTGATCGCCCGGGCGGCTACCTACTCGATAGAAGCCTCAAGGGTCCCAGATAGGAACCTCCTAGCGAGGCGCCCATATTCGTGGGCGGCGGAAGATCCCACGGTCAGGGGGCTATGCCCCGATGCCGTTTCACCACTCCCCTTACGGGGAATGTGAGATGACCACGGAGCTCTGCGTACGTACAATACAATGTATGCAGGAGGTATCAATGGCTATCTACCGCTGCGCGTTCCTACTACTTGGTTTTGAGGAACTGATTGGTAGAGGAAGGCCAATGCCCAGTCCCTTCGCCTACTCTTACCCCAAACAAGACTTGCTTCGATTGTTTAGTGTATGTAGTTATGTGATACAGATAAAATTAATTGAAATCAAGAGTTAAATAACCTAGCTACCTACCTAGCTACCTAGTAGCTACCTACTTAGTTTTAAATCTGATTCTAGGTAGGTACATAAGTTTGAATGTATTTTATTATAATTATTACGGTTGATAGGTATTACGAATATTTTAGCGAGTGTCTATGCCCAATAATTTTGCAAATATTGTTATTTTTAATTAAGAATACTTTTAAAGATTTTTTACGAAAGTAAATTAAACATTGTTTAAAGTATGTATGTAACGAGATATTGTGGTAGATTGTAATTTCTAGTGAACGTTATTCAATATTGCATTATTCATTGTTGTATCGTACAATTTAAAAAATATTATACTGGTATTATGTGTATTATTTTAATCATTGTGTGTGTGAATTGATGGAGGTTTAAAAACATTTTAATGCTACATGAATGTCTTATAATTTGTAATAAAGTAGTAACTAAAAATATTATTTTGTTTAATTAATCCTGTTACATTAAGTTACATTAAACAGAAAAGTTCGTACCTATTTTGATAAATAAATTTCATATTATACCTAACTAGATTTTGGATAGGTGAATTTGTCGCCCTCATGGACTTATTGACCTCGTAAGGTCACGGGTTCGAATCCCGTTTCAATTACATTTTCTTTTTTTAATTTTGCTGTTAATTTATTTAAATTATTGTTAAGTATTGATATCACTAACAGAACTTTTAACTTCTTTCTTGCACGCATATTTTCTTGTCTCTCGTAAAATGATAATTCAAATAGAAAAGTTTATAGGCATTTTAATAAATAAATTTCAGAATATAGGTACCTAAATAGTTTTTTTGAAAATTGAAAGAGTGAGGACTTGTTTAAAACCGTGTTTGTAAAGCACGACGCAGAAAAAATTGCCGCCCTTGTAGGCTTATTGGCCCACAGAGCCAATAGAGGTCGTGGGTTCGAATCCCGGTTGGATTACATGTTTCTAATTTATTTTTGCTGTTAATTTAGTTTAATTAATGTTAAGTATTAACTATAAACAAATAATCGATTTACTAAGAGTTTTATGTTCATCTAAAATTTAGGTAGTTTTAAACTTTTAATATTAAAACGAATTATTCAATACTTCTTCAAAATCCGCGGCCGCATCCTAGGCCTAATGTCGGCATTGGATTGACAAAGGCCGTTTGTGTTTGTTTTGCTTTTAAGTTATTTTGATTTTGGTTTAGTTAAGTTTAATGTCGTAATGACAAGTTGCTTTTATTAATGACTAGGAGTACGAATTACCTATCTATCGCGCGTACCTAATGCTGTTTTTTCAGTCACTGATTGGTTGTAGAAGTCTAGAAGACTAGTTCTGCAACTGTTCACAACCCGGACCTGATACAAATCTATTGTTTTAGTCTGCTTACGTCGCAAAAACCTGGTGTTCTTAAATGAGTAGGTAGGACTCACGGAATTGACAAATTCACCTGCTCTGTGGTAGGACTCAAGCGTAGATGTACCTATTTTTAAATTCACTTACATAATATGCCTTTTCATATTAAAAAAAAAATTAAGTAAGTAGAAGTTATTAAATACTGACTAATATGATCATCGTCGTGGTATTAGGCATATTATGGTAGGTATCTGAAGTAAATGTCACCTTAAGTTTTAAGGAAATTATTTTGTGTCAATTAATAACATGTAGGTACCTAATTGGCCTATTAAAAGTGGTCAGTAGATTTTGAAATTGCTTTATTATAAACTAGCGACTCGCCCTCGCTTCGCTCGGGCTCTTCCCTAGATTTAGCACAGGCAAAGCCGCGGGATTGCCTAGTTATGCATATAAACCTTCCTCTTGAATCACTCTATCTATTAAAAAAAACCGCATCAAAATCCGTTGCGTAGTTTTAAAGATTTAAGCGCACATAGGGATATAGGGATATAGGGACAGAAAAGGCGACTTTGTTTTATACTATGTAGTGATAGTGATGTAAAAAATACAATAAATTTGTCATTAACTACCAAGGTACGCCGGTGTTATACATCATTATACCTACCTCCTAATGCGTAGCAAGTAGGTACTAAGCTTTAATTTTGATGTTGATGATGTTACGATAGTAATTTATGTACCTACTTCTAGTCCATTCTATTGTTTTTATGAGAGTCAATAATTTTGTACTTTAAGAAAATAAATTTGCTGCAGTGCCTAGCAATACGGTTCACATTAGGTTAGTAGGTAATATTGTCACACAAAAGTAGTTATAAAAAATGTGTTGGTAGTTTGAGGTAAATATGTTATTTAAATAATTTGTAATTATTCTTATATCGAAAGCGATGGAGCTCTTAAAATAATTTAATGATGTGATGTTTATAATAATTAGTTATTAACTAGTCACAAAAAAAGTTACTTTTATTTCTCTGCGAAAGACAAAATTGAAAATAATTTATTAAGTGTTTTTTTTTTGTAAATAAATTATACAGGTATTTTTCTGATAAACCTAAGCATTTTAACTAACTATAGTAATTTATAATGTTCTTACTATGATCAACATTACACTAAATTACATGATTATTGAGTTTCGCGTTTCGCGCCATGATTAATTTATTTCTTTAAATGTATTCGGAGCGGCAACGTCGCACAGTATTTCGCCGTCTAGGGGTGCATGACCTTAGCGAACTTCGCTTGCGCGTACATATGATGGTTTTAAATTTTAAAACGAAAAAAAATTCCTGTGGCTTCAATTTTGAATATTTTCAATTAGTTTTTTTTGTATTCAACTCGTAATTTTTTATACTATATGTGGTTTGAAGGAACGTTGATCAAGCGTCACCACCCTGTATAAGATACGATATTACATCACACTCCGGCCTTTAGAAGCTAAGCAATTATACATTAATAAACTATTCAAGTTAAGTCATTGAAACAAATTAAACAACATCTATACATATAAAAAAATTCTAACTACATAATTCGAATGCGTACATTATATATTTCTTGGAAAATCTTATTGAAATCTCTATATTTGTAAAATCATTAGTTTTTAGATTTTTGTCCGTCTGGGAACGAATCTCGAGAAAATCATAAGACAGATTTTGATGTAATTTGTTATGATGATAGCTGGTTATCCGGGTACATTATAGGATACTTTTTGAAGTGAAACTTCTTTAGAATCGTTGTGATTTCAAACTCGATGAAACGAAAAAATAAGTCCATAGTACCAGGCTCTCAGAGACGGGGAAGAGTTAGCCTTAATTTAAATTCAAGTTTTACTTCTGACATGTGTACTTTGTACACACGCACTTTTTTTTTACTCAAGGAATAGTTACGTATCTCTGAGAAATTTATACTAAACGTAAACTACCTAGCTAGGTTACCTTGAAAAGAACCCCATGGGGAAGTGATGGCGAGTCGCTATAGTCTATACATCTATACATATAAATAAATTGGAGTGTCTGTTTTTAATTTCAAATTGACAGCTTTTCACTAAATGCATATAGGTATACGTATATATAATATACTAATATTATAAAGCTGAAGAGTTTGTTTGTTTGTTTGGTTGAACGCGCTAATCTCAGGCACGACCAGTCCAGATTGAAAAATTCTTTTTGTGTTGTATAGTCCGTTTATCGAGAAAGGCTATAAGCTATATTACATCACGCTACGACCAATAGGAGCGGATCATCAATGAAAAATGTTCGGAAACGGAAAAACGGGAAAGGCTATTATACATATATATAGAAAGTATATACGAAACGACTGGACCGATTTTGATGGGACTTTCACTCACAGATAGCTAATGTTATAAAGCGTAAGTTAGGCTAATTTTTAACTGACTTCAAAAAAGAAGACGAAATTTTATTTATTATAACCCGTAGCTTCGCCGACGCTTAACCTATTGTATAATCATAATCATCATCATCATCATCATCAGCCCTTATTAACGTCCCACTGCTGGGCACGGGCCTCCCTCAGTACGAGGGGGGTTAGGCCATAGTCCACCGCGCTAGCCTAGTACGTGTTGGCGGACTTCACATGTCTTTCGAAAACTTGCTAGGTTTTCTCATACATGCAGGTTTCCTCACGATGTTTTCCTTCACCGTAAGACAAGTGGTAATCATGATATAAATGATTCGCATATGAAAATATCAGAGGTGCGAGACCCGGATTTGAACCCGCATCACTCGGATATCCAAGCGACCGCGTTACCGCTGGGCTACCACTGTCATGTTTGAATTATTAAAAAGTAAATTCAAACCCTTACTTAATAATTTAAAATTCCAATCAAAATCAGTACAGTCATAAATAAAAAACCAATAAATATGTAATCTAAATACAATACGAAAACATCCGTTCCAAAACCCTTCAGAATGTATAATATTCGTTAAATAATAGAGAAGGCATGTTAAGAAACAAATTCTAGTTGCGAGGGGTTAGGAAGGGTAATGATGGTGATGTGTTTATATCGATAATTGGGTTAATATCGATAAAAGCGAGAAAAGTACCAGTCAGTTATAAAAATAACTATTTTTAAGTATATTTTAAAGTCGGTTTTAATTTTATTTTTGTAAGTTTTTATTTTTACATTTAGTGTAGACATAGTAAAAGCAAATTGAAAAGAAAATATTTAAAAAAATCAGTAGGTGGAAATTTATTACTACCTATTTTCCACACTTAGTGGGTTTTTATTTCAAATTTAAATTGGCATAAAAAAGAATTAGATATCTTAATTGGTTCTAATGTAATAAAAAAATACTAAATAAAATAAAAAAAATCTTCCTATCCCACTAAAGACCATATCCATGTATTAACGCACGAAATACAAAAAAATATTTCTGTATCACTAATGGCATATCTCACTAATATAATATAATTTGTATTATACACAATTTTACTTGTAAAAACCTCTCAAAGTAAACAAATAATTGAGTTGTGCACAAATACTTTCTACCATAACACTCAACACGCACAAACCGAATATTTACCATCACTATTATAACTCATCCACTAGTTTCGTTTATCGTATCGTAATATGCATTCTTTCAACAGGCCATCACTAGCAGGCATCGACATTTCCATGTAGGTCGCATAAAAATAACATTTTCGCGCCGCCCAAAAGAACATCTGCTCAAATATTGAGTTGTACGGTTCTTCCCCGGAATACGAGATGTAGTCTAAAAACTGCCTTATTATACTTAAATATTCCTTTTCATTCACAACACAGCAAAGGCTACATTTATAATTTATACAATATCTTTGTGTTTTGGTTAAAATTAAATGTAGAAAACTGTACAAGTTTCGACGAAGAATATTATAATATATATTCAGACTATTTTAACGTCCCACTGCTGGTCACAGGCCTTCCTTTAATACGAGGGAGATCAGGCAATAGTCCACAACGCTGGCTATGTTCGCCAAGACTGATATTATTATAATTAACTATCATGAACTTGCACTACTATTAAAAACGACGAAGTTTGTAAATGTGTGTACATTTTACTCTTTTCCAGTGAAATGGCTGGAAGAATTCTGATGAAATTAATAAAACAAGATAGTTTTAATAAACAAGGTAGTAAGCTATGACCTAAAATAAGTAGGAATGCTACTGCCATAGCTGGGCATTAACTCGTTAATCCGTTAATCGTTAATTAACGAAGTTAACATTTTGATTAACGATTAACTTTTAAGTTAACCTAGAAAAAAATTAACGGACTCGTTAACTTCCGTTACAATGACTCAAGTCCGTTAATCGTTAATCGAATCCATTACGTACTCTTTACCAAGCACCGCGTCGCGTCGAGTAAAACGAAACCAGGTACCTAAGTAAAGTTTGGTAGGTAAGGTTGTCGGTGCGTGTTGACGTGCCAGGCGCCCGGGAAGCATCTGCGTCAGTCTGAAAGTCATGACACCGTGTGGGCCTCTTGACCCAGTGACACAGGACGAACGGCATCCACTTTCACCAGGCCAGCCTCTGGGTTTCCCAGTTGCTCCCTTCATCGCCAGATCATGGCCTCGTCAGCTAGACGGGAGGGATCCCACATTGGAAGTTTCCCGCACGCATGCTCACTCGCCCGAAACTGGTACACTTCGGCGAGTACCTCTGCCTGCGCCTGGAGTACCCAGGGTGAAACACCCGCCAGAAGGACACCGTGCGTCATCCCTTTATTGCCTTCACCGCCAGGATTTGCTGCGTACTGCACAATTGGACCTCGTTCGGGACGGAGAGTGCGTCAATCCAAACGGGGGCACCATACAGTGCCATGGAACTCACAATCTCAAAACCGGCAAAGAGATTCAATGCCCCGGACATTCGGCAAAAGCCTGCCGAAAGTCGAGACGGCTTCCATCAGTATCGGGGTGAACTGGGAGAAATGAAAAAGAAACGTCCAGTGAGAGCTGCCTCATGATAGTGAAGTGGCTCTTGTAGAGTCCCAAACGGCTGGGTATTGAAGGCGTTGAACTGAGCCTCTGAAAAGCCCGGTCCCGCCTCCTCGAAATGTTGAGAAGCTTTTAAGTTCCAGAACCCAAATCAACAGATTTTATAAGTAGATCATTATTGTTGCAATGATATACAAATACAATTTTAATCACGTGTTAACGGATTAACGATTAACGTTAACTTGCGTTAAATCTTTCGAAATGTAACGCTTTAACGTTTAACGAAGTTAACTTTTTTAAGTAACGGATTAACGATTAACGAGTTAATTATTTGTTTAACGGTGCCCAGCTATGGCTACTGCACATAAGAACCGAACCGAGATTAAGTTGTATAAGTATCATAGCAAAGGCAGTGGCAGCAGAGTGGTTAAACGTGCTCGCTGTGGAATCCGAGTAGAGTGGGTTATATTCCCGGGTCTTGCATTCAAACATTTCTATATATTTTACGTAGAAGGAAAACAATGTGAGGAAATCTGAATGTCAGAGAACCTACCAAGTTTTTGAAAGACATGTGAATTGTAATTTGTAACGTCGTCCACTTACTGCCAGTTTCTATAACCTATCTACCGATAGACCGGTAGATACTTTCATACGATTTTGACAGGTTGTAACTTTTAATGTGTCAAAATAGTATGAAAGTCCTTACCGGTCTATCGGTAGATAGGTTATAGAAACTGGCAGTTAGTCAACGCGCTGGACTAGTCTGATTCGTATTGAAAGAGGTGCCTTGTTGAACAGTGAGAGTTTAAAAAACTATTAATATTGTAATATTATTACAATATATAAGTTTTTTATTGATTATAAAATTTTGCGTAAGCCATATTTATTAAAATAAAATGTTAACATTTCGTCCATTTCCATATTCAAGTTCATCTTAAAACATCAAATCATCGAAAAAGTAGAGCAATTTCAAGATAAACGAAACAAGAGACCAATAACAAACATTAGATATTTACGAACAAACTGCCGAATAGACGTTGTTTTGGGAATCCCCTGTTCAGATGACATTGGATATAGATAATAGTAACTCGATATAGTATTTTCCTGTTCGCAAACATGGTGTAGGATCAATACACAACCCTTAGCCCTCCCTAGATACGACTTCAAATTTAAATCCACCGTGTTACCGGAGAGCACTTGCATTCTAATCACGTTCGTGGGTAGTTTTAATTTTGTTTTCTTTTACATTAAATGTTTTGACGCAAAGACCTAATGACATTCATTCTATCGTTTTAAAAATAATTTCCTTTTTTGTCTTTTATACATATAAATAAAATAGGAGTGTCTGTGTTTAACTTAAAGCAACAGCTTTTCACTAAATACTAACAACAAAAAAAGCAATTTTTAAAACTTTTATCTGTATGTCTGTTTGTTCTAGCTAATCTCTGAAATGGCTGGACCGATTCTGACGGGACTTTCAATTGCGGCTAGCTAATGTTATAAGGAGTAACTTAGGCTACTTTTTAACCGACTTTATAAAAGGAGGTTATATTTTTTTTTATTCTATTTATTTTAACTAGCGGAACCTGTGGCTAGGGATGAATTCGAGCGAAGCAAGGTCGCTAGTTTCAATCATATTAAATCAACATAATAATAAAATCGATTATTATGTTGCTTTTTCGTGTGTTTTTTACGCAACATCTTCGTTAGTTGTATCTAAGCTAAACTTTATATAACGACAAAAAAGTAAAGTACTTTTTCCATCATCGTCAACGAATTATCAAATATTTTGAAATTCATATTTTTCGAATTCATTTAAGAGTACTCGCATCACGTACCTTCTTAAAGTCTGAGTTAAAAAGTCCTCATCAATTCTAGCTTTCAGGCTAAACTACTGCATTTACTTAGAGATTCTTCGAAAATTTCTGGTACAAAGTTTTGGTTAAAATTTAAATGTTTTGCATTCGACTTGTACCTTTCGAATAGATAACTTCCTTGTTTTAAAGTTGGTTTAATTTTGATATAGGGTATGCAAATCATCTCCCGCTGTTGGCATTAATTTGGGCTGTTTAGAAATATAATGTTTGTTTTAAATGTAATAAGCAAACTTTTCTCCTTCAAAAATTGTATATGATGCATAGTTGGTATTATGAAACTAGTGATCTACCTCACTCCGCTCGTATACTCCCTAGATATTTTTACAGTTATAATAGTATGGATTTTGTTGAGATATGATATATTTCCTGCAGAAAAAAGAAACCTATATGTAACTCGAAGCCCTATCATACAAAATCACTACATAGTATAAAACAAAGTCGCTTTCTCTGTCCCTATATCCCTATGTATGCTTAAATCTTTAAAACTACGCAACGGATTTTGATGAGGTTTTTTTTAATAGATAGAGTGATTTTAGAGGAATATTTATATGCATAACTAGCAGATGCCTGTGCTGAATCTAGGGAAGAGCCCAAGCGAAGCGAGGGCGAGTCGCTAGTTTCATTATAAATGAAACTATCTTTTCGGATTTTGTCGCAGATTTATTATGATTTTTGGTTCCCGACGTTTCGAATGAATTACAGCAATCATGGTCACGGGAGAGACTGACTCTCTCCCGTCAACGTAAATCAAAGAATAACATTTATTTCCACAACACGTTTGGCTCAGTGGGTAGTGACCCTGCTTTCTGCTACAGCGGTCGCGGGTTCGAGTCCCGCTGGGGGCATAGAGCACGTTGAGCAATTCACCTGCTCTGTGATATCAACCATCTAGTATCCATAACACAAGGCTCGTCATCGGCATCATGGAACTAGATAGAGCTGTGTGTAAATGTCCCAACATATTTATTATTTATTTATATATTTACTTTGTCGATGAGTACCTAAAAGGTAAAGCGAACAGTGTCACAGGACACCACTAGACTTACAAAGTTAGATTAGCCTCTCGAAAAACGTGAGCGAAAAACATCACAGAATTTACTTTAGAAGGCTCTAAAGAAATGTAACTCGCAGAAACGACTGGTTAAAATCAAAATTAATTCTTCAAACAAAATGTTACCTTATTGTGAATGGTGTAAAAGTTATTTTAGAAACGTTGGAATATTTGATAAACATTAGCTGCGACACAAAGCAGCAGTCTGTGTTTCTGAATTACTTTTTTTATTTTATTTTTTTCTTGTTTATTAATCAGATGAAGTAGTCCGTATTAAACAGCCAAGTTAAAGCCCGCAAAGAAATGTAGAGGTTAAGTAAAACTTTTTACTATTTTCCTTTATCTGTTCTAAAAATAGGCAAAGATTAAAAACGTAGTGACCTTTTCATATTTTTTATCTATATTTCTAGAAGCTATGGCTATTGTTTTTAGAAACAAGAATGTCTTGTCCATCTACCGCGTATTTAAACGGTTTCTTTTATACCTTATTTGGGTTGAACGTTGGAATTTGTTCAGTGTGAATTGAGCTCGCTCTTTTAGTATCTAGTTTACAATCGATTTTAAAAAAAAAGTTCTATTTTGTTTGTCAACAACCAGCAAAGCTAAAGGAATTCTTCGGTAACAATATAAGTAAATAAATTACAAGTATTTCCTAAACGTACCTATGTGTAAGGCCATAATATTATTTTCCAAAAACTTGCCAGGTCCTCTCCGACACGCAGGTTTCCTCACGATGATTTTCACCGTGAGAAGTGGTAATCATGTTAGAAATGATTTACACATGAAAATATCAAAGCGAGACCCGGATTCGAATCCGCATCATCAGATTTCATGCGATCACGTTACCACTAAGCCACCACTGTTTAGTTCATATAATTGTTATAGGCTTTCAATTGATTAAGCTAAATAATTTGTATATTTTAAATTAGAAAAACAGCATAAATTAACTTCCTTATTTTTTCCCTCCGTTAGTTTTTTTAACGTTTATTTACTTACCATAACTGTCAGTAATGAATATTCTAATAATATTTTTTATTCTATTTTAAAACTCGTTTGTCTTTAGTTTAGTCACACCTGTCTATATAATTCGTTAGCCTGAGTTCGTAACACAAATAAATGTAGTACTAGCGTCTCAACCTTGCTTTGCTCGGGTTATAATTGGAAGTATCTTTTCGGATTTTGTCGTGGATTTATTTAGATTTTTGGTTTCCGACGTTTCGAATACTTTCGCACAGCGAAGCCACGGGTTTCGCTAGTTAAAATAAATAAAATTTCTACCTCCTTTTTTGAAGTCGGTCAAAAAGTAACCTAAGTTACGTTTTATAACATTAGCTATCTGCAATTGAAAGTACCGTCAAAATCGGTCCAGCCGTTTCAGAGATTAGCCAAAACAAACAAACCTCGATGTTAGTACATTACATTACTTTCATGTTTTTAATGAAAAGATGTTAATTTGAAATTAAAAACAGACACTTAAATTTTATTTATATGTATAGATGTATAGATAGATTTACTGAACTATAAGTTACGTTCACACTTGACCTATTCTTCACTTTTTCCCTAGAAACTTTACTTACTTCTCCTGATATCAAAGATAAAGTGTCGGTACACTTTATGCAAAGCACTCATTAAGCTAAGTTAATTAAAATAAAGAACATCACTAGCATTCTGTAATGCGCGACCAGTTTTAATTAAAACTAGCTAATTCACGTGACTTGGTTTTTCTTACATTGAATATCTCTATTCCCTTTGTTTACATAATCTACCTATGTTTATTAGCAATGTAGAATCTAAGGAATAATACCTATAGAGCGAGTGTCGTAGAAGTTAGAACTAAACCTGAAGCCAACGGCTCCTATAGGTAGTGACCTTTTCTGCGCCAGCGGACGCGGGTTCGATTCCCGCCTGGGGCCATTATTTGTTGAGCACGAATGTTTGTACAGTCATGGGTGTTTATATTTATAGTATGTATGTATTTAAAACTTATATATGTGTTGTATATCACCTATCTGGTATCCGTAGCTTACCATGGAACTAGATGGTGCTGTTATAATGTCCCAACATTTAAAATAGTAGGTATATTTTATACAAGAGACTTGCCCTCCCCTCGCTTGCGTTCGTATCGACGTGTAGGTCATATAATAAGCTAATGGCAGCATACAAAATTTCATCAAAATTCAAGTGGTTTTCTGTGACCAGACTTAGAGAGAGAGGCAAAAATTGTAAACCTATAGATTTTTGTCCACTTGATGTTATATACTCTAGTCTTCCTCGATAAATGGACAATCCAACACTGAATTTTTCACTTCAAGTCAGTAGTTCTTTAGATTACCGCATTCAATGAAACAAAAAAAAATATACCTTTCGGCTTTATAATGTAAAGAACAATGAAGTACGTGTTATGTCAAATATATTAGTTTTAGATCCCAAAAATAACTTCATAAAGTAAAAATATCTCCGGAACAAGTAATAAGTTGAGGTTGGACGTTAATATCTATAACTCTTCGCCAATTATACCGCTGGCCGGCGTCACTTGGCAGTAATGGCGGCCGTTCCCGCCTTTTTCGCTGTCAGAGCGGTTTTTTAGCGGGAAAGCTGTGTTAAATTCAACGTTCGGTTTCTGCACCGAGGTTATTTTAAAAATTCCTTCCTTTCTATATTTTTTGGCATAAATTTTTATACAATTTTGTGGATTTTCGTAAATTTTGTCGGGTAAGCGCTTTTGTTATTTATGATGGGTTCGTTTGAATAATAATATTAATCTACCTCGAGACTTTAATGTAATTTAGCAATTATGTCATCAGGTGACACAGAAAAACTACTGTTAACAAAAAAAAAATTAATAAAAATATATTAATGTATTTACATTCAAATGTCGGAACAAAATCATGATGCGATAAATAATAAAGTTATATGAGAAATACATATTATATATGACAGAATTATTCCTTTTAAGAAGATTTTCTTATTAAGCCGTAGCAATGTGGCAGGGTCGCAACTCGCACCCAAGGGGAGCGTGGGCAAGACACTAGGTTTAATATTAAAAATTAAAAGAAAGTATTTTCTCTCTGATATTAGCTTTCAGTTTATTTTGGCTTTATTCATTCTTTAATAATCTATATGATAGCAAAGATGTACTCTCTTAATCTGTATACCTACAGTCCATAGAGTTAAAATTCGTAACAAGTTTTAATTAAATCGATCCATTGAATTTTAAGATTCAAGTTGCTCTCTCCATTAGACAGTATGATTAAAACTTAGACGTTCACTTAATTAGTCATATAGTTAGTTAGTTAGTCGTGCTTTATAGAGAAAAACTTAATAGTAAAACACTCGGATCGAATCGAATAATTCAAGACCAAAATATTCAAAACTAAATATTGTACTCATTCACGCTTACGCATACGCATTAATATCACCCTAAAGGTAGCTTCAGCTTTATTTACCAAATCCCCTGTTGTGCGTTTACCTTTTGTTTTTCGCATTATCGTCCGGATATCCAGCCAAGAACGCTATGGGTGCACGCAATGGCCCACTTCAGTCTTTGGTAAACTCCAGATACTTATCTACTATAAGAGTGGACTGTTGAAGCAAACCCCATGATTATTGTGGTCTATTTCAGCAAGAACTAGTGTCTGAGTGCGTAAGTTATCCTGCGATGTCCCATTAAGGCTATGCCAATGACTCTTACATAACTACGAAAGAGCGTAAGTGAATTTACCAATGTTAAAAATAATAAAAGGTTTTAGTCCGTGTGTATAAAATCTCATCCATCCACAAACATAAATAAATACAAACTTTGCCATTTAAAATAATAATAAGATAAAGCCACAGGCACTACATATTAAGTAGATTGGAAAACTTAGAAGCATTTAGTTATGTTTGCCTTCTGAAAGGTCATTTACTTTGCTAAATCCAGTAAAATCGCACAGTGGATGTGCAAAATCTGTCTATACGGCTAATCAGGCAGACTTTAATTTTTAGCCGCCGACGCAAAAAGGAAAGTCGCATCGTATAAGAGTAGTAAAGAGAGGTATGAGAGGCACCCAAAAGAATGAACCGTTTTTTTTTTCGAATTTGTTTTCTTTTTTATTTCTTCAAAGGTGACTTTGACGAGTGTTTTTAAGTATAAATCAAGTCCGCTATGACCTAGACAGTTCAACTATTCAAGCATAGGAACCACTTCAACAGAAATAATCGATTTGAAACTTGGTATCACTCTTCTTGAATGACATTGACAAAAATACCGCAGAGATCTTGAGTTTAAATCCACGACCACTTATGTATACCTATAGTAGATACCATGTTCTAACTTCTACTCAATTGTAATAACGTACCCAGCATGCTAATATTCTTCAAACCAAAATGACATGAATACGAGGCATATTTTTTAACCGACTTCAAAAAAGGAGGAGGTTATATATGTTCCGTTGTATGTATTTTTTTATGCATGTTCACCGATTTCTCCGCCGTCTGTGGGCCGATTTCAAAAAATTTTCTTTTGTTTGGTAGGGTATAATTCCGATGTGGTCCCATTGACACAAAGTCAGGATCTGATGATGGGATCCCAGGGAAATCGAAGGCAACTCTCAAAATTTACAGGCACCTATTATGTTTTTGATATATTTTCTAAAGCTGTTCAAGAATTTGTGATGATGTAAGGTATATCTCCTCAACGGTTAGGAGTTGAAAGAAAATTCTCCAAAGCAAAATAATCTTAATACAATTTAATTAATGTATCAATTTGTAAATATAATCAAAATATCCGTTCGAAAGATCATTGCAAAGGCATGATAAAACTGTCCTTCTTGGCTGGCACCGACTCCAACAATAACTAAGTAATTAATTTTTTTTTTCTTTTTAGTTTCGATTTGTAACGTTTTGAAGTCGGTTTTCATTTTTGTTAAAAAATAATTTCCGATATCTTTAATCTTCATATTTCGGCAAATTAACACAGAACCTTATAAAATAATAATTATACCTACACCTAAAGTCTATAGCGAACATATATAAAGACCCTGGGAGTTTGTTTTATAACAATTGTATTCATCCCAATGGATTGATAAGCGGATTTCCGATCAGTATTCTTTAAAAATTACGACTGCGATTTGAAGATTTAGTAACAATTTATTTTCATACAACTCATTATTTCAAACAAAAAAATCGAAACAAAGCCTACCCTGCCCCTACCCTGATGATAGACGACACATTTCTTAATCATTAGGGGGTGGATTTTGTATTGGATTAGCAGTGATAATCCAGTTGTAACGCAATCGTATGGTAAACTAAGTGAAGTGATGCTGTAAACCATTCGAAACGTCGGGAACCAAAAATCATAATAAATCCGCGACAAAATCCGAAAAGATAGTTTAGTATAAGTAAAGCGAGTTCAAACTCGGGTCTCGCATTTGCATCATTATCATGGTAATCATGATGGTCATCAACGTGAGGAAACCTGCATGTCTGAGAGAATCTAACAAGTCTTCTTAATACATGCTCAGTCCGCCCACACTTTGCCAACGTGGTGGACTATGGCCTGATCCCCCTCGTACTGAAATGAACGAGACAGTATGAGGGGGATCAAGAGGCCCGTCCCCTTGCGGCAGTGGGACATCAAAATCGAATTGATCACAAGGCGATTTTATTTCATATGTAAGTATTTCGATCTTATAATTTTTCTATCTGCGGAAAATACCTCATCTAAGAGAAATTTACTGAGCTGTGAACCGTTTATCTGGCAACTGAGTCGCAGCTCACGGCTCAAGTTGCTGTGAGCTGAATATTTGAACCGGCTCTGAGCTGAGTTACACATCTCTAGAAATTTGTACCTAAACAACAGTTTAAACATATCTAAGGATGAACTGAAGAGAAGCCAGGGCGAATTGCTAGTTGCTAGTGATAAATATTTGTCGAGGACAGGAAAGAAATCCTTCAGGTATGCGTCAATTGATCGTCTTAAAAAAAACTGTCTTTTCGGTTTTTCGGGGATTTATTTAGATTTTTGTTTCACGACGTTTCGTAATTCGATGCTGTACAGCAATCATGGTCACGGGAGAGACTAAGGTTTCATATGTCTTTTCAAATCAAATCAAAGCATTCCTCTGACATACCACTATGAGTCATAAGCATTGAATTTAAAAAAAACTATCCATAATCTTTTATTCTCCAGTAGATTTTCCTCATATTTTTACTAAAAATAATACTTAATAATGAAATTATCACTTAATCACTTATCATTAATATGTATAATTATCATTGAAGATAATTGAAAGGTTTCAGACCATTCTTGAGAATCTCTTCTATATACTAATAAGTAGAGAGACCGTTTTTTTGTTCACTCTAACTTCAAAAACCACAAGACTGATATATACGAAATTTATTTGGTAATGCATGTTTTTGGTGAAGATTTTAGTATATAATGTAAAATAGAAGATTTGGTTTCTGGACTTAAGAACGCATGCGAAGCCACACGAAATGCTAGTATTATGAAAAAGATTATTGGTTATTTGTTTGTTTGTTTGTTCCGCTTAGAAGAAGTTAATAATGTAGAAATGAAAAAAATTGTCTTACTTTGAACTATAGTATGTATTATGTGATTTGTGCTTTGAACATAAACCTCAGATTTAAATTTTCAAAGTAAATATATAATAGTTAATAAAAAATAATCTTTATATGCAAATCCTGGCAAATTAAATTATAATTTACTAGTTACTCAACCATGATTCACTTGGGCTTTTTCCTAGATTTAGCTACCTTGGGTTACATATTTACAGGGTACATGTGGAGTGAGAGAGTGGAGTTTAGGTTGGGATCCCTGATTTTTTTGAAAATTGGGGAAAAAAGGGATATTGTAGCTTCCTAAAAGTAAAATAAAATTTCAAATCGGTTCAGTAGTTTCCGAGCCTATTCAATGCAAACAAACAAACAATCAAATCTTTCCTCTTTATACTTTACTAGTATATCTCACGGTTTACTTAGATTCTTCCCTATGTTTCTTAATAGTTAGTGTACATACATAATTAATAGTTCTGAATATTTAGATTTTTCAGGGTTTCTGTATATTTTCTAGGCATCCCTATCAAACTCAAGAAAAAAAATATTCTAATAGGCCCAGCCACTATTGAGTTTTAGTGAAACTAATTGTTTTTTTATATATATAGAAGATAGCTTGGTTCTTTTAAAAGTAGCCTACAAAGTGCATTAATGCTATTTCTAACATATGAAATTTTAATGATATTCGGTAAAATGTTACCTTAAATTAATCCAAACCTAGCACTAGCACAAGATATATATTTCAAAAGTAAGTAAAGCTTGTTACAAAATTCACCACTTCAGTTATAGAAATACTTGTTACAAACAATTTAAAATTTAAACGGAAATGAAAAAAAAATCACTCTAAATATTAGATAATAAAAAAATTAGATAAATTTCTTTCCCAAAAGCTTTGATTCTATTATAATTTAGCTTGTTTTAGATATTACTACTTATAGTAGCTTAACCTCTTTTAAAATAGAATGATTTTTATATGTTTACAATACTATATATTGCTATGTGATTTAAGTTCTATTTCTTTTCATATTTTTTATTACACACTTTACATATTTCTTTGCTTGGCTTCATCCCTACTCCCTAGGTACACCCTTTAGGAAAAAAATTTTACAAACTTATTTATTTATATCTAATCAAAAGCCTAAAAATAAATTTCAAGCGTCTAGCTTTAAAAATGATTTAATTTTCATCCACCTTTTCATTTCCTATTATAGCTCTTTTTCGCCTTGAAAAGTAGCCTTTGTTCTTTCTCAGTCTCTAGACTATCTTTGTACCAAATTTAATTTCAATCAGTTCGGTAGTTCGGTGTTAAAGTGTGACAGACAAACTGAGTTACTTTTGCATTTAAATTAATATCAGTAAGGATTATAGAATAAAAACTATCTTTTAAAAAATTCCAATGAATTTCTAATGATTTAAGACTTTCATTAATTAAATTAAAGCTCAAAATCAATAAAAATCTTTATCATTAATTAATACCCATTTTATCTTTTAAATATGTATGTAGATTCACTTATTATCTAATCAACTAATGTAATAATTATAGTACCTATCACATGTTACATTTCGACTAAATTCAATAATTTTAATTAAAACACTCGTATTCTATGAAGAAAGCAAATAAACAAAAGAATTGTACCGGAGAAATCATTGATGTTTAATAACAAAATATTGTACTAAAAAAACGTGGGTAGCAGTTTACAATCGCTTGGCAGGACGATGACAATGGGAGGGAGTGAATTGGTAGGGGAGATGCTCCCTATTATCCCTATACTACTCCCATTACAAGGTAATTCATACTTCATGAGAAAATAAATTTTGTATGTAGCACTCGCCGGCCGCCGCCGCGGCACGCTCGCTTCGCTCGCGTGTGTTGTGGTCATATATCTAACCTAACCTAACCTACCTAGAAAGAACGAAAAAAAATTTAAATTAACCTTCTGAACCTATGTTATCCAAGTCGAAAAAAAAAATGTTATTTACGATGAAAGCAATTTCACACATGTCCATAGAAACACAGAACTAAATATGGCGGCGTTAGGATAGTTGACAATGACATTTAAGTAATTCGACATATTTTTGACATAATGATCTTACGTCTTTGTCTCACATATACAAAATCCTATTGTTATCCTTCTCTCTCACATTAAGTTTTTATTAATTTTCTCTAAAAATATGAATTACCTTGTGTCATGAGTGTTATTATTGTGATCAGTGAATAAACGACTACCATATATATAAGTTTCACCCAATAACTCCTGCCAAGCGATTGTAAACCCAACCCGAAATACATAATAATTTATGTAAATCACGCACAAAACCTCAACATATCGTATATTATAGTTCTCGATACTATTCAATGTTATTAACCCTTTAACCGCCAAGCTTATGTTCGCGTGGCGTGCACCTAGCGCCAGCAACCTTTAGGTATAACTTCGCTTAGTGTTGCGAACAATATTTTATCGATATATTTCCATATTCGTAACATACTTATAATTAAAGTCTAAATCGAATCTGTAATTTAATATTTTATGGAGTTTTTTATTAATACAGAAGCCGAATCTAAATCTGTTAATTATTTGTAAAATTTAGGCATCGATAAACATACTAATAAAATAAATACAAATTACAAAATTTGAATCAAAAGTTTATTTGTTTATTAGGTGCTACTTATTCTTTAAAATTACACGGGCTGATATACTCTCTTGATTTTCTTTTTAATCTTCTGCACGAGCATATAAGTATATAAATACATATATTATTATAAGTAAGGTAAAGGCACCTAACTCCGAGGGGTTCTAAAAATGGCACCATATTCCGAGGTATTTAAACAAACAGTGATTTCAAGTGATTTACAAGTTCTTTTTGTGTGTAAGATACCATATTGAATTCATAATTTATCTGTTCGTGTTTATATGAGTAAAAGAGAGTGTTAATGTGTGTACATTTTAAAATAATGCGTAAACTTTGCGCTAGCAGCTGACTTGAACGCACGCTCCATACATTTTGGACCTTACGCACGTAAGTACTATGTTTTACTAAATAGTGTTTTAGATGATATTTTAATGCTATATGAGTACATGTTTAGATTAAAATAGTAGGAGAGTTATATTTTTTATTTAAAACACGTAACATTTGTGTATTTTTCTTAACAATTTAAGAGTAAATAAAGTTTAAAAATACCACGGCATTAGGTGCCAAATATTTTAGTTGGTTCCTAATGCCGATGTATACCACGGAATTGCGATTTCATAGACGTTTTCTTTTCCTTAAATTTTGATGGTAATTTTATAATTACAAAATTTACTGTTTTGGTTTTGATTATTTAAATGACCAATAAATATAAAAATCTATTTCCGATGTATGTTTTGGCGTCAAACTCACTAATTATACACGATCAAAGATTATCTATTTAGGTACTTTATTAATTTATTATATGGAAAGACTAATAACATTAAACTGTATTATTAATGTATTTGATATATTTCTGTTTGTGTTCTATGTATTTTTTCTAAGATATTGCAATTAAAGATTCATTTATTTATAAAATATTGAAAAATCTCTTGGTTTTTAATAATCGGAGTTAAAAAATGTGATATGGTATTATAAAACGCTATTCCGATGTATGTAAGTCGGAATAAGGTTCTATGAGCACCTAATTTCGTGGTATTGACACAAGTAAAATACAGTGTGTTAATTATTAAAAAGTTCAGAAGAGTTTCCAGAAAACAATATTCAACAGTTAACAATCTCATTTATTGATCTCTCAAATGTTTGTATTATAGTTCTTAGTACTCGAATCGCTGCCTATTTAACAAATTAAAAATCAATTATCATGACACATTGAAAAACTGCCTGTTACATTAATTATCTTACGCAGCTTTTATAGAAATTCATAAGGTATGGGCTCATAGTATTTTAAATATGGATATTATTATTATTTTTGTTGTAGGATAATGAAGCCAAAAGAACACATGGAAGAAGATCTCCGAAATGCTATTACAGCAATCAATGAGGGTAGTAGTGTATCTATTTGTAATATTATGAAGAAAACAAAAAATACTGTTAACGAATTAATTATATATAGTTACTAGTTACTCCTATGTTTTTTACATATTTACATAGAATAATATTATTAATCTAAATAAATTACATGTTGTGGTGTCATTTTACCATAAAAGACTGAAGACTGATTTAAAGACCACAGTAAATAAATAGACTTGATTTTTGAACACCATGTATTATTCTCCCCACCTCCATTTCCTTGTATTTTGAACACTCGGAATTAGGAACCAAATACATCGGAATTAGGATTTTTACATCGCAATTAGGTGCTCTCGACTTCTTCACATTTTTAATTAATTAAAGATAATATAAAATTTTCTATTGCTAAACTGTAAGTGTATTTCAAGAGTTAGATAAATAATACTTCTGATAAAAATAGCGAATTCTGCAGAAAGATATAGTAAATGCTTAATATATAAAGTTCTTTCTAGTTTAGGTGAAAATACCGCGGAATTAACATACGTATTATTATGATGCAAATAGGAAAGTGTATTGCCTAAGTTTCAGTTAGAAAATAATTTTTAATGTTATTTTTAAATGCAGCAGAAGGGCTCGCCTGTTGGAATTTACGGAGTTTGTTTCATGACACTGCAGCACGTACCGAGAAAGAGTTTTGTAAAAATTTAGTGTTACTTCTCGGTATCTCAAGCATCGCTGTGAAGCAGGGCTTTCTGGAACGTGTCGGAGTCGGAAGTATGATTAAACCGAGAACAAAGTTAAGAAGAAAAGTAAAGGTGTGCATATGGCGAAGGCGAAATGGAAGCCATTTTAGTTAAGCTTGAAAATCGGAGACATGATCATACTTACGCAGCAGACCATAAATAAAGCGTATGGCGAGATTTTTGAGACGCTCTAGTTTATTCAGTAGCTCCTCAGTCATATCCAGAAAGCATACATCAGCGTAGTCGAAAATGGGTAGTAACTATTTAAGGTATGAATAGCATTAGGTAAATCGTTTAATTCACAATTTCGATATAGTTGTAAACCATCTGCACACAGATGGTAACGAGAAGAAATAGCGCGAGAAATGTTATTGATAAAAACCAGAGAAGAGAAGTGGTGAAAGGACGCCGCCTTTCAGGAACGCCAGCTGTAAAGTCCAATCACACCGATGAAGTGTCATTAGTTGTTACACCCTGGCGGCAACCGAAGAGATATGAGCGAAACCAGTCTATGGCCGCAGGAGAAATGCTAACTGCGCGAAGAGTGCCTAGAAGAATGTCAAAGTCAACAGAGTTCAATGCGCTACTAAAGTCAAGAAGTACCATTGCAGTAAGCCTGGTATTATCCATAGCGTACCGAATGTCCTCTGTGACGTTCAGCAGCGCACGAACAGTGCTGTGAAAGGGGCGAAAACCGGACTGATAAGGACATAAAAGATTATACGAGTTAAGGTAGGAATAATAATGGGCGATAGTTTCAAGGAACACCTCCCAGGGCTGAAGCTTTTACTAACAGGTAGCCCTGCTAGGTATAAGTGGTTATTCCGACACAAATCGGTTGTCAGAGCCTCGCCCTTTAACAGGGGTACCGCGTGCAGGTGAGATTGATTATGGAGGCTGACTAAATGTTATAAACGAATAATGTTTCGAAAGATACTTAGTCGATGATAATATTCTATACATATAATAAAGCTCTGAGTCGAATCTATACATATTTTTGAAAAAGTTATTAAAGTAGACGTTATTATTTATACAGAAGCCGAATCTAAAAATATTAGTATTTTTGTCTGACCGCGTCACAAGAAAACAAGAACAGATTGAGATTGATTAATGAAATTTGGAATGATGATAAAATCTATCATCATCCAGGCTAAAATGTATACTAACATGTGTATTGGGAATCCGATCTCAGCAAGGGTGTACCGGTAATAAAATAAAAATAATTAGAAAAAATTACAAAGTTTTATTTCTTAATTAGTAAAAAACAATTAATTACCAAAAAAACAATTATGAGAATATATGTACTATAACCATTAATCGGATCTTTATTGTTCATATAACAAAAATATTAATACTCCGAATATTGCAAAATGTTTAATAATTAGTACTTCATCTCTTAACATTATCGACAGTTTCCCAACACTATCACTCAACTTATGACAAGTGGGGGAAGGGGGGGCAAGACGGGGTTGCGGGCAAGACGGGGTACCTGTCTTAAATAAGAAACCAATTGACCAATCTCAATCTTTTTTGCACCTGACAGATGAAGATGCGAATTTTGTCAGCAAAAATTATTAATTCAATGATTTTGGCAAACCTCATCTTGCCCTTTAGGGTACCCCATCTTACCCGAGGGAGGGGCAAGATGGGGAGATCTGACTTTTTCTACTTTTAGTTTTATTTTTATTTAATTATGTAACATATTATGTTTCTCATTAGACTGAATTATGAAAGACATAACCAAAGATGATTATTAAAATAAAAAATATAATATAAACACGACTTTTCTAACTTTTATTGACCTTCAAACGTTAAGTACCCCGTCTTGCCCCTCCTTCCCCTGCGTACGTAATATCACGGGGACGGCGCTACCGGAACGTCATTGAATTTAAAGTATATTTTTGGTTGACATTGTGCCGCACGTAAAATCACGGTGATGGCGTTCGTGGATCATCTACACTAGTGAAGTTACTAGATAAATAATTTATTTATATTTTTTTGTTGATTATAACAAAATATTTTAATTAACCTTATTGGTTTTGAATAAATTAACTGTAAAAAAATATAAAAAATGCATTAAACGCTTAGTTAATCATTCAATTTTGTAAATTTAGGATTTCTATTAACTTAGCATCAACATAAACTTCCTAAGCGGTACAACACTACTCTACGTAAAATCACGGCTTTGGCGTTACAGGTAGGATGTTGTATGTATCGTTCACTGAAAATTTTCAATTATTTCCTATAATGAGTTAAAAATTCGTATTAAGTACTATCAAAAGTAAAGTAGTAACAGCTACATATTCATAATTAATAAGCAAAGTCAGTTATATTTTAAAGTTTTTTAAGTAGAGCTGCATTTCGTAATATTACGTGCGTGGCGCGTGGTGTATGATTTGTCGGACCCGTAATATCACGGCGACGGCGGTTAAAGGATTAAAATTTTAAATCATTATTTTATTCATAGTATTCTATTTCCTACTTATTTATTATTTTTTATAAATAGAACTGCTTATAGAATATACCTAATAAAAGAAAAATATTCCAAGAACTTCCAATATTTTATTATTAATAATTATTATAAATTATAACTTTTTTAAATGTCACGTAAAATAATGTCTTTAATGTCAAAATTTTTAAACAATAGTGATGCGCATTGCGCATTTTATTGTATTCCAAAATAATAGATAAAAAATAAAAATCGATTCCAACAAATTTAATTCAAATAAAACGAAAGCGCATCAAAGTTAACCACGTGGTGCGTCAAGGTCGAATTTATGTTTTCAACTTGTCAAGCTCGGCGTGTGATAAATTAATTCCACGGGCTGTTATCGCGACACCACTAACATAATTATACACTATAATACAAAGGCATAAGGTTGAGTTTTGTTCGCGCAGATAGGCCACGCATAGTCGCCAACCCAGGCAATATATCTTAGGCCGTATACTGCCCGTGACAGTTCGTAAACAAACTGGAGCTACCGCAACAATGAACGAGTGACATTTAAGCATTTTTGGTTCATTATAATTATTATAAAATCCTCGATACTTCTGGAAAAATCTAAATATTCCAAAAAAGAACAATAAAACATTAAATCAATCAATCATAATTGATATTACGGCGGAATTACTCTTATATATACTCACCAGATAATTAACACGAACTCGAATGTGTTGCAGAGTCATCTGTAATACATCTTGCACATATCGATCACGTCTTGCAGTTCTCAAAAACACAAGTAAAAAAGAAGGAGGTTAGCACCAAATATCTGAACCGCTTTAACAATCTATCACTCGTCACGCGTTTTTGTTTTGTAAATATGCATTTAATCACCTACGGATGTTTTTAATGTATAAATAATTTAGTCAAGCCGTTATATGATTCACAATCAAAATAAAAATAGTCTGGCAGACGCTGCGTCGACGACCGCGCCACTGTCTGTCTGCCGTGCTGTCAATATTCGTCAAAACGAAAATGGCGACACCCTCGACAGAATACGATCAGCACCGGCCTGCTCACTCATTCTCTCTCGCTCTAACATCGAATGTAAAAAGAGACAGACAATAGACGTGTTGTCTTCAGCCCGACCGGACTGATTTGTGATGTCACGCCCAGCGGCGTAACGTTTTGCGTAATTATACGACCACGATGGCTTGTAAACTTGTTTTAATATCTTTAATTTATAGTCGTATTGCATTATAAGGTCACTAGATGAAAGTATCGATCATAGTAAAGATTAATAATAATGCTATGTGTTAATAATATAGGGTAATTGGTCTTTGCGCATGTTAAGCCCGTCCCACCACTCAATATCTGTCGTAAAAGCGCCTCCTACTTCTTCTTATTTTATTCAGGATTTTTTCTGATCTTCGTCTGCATTAATTCGATGCTACCGTGCAGTCGCAATGCAGCTTGATTAATAATGAAGTTAAGTCTAATAAGCTTTTTTACATCTTTGTCTCTTGTATAATACAATATCTATTAAATTACTATAAATCAAATGCATAATTTAGAATATATAAAAATAGTTTATAAGATGAATGTATGATGATATAAATCTATGATTCAAATTCAAAGAAAATATTAAAATAAATATTACTTAAACAAGGTAAACAAATGCCTACATATAGAAATATTAGTTAAGTATTTACGAATTTAAAATCATACTTGGTTTTAATATAACTTATATCTGTAATTTAAGTCGTAAAATTATAACAAATGGTATATTGAAATGATCTCAAAATAGAACTAAAGCTGCTCTTTTGTCTCATGAAATAAGACGTAATCTATCAATCACACAATGTCAATGTCAAGTAAACTGATTACGATCTTAATCGATTATCTAATCACAACTACAACACTAGCAGTGTTGCTATACATTAAAAAACAGGTCGACCCTTAATTTCTCTTTCTGATTGAGAGAAAATAATTCTAAATAAAAAAATACATCAAGAGTTATATAAATATTTAAATTTAGTAGTACAGTAATAAGGTTTAGCATATTAAATAGTTCTCGCAAATTGTAAATTATTATAAAACTTATTTATAATTAAAATATATTTTTTTTTAAATATTAAAATTATTTTTACATATTGGTATTTGGTAGTTTTTAACTTAATCATTTTTGTGTATAGCAACTTTATTATCATATGGTCTCACTTTTCAGTTTCATTTTTGAATTTCTGCCGTTGATTTGAGAGTTTTTATTTGAATCGTCGACACGTTTGTTCAACTTTAAAACTATTTTTAAATCTTTTTACTTTAAACTTAAGTGTTTCTTTTAATAACTAATTGTAATCCTAATCAAAATGGGAGATCGTACGCATACATCTAGATTGGCTTCTTATAAAAATGCTGGACATGGGACTACGGTAGGTCGTCCTCATATTTCTTTGTCTAGTTTTACATTACTTTTATTGATTTTTGCTTCAATTTTTGATTATAGTTTTGATATATCTATACCTTTATAAGATAATAACAATCTACAGAAAATATTTATACCTAGTAGATATATGTACTTATAAAATACGGAACCAGTTCTTTGTCTCGATCACCTTCCTTTTTCTTCATATTTATTAATTATTCTGATTTTTTAATAGGAGTTAAGACGTAAACGTGCAGAATTAAGCGTGACTCTCAGGAAGCAAGCTCGCGATGAACAGCTTCAGAAGCGCAGGGCGATGTCGCCAGAAGCTGGTGAAGTGGTCCACGAGACTGAGAAATCCATGTCTCCAGTTGATATTGTACAAGGTATTACTATAGAAAATAGAAATAATTGCTAAATTCTCTTTATATGATGGCAAGTTAAAAAGATTTGCCAAAAAACCAAGCCTTTGCTTATAAATAAAGCTAAATAGTGCCTTTACAAAGTGTAATGGTATAATCAGACCAATTCTTTCTTCTGTTTATTTTCTTGTCTGACTGCTCATTGTTATAAACTAGTAGAAGATTTACAAATAAATCATACAATGAAACTTAATTTTAAACAACTTGAATATATACTTGTAAACATTCTTGAACATACTTATTTATTTACTGGGGCCCATCCCTTGTAAATAAATAAATAAATATGTTCTATGAATAAATAAATAAATAAATAAGTTATGTAATAAACAACACAGCACAGAATAAGTTATAAAAAAAGTTTTATGTAGTTCTCAACTTAGTTATCATTTATCAGTCTTAAATAGTTTAGTCTACATCCTCCATTTTCAGTGCCTTTCAAATTACTCCTCAGTCCGTCCTCTAAATTCTTTTAAAAAGTTTAAGACAATTTACAATTTAAGATGTTAAAATAACTGATTAAAAGCTTTTAAGCACAAATGTAGATATTATAGAATCAGGTGTAAGTAATATATAAGAAGACTAATCCTAATGTTGATTATAAATATGTAATTTATTGTCTGTTTGTTAATACTTTACACTAATTTGTTCTAGATAGATTTTAAAGAAATTTTGGCAATCTATTGACCAATGAATGGTTGCAACTATTCTTATTTTTGAGTTTGGGTCATCTCTAGTTAAAAACAAAAATAATATGATCCAACTGGATCTATATCTTTGTCAAAATGTCATCCAAATATGTGTAGCCGTTTTGGTGGGATTGAGTAACAAACATTCATAACCTTTGCATTTATAATTATAAGATAATAAAAACTATAGGTGTCCATACAAAGTGAGGGTAAGTCTTAAGATAATCTTAATCTTGTCCTGTTCAGGTCTCAAGACCTCTGACCTAGTAAAAAAAACAACAGCAGCTCGTGCAGCCAGGAGGATGCTCTCGAGGGAACAAAATCCACCGATATCTATTATGGTGGACGCAGGTGTGATCAAACCATTGGTTGATGCATTGGATAGAGATGATTGGTTAGTTTCTAATTTTTTATATTATTGTATGTATATATTTAAACTTATATAATATGTAGTATATCAACTATCTGGTATCCATAACACAAGCTTCCTTAGAATCTTACCACAGAACTAGATGGCGCTGTGTGTAATAATGTCCTAATAACTGCTGGCTAATGGGCCTACAATTTAAAGACGATCTAGCCATAGTCGGTCATGCTTGGACTTCACAAAACTAGGAAAACTTTTTTTTACAAAAATGCAAGTTACGTCATATTATAATTTTTAAATATCCTAAATGTAATGAAAAAAGAAGCCGGGTCCAAAAGTCCATAAATAGTGAACTGAAACAACTGACCTTTGTTTATTACTCAGAATTTATCGATACAGGGGTGCTGTAGAAAAATTCTCCCAAGGCACTGGTTTGGCTGGCTAGGTTCTAACTCCAGCTCTGGGTATAGCACTTTATAAATCATAATCTAATATACTGAAAAAAATCATGTTGTATTCCAGTCAAGATCTACAGTTTGAGGCAGCGTGGGCTCTCACTAACATAGCTTCGGGCACTCATGAGCATACAATGGCAGTGATAAATGTAAGTTTTATTCAAGCACTACCTAAGAATTCTAGAAATATTTAAATATTAGAAATTTAAATACCAGAAATATTTCTAGTTTCAATTTGATTAATAATAATAATACCCATTTGGACTATGGTGGCTTGTGGGTAACTTATGGAAGGTATGGAATACCTGGTTCGATATTATTCTGGCATAGGTTTTTTACAATATGTTTGGCTGAGTTTTTAATGCGGTAGTGCCAGCGGTCGCAGATTCGAGTCCTGCTGTGGTTATTCATTTGTTGAGGATGTTTATATTTATAATATGTATGTGTTTAAAGTTATATATGTGCAGTGTATCAGCTATCTGGTATACGTAACACAAGCATCGTAGCACACCACAGAACTAAATTATGATGTGTGTACCATATTTATTTGTTGTATTATATTTTTATTATTAATGTATATTATAGAAAGTATTCACTAGAAATACTTCTCTCCATGACATTCTTCCTTCATCTAATCTGCTCATAGTCTAGCGACTGATTGCATGATTGATTGATTGATGATTATTGTGTTTTAAGGGAGGAGCCATACCAAAACTGATAGCATTACTCGCTCGTGGCGGTGTAGTAGGAGAGCAGAGTGCATGGGCGTTGGGTAACATTGCTGGGGATGGGGCTGCTCCCCGTGATATGGTCTTGCAGGCCGGAGCCCTACCAGCTCTACTGCCCCACCTCACTCCGAACACACCGGCCAGTCAGCTGAGAACAGCAGCTTGGACTTATAGTAACTTGTGCAGGTGTGTTGGTTATCTGTATGAATTCAGCTGTTATTAATATCCCACTGCTGGGCATTGGCCTCCTTTTAATGAGAACAGCTCATAGTTCTTCCTGCCAAGTGCAGTGGATTAAATAGGTCTTTCAAAAGAGCAACTGTTTAGTTTCTCGCCAGTTCTTCTTAGCAGAACAGCTTTCCGAGCCGGTGGTAGCTTACTCACAGACTTACAGACTGACTTTTAATTTTAATAAAGTAAAAATTGACGATTCAAAAGAGCTTGTAAAAGTCTATTTGAATAAAGAATATTTTGATTTGATTGATTTGATTTGCTAGGTTCTCTCAGACATGCAGGTTTCCTCACAAAATTTTTCCTTCACCGTAAGACATATGTGGCATAGTATATAAAATTTTAGATAATATTAAAAACATATGGAAGTGGTTATTTCCTTATTTTAACATTCTATGTACTAAGAAATTATACTAAGTTTAAAACTATACTGAATTTAGTGTCAGTTAAAGGTAATATTACTCACATTTTTTTTTTCAGAAACAAAAACCCTCTGGTGAAATTTGAATTGGTGGCCCCAGCGTTGCCATATGTGTCAGAACTACTTACAGTCAACGATCAAGATGTTTTAGGTATTTACAATACATTTTTTAATACAATTATTTAACTGTACAAAGTATCCTGTTACTTATATCTGTAAAGCATTTGAAATGTTAGGAACCATAAGCAAAATACGTAACCAAATCTTATCAATTTTGAAATCAAATCAAATCTAAATATTTTAATAATTACTACTATTTTGTAATTTTAGATTAAAATACTAGAAGCTTGTTTAAAAAAATTATAAAATAAAACACCCATAAGATTATTATAATTAATAATTGAAGTTTAAATACATACATATTATAAATATAAATGACTGGAGTACTAACATCTGAGTTTAACAAATGAATGCCCCCAGCGGGACTCGAATCCGCGACCGCTGGCGCAAAAAAGTAGAGTCACTACAAACTGCGCCAAACGTATCGAAATATATAGAGTGTAATCTAACGGTTTTTACAATTTTACAGTGACATACATTAATATGTATTATAATTTATACACATTATACAAATTCTATTTTTGCAGCGGACACATGCTGGGCCCTGTCCTACCTAACAGATGGACCCAACGAGAGAATAGAAGAAGTTCAAATGACCAAACACCTCCTCTCCCGTCTGGTCAAGTTGCTTCAGCACAAGTCTCCGGCAGTCCGCACACCAGCTCTACGAGCCCTTGGAAATATGCTGACTGGATCTGATACACAGGTATGATTGATTATCATCATCATCATCATCAGGCCTTTTTAACGTCCCACTGCTGGGCACGGGCCTCCCTCAGTACGAGGGGATCAGGCCATAGTCCACCGCGCTGGCCTAGTGCGTGTTGGCGGACTTCACATGCCTTTCGAAAACTTGTTAGGTTTTCTCAGACATGCAGGTTTCCTCACGATGTTTTCCTTCACCGTAAGACAAATGGTCATTGTTAGTAAAGATTCGCACATGAAAATATCAGAGGTGCAAGATCCGGATTAGAACTCGCAACATATCCAAACGAGTGCATTACCACTGGACCACCACTGTCTATACACTACACCAATTATATAAGTAATGGAAACCTGCATGTCTAGCAAGTTTTTGAAAGACATGTTCAGTCCGCCAACCCGCACTTAGCCAGTGTGGATGGACTATGGCCTGATCCTCTCATATTGAAGGAAGGCCCACCCCCAGCATTGGAATGTTAAAACGGCTGAGTACTAATAATAGGGTATCCATAACACAAGTCTCGTAGCTTACCATGGAACTAGATGGCGCTGTGTGTAATAATGTCCCAACATATTTATTTATGAACAATATTGTTTTTCAGACCGACCGCTGTCTTGAAGCAGGCTGTCTCGATTACATATCAGCACTCCTTCGCTGCGGTAAAGCCTCCCTAGTAAAAGAAGCAGCGTGGGCTGTTAGCAATGTTCTTGCCGGTACACAGGTTCAAATCCAGCAGGCAATTGATAAGGGCTTACTAGAACACCTGGTGTTTGTTCTGACCACCGAGGATATAAAGTAAGTTGCGACTAAAAATAGATGTGTATTTTATGACTCTTTTGTCTAGGGCGCCATATGTAATTTGTAGTGACGTCATAGCCTATAACTAACGAATGATGATGTCTCCAATGAAACTCATTTTCAATAAGTAGTTTCGAAGTTAAGTAGGAACAGATGCTTATCTCTTTGTTAACACTCTCTCATTAGATAACTACTAGTACTAGATACTAACATCATAACAGCAATTTTTTAAATTTAATGTCTGCTGTCTGTTTGTTCTGGCTAACAGAGATTAGCTAGATTAGATGGCTGGACCGATTTTGATGGGACTTTTTTAACTTATAGCTGGCATACAAAAATTCATACTTGATTCATGACCCCAGCCGGATTCGAACCCGCTGGGCACAATAAGTAGTCACTTCAACCTGAGCCGAACGTATCGTTTTTATTGACGTATATTTACCTCATTATAATTGAACAAAGATGACAACCGAATGGACCCCTCGATTAAACACAAAAAGAAAAAGAGGGAGACAGATCAAAACATGGTCAGACAATATTAAGATGGTGGTTGGATCACTATGGTCCAGAGTGGCAAGAGACAGAACGGAGTGGAAATGGCTGGAGGAGGCCTATGTCTCATGAGGACACGCTGATACGGTTACTGATGTGCAATTAAAATAGTTATAAAAAAAACTGTAAAACTTAATCAGCAATAAAGGCTTTTGTATTTTGTATTGACAATATTATAATTTTTTTTTCAGATGCCAAAAAGAAGCGGCCTGGGCTATAACGAACCTTTGTCTTGGGGGAACCCCTGCTCAGTTAGATGCCCTCATACAAGCTGGTTTCTTAGAGCCGTACTGTGCATTACTTGGTTCACCGGATCAAAGGGCTATCACTGTTGTCTTGGATGGGATCACGCATTTGTTACAGGTATGTATAAGGATACACTTTGATATTCCCACTGCTGGGAGTGGGCTTATCTCGCTGTACAAGTGTGGGACTAAGCATGTCTTTGGAATTGCTAGATTCTCTCAGACATACTGGTTTTCTCACGTTGTTTTTCTTCACCGTAAGACCAATGGTTAGCCTTTTTGGGATTGATTTGCACATGAAAATATTAAAGGAGAGATCCGAAATTGAACCTGCATCACTATGATAATCGAGCGAGCGTGTTACCACTAGGCTATCAGTGTATTGTACTAGATCCTATAAAAAAGGAACCGTTATAGGATAAAGATCATTGTGTCCCATCCGTCTATGTCTCTTAAAACCCTTCTCTCTTAAACACTTGTGGAAGTGTCAAGTATGAATTAATATCAAAAATTCATATTGTCAATACTTTGGAGTAGTAAAAAAACTTACTTCAAGCCAATGCAATTAATGGGAAATCTATGGGGTGCTTCCCGGTGAAGAATCCCAATTTGAATCATCGCAAGAAGCAATGTCTATTTGTACCAGTAAAGATCCAAAACTAAATTTGGAGGTACATCATTAATTTTTGTATGGAACGCACTTGTCCATTTTTTACTATTTCAACCAATTTTCAGCTAATCTTAATCCAAATTTACTCAATTATATATCATATTATTAGAGATCTCAATAAGAATTAATTAAAATGAAAATTTATAATGTTTTCTTATTTCAGGCTGCCGCTAAGTTTGGTCAAGTCGAGCCATTGTGTATAAAGTTGGAAGAGATTGGTGCTTTAGACCGCATTGAGTCGTTGCAAGAGCATGACAATGAACAGGTATTGATTTGTGCTGGTATTATAAATAGTTGTGAATAAATTATGAGCCCAACGTAACAACCTGTTAATGCAGGATAGTTGTCTTTACCGGCACATCTCTAGTGTTTAAACTATACTTTACTACGTCTTATAACGTCCCGTCAAAATCGGCCCAGCCGATTCAAAGATTAGCCGTAACAAACAGACAGACAAAAATTGTTTTTGCTTTTAGTATCGTATATACTTTCATATGCATTTAGTGAAAAGCTGTTAATATGAAATTAGAAACAGACACTACAATTTTATTTATATGTATAGAGATTCTTTATAATATATTATATAATATTTATGTTCTATTGACAGATATACCAAAAATGTCTTCAAATCCTCGACAACTATTTCACCGAACAAGAAGACCAGAACGCCCAGCCCCAAGAAGCAGGCGATGAATACCAGTTTGGTCCTAATCAGGAGAACCAAAATATTAATTTTTAGATTTTTAGCCATTTTTTGTAAGAATAATTAAATGTATTTCCAGTATATAAATAAAATAAGACTGGTTAGGTTTTAGATATAGTTAAAAAAATGATTTTTTAATTTTAATCAATATAAAAAAAACTATTTTTATTCTTCTTCCTTTTTTATTATTTTCTTTCTTATTTTTTGATGTCAATGTTGCCACATTTTTGCTGTTAATATACATTTCTAAAAATATTATTAATCAATTATTTTTATATTTAAAAAAAATAACTATCTTTTAGTTAGTTAGTTACTGTAGTGTTCTTAGCAATCTAAAACACCCGAGCGACCACCGTCTAGTTAGAGTGACTATGAACATTGACAAGAAAAACCAAACCCGAGCTTTCTTCACTTCAAATGCACAAAAATATATAGACACTGAAAAATACAAAAGTGAACTAAAGAAATATGAATACCAATACGATAATTATATAACAGTACAAGAATTTTACAATAAACTTGAAAATAACATCCTACAAAGTAGCTCTACAAAAATTACAAATAAAACAAAACAAAACCAACAAATTTTTACAGAAGAGATAGTTGAACTAACCGAAAAAAGGCATATATTAAAAAACAAACCTAATAAAACTAAAGAAGAAAAAATCAAACTGAAAAAACTATACAAAACTATCAATAAAGTGATAAAGAAAAACACACATATTTATAGACTGAATACGATAGAAACATATTTAGAAAAGTCAGGAGCTATACGAAAAGCATATAAACATTTAAATAAATCAAAAAACTTAATGACCAAACTTGAGGACGAGACGGGAGTGACAGTTACAAACAGGAACGACCTTATGAAAATAGCAACAGACTTTTACAAGAAACTGTACTCACAAACTATATCACCTTCACAGATTCAAGATATGTCCACTACTTCATTTAACGTAGACCCTGCCCCAAAGTTCTTAAAAAGCGAAATACAATACTCTATAGATAAATTGAAAACTGAAAAAAGTCCTGGGCCAGACAAAATTACTAACGAAATGCTTATCACTGGAAGAGATAGTCTCGTGACACCACTCACATACCTTTTCAACCTTATACTCACACAAAAAGAAATACCGAAACAATGGGCAACATCACGTTTAGTTCTACTCTACAAAAAAGGCAACGCTAAACTAATTTCAAACTACAGACCAATCAGCCTCTTATCCAGTATTTATAAGCTTTTTTCAGCGACCTTATTAAGACGCTTGACAAAAATCATTGACGAAAGCCAACCAGTAGAGCAAGCAGGATTTATAAAAAATTTTTCTACTATAGACCACATACACACCCTAAAAATGGTAATAGAAAAACATAATGAATATGATAAACCTCTCTATCTTTGTTTCATCGACTACAGTAAGGCATTCGATACAATTTCACATAGCGCAATATGGCAAGCTCTATCACTACAAGGCGTAAACGTTGATTACATAACTTTGATACAAAACATCTACAAAAACAGTACCTCACAAATAGTGTTAGAGAAGCCCGGACCAAGTTTCAAAATAGAAAGAGGAGTAAAGCAAGGGGATCCGCTCTCTCCTAAGATTTTTATAGCAGTACTAGAGCAAATATTTCGTCAATTAGACTGGAGCAATAAAGGCCTTAACATAAACGGAAAATATTTATCCCACTTAAGATTCGCAGATGACATCGTATTACTCGCAGAAACCCCACATGATATACAAGATATGATAGAGTCACTCTGTAGAGAAAGCAAAAAAGCTGGCCTAGAAATGAATAAAGACAAAACTAAGCTAATGACAAATAGACAAGAGATACCATTGACAATTTTTTCTGCTAAGCTCGAATATACCCAAGAGTTCATATACCTAGGCCACTTGATATCTATTAAAGCTTGCACAGAAAAAGAAATAGAAAGGAGAATAAAAAATACATGGAACAGATACTGGGAAATGAAAGAGATCTTCAAAAGTAAGCTTCCAACTAGATTAAAAACCAAAGCTATGGAAATTTGCTTATTTCCCCGTCTCACATACGCTTCTCAGACGTGGGCCCTCACCGAGAAGTCACTCGAAAAAATAAGAATATGTCAAAGAGGAATAGAAAGAAGCTACGTGGGACATAAATTAAACGACAAAATAAAAAATAGCGCTATCAGGAAGAGTACAAAAGCTAAAGATGCAGTTAAAAGAGTACTTCACCTGAAATGGAAGTGGGCCGGACACATACAAAGAGCGTCGGATGAAAGGTGGTCCAAAACTACAACCAACTGGTACCCAATTAGCCGGAAGCGCAAACCGGGGCGACCCCACAAAAGATGGTGCGACGACTTAGTAAAACTAGTCGGTGCTACGTGGTCTAGAGAAGCTAGAGATAGGGCTAGGTGGCGTCAATTGGAGGAGGCTTTTACCGCACGAGCGGTGCTTGCAGCCAAAACAAAATAAATAGGAATATATATAAATATAATGATTAAAAAAAAAAATTACAATAAAAAACAAAAATAGTAAAAAACAAAATTAATAAAAAAAAAAAAAAAAAAAAAAAAAAAAAAAAAAAAAAAAAAAAAGAACATATAGTTAAGTTGAACATATTATTAAGTAAACAAATATAAAACTCTGTAATTAAGGCGCAAGAAATAAAAGCTTATTTATTATTTATTATAACTATCTTTTAGAAGTTTTTCACGGATTTATTTAGATTTTTTGAATTTATAAAGTAAATACGCGATAAACACTAAAGGTGCGCGCGCACTAGGCGTAACTCTGCAAAATATTCTTTGTATAAAATAGTATGAGACACAGCTCACGCGGCAGTGACACGCCTAGTGTGCGCGGACCTTAAGGCCTTCAACCGCGTCTAACTCGCTTTGCAAGATGCATATAATTTGAGTATTATGACACATTATTAAATCTGAAATTACATTTATCGAAGTTCAATCCTTCGCAGGCGTGTTGTCTGTACGCGGCCTAAAAAGATAGTTTTATTTAAAAGTATTTGTGTAATGATTTAATTTTAACTGTAATGGCTGAATAAGTAAAATCTGTGCCTTAATATTATTGCTGTATAAAGAATTTACTAACAAACTAAAAAACAATTTATGTCTACTTATATATAAGAAATTATTATACAAAAAATACAACTTATCACAATAATTTTTCAGAGAATTTTTAAAATCTTATTTGGAAATTGCATTTCTTTAAGTAGATATAGATTTTTTTTATAAAAGTTTTGAGCTGGACTCAAATACATAATAGTAATATTGGCGTTCAATTGTGGGTAGTATGAATAAATAATGTCTTTTACTTGAAGTTTTTATTTATATCTTTTCATTTTATGGATACAGTGCCATCTAATTCCGTGGTAAGCTACGAGACTTGTGTTATGGGTACCAGATAGTTAAGAGCCCTATTACAAATCTGCACTCTGCGAGTTTAGGTATTTTCAAGCGTCGCGTCCGGACACCTGCACAAGAAACTACGACCAAGCGATTTGATACTTTTCCCTAAGTTTTGTATATTTTTTAGTATTTCTATAGAGTAATTCGTTATCTACTAACCCGCAAATTTTACATACAGTGCCATGGATGTAGTATGCGAAGAAACTGATTATATTATGAAGATGAAACCTTGATGATAAATAAGACAGATAACATTTTTTTAACATAAAATTTATTTTATTATTGTGGTTATACTTCTTTAGGCGCATTATGAAAAATTGATGAGAGTGAAATTATACAATGCGCGCACAGCGAGACACAAAATTCTCACGGGAGAAGTTAGCTAACAGTCAACAGTTTAGAGGACTTGCAACTATATTCACGATATTTATTTTCAACAATGACATGGGTGTCATTTTCGAGGTTTCTCGTGGTGCTAATTGCGAAAATGAGGTCCATTTTCAAATCCAAGATGGCGGACTTTCGGTTTTTTTCAACATTGACATGGGTGTCATTTTCGAGGTTTCTCGGGGTGCTGATTACGAAAATGAGATCCATTTTCAAATCCAAGATGGCGGACTTTCGGTTTTTTTTCAACAATGACATGGGTGTCATTTTCGAGGTTTCTCGGGGTGCTGATTACGAAAATGAGGTCCATTTTAAAATCCAAGATGGCGGACTTTCGTTTTTTTTTCAACAATGACATGGGTGTCATTTTCGAGGTTTCTCAGGGTGCTGATTACGAAAATGAGGTCCATTTTCAAATCCAAGATGGCGAACATCCGGTTTTTTTTCAACAATGACACGGGTGTCATTTTCGAGGTTTCTCGGGGTGCTAATTGCGAAAATGAGGTCCATTTTCAAATTCAAGATGGCGAACATCTGGTTTTTTTTTCAACAATAACATGGGTGTCATTTTCGAGGTTTCTCGGGGTGCTGATTACGAAAATGAGGTCCATTTTCAAATCCAAGATGGCGGACTTTCGGTTTTTTTTTCAACAATGACATGGGTGTCATTTTCGAGGTTTCTCAGGGTGCTGAAAATGGACCTCATTTTCGCAATTAGCACCCCGAGAAACCTCGAAAATGACACCCATGTCATTGTTGAAAATTAAAACGGATGTTCGCCATCTTGGATTTGAAAATGGACCTCATTTTCGTAATCAGCACCCCGAGAAACCTCGAAAATGACACCCATGTCGTTGTTGAAAAAAAACCGAAAGTCCGCCATCTTGGATTTGAAAATGGACCTCATTTTCGTAATCAGCACCCCGTGAAACCTCGAAAATGACACCCATGTCGTTGTTGAAAAAAAAACCGAAAGTCCGCCATCTTGGATTTGAAAATGGACCTCATTTTCGCAATTAGCACCTCGAGAAACCTCGAAACTGACACCCATGTCATTGATGAAAAAAAAACCGGATGTTCGCCATCTTGGATTTGAAAATGGACCTCATTTTCGTAATCAGCACCCCGAAAAACCTCGAAAATGACACCCATGTCATTGTTAAAAAAAAACTGAAAATCCGCCATCTTGGATTTGAAAATGGACCTCATTTTCGTAATCAGCACCCCGAGAAACCTCGAAAATGACACCCATGTTATTGTTGAAAAAAAAACCAGATGTTCGCCATCTTGAATTTGAAAATGGACCTCATTTTCGCAATTAGCACCCCGAGAAACCTCGAAAATGACACCCATGTCATTGTTGAAAATAAATATCGTGAATATAGTTGCAAGTCCTCTAAACTGTTGACTGTTAGCTAACTTCTCCCGTGAGAATTTTGTCTCGCTGTGCGCGCACATCGTAAAATTTCACACTCATCAATTTTTCAAACACGCCTAAAGAAGTATAACTTCAAAAAATAAGAATAGGCCGAACCCCTCCCCCCCTGTTTAATATTAAGTAAGAGTCTAAAAGAAAAAATGAATACACGTTTGGTTTATTTTAAAGCTTATTTTTCAAAGTAACAATATTTTTAAATGTTTATTTGTAATTTTAAAGGTACAGTATCTTTAAACTGCCCGGTTGCCAGCGCTTTTTCAAAGTATAATTTGTTTAACTTTGCGCATTTTGTTGATTTTACGAAAGAACTATCGAGACCCCCTCCCACCTTCTTGCAAGAAAACATAAGGCATGGGTGACCCCCCTCCCCCCTTAATTGTCTTACGTAATAAATGAATGGCCCCTTATGATTTGGACAGTTAGTATATCTATTAATATAAGTATTTAATAAAAAAAAATGGTAACGCATCCTCAGTCGATGATGTCGGGATATTTTCTTTATCCATTGGTAATAATAATGTTTTCTTGGCAGAGTAGTTATTCATTCTGATACAGTCCCATTAATATTATTAGTTTTGAATAAGTAATAAATGAGAATTATATTTAAATATGTGTATAGATAAAAGTATACCTTGCTTTATTTGCATTTCTTAGGGGTTTTTCGACTCATGCTGAAAATAACAAAATAAATATTAAAAATAATTCAATCACATAATAAGCTATGAAGATTCCATATATAACAATACTAAAAAGAATTATACTTATGTGATCAAAATTTGGTAGACGCACTATACTTCTGACGCTCGATCGATTTTGACAGGAAAAAATTCAACACAGGTCCGACGCCGAGGAGCGCTCGCGCAGTACTGAGTGCAGACGGCCGGTGCGTCGCATTTTGTAGTAATTTTGCAGTTATAATTATCGTTTTTATTGAAATATTATAATAAATTCATGCTTAAAAAATATAAAATCTTTATTCCTCATGATGTAACTATTATTCTGGTACAAATTTTGCTTAATAAAATTATCGTAGACAGGAGAAATTCAAAGTTAACTTAGAGCGATTTTCGAAGTTTTTTGGTTTAGAATAAGATTTTTTTTTTCCATATTAAATCAATGATTTTTCAAAATTCAGAGGCCGCTACGAACTATACGACTATATAAGAAATATTATTCTATTTTTTTTAATTCATTTGTTTAGAACAGTAGTTCAATCCAGATGCTCAAAAAAGTGCCTTCGCGCATTTTATGAAAATCTGTCTCTGCAATTTTGGGTTTAATTAAAAAGTGATCCAAAATTTACAAAAAGCGAGGCCGCTACGAACTATGGCAAGAGCTATTTTGCAATATTCAATAAGTCAAAACTGTTAATGTATTTTTGTTTCTGAGATCAAGACCGCCAAAATTGGCCATCTTACGCAAAAATCACAATCGAGATGTAATATGGCTCTTAAATATAAATTTATTTTATAAATATGTTGGGACATTTACACACAGCACTATCTAGTTCACGGTAAGGTACAAGCCTTGTGTTATGGATACTAGATGGTTGATACACTACACATATATAAGTTTTTTAAATACATACATATTATAAATATTGTAGTGTATAAGTTGATACACATTATATAACTATAAAACAAACTACATAAGAATGCCCCTAGCATGACTCAAACCTGTGACCGCTGGCACAACTAGTAGCCACTACCAAACATTTTGTCTATTGATTTAATATAATATGTATCTTTCGCCAGTTCTTCTCAGGTCAGAGGTTTCTTCTTTCCAAACTGGTGGTAGACTCATGATGTTCAG
Source organism: Boloria selene (assembly GCA_905231865.2). Classification (NCBI taxonomy): domain Eukaryota; kingdom Metazoa; phylum Arthropoda; class Insecta; order Lepidoptera; family Nymphalidae; genus Boloria; species Boloria selene. Next base: position 1,222,506 of record HG993161.1, read on the forward strand.
TAAGAAATTGTAACAATTTTTATGCTGAATAAAATATTTTGATTTGATTTGATATACATAACAAAGAAAGCCTGAAGATTTTATAAAGTTAAAAAATAATTTGTCAAAGTCATGTTTAAAAAAATAATGCACCAATTAATTAAATTGCATAATTTACCCTAAGAAATTTCTAAATATGAGTTACAAATAAAACACTAAATATTAGTTATTACATTTATTTTAAGAAAGAAAGAACATAAAAATTATAATAAGATCTTTAAAATTAACTCCAAATCTATGTTTTATTCTGCTCTCTGAGTTTTTCAAGCTGTTGTCTGTAAAAGCAAAAAATATATTAAATTATATATTCAACATCAAAAATCTAAATTATTTTCTTTTTTTATGCTTTTGTTAGTCCAAAAGTCAAAACAATCTTGAAGGGTTTCATACTATTACCTATAATCTAACAATAAGCTAAAAGAAGTTGAAGTTAAATGAGCGCCAAGTGTTTAAATTACAAATTATGTAAATCATCAATGCTTACTTCAACTGTTGGCTGAAGTCATCTTGCACCACATCATCCTCCCAGTTGTCTTCCCACACCGACACATCTTCATCATCAGCATCTTCTGTTCCCCAATCTAAGCAAGATTTATATGGAATTATTAATCGGTATAACTACAATACATTCAGAACAATGGAATAAACAGCAATTTGTACTTTGAATAGAGTATTTTTCTAAAGAATGTTTATCATTTAGCATTGCTATGTTATATATAAATTATAATGTAAGTAATTTAACAAAAACGACAATTTAAAGGTTACTTTGTTTGCCTTCAAAATCATATACATAATATTATATTATACTGAGGATATAAATTATAAGAACACACGGTTGGTTATAAGAAAACAAAGAATTTTCTCTTCTATAAATAGTTCACTAACAAAAAGATAATGTTTATTTATTTGGTAAATAATAAGAATAATCGGAAAAATTAAAACAACTCATACTTACGTTCAGCGGGAAATTCTTCGAACTCATCGTCCTCTTCCAACAAACCCAGGTCTACTTTTTGTTTATCTGCCATTATAATAATACAAACGGGAGCCTTTTACAATATTTTTCTTTAATATTCTTTGTTAGCTTTTCAAATAAGTACAATACGATGGTTTTGAGTTTTGACAAGTCATGAAGTTTGAAGTTTGAACTTTGAAGAAGAAATAATGCCACAGATAATATAAGCAGACTGTTAAGTCATTTACACATTAGTCTATTTATTTATTTTTTTGGGTTTTATATCGGGTTTGAGTCCCGATTCGAGCCACGTTTAGTTATTGAGTCTTTTTGTTTAGTAAGCCTCAGTAACAGCCCGGAGTTAGGATGTTGGCGGTTTGTCACCTCCGTGCCCCGGAGAGCACGTAATGCCGTCGGTCCTGCGAATTAGCTAGCTGCTAGCAATGAAATTGGCTGCCGTGGCCGGAATCAACCTGTAGTCGGTCCATTAACGACTCCGTCATCGGTAGCAATTATTATTATAAATTACAATGCGATTTATTTGAAATACAGATAAAAATAAAATATTCCCAATTTTAGCCACAAAAACCAATTTTAGGGGTAAGGAGGACTTAGGAGTTTGAAAGCAAAAGAAAGGCAGAGTGTTCTTGCGTTTGCACCTCGGAACAATGAAAAAGTTTGTTATTGTTCCGAGGTTTGCACACTCACTTTTCCGCTATTATATCTCCTTCTTATATGGCAACTCCTTTTTGGAATAACCATGGCTGATTCATTTATTATAACCAAACAAAATAATAAGCAACATTTATTCACGCAAACTTTATTGATTTAATATACAAATTCAGTACAGTACATAAGCATGTAGAACATTGAATCGTTACAAAAATGCCTTAACTAATATATCACAAAGTATCACATGATTATAATCAGAATACAGAAATAATTCTATTATTTTATGTTTATTTTAAAAATAATATGTTTCAATAGATACATATTCTACGAAATTAGAATCAAGTGCTTTGAAAGTAGTGTAAAGTGGTCATATCTTCTTTACTGAAAAACAAAAATCGAAAAAAATAATGTTTTCGCTCTTTTTTTCTTCAACTTTGTTACATTTTTAATATAAAGCAAATAAACTGTATACTTTAATAAATACATCATTAATTATCGTTATTAAAATCGTTATCGTTTTTATTATTTTTTTCCACTAAATATAAATAAATTTATACAATTCTCTAAGATAAAGAAAATGAAGTCGTCTAAAATATATCATCATAACGTATTTTGCTATAATTTCTATACACTAAATGAATATAATCACAATAATATAACACGAATATGTAAACTTAGGTATTTAATATCAACCACCAATTGAGCACCTCCAATTGAACGACGCTCAGTTTGGTTTTAGGCCTGGTCTGTCCACTGAGAGTGCTATCCTCTGTCTCAAGCAGACTGTTCAATACTATACTTCGAGAAGAACTCCGGTGTATGCATGTTATCTTGATCTGTCGAAGGCATTTGACCTTGTATCATATAATAAGCTATGGGACAAATTAAGAAAAGAAACTAGTGTACCCAATGTAATAATATCATTGTTTAGTTTCTGGTACAAACACCAATGTAACAGAGTACGCTGGGCTGATTCACTGTCTGATGAGTATAGGTTAGAGTGTGGCGTGAGACAGGGGGGTTTGAGTTCGCCCAGACTCTTTAATCTGTACATGAATGGTCTGCTCGATGAGCTCAGCAGTACACATATAGGGTGTCATGTTGGAGGTGTTTGTGTAAACAATATAAGTTATGCTGACGATATGGTGCTGCTGAGCCCATCGATCGGTGCCCTGAGGAGACTGCTACAAATATGCGAGGTTTATGCGACGGTCCATGGCTTGAGGTATAATGTTAACAAAAGTGAATTCATGATGTTCAAAGTGCGTAAAAAACCCTGTTTGCATGTACCAACTGTGTCTCTTTATGGTACAGCTCTAAAGAGAGTATCACGTTTTAAATATCTCGGCCATTGGGTCGTCGAGAGTCTAGACGATAGGGAAGACATGGAGAGGGAGCGCAGGTCGCTGTCCGTCCGTTGCAATATGTTGGCCCGCAGATTTGCACAGTGTAGTAAGGAGGCAAAGATCACGCTTTTTAAAGCATATTGCCAATCGTTTTACACTTGTAGTCTGTGGGTGAACTATACGAAGAAGGCATACAGTGATCTGCGCGTCCATTATAATAATTCATTTCGAATATTGATGGGGCTGCCTTGGCGCTGCAGCGCTTCAGGTATGTTCGCTGAAGCGGGGGTGGACAGTTTCGGCGCTATAATGCGCAAGCGTTGCGCATCCATGTTGCGACGGGTGCGAGCCAGCGCCAACACCATTATGGGCGCTTTGACGGATGGTTTTGACTCGCCGATATTGGAGCACTGGATACGACTGCATGCAGTCAAGTAGAACTATAGAACTGTGTAACCTCTATCTTACCATCGGCCAGGCAAAAGTATCCTAGGTAATATTAGGTAATTTATTTTAACAATATGTAATTTGATATTTATTATAATAATTGTTACTAACATAGTTTTATAAGATCATTGTTACTAACACTTTCTAACATAGTTTCTTAAGATCATTGTTACTAACACGTCTTAACATAGTTTTATAAGTTCATTGTTACATACTAACACTTTTTATGGACAATGTTCTTGTCTGAAATAAATGATTATTATTATTATTATTATTAATATATAAAATAATACTCTAAGCCTAAACCGTACATAAAATTCTTACTGTTATCGGTAATTCCCCAAACGAGGGGAAAATAGCAAGAAATGACAATGACATTTATTTGTCAAAGCTCAATATGGCAAAAGCACTGTGACGTTCTGCCATAAAAAATAATAATACCGATAGAGGTATTATTATGTTTCATTTACATTCAAAAAGCAAATAACTATGCAAAGTCTTCGGTATTTCTAATTTCTTGACAACTTTAATCAAAGTTGTGCCAAATAATTTTCGGAAAAATATTCTAGTTTGAGCCAACAACGAAATTGGTGTTTTGGCACGTTCTATTAACGTTTCTTTTTGAGTGGGGTTTAATGTATTGTTTCTCTTTATCATACAGAGATCAAAAGATTCAGCTGCTTCTAGAAGAATATAGAAGATGTGCTCATATTCTTCAGAGGTGACGTTTTGAAGGTGGTTGAGAATACCGTCTGGATCGCGAAATTGAGTTTTCATTATAACCTGTGTTAAATAAAAAAAGTTAATTAATGTATCAGTCTTGTTTAGTTTTTATTTGTACAAAAAAAGAATTGGGCAACATTATTCCATTAAAAATTCTTAAGAATTATAACTTTAATCGTTTTAATAATTTTAAAATAACCTGTGCATACACAAATAAAGCGCAAAATCTTACAAGAATATCCAAAGCCAATTTACATTAATTAATGAACCAAAAATAACTTCATTTTTCCAAACATATTGTCTTAAGAGAAAAGAAAGTCATCCGACGAAAATGACTTATTAGAGATTCTAGAATTTCACACACACATTCTAGAAATCAATTACATTCAACACTAAAAGACACAGGGTTCGAATCCGGATTTATAAGATGTACCTAATTATTTTAATCATTTTATCAAATTTAATTAAGTTAATTTCAACTCACCCTAGCGCCATATCTAAGTAAGAGAGAGACAGTGTCAGTGCAAGGCTCAGTGTTGCTCGCGAGATATTCCGCGAGAGCCGGTCGCAGTTGAGCTCCATCATCTTCATTGTACACCTTTAAGTTGGGATCTGCTCCGCTTTCTAGAAGGATCTGGAAAGAAAAAGAGTGTCACTTCTATTTGCTTCTTTTTCAATAAGTTGAGAAAAAAGTATTTGTGAGACAATATAACATTCAACTAACTTTAAAGATAACGTACTTATATATCTACTACTATGGAGTGTCCTGCGATACAATTTTTATACATATTTTTTTTAATGGTAAAAAGGGGGCAAGCGGGCAGGAGGCTCACCTGATGGGAAGTGATCACTTCCGCCCATGGACATCTGCAAGCCTGGCTTGCAGATGCGTTGCCGGCCTTTGAGGAAAGGGAGGGAGGGAGGTAACAGGGAGGGGGGAACGGAGACGGAGGATGAAGGTAAGAGGGAAGGAGGGAGAGGGAGGAGGGAAGGAGAGTGGGCGTCCCGGACTCTCACTTACCGGACGAAACGCGACAGCATAGCTGCCACTTGACGCCGGTCTTCTGTGAGAGAGTGGTACTAATGAACTATACGGGGCGTGCCGGCCCATTCGGCTGCTACGCGAAGGTAACAAGCATGGCACTACTACTTTAAAACTACCACTTTATTCGTTAAACGGTCTATGCAATAATAAAAAAAAAATGAACCATGTGAATTATAAAATTCTTGTGAAGATAAACGCGGTAGAAAAATACCTTAACAATTTCCTTTCTGTTGGATATGTTGTCGGAGCAAGCCACGTGAAGGGGAGTTCCGATCACGTTACTGGACGAGTTCACTTGAGCCCCTGAAATTAAATAAATAAATATGTTCGGACATAAATATTAACAAAAACACACAAAGCTGTTCTGCTGAGAAGAACCGACGAGAAACTCAACAGAACTGCTCTTTTCAAAAAAATATTTGGTAACAAACAAGTGGAATGTAGAGCAACCCTGCGACTGTGTGCTCTATTTCGGCAAAGAGACCAGAGACTAGAAGAACGATGAAAAGAGAACACATTATAGTAAATGTATCGTCATATGCCACGTAATTAGCAAAATTTGGAATTACCGGCTGAGAGCAGCATCTGCAATATCTCCACATCTCCCTTCAATATGGCCAAGTCTAATGGACTAGGTTTGTTTAAATCAGGAGACTCGTAGTTGAGCCTCGCGCCTTGTTTTATGAGGAGGTTCACGACGTCCGTACTACCTGTAGGAAGACAAGCTTTGATAATGACGACTTGAAAGCATAACATTTTAATTAGAAAAAACAGAATTTCGACTTCAAAGTAAATTATGTTATTATAAATGAAACTATCTTTTCGGGTTTTGTCGCGGATTAATAGGGGATCGGACAATTTTTCAGAAAGTGTTTTAAATTAATCTTCCTGGATACTTATTCACATGAAAAAATTAATTTAATTTATTTATAGCGTTTTAGGTACTCAAAATCATGTTTTAATATTGTTTGTTTAAAAATACCGCCAAAACGACACGTTATACGCGTGACGTCACTTGTAAATGTCATCAATATTATTGTTCTGTGGTCATTCATAACATAAACAAAACGACTGTATGAACATAAGTTCGCAAGAACTTTTGTTTCGTGGAAAATATTTTTTAGTTGTTGTTATGGAACGAAAAACATTGTATTTAATTGATAACTGAAACTAATAAAGTTTAAGAATTATTTATTACTCGATAGATTTATGTGTGACAGTTTTTAGTATTGTTCTTTTATATTATATATTTTGTGACGTGCTGTCAAATGTCAAAATTCAACAAATGACGTCACGCACTGTGTTTTGGTATTTCAGTACAGACTTAAAATATTGTAAATAACAAAATTTTATTTCTTCATTTAAAAATATTTAAATGAATTATATTTAACTATTATTCGATAAATAATCGTTAAACAGTGTACTTATTTTATCTAAGTATATTTTATATTTTTATCTAATTACTGTCCGATCCCCTATTAATATGATTTTTGGTTCCCGACGTTTCGAATGCTTTACAGCAATCATAGTCACGGAAGATATTTCTCCCATTGCTTAAAATAAATCCGCGACAAAATCCAAAAAGATAGTTTCTTTTATAATGTCAAATATTCGCGAAAACCTAAGAAAGTATTAATTATGTTTTAGTTTTTCTTATTATTGTGCTGAAATTTTAATAATTTTATCATTACAATAGGTTCTAAATAGAACTGTATCTACGGACGAACCCAAGCAGAGCGAGGGTAAACTGCTAGTTCACAACTATTATTATTATTTTTAAATTAATGATTTTGTTTCAGTTTCTCACCACCCAAAACGGCGTAATGCATGACAGTTCTAAAGTCGTTGCGTGCGTCCGCCATCGCGTTGACGTCCGCGCCGTAGCTGATGAGGAGCAGTACTGCTTCTATACCCTGGAATATGAGAGCAGGAGTAATATGTTGCTCTTCCAAGATTTTTTTGAAGATATATTTAAGCTTACAATAAAGGAATAAATTAAATTAATTCATTTATAATAAGCAAAAAAATATTATACTGTACCTACCTACCTACCAGTCATGGGAGTAGAATAATGGCAATAATATTTTTATAATCGGTCAGTATAGATTTGTCAGAGATACTTAACTCAGATTTTCTCGCGGTAAAAAGTTTGGCGCAGTTTGTAGTGACACTATTTTCTTGCGCCAGCGGTCGCGGGTTCGAGAGTCCCGTTGGAGCCATTCATTTGTTAAGCTCGGATGTTTATACTCTATTCATGGGTGTTTATATTAATTATAATATGTATGTATTTAAACTTATATATGTAGTCAACTATCTGGTATCCGTAATACAAGCCTCGAAGCTCACTACGGAACTAGATGGCGCTGTTGTAATATTGTCCCAACAAAAAAATCTATTAAAAAAAGGCATCAAAATCCGTTGCGTTTTAATGATCTAAGCATACATAGGGACAGACAGACAGCGGGAAGCAACTTTGTTTTATACTATAGCTATGTAGTGATTTGTCAAGTTTTTGGATTTTAAATAAATCTTGTATTTTTTTCGAATTTATTTAAAATTGTCCAACACTAAAAAAATACCTTTCTCTGACGAGCAGCTTTCATTAAAGGAGTGAGACCAGCTCTATCCCTGGAGTCAGGATTAGCACCGAACATAAGCAGCAGTTCCAAGTATTCAGGATCGGAGACCAGATTGATCTCTGAACCGAAGAAGTATCGTTTGTTTGGGTCAGCACCATGTTCCAAGAGAAGGCGAGCAACATCCTGAAAAGATTAAAGCTACTATAAAGTATATGTTTGGACTGAAAAACCTTTATATTTTTGTGCCAAAACCGTTAGCACTTAAAAAAATATGATTTTGAGAGTGTTCAAGTTTATGCTCACATAAATCTTACTATTTTAACTTTAATATTTTTTAGAAGCACACCGATAACAAATATTTCGCATTTTTACCCTATCCAAGATTAGGACTATAAAATGCCGAGATTTTAGCATTACTTTACCCAAAGTTTGTCATCAAAAAGTCTCAGATTTATATATTACTCACATAATGCTTGTTTCTAATGGCAAGTCTCAGCGGTTCATCGCAGAGGGTGGTGCGAGGGAACTCCTCGCCGGTGTCCACTCTGTAGTCGACCGCGGCACCGCTCTCTAACAACAACTTGACGAGCTCCGTGTATCTGTGACACAAAGCATATATATTTAGCCCTTTTTAACGTCCCACTGCTGGACATATTCTTTAAAAACGAGGCGGATCAGGCCATTATAGTCTTTAAAAACTTGCTAGGTTCTTTCATACATGCAGGTTTCCTCTCGATATTTTCCTTCACCGTAAGACAAGTGGTAATAATTATGTAAGAAATGATTCGCAAATGAAAATATCAGATGTGCGAGAACCAGATTTGAACCCGCTTTTCTCGGTTATTAAAGTGAGCACGTCACCACTACCCAAAGCAAATACTATATAGAATATGAAAAATTTTAAGTTTGTATGTGTGTATGTTTGTCGTTTCTTAACATCGAAACAGCTCAACCGATTTAAATGAAATTTGTCCCAAAAATCAACCATAACCTGGAGTAAGCCTGAGTACATTTTGAGTAAGTTGCTAGTATAAGCATAAAGATAATAACCCATGTTCCGCGGACAAATGTAAAGCGCTGTATCCACAATCGTCAGTAGCATTGATGTCACATCCTCGAACTAGCAGCAAGCGAGTAGCTTCCAAGTGGCGTTGCCAGATCGCATAGTGGAGAGGACGAAGACCCTGGGTTACTGGCTCGTTGACCTGATGAGATAAAAAATATTTTAGTACATATTAAATTAAAAAGTATTATGTGTATAATTGAGAGATTCTGCTGTAAAATCTCTGTAAATTCTGCTGTAAAAAAAAGGAATGTCTAAAATAGTTATTGTGGTATGTGTGCGTTTTATTTGTCAATCCGTATTTAAAATATCAAAGGTTTGGTTTGGAGAATGGCTGAATAATTTACTAACTGTAATAGTTATTTAAATCGTAATTGATGGGAATAAAGGGTAGAGTAGGTATATAAATACATTTAATATCAAAAGTATTCTTATGTCTGGTCCTTCAATTATTTGGTTCAGTTATCTTTTATTTTCGCTTAAAGCTTTTTAAATTGCCCATATCTCATCGACGACTCAGTTTGGCTCAGTTTGTAGTGACCCTGCTTTCTGCGCCAGCGGTCGCGGGTTCGAGTCCCGCTGAGGGTATTCATACACGAATGTTTGCTCTTCAGTCATGAGTGTGTTGATATTTATAATATGTATGTATTTAAAAGTCATATTTGTAGTATATCAGCTATCTGGTATCCGTACTTCAAGCCTCGTAGCTTACCACGGAACTGGATGGCGCTGTTGTAAGAATGTCCCAACATATTTATTTATTTATATTTATCTAAATGTAACCAGCATTATAAAATTTACAGACCTTAGCTCCACAAGCCAACAAAATGCGTATCTCGTCCAACGGAACCATACGGATGATGGAGTCCGCCAGCTCACGCTGCAGGGACTTGTCTGCTATCACCTCAGATGGCATGGTTACTGAAATAGAAAATAAGAAATAAAATACTGGTCTTCATCCTTATGTCGTGGACATTCCACCCGGAGTCCGGACATTTATTATACGTGCGGCTAAGGATTGGAACAACCTGCCTGCGTCAGTGTTTCCGTCCGATTACAATATGGGTGTCTTGAACGCAAGAGTGAATAGGTGGCTACTGAATTAGTGCGACTTACCATCTCCGACTGCGTTACCACTTAACCTCAGGTGTAACGCAGTCAAGCACTAATTCAGAATAAAAAAAAAATAAATAAAATTCAAAACTTGAGCATTAAACGTTAAAACCATCAATCAATCCCTTTGCCAGTGTGGTGGTGACATGGCCTGATTAACCTTGTATTGAAGGCTCGTGATGGACTATGGCTTGAATTCCCTCGGGCAAGTTCGTGCCCAGTAGTGGGACGTGAAAACAGCTAAATAGATGGAAATGATAAATGTCATTAAACCAACTGTTTGGAAACAAAATACATATCTTAAAATCTTTTAAGTACGAAATACTTACACGAAGGAGAGAGATTTATGTAAATCTAGTTAATTAAAGAATAAATATAATAAAATCCTGAATCGAATATACAGTACTTATTGGAATCGTCATTTTTATTGATGTAGAGGCCGAATCTGTAGTTTTTTTTAATTAATTTAAAAATCTGTCTGTCTGGGAACGTATCACGATAGAACCACTGGTTGGATTTCTATGAAATTTGGTATGGCGATGGGTGATTGTCTAATCAATATGTAGTACAATTTTTACTGCAGAAAAAAAATATTCTATCTCTGATAAACTAACCGTTAAAACTAGCCAATACAAACCCTTAAAACTAGCCAATACTATCCGTTAAAACTTGCCAATACTAACTATTAAAACTAGCCAATACTAACCCTTAAAACTAGCCAATACTAACCCTTAAAACTAGCCAATACTAACCCTTAAAACTAGCCAATACTATAAACCGTTAAAACTTGCCAATACTAACCGTTAAAACGTTACGAACGTGGACAAACCCGAACGGAGCGAGAGTGTGTTGCTTATAAACCAATGTTTTTAATTTTGTGTATTGAGATTTCATAACATGACCACGTGTTAGCTAAATAATAAGACGACAACAAATTAAACTGCGTTATAATTGTAATTTTTATTAATAGACTCTCCTAAACACTCGTGATACTGATAGCACGTGCCGATATCACGTCGAATGACGTCGTCTGTTGATTTTACGTTAGTTTTTTCGTAGTAAATGTTTGGGGTCTGTTTGTAATTTGTATTTATAGTTTTCGTTATTTAGCCTTCCCTTTAAATTTTTCCACATTAACGATCCATATTACAATAAGCTTTAATTTTCTGCTAATGGAGAATTTCTGAATTATTTTGGGTATCCCTAAACAAAATATGAATTAATTGAGTAAAGATCATAATAGGAAAAAGAATAAAATTATAGATTTTCTAATTTAATGCACAAAGCTCAGTCCTAGTCCTCCTAGTCACTAGAAATAAATCTGATGAAACGTAAATTTCAATTACCATTTTAATATATTATACCTATAGTTGCGCACGCGCAGAATGTTTTGCCAAAAATGTTGACTTTGATTCACAGTTCAGACGTTATGTCTCTCGGTTACTAACAAGAGGGTTACTAACTTCTATAAGGAATTCAATGAAATTATGAAACTTAAAAAAATATTATTATGTCGATATTCTTTGTTGGAATGAAAAACTTTTTATGGTTCTATTAGAATGAAGAAAGATTTTTTTTAAGAATCTGTTTCCTCAGAAGTAAAACAGGGATCCGTCTGTCTGTTAAAATCTAGGTATTTCCTTGTTTAGCTAATGTATCATTGCTGCTAGTAAGGATTATAATGTAACCTAAAATAGAAAAAAAATATTTGATAATAAATAGACTAAAGACTTAAACTGATTTGAAGTTCGTATAGCGTCAAACAAATTTAAAAACTATAAAATTTATTATACCTATATCTATTAACTACGTCTTCCACCTGTGATGAAAGATGAAGGTAAAAAACGGCAACAAAAGTGGCCCAAATCCAACGCGTGAAGCCAACGCGTATGATATCACGCTCTAAACAAAAGTGAAATAAATGTGTTTGACGTAGAACTGACGAAATTAATGTTGAAATAGGAACCTATAGGGGAAGCTCTTGTCTTGTCCCCCAGAATGTGTTTATGTTATCCTGGTAGGGGGCCCATTGGCCTCCAGAAAATCTCCAGGCGCCAAGGCATGGAACGCACAAAGAGGTAATCCACTTCAGTGGGTTGCTCCAAGTACATTTCTGATAGTATAGCTAAATATTGGAGTAGCCCCATGGTTGTAATTGTCCACTACGACAGACCTGCCCCGTGGGTGAATGCGCAAGCGTTAAGATGGTGGAGTTACCGTTGGGTTATAGTTAGTAATGGCTTCATTGGTTAGTCCTACATAACCACTAATCATGTACTAAATGCATTTCTCAAAAAAATGGAGCAAATTCAGAAACGATGCGGTGTTTTGGTTTATTTAGGTAGGTATAGTCTGTATTTAAAATTGAACATAATTTGGTTCTTTTATTAATAAACTTATCTCTCAAGAAAAATCTGCTAGCACTTTCCTAGAAAGGTTTAAAGTTCGGAAAACCCAAACTAATTATTATACGTCTTTCCAAATTGGACCTAATCCAACCATTTTTAAAGAACCGCGAGATTCAAAGAACTTTATAGCCTTTTGTTCATACGAGAGCTCATTTTGTTTTGGTGGAACAGGCCAATAACCTTGACTGCTATTTTGGTTAGATGGCGCCACGTGCGTATGTTTACAAGACAAGTGTTTTTGTTTTGTATTTGTTATTCGTTATAATTATTAGGAAAACTTTGTGCTACCTCATGACGACTGTTTTTATTTTATGAGATCACAAGTTTATTTAGACGACACGTTTGGTTTTAGCAGTGACTCTATTAGTTGCGCCAGAGATTGTGAGTATTCATTTGTTTGACGAGCACAAATATCTGCACTTCAATCATAGCTGATCTGGTATCCTGAACAAAAGCCATAACTGACTACGATGGTGTTGTTTGTAGATGTATGTATAACTATTATTATTTATTTTGCACTTTTAGCGACTTTTAGTGAATGGTTACAACTAATTACTAAAGGAACGAAACAACTTCCTCTCGCGTCTATTAACCTTTAATCAGGCGCGCGGGGTCTACTCGACCCCAAGTGATCGTCAATTGGAGTTATTTTTTTAGTTATTTAAGCTAGCAAGTTGAAATTTCTGCTAGCTTCCTAACTTATTTACTGCTCGTCATTTTGGGGTAACTGCCGACCCCGCGCGACCAACGACGTTAGCTTTTTAGCGCGCCTAATTAAAGGTTAAATACATGTTAAACAGCATGACTGTCCCAGAATGAAGTTAATGATTTTATAGGGCATTTACTCGTATACCTACTATTTGTGGGATTTAGATATCTGACACCAGTCCGTACCGTACATATTATATATTTTATTAAAAACTAATCTTTTAAGAGCACTATTTCATTATTATTATGATACATCATTATATACTTCAAAATTAACATTTGTATTTTAAATACAAATACATATAAAGTTAATTGTACGTTTTGTATACAGATTTAATTTTAACGTCAACACAAGGTTATATTGGACGTCGACCGTTGAGGCTGCCAATCGTATGACAGTTGCTATAGCAACGTAGGATGTTTAATAATAAATACGTATGGAGTAACCTTGTAATAACGTCATTAACATTAATCTGCTTATAAATATAAGTTATTGCTTGCGTGCAATTCTATACCAAACTAAGGAAGCGGAAAACTGTTTATTTTGAGTTATAGGTTGATCGTTGTTTAAATTTAAAATTATCTTTTATTGATAAAGAAGCGATATGAGAAGCGGAGTAGTACCTACACAAATGTACTTACAAGCTAGTCTCAAAAACTCGCCAATTTTATAGAATTCATATAATATTAGGTATATAATCTACATATAGCTAGAAAATATGAGGTACGATTTCCTACTGTAAAAGTTTGAAAAAGTGGAATATGTGTGCATTTTCTTGTTCAAGTTATCTTTTCTCAATAAATCAGTAGCTAATCAGTAATCCTCAATAATCAGTGTCTACAAAATTTATAATATTTATTAATATTATTTTCAGGAACCAGTAGCGTAAAAGTTGTTATATTTGATTACATTTACCGACCTTTAAATAATCGAAGTTAAATGTTATAAAAATTTAAGCAGCAATATAAAAATAAATCCTAAAAAACCATCAACAGAACAGGAGATGTTCACAAAATGGCCGCCAAAACAAAATGGAGTCCAAAAATAGCGCGGGTATTGACCGGAACCTTGACACTAAACGTATACGTTTTATGCGAATTAGATTTTCAGGTCGTTTTAAGACGCAATAATGTTTTTAGGTCTCTAACTCGTTTAATAAGTCGCAGTTTTCCACATTTCATAGTTTTTTAGCCATTTATCTAATTGCTCTATATCTAAAGTAAAATTTGTGTTTATTTTGTTATTTATCAACGTTATAAACTACTTTATTGGTCTTTAATGTTAATTAATTCTGCAAATCTCTTAGCACGAATATTTTAGTTTTTTCTTTGATGATACACTAATCTGACCACATACGTTAAAAATATATTTTGTAACATTGTTCCAAAAATTTATTGTCAATCCATTATGGTTAAGAAAATTCCGATTATCTAATACTACTTCTGCACCTGAAGATGTACCTGGAAATGGACCCAAAGGTTAAAGTCATCCTGACTGCTTTCAGCCGCGGCGTCTAGTCTCACTGAGACAAGCAAACTACAGATTATCGTGAGATATTATATTTATTTATTTGATTACTTCTATTACTCTCAAAAGTCCGATTACTTCCGGTGATAGTTTGAAATTGACGCCACATGTGCTCTACGAGGCACGAGGATGAAACAACGCCATCTTCCCAATAAGAATTTCTTGACAGAAATACTCAAAAATTAAACCCGACTCGGGACTCGAACCCAGACCCGATTTGCGGACTTACAAGACTAATAAATATAACAGACCCAGCCAATAACAATGTATGGCAGAAGTATCAATAATCAACACAAAAACTACGCGTAGGAGTCTGTTTGTAAACGAGTGCGCATTCGATTCGACCGAAATACCTGTTTACGAAATGAATGAAGTTGTGAGTTAGATACGCAATTGTTTATTGAAAATTTTGCATGCTTGTTAATTTTTTGACTTAAAGGAGGTTTTATTTCAAAAAATATACCAGTCTTACCAATCACCAGGTCTTCTTTTAATTGTCCGATTATGATCTTTTATTTGGTCGATTGATTATGGAATAGAAACTACCGATGACAGCGGTAGCGTGCTCGCTTGGATAACCGAGTGATGCGGGTTCAAATCCGGGTCTCGCATATTTTCATGTGCGTATCATTTATATCATGATTTCCACTTGAATTACAGAGAAGGAAAACATCGTGAGGAAACCTGCATGTCTGAGCAAAACTAGCAAGTTTTTCAAAAACATGTGAAGTCCGCCAACTCGCACTAGGCCAGCGCGGTGGACTATGGCCTGATACCCCTCGTATTAAGGGATGCCCATGCCTAGCAGTGGGACGTTAAAATGGGCTGATGATGATGATGATGGTGTGATACACCTGGATTATTTTATAGGTTGCTGGAATTTGGACGATTAGGGAGGTCGGATTGAAATTATTAGGAAGGATTGTAAAACTTAAACAACATACAACTAAATATTTCCCATCCTGAAAATCATCCCACGTGGTGGATTGGAATATTGTCACAATATCATGACTAATAAAAAATAAAAGCTTTTTTATTTCTAGAAGCATAAAAGTAGTAGCTTAAATATCAGTTTTTGTTTGAAGACAAAGGGACTAGGTAAGTCTTACCACCGCGTCACCATTTTGTTATTCCATAATATCGAAAATATAGTAAATTTACTCAAATTTTAAACAATTTAATTGTAAATTATTATAATATGTATAATGTATAAATTTAAAAACATGCACAATTAAAAAGTAATTACTTTTACAAAATTAACAAAAATGTTTTTTTAAATGCTATTTTAAAGTAGAATAGAGATGCACATAAATATTATATAATAATAAAAAATCAACTGTTACTCACGGTCTGTATTCATATATCCAAACTCCACAAACTAGGATGAATAGCACAATGCCTTTGTTTTGTTTAGAAAAGGCGCGCTTTTTCCCGCGCTGTCAAATTGATAATGAAATTACAAAGAATTAAATATAATATTATATTTAGTTTTACTTTGTATTTATTGTTATATTAGTTTATAATTAAATATGAACGTGCGTTTAGTTTTGCGATTTAGTTGAAACTGTGATGCTTTTGGGGAAGCCACTGCTGGAGTGACGCCAACATGGACGGATGCCAAGTACGAAGTAGGTATGATGTTAGATAGGGTAGAAGGTTAATTTCTGACCATTTAGGTATTAAGAACAAAATAAAGATAAAACCTATTTATTGAAAACAAGTAGATAGATAGGTAGTAGATATTTAAAAACTATCCTGTACGTATTTTACTAACTTTTAACTTTTATTTTATTATAGGTAATTTAAATTTATTAGCCCAATGTTAACGCACTCGCTTGAGAATCCGAGTGAGGTGAATACAAATCCGCATATCGCACATCTAATACTTTCATGTGCGAATCATTGTTAGTATGATTACTTTTTGTCTAACGGTAAAGGAAAACATCGTGAGGAAACTTGCCTGAGAGAACGTGGCAAGTTCTCCACAAGCGTGGGAAGTCCGCCAACCTGCACTTGGCCTGTGTGGTGGACAATGGCCTGATCTCTCTAGTATTGAAGGGACGTGCCCGTGCCCAGCAGTGGGACGTTAAAAAGGGCTGAATACTGCATTATTGATTTTTTTATAATAATACCAATAAATACTTACGATGACCTCTATTGAGTCAATACAAAGTCGAGTTTTACGTGCTTTCCGAGGCATGGGGAAAAAGCACCACCAACTTTCCAATTTCAGGCTGTTACTAAGCCTTCCTCACAGAAAGATTTCATCAATAACTAAATTTGGTCCGACCCGAGACTCGAATCCAGAACTATGCCACTGAGGCAGTTATACATATAATAAAGCAGTGATTAAAATGCACGTAATGACGAACCCGAGCGAAGCGAAGGTAAGTCAATATTGAAGATATGTGTGAGGTACTGCATAGTGTCTAGAAATAGGGGAATTTGCCCTATATTGTGAACCGCACGTGAAACAACGCATTACGATCACCTTTACAAGAAAGTTCCCGACATTTTAAACATCAACAAAGAAAGGTTGAATTATAGAATAAGTAAATTTTCCTTTAAAGATGAAAATATCTTCAACAAATAAAATATAACAAACAAAATACAGTTGACTTAAAAGAAATTTTTAGCTAAACTAAAACCGGCATGTATATTGTATAGATATTATCGACAATCGATATAACATACTTATCAGGCATACTCCCAACACTTAAATTTTAAAAATATCTACAATAGCCCCTCTTTTATAAAAAACAGTATTTTTAATCAGGAACTAGCCTTCCTACATTGATACAATGCCCAAATTATATTCTTAAATGCCATTGTTTATCATATTTAGGGAGTCCAAGCATCATATCTCGTCAAGTTTAGGAGTTAAAAGTGATAGTTACATTTGCCCCCGATACGAGGCTAATGTAGATAAAATTTGTTCTTGAAATTAAAATCAATATTAATAAGAATATACTGGGTATTTTCTAATACAATTAATTCAAAATGAGTCTTAAGTATCTGATCGTTTAAGATATTTAAACAATTTTTCCGTAAATTTTTCAGTAGCTGAAATACAGCTTCTTAAATCTACCTCGGGCGGTGAAAAATCACTTTTTAGATACAATAACCCCGGTTCACCATATATGTTTAGTTCCATGTTATTTTTCCATTGTAGTACGAGGCTGTGTCCTGGATACCCTACACATATATAACTTTAAATACATACATATTATACATATACCTAAACCATGACTGGAGTACAAACACTCGTGCTCATCAGAAAACGTATGCCAGCGGGACTCGAACCCGCGACCGCTGGCACAGCTAGGAGGGTCACTACAAACTAAGCTAAACAAAAACATGCCGTTAAATATTATTTTGACAGTCATTTTGTCTTTTGCCTTTTCAAGCATGAACCACTACACAGATTTCTATAAAATTAGGTATGACTATAGACTGTATCCTGGGATCGGACATACTAGTTATATAGTAGACTCAAGATTCACGCCCCTCGAAAGAAGCCGAGGATTAAAAACTACCTAGTTTCTCATATGACTTAATACTTTCTTAGGTTTACGCGAATAATTGAGATTATAAATGAAACTATCTTTTCGGATTTTGTCGCGGATTTATTATGATTTTTGGGAGAGACTCTCTCCCGTGACCATGATTGCTGTAAAGCATTCGAAACGTCGGCAACCAAAAATCATAATAAATCCGCGACAAAATCCGAAAAGATATTTTCATTTATAATACCTAGTTTCTTATAAATAAAAAAAAATCACAACATATTAATATTACATCAACGAGAACGACACGACTACGATATATCGTCCTGACTAAGTTGGCTTTAAATTCCGTTTAGCGGTAGAGATTAGCTTATTGAGGTGTTAGTGAAGGTTGTTAGTACACCGGGCACCAAATTCTTATTTATTTAATAGCCTTACTTTACTCGGGTGGGACTCTATACTTAACAGTAGTCTATGCCCTAATCCAGATCATAACCTATTTTATGTACTAAATGTCATCCAAATTGATTCAGTCATTTTAAATTTACAAATATTTCGTAATTATATGTTTATTGTTTAAATATTGTAAGAAATTCGGATGAAATACAAAGATTTGTAATAATTCAGCTGATCAGGAGATGGATCCAGAAGTTAGATAGTGGACTAATGGCTACTACTAGACTTTAAGTTTATAAAAATAAATTATAGTACTTATTCAAATGCACCTTTACAAAGACTTCTAAGAGATTTTAAATGAAACTTTTAGGATTTTCTTTCGGACTTATTTTGATTTTAGGTTCCTAACGTTTCGTATGCTTTACAGCAATCATGCTACGCTTTAAAATGGTGAAGGAACGTTTGTGTACTAAAGGCTATTATTTGATTAACGATTTTATAGATGACAGTACGACTTGGGAACAATGTGATCGCCGCCAGGCTATTTCAACATATACTCGTAGAATTATTGTTAATTTACAATTTAATTTAAAAAAGAGTGAGATTAAGTTAAAAAATATATTAGTCCCGCTGAGTTTCTTTCGCCAGTTCTTCTCAGGTCAGAGGTTTCTTCTTTCCGAACTGCTGGTAGACTCATGACGTTCAGTAAGAAAATGTAACAATTTTTATGCTGATTAAAAGAATTTGATTTGATTTTGAGAATATTTTTCAGATGTCTCAGAGGTTATAATATAGTCTAATCTAATAGTATAGCTACAGGTTAATCTGATATTGAACTCTTGAAGCATGTTTGTTATGGTCAACTTCGGCAATCCAATAATTAAGCAATCCTGCGCCTTCCACTTAAGATTCTGTTCCGGTTCAGTGGGTAGTACTGACTTTGCCGGTGAGTCCTAGATAACCATATGTATGTATACCACTTTTACAAGCTAGTACTAGTCTCATTGGGTTTATTAACCGACTTCAAAAAAGGAGGAAGTTATATGTTCCATTGTATATTTTTTTTATGTATGTTCACCGATTTCTCCGCCGTCTGTGGGCCGATTTCAAAAATTTTTCTTTTGTTCGGTAGGGTATAGCTCCGAGGAGGTGCCATTGTCACCAAGTCAGGATCTGATGAAGGGATCCCAGGAAAATCTGTCTGAAATAAAGTAAAGTCTGAAAATCATCATCTCATGTGGATGTGTTGATGATGGAAGGTACAATTCCTCAACGGTTCTTTTTATGTTTGTTCATTAATTTGTGCGTCGAATGTTGGCCGATTACAATTTTTTTTTGTTCGGTAGGTACTTTCAAGATATTCACATTATCACCAAGTCAGGATCTGATGATGGGATCCTAGGGAAATAGAGGGCAACTCTCAAATTTTATAGGCATTTATTACGTTTTTCATATATATTCTAAAGCTGTTCAAGCTGTTCTGTATTTCTTCAGGATATTAGGTTGATCTGATAATAGAAAGTAAATTTTATTAACGTTCAGGAGTTACGTGGAAAAATAGACGGGGACAAATCTCGATTGACTATTGTCGTTCACTCCAAAACTTCGCTGACTTATTGGAGCAGTAGTTTAGTTAGCCTACCAATTTTATATTTAAACAAAACATCTAATTTCCACTAAAAAATTAAAAATAAATTATTTTTTTACATAAATGAAAACGGACTTCAAAATGTTACTAATCGAAACTAAAAAGAAAAAAAATAATTTTAATTACTTAGTATTTGACGGGTCGAGGAAGGTTTTAGTATATAATTTGCCAAGTTTTGTTTATTTCCTAGCGGAACCCGTGGCTTCGCTCGATATAGTATAAAGAATATCCTAAATTAACAAAGACTTAGAATTACGACCTATGCACAGTCGCGGTTTAAAACTAGTTAATAAATAAAATCTCCCAGTGTACTACTTTAGCTAAAGATGGATCTCGATTCTCGAGACACCCTATAGCGTCAGTATTGGGGTAGCAATCACATAGACCACTCTGCCTTCTAAACGACGCGACGCCTAGTATCACTTAAGGTAAAATTATATTTTATATTTGATATTAATTAATTATAGTTATTTTATAATATATTAATTAATTATAGTTTTATTCAATTGTTCGTACCACTTCTGCTAGTTTCCAAATTACTGACTAGTGACTTAACCTCACTCCGCTCAAGTTCTCCCCTAGATACGTTATATCGGTCAGTTTATATTTCTCAGAGATTAAATGTTATTCAACTAAAAAAATATCCTAAATAATATATACCCTATAATATAGTATACCTTCAGCCCTTTTTTTTAACGTCCCACTGCTGGGCACGGGCCTACCTCAGTACGAGGGGGATCAGGCCATAGTCCACCGCGTTGATCTAGTGCGTGTTGCCGGACTTCACATGTCTTTCGATAATTTACTACGTAGGTTTTTTCTAAGACACGCAGGTTTCCTCACGATGTTTTCCTTCACCGTAAGACAAGTGGTAATCATGATAGGAAATGATTCGCATATGAAAATATTATTAGATGCGAGACCCGAATTTGAACCCGCATCACTCGGTTATCCAGAGCGTGTTACCACTACCTACCACTGATCTATAAGATTTTCTCCGTTAGAAATTAAAACGAGTATACGAGTAGATGTCAAAAAATCGCTAAGATACCTATAATGTGGTGCATAC